>JALGBA010000018.1:2817500-3490000 GCA_023970755.1 Azemiops feae
TTTCTGAACAAATATTAATGGAGAAATATAAGGGCAGAAAGTTGTGGTTCTAGTTTATTATTTTTACTAATTTGTAGCTTGGTCTGCTTTGCTCTGGGTGACTAAAACTTTCTGATTTTTATGATTCTTGTCATGGTGTCATGGTTCTGATCAATGAGACCAAATAAATCAGAACTCTGAGGCAGGAAAATTCCTCAAAGAACATGTTTATTGGATACATAATATCAGCATGGTCAAAAGAGAAACCAGATCTGAACTTTCCCTCCAAGAATCAAAGTAATACAATGTAACAATTCCCACCCCTCTATTCATGCTACCCAATAGAACACCTTGGCAGGCTTTCTGACTCAATGATCCTCCTCCTTCCCTCTAGCATGGGGATGACCTTGGTTCCCACAAGAGTTGCTCATGTTTACACTACCAGAAATAACATATCTCCCCTCCCCTTCTTGTGGCAACTAGAATGAAAAAAATGGCTGCAGCCAGGTTCATTGTAGAGTTGACATCCTGATTGGCCAGCAATTTTTAAGTGACTTACAAAAAAGCTACTCTTTGACTAAAGAGGGAGTTAAGAAGATGGAAGAGCAAATTATTAGAGATTTATTTGAAAAATCCTTATATAAAATCCATCAGTTCATAGATCAGCTATGCTCCAAGGATGTTAAAAAATCTACTACTTCAGTGATACAAATATGTGTAGAAAGTTACCAAATCATTGAGGCAATTTCACAAGTAGCTGGCAATGCAGAGGAGTCAACTGTAATTTTGGAATATAAACCTGACACAATTCACATCCCAATTTTGGCAGGAGTTCCTAAAACTCCTGAGCACCACACAGGGACTCAGCTCCTCACATCATCATTAAATGAATGGAGGCTGTGAATATATGAATGGTGTTCTGGAACAGTACCTTCATTGCTACATTAATTACTAACAGGACAATTGGGCCGACCTTCTCCCCTTTGCAGAAGTGGTGTATAACAACTCAGTACACATCAGCACCAGCTCCATATCATTCCAAGTTACCACAGGGCAAGACTTCGTGGCCATGCTAGAGCTACCTCAGATCACCCCCCCAAAATCCATTCCTGACAGAGTGGATCAACATCCTGTGGGAGCACCTGGCCAATGGTGTGCAAAGCACTAGCAGATGAGCAAGAAAACTACAAAAAACAAGCCGATTAAAAAACGCGCCAAAACAAAAGACTTTAACATCGGCGACAAAGTCTACCAAATATCTACAATCTATTCTAGGCAATCCTTGAAAAAATGTGGACCAAAATACATAGGACCTTTTCCTATAATTAAAATCATTAATCCAATAGCAGTGCAATTAGATTTACCAAAATCTCTTAAATGCATCCATCCAGTTTTTCATTGCAGCCTGTTGAAACCAGCAATCACCTCCCCTTTGCGCCCAATGAATGGACCACCTCCAAACCCTGTACTTATTGAGGGAGAACTTTGAAGTCGAAGAAATCTTAGACTCCTGCGAACATAGAGGAAAGCTGCAGTACTTAATTGCATGGAAATGTGTTCCCCCTTCCAAGACCAAATGGGTCAATGCCCAACACATCAAAGCTCCCTGACTCCTTCGCAAATTCCATGACAAATATCCTGACAAACCCCATTGAAACTAACATGACATGCTAACCATTTCTCTTTTGTTTCTATTTCAAGATTAAACCATTTTTCAAGGAGTTCACTTCAGCTTTGCTTTGGATTGATGCCATCCTGCCATAAAAGAGGAGAGGGGAGAGTAAAGGAAGGGAATGCAGGGAGGGGAATGACAGGAACCAGAGGTACTAACCAGAGACAACAGTTGAGAGATCCAAGGACACAAGCATGAAAATGGAATACGAACTTCCACCAAAGAGGTGCCAAACTTTAGGACTGTTACCAAAACACCTAATTTGAATATTATTGGACACTGATCAGATGACAAAAGGGGGGCTGGGAGAAGGGAAAATCATTAGATTTATGTGGGAATATTCAGATCTGGCTTTGCTTATGCTGTAACCGCTTGGCTTTAGTAAGATTATACCTTTTCTCTACAAATGGAGTCAAGGGTCTTTCTTTCCTGAAGCTGGGACAGGGCTGACGATATGATTTGTAAATACTTTGAAAAGATAATTTCAGAAATCACCACAGATTTATCAAGGACAAGTCTGATTAAACCACTTTAAAATGTTTGGCTTTTTTAATAGCACAATCATGAATTACTTCTCTCAAACTCAGTTGCTCTTCTAGGCTCACACGATAGAAAAAATAGCACGGTAGAATTATTAATTCACAATAGAGTAACTTTCAGCTTTTTTCAATGTCATTGGCAATATACAAAATGGGGTGATAGCTCTGTGTGCTGGACAGAAAATTAGTATAAGAATTAGATACACAGTTTACAATAGAGCATTCTAAATAAAGAAAGGCTCATAACTTAAAAGTTTACAATGACTGAGTAGCAAATGTAATTTAAGGTTGGGAGGAGTGATTTGCAACATATAAAGTTGCATTCAAAAAGTGCAGGCCTGTAAGCATTCCCTATAAATCCCTCTGTGTTTTACCTGATGCAATGGTCCCCTGCTTGTGTCACTGCCAATCTGTTGTGCCCACTCTGCTAGTTCTGTTCCTGGCTGCACACAAGTCTGAATGCACAAGACAATGGAGATTACAGGGCTGAGTTTGCAATGTGAATATAAGGCCCTTTAAACTTGGTGCTTCACTGGACTCCCAACTTGTTATTGAGATCATCTGCAAGTTCACAGCCAACAATATGTGAGAAACCTTCCCTGTTTCTGCTTCAGTTTTTGGAACACATTCCTTACATGATTAATTGTGAAAAGGGCCCTCCAAATACATTTTAATAAGCTTTGAACTGTTGGTTCATTGATCCCTTTAACTATTAATTTTACTTATTTCACTTGGGTTTTTTATTTAATTACTATTTAATGTTTTATTGTAAATTATTTTTAGTATAATTTGCAAGAAACATTGTAGCTACTGGTATAATGAGTAGAATGAATGACATTTAAAAACTGTACCTGTTTCTCAGATGCATGCCTTTTGAATTGGGTTTAACTCAACCAAATTCCAGGAATACCCTCATGAGTACCTTCATTCCCAGAGTTAAATTACAGATTGTTCTGTTTCATTGCAAGACCAACTCTAGATTCTTTTGGGAAAAGGAGAAACTATTCTCTTTTCTGAAATCTACAATAGCCTCACAGATCCTTACCTTTTTCATTCCATCCCACCTAAAACTTTATTTGGAAAACACTAATTCTGTAATAGAGCCCTTAGAAATAGTGTGCTGAACCCATACTAACAAAACTCTTTTTTATTTTGTGAGGTTTTGTGATAAAATATGTACCATAATTTCTTGAACTGCATGATTTGCTATCTGTACTACATCTCTGTGAAAATACAGGACAGGGTTCCTATCTAAAGCATATTCAATTGAATCTATTTTAATATCCTATGCATTATTTCAAAATAATATGTATTAATTAAAAGGAGAGTTACAGGATAGAACTTATATATTATCATCACCTGTTAGTGGTTCAAGTAAATGCCTGTATAGCACACATGTCAAACTTGCGACGGCACGTGATGTCGCGCGACGTATCAGGACTGTTTTGCCATTGCCGGCAATGGGGTGGGCGCGGCTTCCACGTGACGCGTCTGGCCTGCAGGCCGGCAGTTTGACACCCCTGCTGTATAGGATTGAAAATTGCAAGTTTCAGATCTTCTGAATAACATCAGAGAGAAAGATAAATATTAATTATTCATTTTATATATTGGGGATTGGACAGAATCCAGAATTTTAAATTAGAGGCAGAGGTTTTATAGTTAAAAAATGGAAGAACATTATAATTTCAGTGCTAAGAAGCCATAATATTTTCCTGTTTTGGATGAAAGTTGGAAAGTACTTATTAAAAAGGTTTTAAGGACCATATCTCTTTTCTTCTGTGGGAAATGTATTAGTACATGATTTACAGAATTACAACTCTAATGATACAATTTAAAAAGAAGGTTTCTCAACTTACAATCTGAATTTATTGTAAACAATTAATGCCAGATTGTCAATTAGCCTGCTTTTTTTAGTATGAAAAATTGTATTGATTTTCTAAATAGGATCTCCATTATCACACATTAAGAATGAGTCAAAGCACCTTTAGACAGGAACTTGCACTTCACCAGAGTGGAACTGGAATATAAGATCATCAAATTTCCATCACTTTAAAAGTGATTGGAGCCTAAAAGTATGTTTTGGACTTAAGGTCAATTATAATTGTCTCTAAAGCATTCCATGCTTTTCTTCTGCTTCCTGATTCTGCTGTCTTTCAATAGAACTATTTCATTTGTCTCTTCAGCCATCAGTAATTTTATTTTCTATGTATTAGCAGTCTCATACCTTCAATTGTTCTCTCATCCCTACTATGCAGTCCAAAATATCTAGTTTAAATAAATTCATTAAAAATGGAAACAAAGGACTGTTTTCAACAGTTCTTTATTTCCACTGATATGTATTTTCCACTAGGAATTATTGGGGACTTAACCCTAACCTTAACCCAAATCACAATCCTAACCCTAACTCTAATTTGAATTCAAGTCTAATGAGATTTTGTCCATATATTTTACCAGGACAATCCGATACGGCAGAGCATACCAATGTCCTACAAATCTATTGGAAATAACTATTTTTCACTGTGAATTTATGGAGACCTAACCAGTGGTGGGATTCAGATATGTGAACAACCGGTTCTCTGTGTGGATGCCGCTTCCAGAAGTCCGTTGTGGGCCTGGGCAACAAACAATTAGCTATCAGTTCTGCCGAACTGGTGCAAACTGGCTGAATCCCACCACCGGACCTAACCCTAACCCCAATCACAACCCCAGTCCGAACCCTGATTGAATTTCCACTTTAATGAATTTTTCATGTGTTTTACCAGGAAACACATATAGGTAGTCCTCAACTTAAAACAATTTGTTTAGTGACCATTCAAAGTTAAAACAGCACTGAAAAAAGTGACTTCTGACCATTTTTACATTTATGACCATTGCAGCATCCCCATGACCATGTGATCAGAATTCAGATATTTGGCAACTGACTCATATTTATGATGGTTCCAGTGTTCCAGAGTCATGTGATCCCTTTTTGCAAACTTCTGACAAGCAAAGTCAATGGGGAACCCAGATTCACTTAACAACCATGTTACTAATTTAATTACTGCAGTGATTCACTTAACAACTATGGCAAGAAAGATCAAAAATGGGACAAAGCTCACTTAACAAATGTCTCACTTAACAAATTTTGGGCTCAATTGTGGTTGTAAGTCAAGGCCTACCTGTACAGCACAGACTCAAAAAAATGATAGGCCTCCTAAGCATACCAATGCAAATCTACAAATCTAATTGCGATATGGATTTTCCACTAGGAATTCATAGTGAGGTAACACTAATCCTATGTGAATTTCCAGTATAAGGGATATTTTCATGTATTGCACCTTGAAACATAGACAAGTCTGTCTCAAAACATAAGTGGCCTCCTAAACATAACAATGCTCTACAAATCTAATCACAATATCTACTTCCCATTTCAAATTCATGAAGACTTCAACCTACCCTAAGACTAGTCACAAATCCTAACTCTAATTGGCTTTCCATTATAATTGGATTTTTCCATGTATTTTATCATGAAATGCATATAAGGCAGACTTGAAACATGAGAGGATTCCTAAACTTACCAATGGTATACACATCTAATAGTGATATGTATTTTCTACTAGGAATTCCTGTGGACCTCACCTAACCTAACCCAAATTACAGCTCTAACCCTAACCATAACTGGAATTTGAGTCTAATGATATTTTTCCAAATATTTTACCAGGAAATGTAGACAAGGCAGCTGAATGGCTTGTAGCACCGCACAATGATGTTGCTGAGGAGCTACACCATTTTGACAACTTCATGTTGACCCTAAGGCAGAGGTCTGAGGACTCCTCTGATGACTCAGAAGGTAATGACCCAAATAAAATCAATCAGGCAAGGGAAGAGGTCTGTCACAGCATACATCCAAGAGTTCTGGAGCCTAGCCAGTCAACTAGTAGACTGGCCCCAGGCAATGCTGATTGAGAACTTCTGAGACAGATTAAACTGTGAGGTCTTCTATACCTGTCTATATGAGGAGCACCTAGAATCCTCTGCCAGTGGTACATGTTGGCCGACGAGGTAGAGATTGACTTAGTGGAGTTTCACGAATTCACTGGCCAGAAACAACGAAACCCCTACACCCAAGAGAGGAAGGATTCATCTTGGATGGGAAAATGGGGGGCAGCCCTCGGTGTCACAGCATGGGATGTTTCCAATGTGTCAAAGATGGCCACCAAGTGGCCAATTGTCCTTCCCAGTGCCAAACACCAGTTGCCATTTGCGAGGGTGCCAAGAAGACTAAAGCAACCTTTAAATCCCGAGAAGGAGCACTAAGAGGGATTGAGATCATAGAGTTCACCCCACCATCCAGTGATAGTGAGGGAACTCCAATTAAAGGCCCAAAGTTGGATCAAGACAGCGACAGTAGAGAAGATGACTCTATGATAAATGGCCCTCTAATCCCAGTGACAATCAGTGTACAATTAATGGTGATTTCCTCAGGGTGTAGGGGCATGATGATGGCTTTACTGGACTCCGGCTGCACCTGCTGCCTAGTTAGCCCAAATGTATTGGAGAGGCTTGTACTGCGACTTTGTGAGTTAAAAACTCTGATAGCCTGCTCACAGTTAGATGGTTCGCTAGCAGGGGGAGGCCCAGAGACCTTTTTAACTGAACTGATAGGAGTAAAAATGGGTCCCTATGAAGAGACCATTAGATTCATCATGGACTATCCCATAGTGCTAGGCTTGGCTTGGCTGGAGAAATGGAACCTGTCCATAGACTGAAAGAGAAAAGTGTTAAAAATCCAGTGGCAAAACCCAGAGTAGGAAGTCCCAGGGAAAGTGAAACTAAGTAGCCACATGCAGCTTTTAAGAAAATGAAAGGGGAAAGTGCAGCTTCAACCTGAGAGCAGAAAGAAGCAATTGGTGCCATACCTAGTGAATACCAGGATTTAGAAGAAGTCTTTAGTGAATGGGAGAGAGATTTACTTCCCCCCCACTGACCTACAGATTGTGCAATCAAAATCCTACCCAGGGCCAAACTACTGAAGTCCAGACTTTACTCAATGACACCAAGGGAATTGGAAGAGCTTTTTGACAAGAACTTAGCCAGGGGATTCATCCGGCCAGCAAAATCGCGCATGGCCATCCATGTTTCGGGAGAAAAAGGATGGTTGTCTATGACTGTTCATTGATTACCATGGCCTGAATGCAATTTGTGTTGAGAATGTGTACCTCTTGCTGCTGCTGAAAGACATGTTGAGCTATTTTTGTCACCAAATTAGACTTGAGGAAAAATTGTCACCAAATTAGACTTGAGGGAAGTCTACTTTCAGGTGCAAATCAAGGAGAGAGACGAATGGAAAACAGCTCTCAATTGCCCACTCACGTTTTCAGTTCCAAATACTCCTGTTTGACTTACAAAGAGCACCTGCCATGTCCATGCAGCTGATAAATGAAGTACTACATGAACACCTGTATAAAGGCATTTTGGTTTATTTAGATGACATATTAATCTATACTGAAATTATGGATGAACACATTAAACTCGTAGGAACAGTCCTTGAAAAACTTTGAGCAGTGCAACTATACACAAAGCTGTCCAAAACTAAACTGGACTACTTGGGCTACCGTATCTCCCATGAAGGGGAAGAAATGGATACAGAAAAAGTATAAGTCATACTAAAGTGGGAGGTACCCCACATAAGGAAACAACTTCAAAGTTTTCTGGGAATTTTTTACCAAAAATTCATTCCCGCATTTGCACAAATTGCACTACCAATCACCAATCTGCTTAAAACCAAAGGAGGGGGGAAATCCCAACTGAGCCAGCCACTTAAATGGACTATGGAGTGCCAGATGGCTTTTGAAAAGCTTAAATGACTGTTTGCAGCCAAACCTGTCCTCAAATACCCCAATCCGGATGAGCCTTTTGTTATCCAAGCAGACACCAGTGATTGGCTGTGGGCCAGGTCTGATACTGATGCTCTACAAATCTATTGGCAATATCAATTTTCCACTATGAATTCCTGGAGATGGAACAATAATCCTAAATAGATTACCAATGTACCAGGATTTTTCCATGTTTTTTTTCCATGAAACGCAGATAATGCAGACTTGAAATATGACATGCCCCCTAAGCATACTGATGCGTAGAAATCCATTGGTGATATGTGTTTCCTGCTAATAATTCATAGAAATTTAATCCTATCCCTAATTCTCACTACAACCATAACCCTAGGACTACTTGGATTTTCAGTCTAATGGGTTTTTTCCATATATTTTTCCAGGAAAAGCACATAAGTCAGTCTCAATTCATGAGAGGCCTCCTAAGCATACTGATGCTCTTACAAAACTATTGGTGATATCTATTTTTTCACTGTGAATTCATGGAGACCCAACCCTACCCTAATCACAACCCAAATCCGAGCCCCAATTGGATTTCCACTGTAATGGGATTTTTTCCATGTATTTTACCAGGAAACACAGATAAGACAGACTAAAAAAATTAAAGGCCTCCTAAGCATAGAGATGCTCTATGAATCTATTCGCAATATCTATTTTCCACTACAAATTCTTGGAGACCTAACCCTAAGTGGATTTCCAGTATAAGAGATTTTTTCCATGTATTGTACCATGAAACACAGATGAAGATGTCTCAAAATATAAGAATCATCATAAACATACCAATGCTTTACAAATCTATTGACGATATCTACTTTCCATTTCAAATTCATGATGACGTCATCCCACCCTCCATTGGAAAAACACATGGAAAACCCTATTAGATTGAAAATCCAATTAGGGCTAGGGTTAGGGTTGTGATTAGGGTTAGGTCTCCATGAATTCCTACTGTAAAACACATATCATCGATAGATTTGTAGGTATGCTTTGGAGACCTATCATGTTTCGAGATTGCCTTATCTAATTCAATTAGATTGGGAATCCACTTAGAGATATGGTTACTCTACAAAAATTTGTATTGGAAAATAGAGATTGTCAACGCTGGAAGATGAGCTCCGTCTTTCGCGTCCAAATTCGTCCTGCTGGGGGACTCTGGAAAGGGTCAAAAATTGCCCTGTAGGGGCGACGAGCAAGGAGGGGACCCCCATTTGATCGCGGGAGGGCGATCAAGTTCTGCATTCCTTGTAGCCAGTGTGTGTAAAGTGTTTGTTTATTTAGCCTCAGGCTGCCACTGAGTCAGACTAGTTTGTATTGGGTTCTTCCTGTATTTGCCAAGGTATTTTCTCTTTGGGATGAGGAGGGGGTGTCCTGCTCTCATCAGAGTGGAACAGCATGCCTTCAAAAATTGTGGGTGCTTAATCACTGGAGGTTTTTAAAAAGAGACTGAACAGCCATTTGTCTGATATGGTACAGGGTCTCCTGTTTGAGCAGGGGGTTGGACTAGAAGACCTCCAAGCCCCTTCCAGCTCTATTCTGATTGATGTGAGCTGATATTTTGAGGGCTACTCAGCATCTTTGTAGACACTTGTTTTCAACACATTACTCTGAAGGTATGTACGCATACACACACATACATAAATTTAAAAAATAGCTACCTTCAAAGTAAAAGCAATGTAATTGTATTGTAAACATAGCATATACTTATTTACATTGGATTTCTAATTTCTGATTGACCTTATGTGGGCCAGACAGGGACAGCCAAAGAGCTGTAAAATGCCCAGATCTGCTATAAAAATAAATTAAAACAAATACATGAACAAAGAACTGCTAAAGGAATAAGCACTATGCTGCAACAGTTATATATGCTACATATTTTATATTTTTATGGTGCTGCATAATACATTAGAAAAACAAATAAGGGTCATTACAAAAAGTAAACATTGATTATCTACATAAAAATTTCATGAACTAAATGGAAAATGAGGATAAATGTAAGTGTCCAAAATATATAATGTAATAACACAAATGTGGAAGTAAAAAATAAGGAAGTTCAAAATAAATAAAAATTACTAAATAGAGCAGGAACTGCAAACATGTTAGAATGAAGGCAAAACACATTTTAGCATTATTTAAAATTTATTGCAAGATATCACTTCATGTCAGTGGTCCCCAACCTTTCTGGCTCCATGGACCTGTAGCAGCAGCAATAGTGATGATGGTGTGAATGGTTTCAAGAGTGCAACCTATATCCTGTGCATGAGCAAATGAAGCTTCACATGCTTGCCTGCCGTTTGTGCAGCCTGGTTCCCAATAGGCTGTGGATTGTACCAGTCTGCGGACTGGGGGTTGGGTAGAGGTTTACATGGATAGATTCACATGTTTAAAGATTTAACAATTTCAGAAGGATGTAATTAAAATTTATTCAATTTGATATCAACTAAAAGAACACTAGTTTAAGTGTTAAGGGTAGAAAACAATTTTCAAGGCGTTGGATATTCCAAGGAACACAGTGAAGACAGCCATCAACAAGTGGAGAAAATATGGCACAATAACATTGACATTACCAAGAACTGGATGTCCCTCCAAAATTGATGGAAAAAACAAGAAGAAAACTGGTCCAAGAAGCTGTCAAGAGAAACCCATCAACATGCACTCTTTCCCCTCTTCTCCCCGAGAAAAAGCCCAGCAGTAAAAAAGCCCCAGAAAATATAAAAGACAAACCGCTAATAGAAAAACCGCCCAAGGTGGATTCCACAACCAGCCAGACGCTTGTGAAAGATACATTGTAACAAGATGCTGACTGCAAGCTGCTATGGGGAAGAAGGAATGTGCCATGGGCCATCTGTCTTATCTCCACGCGAGGGGAGGATATCAAGAGGCCGAGAGGACGCTTGAAACAAGCACTAAACATATGGAGAAAATAGGAAAATTTGGAGAAGTGGCAGGGTTGAAAGTAAACAGAGAAAAGACTAAAGTGCTAACTAAAAATCTAACAGAAAAACAAAAAAACCAACTAGCAAAAAAACCAAATTTTCAAATAGTTAAAAAAGTTAAATATTTGGGAATTTATTTAACAGCAAGATGCACAACAATAAAAGAAGACAATTATGCAAGATTGCTAAAACAAATAAACTTGGATTTGGAAAAATTGAAAAATTTACAACTTTCAATGCTGGGGAGAATAGCAATAGTGAAAATGAATATCTTACCAAAAATACTCTTTCTATTCCAAACGATACCTGTAAGACTGGGAAAAGCCTTTTTTGATGAACTAAACAAAATAATACTGAAATTTATCTGGCAAGGAAAAAAAGCTAGAATCAGACTGAAAATGTTACAAGAAGCGAAAGGAAGTGGAGGATTAGGACTGCTGGACTGGACGTTATACTACCAAGCAACTATATTAACATGGCTTAAAGAGTGGATAATGCTCAGAGATAAAAGACTATTATACCTAGAGGGGCATGACCTACAACTTGGTTGGCATGCCTTTCTGTGGTATGGGAAGAATAAAATTCATACTTTCAAAACCACTTTATAAGAAATGCACTTCTTTTAGAATGGGAAAAATAAAAGCGAACATTTATATCAAGATACCTGGATGGCTTTCAACAATGGAAGCATTTGCTTACCCAAATTTAATTAATTACGACAAAGTTGTGACCTATAAAGATATTTTGGACAATGAAGGGAAATTGAAAGACAGACAAGATTTACAAGAAAAGGATATTGATCTATCATGGTGGCCATATTTGTAAATCCAAACGAGATATGAAAAAGATGCTAAAACAATGGGATTTTATAAAGAACAAACAGAATTCGATCAGATACTGCTAAAAACAGACGAAAAACTGATTAAGAAACTTTATAAATATTTGTTAAGCTTAAAGATGGAGGAGGAACAAGTAAAACAAACAATGATAACATGGGCAGAGAACTTTGGACATAATATAGAATTAGAAAACTGGCAAAGGTTATGGGAAAGAAATCCTAAATTAACGAAAGCAGTGGCATATAAAGAAAACTTATATAAAATGTTTTACAGATGGCATTTAACACCAGTGAGATTAGCAAAAATGTTTTAAAATACTTCAAACAAGTGTTGGAAATGCAAACAAAAGCCAGGTACTTATTACCATATCTGGTGGACATGCCCTAAAGCAAAAAGATTTTGGTCAAAAATACACTTATGGTTGGAGAAAATGACTAAAAAACAAATAGATTTTAAGCCAGAATTATTTTTGTTAGGAATAATAGGAGCAAATTATGAGAAGGGGCGTTGTCTTACCTGAACGCCTTTTCTCAGCATGACGATGGAGAATCCACCAATGGGTTTGGACTATCTTCCTGCCCAATAAGAGACTAAGTTTGCCAGAGTTAACACGCCTCCTGCTGGGCTGATATCCCAGACACGACGAAGGTGAAGCTGCTGACAATGGACCGATGTGTTGGCTCTCTGTGCCGCTAACACAGGACCTGACAGTCCTAAGGGGATGGGCGTGGATTCTCCATCGTCATGCTGAGAAAAGGCGTTCAGGTAAGACAACGCCCCTTCTCCAGCATGATGATGGAGAATCCACCAATGGGACATACCAAAGCTGAGCTGTCCCTATGGGAGGGAATCAGTCAGGGCCTGTGTCCCACTTGACGATGCTACCTGCTGTAGTACTCTCCGGCCAAACGATGCCTCAGCGGAGGTGAATTTGTCCAGCCTGTAATGTCTCACAAACGGGGAAGGCGAGGACCAGGTCGCCGCCCTGCAAATATCCCCAATGGGCGCCTGCGTAGCCCACGCCGCCGATGTAGCGGCACTGCGGGTAGAGTGAGCAGTGATACGGCCTGGCAGTGGCAGGGACTGTGCCTGGTAGGCTTTTGCGATGCAGGACCTGATCCATCTGCCTACAGTGGATGATGAGACTTTCTTCCCCATCGAAGAAGGCTGGAAGGAGACAAAAAGTGCTTCCGATTTGCGGAAGGTCGAAGTTCTCTTAATATAGTGGCGTAACGCCCTACGAACGTCCAAGGTGTGCCACTGGCGTTCTAAGTTGTGAGCAGGCTGGGGACAGAAGTTCGGAAGGACCACCTCTTGTGCCCTATGGAACAATGAGTTCACCTTTGGGACAAAGACCGGGTCCAGTCGGAGGACTACTCTATCGCTGTGAAAGACGCATAGGTCCTCCCTGACCGAGAGAGCAGCCAGCTCCGAGATGCGTCTAGCGGATGTGATCGCAACAAGAAAGGCCACCTTCATGGACAAGAACTGCAGTGAGCAGGTCTTGAGAGACTCGAATGGTGGCAATGTAAGGGCCTGTAGCACCTGTGGGAGGTCCCAAGAGGGATACCGGTGAACCACGGGAGGTCTGGTGTTGGTAGCACCCTTGAGGAAGGACCGTACCAGTGGATGCTGGGCCAAAGGAATGGAATCCTGGCACATGAGTACTGTGGAGAGAGCCGCCAGTTGTCTGTGGATGGTATTGGGTGACAAGCCCCTGTCAAATCCCTCCAGTAAGTATTCAAGGATGTGTGGAATAGTGACAGCCGAGATGTCAAGGCGATGCCTGGAACACCAGGCACAAAAGCTCTTCCACGAGGAGGCATAAATCCTGTTAGTGGAAGGATGTCTGGAGGCCTGAATCATTGAGATCACCCCCTCTGAAAATGAGCCCCGTGTTAAGAGCCGCCGCTCAAGTGCCAGACGGCTAGTTGTAGGCCCTGGGGTTCTGGGTGTTGTAGAACCCCCTGACTGAGAGTGACCCGATCTGGGGGAATCTTCCACCAGGGAGAGATGGAAAGGTCCACTAGGTCGGCAAACCACGGCCGTCTCGGCCAATGTGGGGCAACCACTATGATCTCCGCCCGTTCCTGCAGAATTTTCCGGATGAGAGCCGGAAGCAGAGGAAGAGGGGGAAAGGCATAGAGTAGACCTGTGGGCCAGGGGCTGCGGAGCGCGTCCGTCCGCTCCACCCCCAGGGATGGAAACCTGGAGAAGAATCTCAGGAGTTGGGCATTTGCCGGCGAGGCGAATAGATCCACCACCGGAGGCCCGAACCTCATCGAAATCTCCCTGAATAAATTGGGATGCAGGCGCCACTCGGAGTGGTCTAATGTTGACCGGCTCAACGAGTCCGCCTGAAGGTTGGCCTGCCCCGAAATGTGCTCCGCCTTTAAGGAGGAGAGATTGGTTTCCGCCCAGAAACCTAGTGACCGTGCTTCGGACATTAAGGTCCTGGAGCGAGTGCTGCCCTGCCGGTTCACGTGGGCCTTTGCAGCCACGTTGTCTGTGAGCACTAGGACGTGTTGACCCACCACCTTGTTGCTGAAGTGAAGCAGCGCCAGATGAATGGCCCTGAGCTCCAGCCAATTTGTATTGTGACTGAGGTCCGTGGGTGACCATCGTCCCTGTGCTAAGTGACAACCCAGGTGCGCTCCCCATCCGAACAGACTTGCATCCGTCGTTAAGGTGAGTCTGTTTGGTTCCTTGAACAAGGAGCCTCTGTCTACAGCTGGGGAGAGCCACCACCGAAGGGAATCCAGAACTCGGGGTGTGACCCCGACCCTCTGGCTGGATGCACTGGTGCCCTGCCTCTGGTATGGGAGTAAGAACCATTGTAGGGTTCTGAAGTGTAGTCTGGCCCATGGCACTATTCCCATGCAAGAAACCATCTTGCCCAGTAGTCAGGAAAGTGAGGCCAGTGTGACGGTCCGCTCCCTCCGTATCTGCCTGATCAGGGAATGAATGCTGTCCCAGCATTCCGGGGACAGGTAGACCATTGAAAGGTTGGTATCTATAATCGCTCCTAGGTGTAGGATGCGATTGGAGGGCTCTATCAGGCTCTTTCGGAAGTTGACCGAAAAGCCGTGAGTCTGAAGGAGCCGGACGGCTAAGTTCAGGTCTGACCGGGCCTGCTGTAGGGAAGAGGACAGAATAAGGATGTCATCCAGGTAGCATTGGACCCGGACGGGAATCAACCTTAGGTGGGTGACCAGTGCAGCCAGGATCTTTGTAAATACCCTCAGGGCGGACGAGAGGCCGAATGGCAGGGCCCTGTACTGAAAATGGTGGGACCCATAACAGAACCTGAGGAACCTCCGATGGTCGGGAGATATGGGAATATGGAGGTATGCCTCCGTAAGGTCGATGGAGGTGAGGAAATCATGCCTCCTTATGCTGGCCAGGATGGACTGCAACGTCTGCATCTTGAATCTCTTGTAGACAAGATGAGAGTTCAATCCCTGCAGATTGAGGATTGCTCTCCACCCTCCCGAAGCCTTTGGGACCACGAAGAGAATGGAGTAGAACCCTTGATGGGTTTGGCCAGCAGGCACCGGCTCAATGGCCTTGATCTGTAACAAGTGGTGAATGGCCTCGGACATGAGACCTATCTTGGCCGGGCTCCTTGGGGTGGGGCAGGCGACGAATCGATCCCGTGGCCACGACAGAAAGTCCAGAGTGAGGCCGTGCCTGATGGTGTTGAGCACCCAGGTGTCTGTAATGGTGGTCTCCCATTCGTGGAAAAAGAAAGTGAGTCTGCCGCCAATGGGGAGGTCCGTCCCTGAGTCATTTGTGCCCTCTGAAAGGACGGCCTCCCGCGCCCCGAAAGGGCCATTTGCCTTGGTACTGCTGCCTGGCCCTGGGAGCTGGGCGGTCAGGTTGGCAGCCAGGCCTGGGGAAGGAGGGACGAGGCGAAGGGCCCCACACCGATCCTGGCCCCTGGCAGAAGGGCGGTCTCCGTGGGTACGGAGTAGCTCTCCTGTCCGGCCTCCTATTAAAGTGGACCAACACCTTACGCTTATCCCTGTTCTCAATCAGGTAAGGCTCTAGTGCCTCCCCAAAGAGATGTCCATCCCTGCAGGGAGCGGAAGCCAGGCGCCACTTTGACTTCAAGTCCGCTCGGCATTGTTTTAGCCACAGGAGCCTGCGGGCTGCAGTATTAGCGGCCATGGAGCGCACTGAAAATCTGGCGGCATGGAGGGAAGTATCCGCCATGTATTCTGCCAATGCCACCAACTTACCCAGATTCTGATGAGCACGAACCTGATCCGGGGGAAGCAACGCTTGGAGTTCCCTGAGCCAGAGAATGGACGTTCTGGCAAAGAAGGAAGTGGAGGTGGACGCCCGCACGGACCATGCCGATGCCAGGTGAGACCTGCGGAAAGAGAGCTCAGACTTCCTGTCCTCTGCCCTCAAGGCCTCAGACGTGTCACCTGACACGGTGGAGGAGGAAAAAAAGAGGTTAGTGGTTCGTCCACCCTGGGAACCTCCAGGAGATCTGACAAGGCCGGGGCGACGGCCATCAGTCTTTTATCCGTTCCCCCCGGCGTTGGTAGAGTGCCTGGACTCCCCCATTGTTTCCTGATAATTTCCAGGAAAAATGGAGGGCAAGGGATGTAGCGCTCCATCACCGTAGGTTCGGAGAAGAGTGGCTTGGGGTCCTGACTAGTTGAGGCAGTCGGTTGTTTTTCCTGCTCAGGCTCAATATTGGCCGATGTGGTGGCCTTTAGCAGGAGAGACCTAAATAGACCCGGGTCGAAGAGGCCTATGAAAGGCGATGGGTCTGGGGCCGACTCCTCATCCTCTGACAGCTGGAAGTCAGTTGACTCATAATCCTCGGAACCAGAGTCCCATGTTCGGGAGGAATGGTCCGAGGAAACGGACTCTGGGTATTCCGGCCTCTCCGCCCGTGCCTGAGCTAACACCACGGGCATGACAAACTCTGGCCTGGGGTTCTCATAGAATGAGGAGGCCCTGCCCTGGGCATATGCCTGGGTGATTAATGCCTCGAGCTGTTCAGGCCCGACCCCTTGATGTTCAGGGGGGCGAAGTCCAGCCGCTGTGGGCGTGAGCGTGGCCTCAGGCGGGGGGTGGAATCTAGCCGGTGAAGCCACTATTAGGGGGTTCAATCCCTGGTCAGAGGACAGAGTAGCACGCTGTGTCATGTGCCCTGAGGAGAAAGGGCCCGCGAGGCAGTGGGACCTGGCAGGGCCGGTTGGGGGTTGAAGAGTGAGCTCTCCTGGGGGGCAAGGGGAACCAGAGGTTGGTCTCCCGCAGACATACGTTGCGCCCTGGAGAACTGCTTCTCCAGAGCCATGTGTCGCCTGTCGGCTTCCTTTTCTGCGGCCCTTGAGGCCTTTTTGCCAGCGATGGCCTTGGATCTGGCCTTGGCCTTTATCCTGCCTGCTGCCTCGAGTTTAGAGGACTTGCGCTTCCCTGAAACGGGAGTGCCGGAAGCGCCCTGCGCATTCAGTAACCGTGCTGTCAGCCATTGCCAGGAAGGCCAGAGGCCTGTGGTAACTCAGGAGCAGGAGCGGATTGCCCAGTTGTTATATAGCCAAAGCTGATAAACAGCGTCCGCTCCGGGTTTGCGCTACACTGAGCGCCCTACTGCCCTAGGCAGAGCTCCGAGAGGCTGAGACTGCCCAGTGATGCACTGAGGCGTATTAGTCAGGCGTCTTGTGGTGACCAGACCCAATGGGTGAGTCGCAATCGGCAAGTGCCGGCACACACTTGGCCGATCAGTGGCGGCAATCACCTTGGTGATATGTGCCCGCACACTCCTCTCCTTCTTGGTGGCAGCAATCACCTGAGTGATACGTGCCTGCACACAGAGCCTAGGTGGTGGCGGCGGAGCCAAAAGGCGTGCCAGCTCACGCTAAAGTGAAGTCCTCTCCAAGTTTGCCCTGGGATTGTCTGTGCCAGATCAGAATCTGAGCACGGGTGGGCAAAGGCAGGTTGGAAGTTGCAAAATGGCGGCTGACGAGTCCGCAAAATGGCTGCCATTAAAATGGCGAGGTGGTCTATTAGGCTGGGGCCTAGACCCGAGTTACTTCCCTGCAGGGATGGAGAGGTGAGGTCTGACGGTAGCGTCAATAGCCTCTTGCAAGCCGTCTGCAAGCCTAGTTCAGAGGCTGCAGCATGTGCGGGCCGTCCCTGTCAGGCCTGCTAGGCCCTTTGGTCTTCAAAATGGCAGCCGCGAGTTGCGCACCAAAATAAGAGGCCTCAATTCGACCAATTTGTAAGAGAGGCTTTCAAGCCGAAATTTTGCTGCCCAATGCCTTGGAAGCCAGCGGCAGCGATGTCTGCGTCGCGCAGCGATTTTGCTTCAAGCAATCCTCGCTGAGGGAGGGCTGCGGGGCCGTGGAGAGTGACGGCCTAGCCAAGCCCGAAGGCCGGCGTTCTTGCAGCGCAGCGGCTGCGGCAAGCTCCGATTTACAGCTGCTTCAATTATGCGAGCCTCCAGCAGCACTATGAGTTCGAGGGGCTGAGCCGGCTTTTCGCTGTTCTAATGGCTGCCGATTGCAATCACCGCTTGAGCGAGCCCGGAGGCCGCCGCTCAGCTGCACTGCGGCTAAAGCTGCCCCGACGATCAGCTGATTGATTGCCGGGATCCCCCTGTGGTAGAGAACGCCCATTGCTCAGCCACCCGGAGGCTGACGCTCAGCTGTTTTGCAGCTGGGGGAATTTGCCGAAATCCAATTATCCTTTAAAATTTGCTTCTGGTCTGCCTAACTAAAGGAGATGTGAGAATCCACCAATAAATGACTATACGACCTGTCCAGAGCCAACACGAACGTCTTAGCTGGGCTGAAGACTAAGTCGTGTCTGGGATATCAGCCCAGCAGGAGGCGTGTTAACTCTGGCAAACTTAGTCTTTTATTGGGCAGGAAGATAGTCCAAACCCATTGGTGGATTCTCCATCATCATGCTGGAGAAAGACTGTATATATTTAATTTTACATGTACTAACTGCAGCAAGAATTGTATTTGCCCAATATTGGAAAAATGAAATATTACCAACCGAAGAATTAAGAAAATTTTAGAGTGTGCAGAAATGGATAGATAAAAGAGAAAGAAGATTCAGTGTATTTTAGAACATGGGATAATTTTTATCAATGGCTAGAAAAACGAGTTAGAGAGAAAGGAATGTGATATGTAACATTGAATATATACTAGTAAGAAGGGACTACTGAGCGATTAATTTATTGTTTATGATAATTATTATTCATTGTTTTTTTTAAATACATGAACCCAGATAACATCCTGTTTGCTAAATATTAAGAATGTTATTTTTAAAAATCCTAACCCTAACCCTGACCCTAACCCCGACCCCACTCTATGGGGTCTGTAAGGGATGCTTTAATGTAATGTTTCGCGCGGGAAAATGCTAGATCTTGCTTTGGTTTCTTGCTGTCACTGTCTCCCAATAAAAGTTCCTTTTGAGTTGATTCCTGTCTCAAGAGTTCTGCTTTCTTAGAAGGACTAGCTGAGGCAAGATCTTATAGCATTCTCCCTGCGGGAAAAACGAGTCCCGGACTTCTCTTCCAACACCTGTAAAGGAGCTGCAGGAATTTCTGGCAAGTACTGGTTATGTATTATATGTGACAACAATCTCCTGTTTTCTTCATATGTCTGGGCTGTGGGATAGGGTGGTAAGATGAAAGCCTTTTTTTACAAAGAAAAAATCCAAGCCTGGCTACATTTTGCAAAACACTCACATCAAGTCTGATAAAAAAAGCATGTGGGAAAATGTGTAGTCTGATAAGACCAAGGTGGAAATTTTTGGACATAATTCCAAAAAGCATGTTTGAGGCAAAAACAACACTGTGCATCACCAAAAATGCACCATACTCTCGGCCAAGCATGATGATAACAGCAGTATGCTTTGGGGCTGCTTTTTCCCAGCTGCAACTGGGGCTTTAGTCAAGGTAGAAGGAATTCTGAACAATTCCAACTATCAGTTTTGGCTGAAAACCTTCATGCCTCTGCTAAAATGCTGAAGATGAAGAGGAATTTGACCTTTCAACATAACAATGACCCAAAGCATACATCCAAATTAACATAACAATGGCTTCACCAGAAGAATATCAATGTTTTGGAATAGCCCAGCCAGAGCCTGGACCTGAATTCAATTTAAAATTTGTAGGGTGACCTGAAGAGGGCTGTGCACAGGAGATGCCCTTGTAATCTGAGATTTGGAATGCTTTTGCAAGGAAGAGTGGGTAAAGATCCCAAGGCAAGATGTGCAATGCTGATACGTTCCTACCCCAAAAGACTGATGTCATAAAATAAGAGTGCTTCAACAAAGTATTAGTTTAAGGGTGTACGCCTTTACGCAACCACACTATTGTACATTTTTATTATTTTTCCCCTAAAAGATTTATTTTTCAATTAAATAGTACAATTTATGTTATGTTAAAGGGGAAAGAATTCTGAACTGATTTATCTTGGTCTGATTTTTTTACCTCTCAAAACCTAGCCATTTAACAGGGGTGTGTGTAGACTATATCCACTGTATATTTGGATTCAGTTCAAAGATAAAAAACGAGAAGAATTAGAAACATTGCTTAATTCAGAAAGGAATATTTAATATTAGATGAAACATAAAAGTTGATATTTTAATATTACAGAAACAGTGAATTATCATAAAATTTATTTTCCTCCCTCATTTCTGTCCTGTTTTTCTTGTGGCAAATTTCTTAGTTATTAGTAAAAAATAAATATACCGCGTTTGCCAAAAAACGCCTACCATAACCTTGCTCCAAGCAAAATGAGCCATTTCCAGATTCTCATTCTGGCCAATGGAATATTGGCACTGTTCTTGAGCCTAGCCTGCGTCTTTCCTAAGATGAACTATAAACTTACACAAAAACCTCTCCTCCGTCGCCTGCGCATAGGAACTGCGATCATTCTTATGATTTAATTAATACATCGGCCCTTAGCATACTGTACTAAACATCATGACGTTAGCGTCTCCAGAAGGATAAAAGGAAATTGCCGGAAGTAGCAAAGCCACCGGAAACTACAATTCCCAGAAAACTACGAGGACTTTTTCTGCAACTGCTCCTTTAACTCCGCTGGGGTCTGATTGTACTGTATGTGGGAAAGTAGCATCATTGCGCAAAAAAGACGGGTCCGGCGTGGAGCGAAGGGAAGCATCCGATCCTTTTATTGCATGTGGGAAAGTAGCGTCATTACGCAAAAAAGGCGGGGCCGGCGTGGAGCGAAGGGAAGCATCCGATCCTTTTTTCGTGGTTGGCTGGCTCAGCTGCGGCGGGGTACCTTCTTGGAGGACTGGCTCATCTCTTGGCTTTTGCGGTTGCGCCAAGCGCTCCCAGTAGCGGATTCTGAGCCTAATCTATGTTGGGGTCGTGAGAGTTGGCGGGTCTGTCCGATTCTTCTCCATGGAGGTGGGCCTTTGCGCCCGGTCCTTGCTTACTGTACCTGGCTTTTTTTATTGGCGTGAACATGAACTGGTAGTGGTGGGACCCGGCGGAGCTGGCTAGTTGGCGGGCTAGTTGGCTGACACGCGAGGGGCTGAGTCGCTCGCTTCCTGCTTCAGCGGTTGTCAGTCGATCTGGTGGGAAGAGAACAGTCTTTGGCGTTTCCCCGCCATGAACTATCAGCAACAGCAGCAACAGCTGGCGAATTCTGCGGCCATCCGGGCGGAGATCCATCGGTTCGAGTCGGTGCACCCCAACATTTACTCCATTTATGAGTTGCTGGAGCGGGTGGAAGAGCCAGTGCTGCAAAACCAGATCAGGGAGCACGTCATCGCCATTGAAGGTAAGGAAGGTGTCCCACAACATAACATGATTGGGCCGTCAGCTTCTTCATACCCAGTTGAGCTTTACCACCAAGAGAGGTGCACAGGACCGGCGCTCCTCCTGTCTCTGGGAATATTCCATTTTTATCGCCGTCCTGTACACAGTGGGAGCAGATATGGTTTGATGCAACCGAACTTATTTCTCTGCAGATATTCGTGGGGATCGCTCTTATTTCCTTACTTCTTGACTCCCTTATTTCCGTATTAATGCAATAAGGATTATATGGATCAAGAACAATCTAGGCGTTCACCGTGTTCACCCGTGTGAAAATCTATAATTTATTGAATAAGCCAAAATTAATATAAGACAGAATCCATAGTTTACAAAGTATACAGTTTGTTTCACACATGTTTAGCTAATATCAAGTATAGTGTTTTGGTGCATTATGTGAACTTGGTCATTTTATAAACTTGATCTATTATTTATGCATATTACCCATTCCTGGAGGCTCTGGATGGCTAATAGGTCATCCATTCCTCCCCCCCCCCGCATATAAAAAAATAAGAATGGTTGCCTATTTGTTTTAATTGTTTTAATAAACAGCTTTGTTACTGAATCTCTTTGAGAATCACTATCTACTGTCTAAAGCCTGTAGGAGGATTTTGGTCCAGATCAGATTTCAAAACGATAGCAAAGCTAACTTGGTAGCTCTAAGGCTAATTGATGGCTTGGAAGGATGGATGTGTCAAGCTGTGTTTTTATTATTATTTGGAAATAGCATAAGCCCAAAACATTTATAGTATTTTTTTGGGGGGGACAAATAAAAGAAAAGCAGAACCTTATGTATTTTTTTACACTGCTGATCTGAAAGATGTTGAATTTCTGACAAACTCAGAAATTCATTATACTAGTTCATTACACCAATTTCATCTTCTAACAATTCAGAGCTAAAATTCTGTAAGAACTATTATAAGGAAGTAGCTCAGATTTTGCATAGAATTCTAATATGTAAGCGGATTACTTATTTAAAATGTATTTGTTGCCTATTTTCAACTTTTTTTAATTTTAGGCAGCATACAAATATCCATATAAAGTAAAATGCAGAATAGCAAACAAGTAATATAAAATATTCTAAATGGTAAGAAGAATTGGGGCAACTTCTGTGACAGTAAATTGTTCCATAGTTTATCCCACAGAAAAAGTGGAAAGGCTGTTGACATTAAGCATATCTGTATCAGGATTGCAAAAGGTGCCCTGCTGAACATCTGAGAATGTGGGATGGAGGAGGCAGATCTGCAAGTAATTGGACCCAAACTGTGTAAGATGTTATTAAATTAATATCCTAAACATAGCCCCAAAGCAATCGCAGCTATTTTAACACAATAGTGATCAGGCACCTCATCAGTGATATAGAAGACTACATCACCATAATGCAATCTTGAAATTAGCAACACCTGTGTCACTGTTTCTCCTCCAGGAATTGGAACATATAGTTTATTATGCAAAGCTTACAGGAAAGGAGAAATACACTTGAGAATTTGGAGTGTGATGGTGGCAATTTAATCTAAATTAAGGTCCTTTTGGCGCCTACTTGTAGATAATAAATAACTTGACTGTTAAGATGAAAAGTTATGCCCTCCCTGAATCACTCCTAGGGTGACAAAGAGAAATCCCTGAATGATATTTCTGATAACGATGAGAAAGATAGGAGCAAAACTACTGTAAGATAGTTTGTTCCATTCCCAGATGTCTCAAATGCTTCAAAAGGCTTGGATTAGATATGGACCTCTTCTTGTCCATTATTTTCTTTGCTGCATGATACTATTACCCAGCTACATCTTGATTTTTGGTTGAACATAAAGTATGTTCTGAATTTCTGTGTTTGGACCAGAAAGATCCAAAAGGCCTTCAAGATTAGGTTTCAGAGAAAAGTCCTAAACAACTCTAGGCTACTTACAACTAAAAACCCAACATATTCAAAGAAATAAAGAAAAAGAATACAAAAAGAAAAAGAGACCCCAACAATCAGATAAAAATAAAACAAAAGAAGAAGGAGGCTCCAAAATCACCTTTCCTGAATAACATAAGGGGTAGAAGTCACAGAAATGTCTAGGGGACATCACTCCAGAGGGCAGGAATTGTAACAGAGTAGGTATACTTCCTGGATCTTGCAAGATGACTTTCTTTAAATGATAGGATCTGGAGCACACCCACTTTGTTGGATCTGAGTGGATGGGCTGACACAAGTACACTCAGAGAACCAGTTTGATGTAGTGGTTAAGGTGCTAGCCTCAAAATCAGAAGACTACAGGTAGTCCTCGACTAACAACAGTTCATTTAGTGACCATTCAAAGTTGGCACAATGGCACTGAAAATTGTGATTTATGACTTACGACCTTTGCAGCATCCCCATGATCTTATGATCAAAATTTAGATACTTGGCAACTGGTTCATATTTATGACCATTACTGTGTCCCAAGGTCATGTGATCACCTTTTGCGAACTTCTGACAAGGAAAGTCAATAGGGAAGCCATATTTACTTAACAACTGGATTACTAATTTATCAACTGCAGTGATTCACTTAACAATTGTGGCAAGAAAGGTCATAAAATGGGGCAAAACTCACTTAACAAATGCATCATTTAACAACAGAAATTTTGTGCTCAATTGTGGTCATAAGTCGAGGACTATCTGTATGAATTTTGGTCCCATCTTAGGCATGAAAGCTGGCTGGGTGACTTTGGGCATGCCACGCTCTCTCAGCCCAGCCCATCTCACAGGGTTGTTTTTGAAGGAAAAATGGGAAGTGGACAGTCTTTCAATTTAGAGACTGCAGGTCATCTTTTTGAATATAGAATCACAGTTTGCAGCAGTTAGACATAAAGTGAAAGAATTATTAATTTACTTAATTATAAAGGCATTGAGCCAGTTTTTCTGGCAATTTATTATATTATATTATATTAACATGATGTGTAATTCATTTTTATAAAATGCTTATATTAATCAGTTTTTTAAATGAATAGTTTTGTGAATAATTGTAATTGATTTATTTAAATTTTGGCCAATGAAGGAAGTTATTGGTTGTATTTGAATGGAACTCTCTATCAAAATGTGTTTGAAGTTGTTGTTGTTGTTGTTGTTGTTATTATTATTATTATTATTATTATTATTAATAATAATAATAATAATAATAACAACCCCCAGTGCGGCACTACCTTGATGTGGTTGTGGGGCTTGTGTATTCTGAGGAAGATGAGAGCTATGCCAGAGGTTTAACCATACTGGACAGGTCTCATCAGAGGAGTCAGACAAAGAGTGTCTCTCCCATAAAAAATATGGTGAGATGTAAATTTCAGAATGCCATACCAGCTCAGATGTCGCCCGGGTTAACAAGATCCGCGCTAGATGTTGGAGTTCCTGAATATCTGGTGAAAAATGGGTTACAGGACTCAGGACTGTTGGCTGAGCAACCAGGACCAGCAGCTGCAGAACTACTGGAAGAAAAGGTGTTTACCCGTCGCAAATACACAGTGATTGAAAACAAAGAAATAATGATCTGTTATTACAGATCAAGTCCAACAAGAAGAGGATATCTAAAATGAATGTACCAGTTCTGGAAAGAACAACATCCAGAATCAGAAATAACAGAACAGAGACTAGCAGATCAACGCCAATTTATAATACGAAGTAAAGTATTCACAGAAACAGAATTGGACGAACTGCAAAGGTTTACCCAGGGCAAAGAAATCAAAGCCTTGCCAGAAATAATTCAGAATGTAGAGGCAAACCAGGGGGAGTTGGCAGTGAAGGAATCCAGCAGAGATATACAACTGTTCTCATTTGGAAACCGGACACCTCTTCCTCAGGAAGAACAAAGCCCTCTAACTAAAGAAATAAAAGAATTGAAACAAAGAATAACTGAGCATCTAGAATAGCACAAAAACAACAGAATAAGGCTGCCTGCATTGAAGCTTGTTCCAAAGAAACAGCTAGCACAAGCATTAAAAGATGCAAATACTGCAATATCAAGTATAAGCACCAATTCACTGCAAAAAACAAAGCAACTAATGTATAGCACAGCTGCAGTTATAACTGAATACCTGGGATGCAAAATCAACAAAGAAGAAAAACAAACAAACAGTGCACCACAAAAATGGAAGGTTAGACTAGAAAATAAGATCAGCAAGTTAAGATCACATGCAAGCAAGCTAGAACAGATGAAAGAAAAGAAGCTGAAGAACAAGAAGACCAAAGAATACCTAATCAAGAAATACCACTTAGAAACAAGGAAGATCAAGGAAGCACTGGAAATAATAAAGCAGCAAATAACAGCTATAGCCAGGAAAATCAGTAGATACGAAGCTCGAATTGCAAATTATAGGCAGAACCTCCAATTTCAATCCAATCAGAAACGTTTCTACCAATCCATCAATGGAGAAACTGCAATGAATCAGTCAGTACCTGACAAGGAAGAAACAGTGCAGTTCTGGAAGCAGATATCGGATAACCCAAAGAAACACAACAAGGATGTGGCTTGGTTAAAAGAGGTGGATGCAAATAAAACAGAAGTTGAAACGAAAGAAAAAATAATAACAACAAAAATGGTAGAAAAAAGCAAGGAAAATCAAAAATTGGTCAGCACCAGGTGAAGATGCATGGGGTTTGGTTGAAACATCTAACTGTTATATACCCACTCATTGCCAAGCAGTTCAACAATATACTACAAGGAGGTGAAATTGAAAAGTGGCTAACAACTGGGAAAACCTACCTAATAATGAAAAATCCAGCAAAAGGGGCAACACCAGGCAACTACAGGCCAATTACCTGCTTACCAACAACTTTCAAATTGCTAACTGGTGTGGTACAACAGCATCTAGTTGAAAACAATCTCTTTCCACCCGAGCAGAAAGGAAACCGCCCCAATAGCAGAGGAACAAAAGATCAACTCC
Organism: Azemiops feae; assembly: GCA_023970755.1. Lineage (NCBI taxonomy): Eukaryota > Metazoa > Chordata > Lepidosauria > Squamata > Viperidae > Azemiops > Azemiops feae. The sequence continues at coordinate 2,844,049 of JALGBA010000018.1, forward strand.
TAATAGACAAAATGATCTTGGAAAACTGCAAGAAAACTGCAAGAAAAGGACTACAAAAAGGCATTTGACTCTCTGCCACATGACTGGCTAATCAAGTGCCTAGAAATAACAGGAGTCAGTAGAAACATCAGAAAATTTGTGCAAAGATCGATGGCACAATGGAAGACACAGTTGTAGGTCAATGGTGAAAGATTGGGAGAGGTTAATATCAAGAGAGGAATATTTCAAGGAGATTCATTATCACCACTACTATTTGTTATTGCACTGTTTCCTCTGTCAACAATACTGAATAACTCAGGACATGGCTATCAAACATCAAAAACATCTGCCAGACTATCCCATCTCCTTTACATGGATGATCTGAAGCTGTATGGAAAAACATCATCTGAAATAGAATCGCTGTTGAACACTGTCCGTATATATAGCCAAGATATTGCAATGGAGTTTGGCTTGGACAAATGTGCCACACTTACTGTCAAACAAGGAAAAATAGTGAAAACTGAAGGAATCAAGATGTCCCACGAAAATAACATTAAGAGTCTGGATGAGGAAGATTACTACAAATACTTGGGTATCCTTCAAGCTGACAACATCAAGCACACTGAAGTCAAGAAAAAGATTAGAGGTGAATACTTCAAGAGAGTGAAGAAGATCTTTTTAAAGTCCAAACTCAATGGAGGAAATACCGTGAAGACAATCAACACCTGGGCAATTCCAGTCATTAGATACACAGTGGACTGGACTCAAGCAGAACTAAAAGCAATGGATAGGAAGACCAGAAAAATAATGACAATGAATCATGCCCTTCATCCACGCAGTGACATTGACAGACTCTATCTACCAAGGCAAATAGGTGGACGTGGAATGCTGCAAGTACATCAGATGGTTGAAGAAGAAAAAATGGCTTTGGAAGAATATCTGAAGGACAATGATGAAGATGCACTGAAATTAGTATATCAGGAAGGCTTACTGACTACTGGAGAGACCAAACTGGCCTACAAGAAAGACCAAATGAAGAACAGAATAGAGGCATGGGAAGACAAAGCACTACTTGGCCAGTACATTAAAAAAATAGCTGGGAAAGCAGATAATAACAAGACCTGGCAATGGCTAAGAGCAGGAAAGTTGAAGAAAGAGACTGAAGGACTAATTCTGGCTGCACAAGACCAAGCCTTAAGGACAAATGCATACAAAGTCAAAATTGAGAAGACAGCAACAGACAGTAAGTGCCGCCTATGCAAAGAAGCTGAAGAAACAGTGGACCACCTGGTAAGCTGCTGCAAGAAGATTGCACAGACTGACTACAAGCAGCGGCATGACAAAGTAGCAACAATGGTGCATTGGAAGATCTGCAAGAAATATCATTTGCCTGTAAGCAAGAACTGGTGGGATCATAAAGTAGAGAAAGTCATAGAAAATGATAAAGTTAAACTGCTCTGGGACTTCAGAATTCAAACAGACAAGCATCTGCAACATAACACCCCGGACTTAACAGTTGTCGATAAGAAAGACAAAAAAGTCTGGATAGTGGACGTGGCAGTGCCTGGAGACAGCAGAATAGACGAGAAAGAACTGGAGAACAAAAGAACTGGAGATAACAAAATTCAAAGACCACTCACATGGCCCATCATTAATGTCATTTCCAGCCGAGGCCAAACTCATAACTAAGCACCTGAAAGCACTGTGGAGGAACTGGGTGAGATCCTACCTTCTTTCTACCCCAAGTATTTTTTTTCCTGCAAAAGCGTTTTGAAATTGCTTTCCCCTGTGAAGAGAGAGGGAAGGGAACGTCTTTCCCCCACCCTCTAAAATGGCGGTGGCTGCCTACATAGGGGAGGTAAAGCCCTGAAAAAATATAATTAAATAATTGGACTTACATGTTTCTCAGATCTGGTGACCCAAAAACTTTCTACTTTCACAGGAGCTGGCTATCTTAACTATCTGGAAAAAAACACACGAAAAGAACCTAAACTGAATAAAAGTCTAGCCTTTTTGAAAAGGATTTCAAATGCCACCGGGGACATCTTGTGCTGAAGCCTGGTATAGCAAGTAAATATCTCTGGTAAAGAGACCTGTTTATAACTTAGGTCTGGCCTTGATACTATCTAAAGATAAAAAGCTGCAGCTGGGAGCTGAAACTGGCTCTTAAGAACTGTGGAGGTGAACATTTACTGACTCTTGTTTAAAAATTAGCCTCCACTAAAGGACTATCTATAACTATTTCAGAAATGGAGGGGGACCAGCAACAAACTTCGCTTGACTATAAACTTATACTTGAAAAAATCCTTGAAGCCACTGAGATAATTAAATCCAGACTGAAAGACAAAGGCGCTAGCTTGAACGTACAAATTGAAACCCAGATTCCAACTAAAGTACTTATAACCCAGAAAACAACAGAAGCGGAAGCAATCAATATCAAGACAGAGGACTTTAAGGAACAACAACAATATATTGAAAATTCTGACAACCAAATCCTGATTGCAATCAAAGAACCTACAACCCAAAAAGCTACAGAAGTGGAACAAAGTAATACTAAAACAGAGGATGTTAAAGATCAACAAGGACAGCACATTGAAAACCTAGATAACCAATCAATAACCATAAAACTGGACATGACCTTTTACCTAAACCAGAAGAAACCTGAGGAAGAAGACCAGACCGAATTGAAGATAAAGATACTAGAACAAACACCGAGAGTTGAACTACCAGGACAACAACTTAATGGTTATAAATGGACCAGTTTTTTTTAAAAAAATTGATGACTAGATGGTCTCCTTTGATTCAAGTAACATGTGCCAGAATGAAAGGAGACCTACTTGATAATTTAAAGACATTGGTATGGAAACCTGGTTGGCAGAAAAAGAAAGCTAGAGTTAGGTTTAAAAAATGGGGCCTTCTGACTTACTTAGAGAGATCCTAAAGTCTCAACCAATGGGCTAAAGGGAGACCTGGAGATGAAGGGAAATATGACTATTGGATTCAAATGTAATATAGATGATGGATTTGAGACAATAAAGGTCACTCTATTAGTAAGCTGTGATGTACTAGGATGAGAAATAGAAAATGTTTATGAAATAAAATAATATATTTAAGTAAGTAATATGTGTATTTTAGATATTATAACTTTTGTGCAGTGAAATAAAGGAAATTTGGATTACCAGAAAGTTGAATATTATGGATGTTAAAGATTAAAATTGGAATACTGTAATCAGAAATTAAGAATTAGGTAAAACTCAAAAACAGGATGTGGATATGTGTAAGCAAAAAATAGATTGACTAATGTTTTAATTGAGCTTGCTATGGTTAGAAATTTGCTAGTTTAACTATGTTATATCAAATGTCAATGGGAAATAGAGAAGGAATTTTTGACAATGTAACCTGAGACATGTACTAAAAATGCTGTTACTGAACTATTGATTACCCAGTCACCACGTTGCTTTCTAAATACTTGGATGTTAAATTGGAAAACTAATAAAATTTGTTTAATAATAATAATAACAATAACAACAACAACAGCAACAACAACAACAACAACAACAATAATAATAATAATAATAATAATAATAATAATAATAATAATAATAATAATAATAATAATAATAATAATAATAATAATAATAATATTTTTGAAAGCAAATATGCAAAAATGGAAAACAGCCCTAACAGTAAATGGGGAGAACACTGGTGAAATTAACATGAGACGAGGAATTTTCCAAGGGGACTCACTTTCACCACTACTGTTCAACATCGCATTAATTCCATTAACAATAATCTTACGAAACACAAAACAGGGATACTACATCTCAAGCCAGCATGGCAAGATAAACCATCTGCTGTACATGAATGACTTAAAACTGTACGCGAAAAGCCACACTGAACTTGAATCAATACTCAACGCAGTCCAACTATTTAGCAGCGACATCAGAATGAACTTTGGACTTGGAAAATGTGCTGTACTATCCATGCAACGAGGAAAAATGGCAAAAATAGAAGGAATAGAACTGGGAAATGGAAGTATTGTGAAAGCACTAGCAAAGGATGACGGTTACAAATACCTAGGCATATTGGAAGCAGATAACATCTTGAATGGAAAAGTCAAAGAGTCAACGCAAAAGGAATACATCAGGAGAGTCCGCAAAATTTTAAAATCAAAGCTGAATGCTGGAAACATAATTAAAGCCATTAATACATGGGCAGTCCCAGTGATACGCTACCCAGCTGGAATTATCAACTGGACTTTGGCTGAACTGGAAAACCTAGACCGGAAAACACGTAAACTTTTGAATATGCACCATGCTCTACATCCATGAAGTGACATCAACAGGTTGTACCTGCCAAGAAAAATAGGGGGCAGAGGACTATTGCAAATCCATCAAACTGTAGAAGAAGAAAAACGAAGTTTGAATGACTATGTGAATCAAAGTACAGAAAAACTGCTGCAGGCTGTGAAAACAGAGAGCACTGTAAAAATAACAGAAACAAAGGCAGAATATAAGGAAAAACGGCTGGATGACAGATTAAATAGATGGAAAACCAAAGCTTTGCATGGACAGCATTTGAAAAACATTGAAGGAAAATGTGATAACAACTTGACATGGGCATGGCTTAAGATGGGAACCATCAAGAAAGCAACGGAAGGCTTAATACTGGCTGCTCAAGAACAAGCATTACAAACTAATGCCATAAAAGTGAAGATACAAAAATCCACTGACAATCCAAATTGCCGACTTTGCAATGACAAAGTTGAAACTGTTTCACACCTGATCTGTGAGTGCAGCAAAATCGCACAAACTGATTACAAATCTAGACATGATCGAGTTGCTAAATTAATCCACTGGGCATTGTGTAAAAAATACTACTTGCCTGTGTCCGAAAAGTCGTGGGAACACAGGGTGGAAAAAGTTGTTGAGAATGAGAGGGTGAAGATTTTGTGGGACTTTCTTATACAGACAGATTGCCATTTGGAACACAATACGCCAGATATCGCAGTTGTAGAGAACCGAAGCGTACAGCTGATTGATATTGCTGTACCAGGAGATGCCAGAGTCGAAGAAAAAGAACTGGAAAAAATTACGAAATATCGCGACCTGGCCATCGAAACTGCGTGATTATGGATGAAACGTGTAACAGTGGTACCCATTGTCATCGGGGCACTGGGAACTATGTCAAAAAGCTTCGCAAAACACATCAAGAAACTGCAGCTTCCTGCAATAACTCCAGCAATGTTACAAAAAACTGCGCTACTCGGAACATCTTATATTTTAAGAAGGTACCTGGTTGACACCTAGGATGACACCCGTGTCACCCATCAGCACCAGCCAATTTGAATGTTCAGTTGACTGAGGTTCATGTTTAATGAATAAAAGATATAATAATATAATAAAGTTGGAAGGGACCTTGGAGGTCTTCTAGTCCAACCCCCTGCTCAGGCAGGTTGTTCCACTGATTAATTATTCTAACTGTTAGGAAATTTTCCTTAGTTCTAGGTTGTTTCTCTCTTTGGTTATTTTCCATCCATTGCTTCTTGTCCTGCCTTCAATTGCTTTGGAGAATAGCCTGACTCCCTTTTCTTTGTGGCAACCCCTGAGATATTAGAACACTGCTATCATGTCACCCCTCGTCCTTCTCTTCATTAAACTAGACATACCCAATTCCAGCAACCATTCCTTATATGTTTTAGCCTCCAGTCCCCTGATCATCTTTGTTGCTCTTCTTTGTATTCTTTCTAGAGTCTCAACATCTTTTTTACATCGTGTGACCAAAACTGGATGCAGTATTCTAAGTATGGCCTTACCAAGGCATTGTAAAGTGTTATTAACACTTCACGTGATCTTGATTCTATCCCTCTGTTAATGCAGCCTTGATTCTATCCCTCTGTGTTGGCTTTTTTGGCAGCTGCAGCACACTGCTGGCTGATATTTAAATGATTGTTCATTAGGACTCTGAGATCCCTCTTACAGTTACTACTGTTGAGCAAGGTACCCCCTATACTATACCTGTGCATTTGGTTTTTCTTGCCTAAATGTAGAACCTTACTTTTTTCACCATTGAATTTCATTTTGTTAGATGGCGCCCAATGTTCAAGTCTGTCAAGATCCTTCTGTATCTTAAGCCTATCTTCTGGAGTGTTGGCTATTCCTGCCAGCTTAGTATCATCTGCAAATTTGATGAGTTCACCATCTATCCCCTTATCCAAATCATTGATGAAGATGTTGAAGAGCACTGGGCCCAGAACAGAGCCCTGGGGCACCCCACTACACACTTCCCTCCATGTAGATGCAGTTCCATTGAGGACCACACGCTGAGTACGGCCGGTAAGCCAGCTACGAATCCATCTGGTGGTGATGCTGTCTACCCCACATTTTTCTATTTTATCAAATAGTAGGTTGTGGTCTACTTTATCAAATGTCTTACTGAAGTCCAAGTAAATTATATCCACAGCATTCCTCTGGTCCACTAATTTTGTCACCTGGTCAAGGAATGCAATAAGATTTCTGGCATGATCTGTTTTTGACAAACCCATGTTGGCTTTTGGTAATGACTTTGTTTTCCTCTAGGTGTTCGCTGATTCGTTGCTTGATTATCTTTTCCAAGATCTTCCCAGGTATTGAGGTCAGGCTGATAGATCTGTCGTTTCCTGGATCCATTTTTTTCCCTTTTTTGAAGATGGGAATTACATCAGCTCTTTTCCAGTCCTCTAGTAGTTCCCCAGTGCTCCAGGATCTTTGAAAAATATAGTTCAGTGGTTCTGAGATCACATCTGCCAGTTCCTTCAGAACCTTGGGGTGTAGTCCATCTGATTCTGGTGATTTGAACTCATCTAGGGTGGACAGGTGCTCACTTACCATTTTCTTGCCTATCTTATGTTTCTAATCTGTTTTTTACGGTACTGTTTTTGATTGGTTGGACCGTTTTTTCCCTTTGTGTAAATACGGATGGAAAAAACGAATTGAGTAGTTCTGCTTTCTCCCTGTTGCTTGTCACCTTCTTGCCACTTTCTCCCCTAGTGGACCAATCATTTCCTTAACCTTTTTCTTGTTTTTTACATGTTGAAAGAAGCTTTTTTTTGGTTATTTTTGATTTTTTTTGCAAGCCTTAGTTCATTTTGAGCCTTAGCTTTCCTCACTCCATCTTTGCAGGCTCGGGCTATTTGCTGATATTCTGCCTTAGTTATGTGCCCCTCTTTCCACTTTTTATACTTGTCCTTTTTATCTTTCAATTTATCAGAGTTCTTTATGCAGCCATGCTGGTTTCTTTTGAGAGCTGTTATTTTTCTTCTTCGTTGGTATTGTGCTAGACTGGGCTTTTATAATCTCACTTTTCAAAATTTCCCAAGCTTCCCAAGTTGTTTTCCCCTTGAGGATTCTCATCCATTGAATCCTTCCCAAGCTCTCTCTAAGTTTGTTGAAATTAGCTCTCTTAAAGTCCAGGACTCTAGTTTGACTGTGTTCTATTGCTTGTGCTTGCATAATGTTGAATTCCAATATTGCATGGTCACTCCCCCCCAAGGTTCCTGTGCTTTCAACACCTTCTATCATTTCATCTCTATTAGTGAGAATTACGTGCAATATGGCTGATCCCCTAGTTCCCTTCACTACTTTTTGGGAGACAAAGTTGTCTGCTAGGTTTGTCAGGAATCTGTTTGATCTTCCACTTGGTGCAGAGTTTGTCTCCCAGTTGATGTCAGGATAATTAGTCCTCCATTACTATTGTGATGTCCTTTCTACATACTTTAGTTAACTGACTAGCAAAAAAGTTCATCTATTTCCTCTGTTTGGTTGGGTGGCCTGTAGTATACACCTATGGCAATGTCATTTCTCTCCCCCCCTTTTATATTGACCCAAATGCATTCAAGACAGTTTTCATCATTGTTGTGCTCTATTTCTATAAAGATATAGTTATTTCTTATATAGAGAGCAACTCCACCTCCTCTTTTATTTGGTCTGTTTCTTTTAAATAATTTGAATCCCTCTAGCTGTATGTTCCATTTGTGGGTTTCATCCCATCAAGTTTCCGTAATGGCAACAATATCATATCTGCTCTCATTTACCTGAATTTCTAATTCACCCTGTTTGTTGCTCATGCTCTGTGCATTGGTGTATAGACATTTGAGTCCTTTATGACTAACCCTATGTTTACTTTCTACATAACCTGTGTGGTGCCTGAGTTCCCCTATTTTCTTACCACCTGTTTGATTAGTGCACTTTGTGTGGCACTCGCTATTATAAGCTTGATTTTGCTTGAGAGCAAGGTTGATATTCTTGTCCACATACACATCTATGTTACAAGCACTGATAACCTTATCATTTTTAGATTGCTGGGGATAGGGATGTTCTGCATCAATTAACTCACTGTCCCTGTTGTTTAGTTTAAATATTTCTCCAGAAAATCTGTGAATTTATTGCCAAGTAACTCAGTCCCTTTCTTTGATGGATGCAAACCATCTCTTTTGTACACTTTTTCAATGGACCAACTGGAGACATCATGACTAATATAACCAAAGCCTTCCCCTTTACACCACTCCTTTAGCCACATATTGAATTCTGCTATACGCTGGCCTTTTCCATTTTGCTCCTTATACACTGGTAAAACCTCTGAAAAAGTAAGCCTACAGCCTATCATGCTAAGTTCCTGCCACAAGCTCTGGAAATCATTCTACAAAGGTTTATTTAACCTTTGTTGTATAAATGAAGATTTTATGTATTTTAAACACATTTTGTGTATGAATTACAATATGAATAAGAATAATGAATAAGAAGAATAATAGAAATATCTAATATTTTCCAAACATGGTAAAAAAAAGCTACTATTGCTGCTATAGACTTGCCTGCAGTTTTACAGTATAACATTTTACACCCTCAAGACAAATTTGCTGGCTCCAGGTCAGCAAAAATGTGAGAGAAGACTGTATACTCTCTCCTCCTTCACTATATCCTGAATATATATTGAAGAAAGCTGGATTGAAAGAAGATGACCATGGAGTCAAGAAACACAAAGAAAAGCAGGTCTACAATTAACTAATGACAATAGGTCCAGGAACTACCTTACCATTGATAGTGAAGGCATTGAAAAATGGATAACTGTGAAAATCAATCAGAAACAGCACAGGAATCATCACCTGGTAGAATGGCAGTGAAGGTCTCAGAAAAAAGGCCTTTAAGGACCCACTTCAAACACATCTTAAGGAAGCAGAACTCTTGGAAACGATTTCTTCCAACAGGAACTTTTATTAAGAGTAATTGATAGCAGGCATAATAGATAGGATCTGAGGGATTCCCTTACAGATCGATATTTTAAAGTGTCCCTAAGCAAACCTCACCCCACAGTTCATCCGGGCGGTTCAGACCGGACAATCCCCAGGTGTTAAGTCCATCGTGGGAAAGGGGAAATAACATCAGTCCGGCTCCGTTTGTGCACGATCGTTTCACAGCTCTTCACATCTTATTTTGAGGATGGAGAAATAAACCAGGTCCCGGAGGTTTGTATCTCCCCCCGCTTTTCCTAGCTGCCTGGTTAGGGAGGGGAAATTCAGAGAGATGCATAGTATAGGAGGCAATTTGTTACATTGTAATGGGTAGCTGACACAGACGCAATAAACAAAAGGCTACATTGTAGCGAATAGAGGAAATGAAAGCAATAAACCCATATGCATATCCCCCCTCCCCCTTGGGAGTATGGCAGAATCCAATGAAAGGTGAGATTTGGTTTTGGATCAGAGGATGTAGCTAGAAATGAAATATAAATGGATTCTGACATCCTGCCCCCCTTAAAAATAGAGATCCACCTGTAAATAAAAGAAGAAGAAAAATTCAGAGGTTAGTCTGGTTTGTTGGGATATTCTGTATGAAACTTCTTTAGCAGTTTCGGTGCTCTGACATGATGTTTATGGACCCATTCCTTTTCTGAGGAGGGGAGGTGTTTCCATGCTACTAGGTATTGAGTTGCTCCGTGATACTTCCTAGAATCTAGGATTTCTTTTATCTCGAAGTGTTGTTCTCCTTCAACCATGATTGGAGGTGGTGGTGGGGGGCAATTTTTGGCTGTAAGGGTGACTGTTGTTCTCTTTTCAGCAGGCTGCAGTGAAAAATTGGGTGTATTTGCCTGAGATTTTTGGGTAGTTCTAATTCTACTGTTACTGGATTTATGATTCTTTTAATTGGGAAAGGTCCTATATATTTTGGTCCAGTTTTTTACAGGGCTGTAGGGATTTTAGGTACTTTGTAGACAAATATACCATTTCTCCTACACTGAATGGTATGGGTTCGACTCTCTTTTTATCTGCTTGTGCTTTGTATGCTTGCCTAGCTTCGTCTAAGGCTTTCCTAACTATTGGCCAGGTGTTTTGTAATTGTGCTATCCATTCTTTCAGCGATGGGATTTCTGGTTCGTTTGGGATTAGTTCTGGCATAGGGTTGAAACTTTGACCGGTGGCTATTTGAAAGGGAGTGTAGCCTGTGCTGGAATGGACTGCATTATTGTAAGCAACTTCTGCAAAAGGGAGTAGGTCCGTCCAATTCGTTTGCTGGAAATTAATAAAACATCTTAAGTATTGCTCAAGTACTGAGTTCGAACGTTTTGATTGTCCGTTACACTGAGGATGATGACTAGATGACAATCCCTGATTGGTTTTTAAGTGGGATAAAAATTCCTTCCTAAATTTTGATGTAAATTGCACTCCCCTATCAGATATAATGCATTGGGGTGCCCCATGCAGTCTGTAGATGTGCTGCACAAATAGTTTCGCTAAAGTTTTTGCGGTGGGAATCTTTTGGCAAGGGATAAAGTGCTCTTGTTTGGAAAACAAGTCCGTAACCCCCCAGATGACAGTGTTTCCATTGCTTTCTGGTAATTCCACTATATCTGTACAGGGGGCTGAGGGGTTCGCCACTGGTTGTAACAGTCCGGGTGATTTCCCTTGCAATCTCTTAGCTGTTGCGCACATTGGGCAGCTGGCCACGTAACTTTCTATGTCCTTTTTCAGGGACGGCCACCAAAATTGCCTTTTAATTAAATGTAATGTTTTTACAAATCCAAAATGCCCTGCTGATTTTGTATCATGGCATAGTTGCATGAAAATGAACCTCTGGGTGGTTGGTATATATAACTTCTCCCCCACCCATGGCAGTACGTCTTTGATTGTGCACACGTGTCTATTTTTCTGGAACCACTCATTTGTTTCCAAAGTTTTCCGGAATTCGATCCCGGTTTGGCTACCCAGCTGCGGCTTTAATTTAGCTTGGGCTCTGGTGGTTACTGGCGCTGCCAGTTGTGGTTCAGGCATGAGTGGTTTAGAATCAGTGGCTCGCGTGCTGTTATATTGGGGCATGCGAGACAGTGCATCTGCCAGGAAGTTCTCCCTCCCCTGGCAAGTGCTTGAGCGTAAAACGGAATTGGTGAAAATGCTGGGACCAGCAGGCTTGCTTGGGAGTGAGCTTCCTGGGTGTTTTTAAGGCTTCCAGGTTTTTGTGGTCCGTCCAGACCTGAAAAGGGGTTTTATTCCCTTCAAGGAAATGGCGCCACATAAGTAATGACCAATGCACCCTGTATGCCTCTTTTTCCCAGCGCTGTTCTGTTTCAGTGAGTTTCTTGGACGTGTATGCGCACGGTTGCAATACCCCTTCGTCATTTTCTTGTAATAATACAGCCCCCACTGCCACATTGCTTGCGTCTGCCTGTATTATGAAAGGTTTATCCGTCTCTCGGTGCCTTAGTATGGGTTCAGCAGAAGAAAGTCTCTTTAACCTCTCGAATGCCGCTTGGCATTCCATTGTCCATTTTAGTGGCTGGCTAGGTTTCACTGAGGATTCTCCCTTCGTTTTTAGTAAGTTCGTGAGGGATAGGGCTATTTGGGCAAATGAGGGGATGAATTGGTGGTAAAAGTTTGCGAAACCCAGGAAACTTTGCAACTGTTTCCTTGTGCGAGGTGGTGCCCATTCTAGTACTGCTCTGACCTTCTCGGGGTCCATTTCAATGCCCTGTGGGGATATGCGATAACCCAGGTAGTCTATTCTTTCCTGGTGGAATTTGCATTTCGATAATTTGGCATATAGGTGGGCAGCTCGCAGTTTCTTTTTCTTTTTTCTTTTTATAACAAGTTTTATTGAATTTTTTTGTTTTACAACCAAGTGCTTAGGACTCATCGTGGAGATAGGGCACTCCATAGAACTAAGTAGAAAATATAATCATACATGAACAATTTAAGTTACTTCTTTAAAATTTCCCTCTCTATTTTATCAATCAAGAAAAGAAAAAACAGAAAAAACAAAACTATCAATAATATTTCCACCTGTTTTCGAGCTTAATTAACTTCCATTAACACATTCTAATTTGGCATTACATAAACATATAGTATACAATTCGGGTATCCATATAATATAGATTATTCCTAGCCTATACATATTACTCCAACTATTCACTTTATACTGCTCAATTAAATTCTATCTCTTATTCTATTCTATTTCACATACATATTTTATAAATGAACATAACTTTAAGTTGTTGTTTTTTTAAAACCATTTTACATTAGCCTAAATTATTTCTAAAACAAACATATAATGTAACATAAATCCGCCCAGACAGCCAAAGAGGTTTTTTTTCTTTTTAAAGTATGGGGAAGCTCATCCACCCGTTCCTCACTGAAAACTTCAGCAAGGTGTCGATATTCTTCTGGGATCTCAGGTAGCCCCTTTTCCTCTCCCACCAAAGCTTTTTCCATTCCTGGATTTGGTAGGGCTCCTTGGGGTTTTAAGTTCGCACGATCCCCCTTTGGGAAATTGAGTTCTGTCGTCCTCCAATTTACCCAGGGGTTCCATTTCTTTAACCATTCCAGTCCTAGGATCATTGGGCATTCCATGCCTGGGGTCACTACAAACGTTATATCTTCCTCATGGCTCCCCAGGGACAGGTGGACTGGTAAGGTGGCTAGGGTAGCTGGCACCCTCCCCTGCTATGGACCCATCTAACTGGCCAAAGGAGATTGGTTGTTTTAGTCTCCTCACCGGAATGCCCAAGTTCCCCACTAGCGTCGGGCTAATGAGGCAGCGGGTGCAGCCAGAGTCTATTAAGGCCTTCATTTTGATAGCTTCGGGCATGGAGGGAGCTAATATAGTCACTGTCTTGAGGATGGGTGCGATGGGTCCACTTACCAGGGGTTCGCCCTCTGAGCTGTCGTCTGAGGTGCCCACCGCCCCCTGCGATGTAGGCCGGAGTTCTCTCCCCTCGTTTGGCAGGGGTTGGGGACTCCACAGCCTCTATCGCCCTCATGGCAGGTTCTTTTGGCTTGGCTGGGAACTTCCCTGATTTCCTGGCCGGTGATGGGTGTGGTTTGCGCTGATGGGCTTTTGAGCAGCATTCTACGGCGCGATGCCCATCTCTCCCGCATTTTAAATAGCCCGTTGACTTCTTGGCCTTAGCCGGTGGCTTCGCTGGTTCGCGCGTCAGCTCAGGAGGCAAGTGGCCCCATGGTTTTCCTCGGCGGTGCGTCTTCAGTAGGTCGATCTCTGCTTCCTCTGCCAGGACGTACCATTCATCGAGTTGGCATGGGTCCCCTCGAGGCAGGCAAGCATCATACAGGTCGTAGTTTAGGCCGTCTTTGAAATGGCTAAGGAGGATGTCTTCCGGCCAGTTCAGCTTGTTGGCAATGGCCTGGAATTCTTGTGTATATTTGACTACCGGGTGTCTGCCCTGCCTCACCATTTTGATTCTCTCACGGCCTTGCGATCAGCCAGGGGGTCCTCGAATCGCCTTCTCAGAGAGGACATGAAACAGTTGAAGTCGTTGAGCTCTGGGGCGTTGGAATCATGCAGGTTCACCACCCAGTCTGCGGCCGGTCTGTCCAGAGTGGATTGCACAATATGGATACGGGCTTTGTCGTTGGGGATGTCCCGTCCGTATTCTTTCATGTAACTGAGGACTTGGGTTAGGAAGAACCCCAAGCGTGGTGGCTCCCTCTTGAATTTCACGTCCAGCGGCGGGAATCTTTGAATGGATCGGTGCCTTTGCCGCCGGCGGTATTGTCTCCCATCCTGATCGCCATCTGCGGGTCGGCGGGGAGTGGGGGCTGCTGAAGTGGCAGCTGCTGGTTCAGCGGACGTCCCCAGGACTACAGGTTCCGATTCCCCCTCAGTGTCTCACCAGCTGCAGCTCCAGGTGCTGGTGCGGCCGCGGGGCTCAGGTTTCTCCTCCCCTAGCGAGCCAAGGGTTATTTTCATAAGGTCAATAGCTTTCTCTAGGATCCAGTTCGAGTGTTGTGCACAATTTCCTTCCTCTTCGCTAATGTGCAGGGATTTCTCCATCTCTTGCTTCCATTCGGGTTGGTGACTGCCCTGTCTCAGGGTCACCTTTCTCGATATCTTTTCCCACTTGTCTTTTTTTCCAACGCCCATCGACCACCGAGGTTTGTGGTTGCGCATCTCTACCACTTCTTCCCCTGAGGAACATGACGTTTCTGATCCTGACAGCTGGCGGGATCTCGGTCGGGGGGAAGGCTCCCTTTCCACGGGGTTTTCTTCCTTCCCTGCCTCGTCGTCCGACATTGTATTTTTTGCCAAGTCCCCCAGTAAGGTTCTTCCTTCCAGGTTGACTATTACTGCAGATCCTATCTAATGTAAGGACCCACTTCAAACCCACATCTTAAGGAAGCAGAACTCTTGGAAGCGATTTCTTCCAACAGGAACTTTTATTAAGAGTAGTTGATAGCAGGCATAATAGATAGGATCTGAGGGATTCCCTTACAGATCGATATTTTAAAGTGTCCCTAAGCAAACCCCACCCCACAGTTCATCCGGGCGGTTCAGACCGGCCAATCCCCAGGTGTTAAGTCCATCATGGGAAAGGGGAGATAACATCAGTCCGGCTCCGTTTGTGCACGATCGTTCCACAGCTCTTCACACCTCATTTTGAGGACGGAGAAATATACCAGGTCCCAGAGGTTTGTATCTCCCCCCCTTTTTTTCCTAGCTGCCCGGTTAGGGAGGGGAAGTTCAGAGAGATGCATAGTATAGGAGGCAATTTGTTACATTGTAATGGGTAGCTGACACGGACGCAATAAACAAAAGGGTACATTGTAGTGAATAGAGGAAATGAAAGCAATAAACCCGTATGCATATCCCCCCTCCCCCTTGGGAGTATGGCAGAATCCAGGGAAAGGTGAGATTTGGTTTTAGATCAGAGGATGTAGCTGGAAATGGAAGATAAATGGATTCTGACAGCCTTTGAGTGTTATGACTACAAAAATTAGAATCATGCATTCTAATAAATTTTGGAAATAAATAAAACTTTGCAACAAACAGGAGATCAAACAGGTTCCTGACAACTTCATCGCCCAAAAGGTAAAGTTGGCAACTAGAGGGACAGCTATATTGGATCTTATTCTTACGATAGAGAGGGTTGAAGTTGCAAGAACATTGGGGGAAAGTGACCATTTCATATTAGAATTCAAGATAAAAGAGATACAAGCAAAAGAACATAAGCAAACCAGTGTTTTAGATTTTAAAAGAGCTGATTTTAACAAACTCTGAGACAAGATGGGAAGTTCCAATGGATGAAAATCTTAAAATCTTAAAACTCAAGAAGCATGGGAAACTCTGAAAAAATAGAATTATAAATGCCTAGTCCAATTCAATACCACTAAAAAAGTAAAATAAGAAAACCAAGAAAAAATAGCATGATTACACAAAGAACTCTGAGATCAGTTGAGAGAAAAAAAGGACAAGTACAAAAAATGGAAAGAGGGACACATAACTAAGGCAGATTATAACAAATAGCTCAAATCTGCATAGATGAAATTAAGAAAGCTTTGAACGAAGTAAGATTTGCAACAAATGTCAAAAACAATAAAAAAAAAGTTTCAACACATAAAAAACAAGAAAAAAATCAAAGAAACAATTGGTCCACTAATGGGAGAAGATGGCAAAGAAATAACAGGCAGTAGAGAAAAAACAGAACTGCTTAATTTGTATTTCACATCTGTCATCACACAAAAAGAAAATACTGTAAGAGCGATCTCGGAGTCCTAGTGGACAGTTAGTTAACTATGGCCAAGAGTGTGTGACAGCAGCCAAAAAAAGCCAATACAATCCTAGGTTGCATTAATAGAGGGATAGAATCAAGATCACATGAAGGTCTAGTACCACTTTACAAAGCCTTTCTAAGACTACACTTGGAATACTGCATCCAGTTCTGGTCACCACAATATAAAAAAAAGTTGAGACTTTGGAAAGAATGCAGAGAAGAGCAACAAAAATGATTAGGGGGCTGACTTCCGGTTGGTGACTGCAGCCCTGCTGGAACATATGGAGGCGAGGTTCGTCTCCAATGTCCAGTTTTCTCCCGCTGGGGGACCCTGGAAAGGGTCGAAAGTTGCCCTGTAGGGGTAATGAGCAAGGAGAGGACCCCTGTTTGATCACGGAAGGGCGGCAGCTCTTCCGTCTGATCCGGGGCAGCTCTTCAAACTGACAGGGAAAAGACTGGCCATAGCAATATGGCTCGTCACTAAGCTGCTGACAGCCGAAGTCAAATTTACTACCAAGCACTCTGAAAGCAACGCGGATGAAAGTGGGTGAGATCTTCTCTTTATCCTAAGTACCTTCTTCCTGTAAAAGTCTTTTGAAGTATTTTCCCCCTGTGAGGAGAGAGGGGAGGGAATTTCTACCCCACCCTTTAACAACATCGACGTTTGACTACCCAGGGGAATCAAAGCTTTAAAAGACCATTCAATTTAATTGGATTCACATGTTTTTGAGATTTGGGGACCAAGAAACTTCCTATCTTTACTGGAGACTTTTGTTTTCATCTACAAAAAAAAAGGAAATAAAACTGGATAAAGAATTAGAAACATTCGGGACTTTTTCTTAAAAAAGAAGGAAATCTTAAATGGTATCAGTGACATCTTGTGGTGAAGCTTGGTACGGCAATTTATTATTTCCCAAAAAGAGACTTGGCTCAGAGCCTAGAATATAGATAAGCTTTCCGACCTTGGCAACACCTGTGAGAGATTTAATTGCAAGAGAATAGCTGGCCAGTAAAATTGGCTTTTTTGAACTGTGAATGTAAACTTTTACTGACTATTGCTTAACAAACAACTTTTGCTAGAAAGACTATCTACAAACACGTGAAAGATGAATGAAGATCAGGAAAAAACTCTTGGCATGCTAAAAAAAAATACATCAGACTATCCTTTTAGCTTGTGAGATAATGAGATCTAAAACAAAAAACGAAGACGCCACTTTATATGTACAAAGCCAAACTTTGACTACAACTAAAGAATTAACAATGCAGAAGATAACAGAAGAAGTGAAACAATTAAGTAAGACAGAAGACTCAATTGATCAACAAGTACAGCTGATGGACCCTGACAAGGAAGTAACAACATTGAACATGGAAATGACTTTCTATACAAATCAGAAGAAATTCGAGAAAGAAGAAGAACATATTGAATTAAAGACAAATACACCAGAGCAAACATGGAGTACTGGATTAACAGGGCAACAATTAAATGAATACAAATGGGCTAATTCTTCCAGAAAACTGGCAACCAAATGGTCTCCTTTAATTCAACTAATATATACAAGAATGGAGGGAGATCTATTTGATGATTTAAAAGCGCTGATATGGAAGCCTAGTTGGCAAAGGAAGAAAACTAGAAGGTTGAAAAATTGGGGGTTTGATCCACTAGAGGGGATTTTATATTCTCAATTAGAGGGTTAAAGGGAGATGTTGAGATAAGGGGAATTTTGGTTATTAGACTTAAAATAGCTGGAAACTAGGTGATAATAAGGATTTGATTTGTTTAATATTAAAAAATTAGATCTAAAAGGGAAAGAAAATTAATTATCATGAACATGTTTTACTTACTGATTAACCCAGGCAACTTATATAATGGTTTTGATTTATTAAAGGGGATATAGTATTATTAAGTAGAGGATTTAATGTGGTGGGAAATAGATAACTTTCAGGAAATAGAACAAGGTTATATTTAAATAGATAAAAGGTGTATTTTGGACATTATAGTTTGTTATGAAGTGAGATAAGGGAAATTTTGGTTACCCAAGGGTCGAAAATTGTGGATATTAAAGGTTAAATTGGAATATTGATGAGCAGTTAAAAATTATATAAAAATTAATAACAGGATATGGATTGTTTATAAAGATTGAATGTAATTAAGATATGTATAAGCTAAAAACTTATTGATAAATGTAATAATGATGTTTTTATTGAGTTGATATAGTTAGAAATGTACTAGCTTGAATATGAGATAGTAAATGTTAAGGGAAAAAGAGAAGAAATATTTGTTGTTGTAACCTGAGATTTGCACTAAAGATTTTGTTATGGAATTATTGATTAACCCAGTCACCATGTTGCTTTTTAAATACTCGGTTGTAAAATTGGAAAATCAATAAAATATTATAAAAAAAATGATTAGGGGGCTGGAGGCTAAAACATACAAAATTTGGTTCCAGGAATTGGATATGTCTTATCTAGTGAAAAGAAGGACTAGGGGTAACATGATAGCACTATTCCAATATTTGAGGGGCTCTTACAAAGATGACAGGGTCAAAGCATTTTCCAGATCATCAAAAGGCAAGACAAGAATCAATGATTGGAAACTAATCAAGGAGAGAAGCAACCTAGAACTAAGGAGAAATTTCCTAATGGTGAGAGCAATCAACCAATGAATAGCTTGCCTTCAGAAGTTCTGGATGCTCCATCACTGGTGGCTTTCAAAGAGACTAGACAACCATTTATCTGAAATGGTATAGGGTCTCTTGCTTAAGCAGGTGTTCAGACTAGAAGACCTCTGAGGTCCCTTCCAACTCTGTTCTATGTTCTAAGATCTTAATACTACCCAAAATTAACTTTTTATTCCAATTAGCACCAATTCCAGTCTTGGAGACAAACTTGCAAGACTAGCAATGAACAATCAGTGGATAGGGAACATAAAAAACAGAAAGAGCTAGCAACAGAAGAGGCAGCCATACAAAGCGAAGAAGAAAAAGAAAATACAGATCAAGAAGGAGAGGGAGTGGCAAGAAAACAAAGACAGAAAAGGACCACTAGGAGAATAAAACATAAATATAAGTAAATAAGATGGAGACGGAAAGTGGAATTCTCTCAATGAATATAAATGGATTAAACTCCCCATCAAAAAGGAAAAAAATCTTCACACGACTATGAAAATTAAAAATGGATATAATTTGCCTCCAAGAAACACATATAAAAAAACATTATAAATTCCTGGAATGTCCAAAAATTGAAAATATTTTACATCAGCACATCAAAAGAAAAGAGGAGTAGCTTTATACATTAAAGAGACACTGGATTCCAAACAGGTCTACTCAGATGAAGAAGGAAGAATCTTAATGGTAGAAATAATGATAAATCAAAAACAGATATTGATGGTAGCAATATATGCACCAAATAATAAACAAGAAGAATTCTATCAAAAATCACACAGGAAAATATTGGAAATGGAATATCAAAATATTTGCCTAATAGGAGATTTTAATGCAATTGTAGACAGAAAGCTTGATTTATAGAAGCAATAAAATAGGAAAAAAGGGAAGAAAGATACTCCCTAAGGTGTTCTTTAGAATGATAGAAGAAATCTGCCTACAGCAGGGCTTTTCAACTTTTTCACAGATTGTACCACTTTTAAGACATGACAATATTTGAGTACCACCAGTGCTTAGCAATGTGTCAAAAACTTGATGACTAAAAAAAAAAAAGGATTTTGGGTTTTACTGATTAGATTCATTTGTTATAGAAATGGCTAGTTTATAATATTATGGAAAAGTAAAAAGTTGAGGTTCAATGTTAATGCTTCCTTCTACTGCAACAGACGAAGTCTGTTCTTTTTCCCTTCTCCCCCTCACTTTCCCCCCTTTTTTCCTCCCACTGCATCCTACTATTTGCTTTTGTATTTTTGTATTTTATTCTATAATCTAATAAAATGTTACAAACTGTAGAAAAAAGTAAAAAAGTACCAGTTTTAATTTCTTCTGTGGCTGTTCCTTTGCTGAATCACTTTCCCTTTGCACTGACAAATGTATGATGAATTTATCCATGTTTATTAATATGCACCACTACCAGCTAGCTCAGGGGTCTTCAAACTTGATACTTTTAAGACTTGTGAACTTCAATTCCCAGAATTCCTCAGCTATCATGGCTGATTGAGGAATTCTGGGAGTTGAAGTCCACAGGTCTTAAAGTTGCTAATTTTGTAGACCTCTTGAGTTAGCTGGTCGGCCCTTCTTCCTCTCTCCCTCTCCTCTTCTTTCTCCCTGCCTTCTGAGCTCTCCTTCCACAGTGTAGTAAGAATGCACCCCCCCAGTCCCTTCCCTGTACCCTTTAAGACACAGGAATCAAGCACAAAGCAAGAAAGGTTCACAAAAGCCTCCCAGAATAAAGAAACACTAAACTCTGGTTTTTTTCCTTTAAGCTGCCTCAGGCATGTCTCAGTTTAAACAATGTAGCAAACAGGCTCTGGCAATTGCGAAAAGCAATAACCTTAAATCAAGCCTGTTCACCTACAAAGAAAACTTGCTAAAAACCATGGACAGACTCAAGATAAGGGGGTAAAACTAATTACATTTGTTTAAAGGAATTAAACCTACAGAAACCAACACTTCGGACTCATTGCTAGCCTTTGTGAAACAGACTAAAATATTCCAATAACCAAAGCACACAAACCGAGCCTCTGAATTACAAAGCGCTGTAAAAACTGTATAAAAATCTTTATGGTAATCCATTCAAGCTGCCAGCTGATCAGGAACCCACTGGCTTCCGAAATAAACCCACCTCCTTTCCAACATGCTCGTCTCCCGGTTTTTCATTTCATCAGCGCTGATTGCATTCTCCTGGCTGGAGAAATGAACCAGGGGACCTTTTCTTCCAGCAACAGCTGCTGCTTCTTCCCTGTCTCTTTTTTCTCCCTGCCTTCTGAGCTCTCCTTTCACAGCTTCTTCTCCGCCCCCTTCTCTTTCCCTGTTGTCTTTTTTTCCCCTTTCCCACCCAAACCACCTCCTTTTATATCCTCTCCTCTCCTCCCTCCCCTTTTTCTTCAGTTCACCTCCAGCTCTGCATTGCTTCCAGAAGTACCAATCAGCTGGAGCCCTGCTGGCGTTCCTGGGGCTTCTGCCGAGCCCCGACAGTCCTGCAGCTCCAGCTGCCTCTCCCTCAAGCTTGGATCGCTTCAGCTCATTCCCCTCCCCCGCTACACTTCTCTAGGACGGTTGCATACCACCTGCCACGTGCCAAAGTACCACAGGTGGTACACGTACCACCAGTTGAAAAGCCCTGGTCTACAGCATACTTGGAGAGAAATAAACCCCAAAAAGACCCAGTACATATTTTATTCAAATAGACACAAATCCTGGTCCAGAATTGATATGATATGGATGTCCCCTGAATTGAGAACTAACAAACATAAGATTGAGATAGAACCTAACATCTGGGTGGATCACAATCTGATAAAGCTGACTTGGAGAGGAGTAAAGAAGAAATCAAGATGGGCATTGAATCAATCCCTGTTAAAAGAGAAACAATTTGTAGAAGCAGCAATAAATAAAATGGAATTCTTTTTTAAAGAAAATAAAAAAGAAGAGACATCAATGCAGAATGTATGGGATACAGCCAAAGCATATTTTAGAGCAGGGGTGTCAAACTGCCGGCCCATGGGCCGGACGCGTCATGCAGAATCCGCGCCCACCCCATTGCCGGCAATGGCAAAACCATCTTGATATGTTGCGTGACATCACATGATGTCGCGAGTTTGATATGTCTGTTTTAGATAGTTAGCTATAACATATATGGCTAAAAAGAAGAAAGGAAAAAAAACAATGTACAATATTAAGGGAAGAATTTAAGAAACTGGAGTTAGAATTACAAACATATTCACAAAAGAAAGCTGTGAAAAGATAAATGGACACAATAAAACATAAACTAAATTTAATAGAGTCAGAGGAATTGGCTCAACAAATTAAAAGGGCAAAACAAAACTTCAAAAATGCAAATAAGCCGGAAAGATGGCTGGCTTATAAAGTGAAAAAAGAAAGAGAGAAGAAACTGATAAATAAACTGCAAGATGAGAAGGGTGGTTTACAATTTCAAAATGATGCAATTAAAAAAATAGTTAAAGAATTTTATGAAAAATTATATGATACAGAAGAAATTTCTCAGGAAAAAATAGTATAATATATGGAAAATGCTAATCTACCAAAAATTTCAGAGAACTTTAAAAATATGCTAAATGAAAAAAATTAGCATCAATGATGGGATTGATGGAAGCTATAAAAAAAAACAAAAAATCTGGGACCGGACAGGCTACCCACAGAATTCTATAATTGTTTACAAGATACATTAAGCTCACCAATGAAAGAAGCTTGCAAATAGGTATTACTAGAGGCTAAATTATCAAACACATGATCAGAAGCAAATATTACTTTAATACCAAAAGAGGACTCAGATTTGACACAGATAAAAAATTATAGACCAATATCATTATTAAACTTGGATTACAAAATCTTCGCTTCAATAATAGCAGAGACTGAAAATATTTTTGATTGAATTTATTCATCCAGATCAAAATGGATTTTTACCAAAAAGACAAATTAAAAATAACTTAAGGATTATTTTAGATACATTGGAATACTGTGAAATGCACCCAGGAAAACAAATGGCACTAAGATGCTCAAAAAGCTTTTGACAATGTAATTTGGCAATTTATGATACAACAATTAAATTGTATGGACTTTGGAGAAAAGTTTATAAAGATCATTAAGACAATATATGATAAACAAACAGCAAAAGTAATTGTCAATGGGGACTATATAGAGAACTTTAATATAAAGAAAGGCACAAGACAATGATGTCCACTATCCCCACTGTTATTTATACTAACTTTGGAAGTTTTCAACAGAAATATCAGACAAGATCTGGAAATTAAAGGAATGGAGATAAAAGATGAAAGCTATAAACTACAAACTGGTTTGCAGATGACCTGGTATTCATTTTAGAAGAACCGCTGGAGAGAACTCTTAAACTATTGAAAAGGATAGAAGAATTTGCAGAAATAGCAGGATTGAAAATAAAGAAAAAAACCAAAGTTATACCGTGTTTTCCTGAAAGTTAGACCCAGCCCGATAGTAAGCCCTAGCTTGGTTTTTTGGGGTGTGCCTAATATAAGCCCTACTCCAAAACTAAGCCCTAGTTTTGGGGTGAGGTGCACCCCTAAAATTCAAGCTAGGGTGGGAGTAGGGGGGTGAAGCTGCCCCACATGCCCCGTACACACTTACCTTACCGGTAGCACCACCGTAGCCAGGCCTCCCACACCCCGGCACCTGTTGTGCCGCTGCTAGACTTCTTCTGCGACCGCTTGCTGGCACCTGCGGCCAGATGCCATGTGGCGCATTGTGCTGTAGCCATTCCTCCTGGCAGGATGCCACATAGTACTTTGAGCTGCTTCCGCTGCTTGCACAGCGCTTTGGGCCGCTTCTGTTGCTCGTGCACTTCGGGCTTCTTCCGCAGCGCTTCAGGCCGCTTCTGTTGCGGCAGGAGGCCACATGGCGCTTCGGGCCATTTCTGCTGCAGAATCAGCCCGAAGTGCCACGTGGCCTCCTGCCGCGAGCAACAGAAGCAGCCCAAAGTGCTCGAGCAATAGAAGCGGCCCTTGGAACCTGGCTCATATCCCACAAACCTAAGTTTCCTGGCCTTTTTCTGTCCTTTCCTTCTGGTGCCTTTGGGAATATGCACCCAGGCATAACTGCCAAATGTCCTTAGGTTTCCTTCCATATAACATGTAATATGGAGTTTCATTGATAGCAACACTCCATATCCTGTTCACTAAATAGTTGGCTGTTTTTATGGCTTCTCCCCAGTACGTATTACTCATTCCTGCAACTGCCTGCAGTGAGTCCTTCATGGTCTGCAATATACCATTTCTCCTTTCAACCACCCCATTTTCTGCTGGTGTGTATGGGTTTGTGCGTCGATGCTTTATGCCTAGATTTCTCAGCCACCTTTGGAAGTTATCAGACATGAGCTCTGTTCCCCTGTCTGTTTGTAGCTGGCATACTTTATGGCCATACCTTCTCTCTACAAAGTCCACCCATTGCTTAAACTGTTGTAGAACTTCAGTTTTGTTCTTTATTAAGTAGCAGAACCCAAACCTGGTGTAGTCATCTACTAAGACTAGTACGTACCTAGCTCCTCCAAGAGAGGGCGCCATAGGACCAATTAAGTCAGTGTGCACTAACTGCAAAACCCTGTTAGTTTGCCTCGTGCTTTTCTTACTTAACAGGATACATACTAGACTTTGACTCCATGCAAATAGCGCAATCTAAATATGTGTTGCATTTTTTAATTTTAAGTCCCTCAGCTAGATCTGGCATCCTCTGCAGCACTTTAAAACTTGCATGTCCTAATCTCCTGTGTAATAAATGTACACAATTATCATGCTTGGGAGTGTTTGTGAGTGTTCATGAACAACTTTCCTGCTGCTTCCTTAGTACATACAAATTATCCTGTTTAACACCTTGTGCACAAATCCTCCCACCTTTCCTAATAGTGTATTGACCCTTTGGAAACAGTAATTCATACCCCAGTTTATCCAAACTCGAAATACTGAGTAAATTATGATCTAACTCTGGTACATATAATACATTATCCATTTCTCCTATACCAGTTACATAAATTTTACCTTCCCCTTTAACAGCAGACTGTTGTCCATTAGCCAAGCTGAGAAACGTTTGTTTAGCTGGTCTCAGGTTAGAAAACAATCATGGGTCATTTGCAATATGCTGACTCGCCCCACTGTCCAACAACTAACTGTTTTTTTCAGTTAATGTCGCTGCCAGAGAAAACATCAGTTGTGTAGCTCTATGATCTTGTCTCGCTGCTCCTGTTTCTCCTCTCAGGGCAGCGTCTCTGGAGGTGCTCCGTAGAACCACACTTGAAGCAGCGTTTTACCATGCAAACTTTCTTAGCTGCTCTGCTGGCACCCTGGGATGTAGCAGTTCTAGGCTTAGGCTGTGCGTTGTTGTCACCCCCTCTCTGCTGCCTTTCTAGACGTTTCTGTTCCTCCTCCAGCAACCAGTCAGTCAAATAACTCATGGTTAAGTCCTTCTCCTGCATGGACTCTAAACTGGTCACTAGGATGTCCCATGAATTGTCCAATGAACTGAGCACCACATACACCTTATGTGACTCAGTAAAAGTCATTCCTATTTCCTCTAATTCTAGGAATGTCTTTCTCATGGACTGCAAATGTGTAGACATGCTCTCTCCCGGCTTCAACTGTGCTTTATATAGCTTTCTTGTCAGGATTATCTTGCTGCTCGCAGTCCCTCTCACGTACACACTGCGCAAAGCTTCCTAGCACTCTTTAGCAGAATGGAGACCCTTCACGTGTATCAGCTGGCTATCCTCTAAACTCAGGATTATGCTGGCCAATGCTTTCTCATTCTTTCTCCGGTCCCCATCATCCAGGGCTGCAGGTGGATCAGTAACTATCATCCACAACTCCTCCCTTCGCAGGTACATCTCCATTTTCAGACTCTAGGAGGGGTAGTTTTTCTCATTCAGCCAAGATACTACTAAACCTCCTCCCATTACGCTGATGGAAGCCATGTTGCCTGTTTCTTTAAACCACCACAAACCACAACAAACCACAAGCCTTAACTCCTCTGGCTCTGGGTCAATCTCTCACTGGGTTTCTCCTCTCTCTGGGCCCATAACCTGTCAGAGCATGCACAGTCTTATTGCACTGGGATTACCCAGGAGTAAATAGAGTAAACAGTGGTTTGTATTAAATGGTGGTTTATCATACACTATCTACATACTTGTGGTAATACAGCAAACTCCAACACACAGCAGTTACAGCAGGAAACGGATGAGAGAGAGAGACTCCAGCAAAAGCCTTCCCTTTTATACTCAGGCTCTTAAAGGGACACAGACTCCTGCTGAGTCATTCCTTTCATTGCATCATCCACCTTACATTACATCACATCATTACATAAACTGTTTAGCCTTTAAATCATTATCCTGACAAAGTCTGTCAAGATCTTTTTGGATCCTGAGCCTGTCTTCTGGGGTGTTGGCTACTCCTGCCAGTTTGGTGTCATCTGCAAATTTGATGAGTTCCCCTTTTATTCCCTCATCTAAGTCATTTATGAAGATATCGAAGAGTACTGGTGGACTTTGAAAAAATTTGGACATATAGAGATATTCTAAATATTGATGGGACTTTAAAATCTAAACAAGAATTGGAAAATCAGGGTATCAACCTGTCGTGGTGGGCACAGTTACAGATGCAAAATAAATATGAAAAAGACGTGAAACTGTATGGATTTTATAAAGAACAAACTGTATTTGATAAGATTTTGTTAACTTCAGATCAGAAATTAATTAAGAAAATGTATAATTTTTTGTTGATCCTGGAAATGGAAAGCGAACAAGTTAAAGAAACAATGATAAGATGGGCGAAAAACTTTAGTTATAACATAGAACTAGAAAAGTGGCAAAAGTTATGGGAGAGAGATTATAAATTGACAATGTCAACCTCGTATAAAGAAAACTTATATAAAATGTTTTATAGATGGCACTTGCCACCAGCAAGATTAGCAAAAATGTTTAAAAATATGCCAGATAGATGTTGGAAATGTAAGTACAACTCAGGCACTTATTATCATGTTTTTTGGACATGTGGTAAAGCTAAGGTCTATTGGAAAAAGATACATGCCTGGTTAGAAAAAATGTTGGGAGAACATGTTGATTTTAAACCTGAACTTTTCTTATTAGATATAATGCCAGAAAAGATTAATAAACAAAGCCTATATTTGATTTTACACATCACAACAGCAGCAAGAATAACTTTTGCGCAATATTGGAAAAATGAAGGATTACCACCGGAGGAAGAACTAATCAGAAAAATATTGGAATGTGTAGAGATGGACACATTAACTATGAGACTGAAAGATGAAGAAGAAATAGAATATTACCAAACTTTGGATTTATTCTATCAATGGCTAGAGGAAAGAATGAAGGATTAGGAACTGAATATGTATTAGCGTTTTTAAACCCAGACAGCACGTTGGTTGAAAAATTAATATATGTATGTAAAAGAAAACTAATAAAATCTTTATAAAAAAAAATTCCCCAGTGCTCCACAATTTTTTTAAAGATATTGTACAATGGTTCTGAGATAACACCTGCCAGCTCCTTCAGAACTCTAGGATGTAATTCATCAAGTCCTGGTAATTTATATTCATCAAGGTCAGATAGGTGTTCTCTTTTTTTTTTTGTATATATATTTTATTAGGTTTTATATGGGTAAGGGAAGGGTAGGGATGGTATGGGTAAAGGGTGGGGTTGGGAAATGGGATTGGGATGGGGATAGGGATAGGTACAGTAGTGGGGTTACCCCCACAGAAAAATCCAACGCTTGAACAAGCAGACTATCGTCTGGGTACAAATATTAAATAATAATAGTTAATATAATACTAAACAATTATAATCATTAATGCTAACAATAGTCATAAAATTAAAGCTTACTAAATAGGTATGATTCATCCTGTTAGACTTCACAATCTTTTTGCTCTAACGTAATGCTAACCATTGATAAAAATTTTCCCATGTTCTAAAATACACTGAGTCCTCTTTCTCTTTAATCTCTAACGTTAATCTATCCATTTCTGCACATTCTAAAATTTTCATAATTATAATCTGGTCATGTGGTAGGTTTTCATTTTTCCAAAATTGGGCAAATGCAATTCTCGCAGCTGTCAATACATGTAATATTAAGTATTCATTCTCTTTACCGTAATTACGTCCTAATATTCCTAGCAAAAACAATTCTGGCTTATATTCTATCTGTATTTTAGTCATCTTTTCTAGCCATATATGAATTTTAAACCAAAATTTCTTAGCTTTAGGACATATCCACCAAATATGATAGTAAGTACCTGGTTTTTGTTTACATTTCCAACAGATATTCGATACATTTTTAAACATTTTCGCTAATCTAACTGGTGTCATATGCCATCTATAAAACATTTTGTATAGATTCTCTTTATATGAGGCTGCTTTAGTAAGTTTAATATTTCTCTCCGAAAGCTTTTCCCAATCTTCTAAATCTATAGAATATCCAAAGTTTTTTGCCCACACTATCATTGTTTCTTTTACTTGTTCTTCTTCCATCTTCCATCTTAGTAGAAATTTATAAAGCTTCTTAATCAGGTTTTCATCTGTTTTCAAAAGTGTTTTATCAAATAATGTCTGTTCTTTATAAAAGTCCATTGATTTTACATCTTTTTCATATCTTGTTTGAATTTGCAGATAGGACCACCATGTTAGGTCAATGCCTTGTTGATAAAGAGTTTGTCTGTCTTTAAGTTTTCCATCCTTATCCAAAATGTCTTTATAAGTGACAAGTTTATCATAGTTGATTAAATTTGGATAAGCAAATGCTTTCATTGTTGAAAGCCACTCAGATATTTTCATATAAATTTTATGTTTGATTTTCTCCCACTCTGAAAACAAAACATTCCTTATGGCATGGCTTTGGAAATATCTATGTACTTTGTTTTTCTCATACCATAAGAACGCATGCCAACCCAATTGCAAGCCATGCCCCTCTAAATAAAGAAGTCGTTTATTTCTCAATGTAATCCATTCTTTAAGCCAAAGCAAAATGGTAATAAAGTCTCCAGTCCGGAAGTCCAAAACCCCCTCTATCTTTTGTTTCTTGTAATAGTTTAGTTTTAATTCGTGCTTTCTTCCCTTGCCATATAAATCTCAATATTGTTGAATTTAAATCATCGAAGAATTTCTTGCCCAGTTTAACAGGGACCGTTTGAAATAGGAAGAGTAGTTTCGGTAAAATGTTCATCTTCACAGTCGCTATTCTTCCTAACAATGACAATTGGAGGTTTTTCCACTTTTCCAAATCTACTTTTATTTGTTTCATTAATCTTTCATAGTTATCTTCTTTTAATGTTGTATATTTTGATGTTAAGTGAATACCTAAATATTAAACTTTTTTGGCTATTTGAAGATTTGACCTTTTTACAAATTGAGTCCTCTGTTTGTCTGTTAGGTTTTTTGTTAATACTTTAGTCTTTTCTCTATTTATCTTCAAGCCTGCTACTTCTCCGAATTCCTCTATTTTCTGCAGAAGTTTGGTAACTGTTTCCAATGGTTCCTCTAAAATAAAAACTAAACCATCTGCAAAAGCCTGTAGTTTATATTTCTGTTCTTTTATTTCCAGTCCCTTAATTTCCGTGTCTTGCCTAATATCTCTAGGCAACACCTCCAATGTGAGAATAAATAACAGGGGAGATAATGGGCATCCCTGTCTTGTGCCTTTTTTGATGTCAAAGCCATCTGTATATTCTCCATTTAAAGATATCCTTGCTGTTTGTTTATTGTAAATTGCTTGAATTGCATTTATAAAGTTTTTGCCAAAGTCCATTTCTGTCAACTGTTGGAACATAAATTGCCAATTTAAGTTGTCAAAAGCTTTTTGTGCGTCAAGAAATATGAGTGCCATCTGTTTCCCTGGGTGATTTTCATAATATTCTAAAACATTTAGAATAATCCTTAAATTGTTCTTTATCTGTCTTTTAGGCAAAAAGCCATTTTGGTCTGTATGAATAAATTCAGTCAGAAATTTCTTCATTCTTTCTGCCATTATTGAAGTAAAAATTTTATAATCCACATTTAATAACAATATTGGTCTATAGTTTTTAATTTGTGTGTGATCAGTATCTTCTTTAGGTATCAAAGTAATATTAGCTTCAGCCCACGAATTTGGTATTTTTGTCTCTAAGAAAATTTCATTGCATAGTTCTTTCAAAATCGGTCTTAATATATCTTGTAAAGCTACGTAGACTTCTGCAGGGAGCCCATCAGGCCCCGGGGTTTTATCTTTCTTTTGTCTTTTTATTGCCTCTGTGATCTCCATCATTGTTATTTTCTCATTTAAAATATGTCGCATATTCTCTGGCACATTTGGAAGATCAGCTCCTCTTAAATAATCCTGTATTGCCTCTTTAGAAACCACCTCCGCCTTATACAGTGTCTCATAGTGGTCCTTAACAATTTTTTTCATCACATCATTATGGCAATATACCTCGCCTTTTGAATCTTGTAACTTACTTATCGTTCTCTTTTCTCTTTCTTTCTTCAGTCTATATGCAAGCCATCTTCCCGGTTTATTAGCATTTTCAAAGAAATTCTGTTTAGATTGTTTAATCTGTTGTGCCATCATATCCATCTCAGATAGGTTTAATTTATGTTTTATTAATTCCATTTGTGCCTTCCTTCTTTTGTGGATCAGTTCTCAATTCAAATTCCAATTTTTTGATTTCTTCTTTCAGCCTAAACTGTACTTGTTTCTTTCCTTTGTTCTTTTTAGCAGTGTACGTTATAGCCAAACCTCTAAAATATGCTTTAGGCGTGTCCCATACATTTTGGAGAGAGGTTTCTTCTTTCTTATTTTTTTTTAAAAAAATCCATTTCTTTTGTTGCTAATTGTAAAAATTCTTTCTCCTTCAATATAGATTTATTTAATGACCATCTTAATTTTTTCCTGGTTCCTTGCCTGGTTCGTGGCCGTAAGACAAGAGGCGTTAGGGAACCAATTTACAGCAACAGGCACTCGGACACGAACCAGGCAGACAAGGAGAGCGACCATGAGTGAAGAAATGATTCCCAAGTCTAGGCATACACGGATTGATGCGAGACAGTTAGAAACAATACAGCCAATTGGGGCGGGTAGCCTTGCTCAATGAGCAGAGCGCAAAAACGGCCAGCTTTATAAGCAAGCTCCCAGAACGCTGGCCTTTTACTCTGACGACGTCGGTAGTTAGCCGATGAAAGCTAAGTGTATTAAAGCTAAGTGTATTAAACAGTCTATATATATATGTGTGTAGGTCTTTGGTAATTCGGGTTTTCTCCCGCGTAAAATTGGAAGTGTCTTGGCGACGTTTTGACGAAGTCTCATTCGTCATCTTCAGGCTGGTGTCTTCGGCCTCGTGCTTCTAGGAGCAATGTGTGATCGCAGCTGTTTTTTCCTTTTAACTGCCAGTGGGGGTATGAACTGATTGGGTGGGAGCTTGGCTGTGTTCTGATTGGGTGGAGGTGTGTTCTGATTGGTTAGGGGCTTGGCTGTGCTCTGGTTGGATGAGGGGGTTGGCTGTGCTCTGATTGGCTGGGGGTGTGTTTTGTTTGGGTGGGGGCTTTGTTGTGCTCGGATTAGTCTGAGTTGCAGGGGGATTTGAGATGGAGAGCTGCATTGCTGTTGTTTGGCTTCGCGTTCGTGGTCGTGCCATATTATCAAGGTGGGTGTCAGTTTGCTTCATGTATGGATTGGAGGGGTTTAAAATGGCTAATGATGCAGCTGTGGTCTGGTTTCTGGTTTGTGGTCGTGCCTCACCTTCGGTGTGGGTTTGGGTTTGCTTTTTGCGTGGTTGTGTGGTGGTGACGTGTGGTTTTCGTGAGTGTGGGTCTAGTGTCATTCTTTGTGTTAGGGACTCGTTTGTCAATAAGGGCGGGTTTCCAAATGGCTGGTAGGCGGGAGGTATCATCTTGTTTATTCATGCTGTGTGGGCGTTTTTCTATCTCGACGGCTTCTCTGATTATTCTGTTGTTAAAGTGTTCAGTTTTGGCGATAGTTCTGGTCTTTTTAAAGTCAATTTTATGTCCTGTGGCTTTAAGGTGTTGGACCAGGGAAGAAGTTGGTTCCTCTTTTCTGACTGAGTTCTTGTGTTCTTCAATGCGTGCACTTATTCTTCTGTTGGTTTGTCCGATGTATGTGGTGGGGCAGGCGGTGCATGGGATTTCATATACTCCTTGATTTTCTAACTCAATTTTGTCTTTGGGGTTTCTTAGGATGGTGGATATTTTTCGGTTTGTGCAGAATGCTGTCTTGATGTTGTGTTTGTGGAGGATCTTGCTGATTCTGTCTGTGGTGCCTTTTATGTATGGGAGGAGGGCTTTGCCATTTTCTTGTTCTCTGTCTTGGATTTTAGTGGGGGTTTATTTTTGGATTAGGTTGGTAATCTTATTTCTTTGGAATCCGTTGGCTGTTAGTACGTTAGTGAGAGTGTGTAGTTCGGTTTTTAGGTGTTGTTCGTCAGCTAAGCGTTTTGTTCTCGAGATGAGTGTCTTGGCTACGGAGTTGATCTTTGCTGGGTGGTGGTGTGAGAGTGCGTGCAGATAGCGGTATGTGTGTGTTTTCTTCTGGTAGATGGTGTGTCCGAGGGAGCCATTGGATTTCTTGTAGACTAAGACATCCAGGAAGGGAAGTTGGTTGTTAGCTTCTGTTTCCATGGTGAACTGTATTTTGGGGTGTAGGCTGTTGAGGTGTGTGAGGAAGTTGTCTAGTTTTTCTTTCCTATGTGGCCAGATTATGAAGGTGTCGTCTACATATCTGAGCCACAGTTTGGGTTTGTGATCAGATTTTTCTAGAGCTTGGGTTTCAAAGTGTTCCATGTAGAGGTTTGCAATGACAGGTGAGAGGGGTGATCCCATGGGTGCTCCTTCTATTTGTTTGTATTTTTGTCCGTTGTAGATGAAGTATGTGTTGGATAGGCAGTGGTTGGTCAGATCTAGGATGTGTTTGGGGGGGTTATATTTGTTTTGGATAGCTGTCAAGGCTTCTTTGATTGGCACTTGGGTGAAGAGGGAAATGACATCAAAGCTCACGAGTAGGTCGCTGGGCTGTAAGTTTTGTTTCTTTATGATCTCTATGAATTGGAATGAGTTTTTTACGTGTGAGGTGATGGATTCTGCATAGGGCTGTAGTTGTTTGGCGAGAAATTTGGCTAGGTTTTGTAGAGGTGAGCCTATGGAGCTGACTATGGGTCTAAGTGGGGTTCCTTCTTTGTGTATCTTGGGGAGACCATAGAGCTTAGGGCATCTGGATGATTTTTCTCTGGGAATGATTCTTTGCTGGATCTCTTCGCTGATGGGGGAGGCTTTTATTTTGGATCTAGTGGTTTTTTCCAGGTAGGTGGTGGGATCTGTGTTTAGGGGTTTGTATGTGGAGTATTGGAGTAGGTTGGTTAATTTGGTTTGGTAGTCAGATGTGTTCATAACCACCGTGGCGTTGCCCTTGTCTGCTGGTAGGATTATTATGCTGGTGTCTTCTTTCAGGTTAAGTAGTGCTGTCTGTTCCTCTTTGTGTAAGTTGCTTTTGGGTGGCTTGCTGGTGCAGAGGATGTTGGTGATTTCGAGTCTGATTCTGTTAGCGTTGTCGGGGTTGATTTTGGTCAGGCTGGTTTCAACTCCGCATATAATGGTTTCAGTGGGGATGTGTTTGGGAGCGACTGCAAAGTTGAATCCTTTGGAAAGGACATTGGTTTCGGCTTTGGTGAGGATCCTATCTGAGATGTTATGCACTGTTTGTTTCATGTGTGGCTGTGAGGGAGGAGGGGTTTGTTTCTGGCGTTCTTGTAGTCTTTGGAATTTGTTGGTGTGTGTGTCTGTCTTGAGGGTGGTCTGTGTTTCGGCTCTCCAGACGGCGAGTTGTTTGGATTTGTCCCAAAGTGCAGGGTGGATCTTGTTGCTGAGTTTGAGGTGAAGTGTGAGGAGCTAACCAATCAGAACACACCTCCACTCAATCAGAACACAGCCAAGCTCCCATCCAATCAGTTCATACCCACTGGCAGTTAAAAGGAAGAAACAGCTGCGATCACACATTGCTCCTAGAAGCACGAAGCCGAAAACACCAACCTGAAGATGACGAATGAGACTTCGTCGAAACGTCGCCCAGACACTTCTAATTTTACGCGAGATAAAACCCGAATTACCAAAGACCTACATACAAACACCCGTGAAAACCTCAGAAAACATATATATTTTCTTTTTTGTTGACAAAGAGTTAAAGAATTAAATGGGAGACTTGGATAGCTATTTCGGGCTCATTCTGCCCTCCTCAGCAAGCCACACCCTCTATGGGATTCGAATAGGGTGGGGTCGGGGTTGGGATTTGGGTTAGGGTTGGGGTTGGAGTTAGGGTTTTAACAAATATTAGCAAAGAGCCTAATGTCTGGCTTCATGTGTTTAAAGAAAAAAAACAATGAGTTAATTATCATAATATGTTAATCGCTTGATGGTCTTCTTGCTAATATATAATTTAAAGTTACATATCACATTCCTTTCTCTCTAACTCATTTTTCTAGCCATTGATAACAATTATCCCATGTTTTAAAATACAGAGTCTTCTTTCTCTTTTACCTTTAAAGTCAATCTATCCATTTCTGCACACTCTAAAATTTTCTTAATTAATTCTTCAGTTGGTAAATTTTCATTTTTCCAATATTGGGCAAATACAATTCTTGCTGCAGTTAGTACGTGTAGAATTAAATATATAGAGTCTTTCTCATAATTTGCTCCTATTATTCCTAACAAGAATAATTCTGGCTTAAAGTCTATTTGTTTTTTAGTCATTTTCTCCAACCATAAATGTATTTTGAGCCAAAATCCTTTTCCTTTAGGGCATGTCCACCAGATATGGTAATAAGTACCTGGTCTTTGTTTACATTTCCAATACTTATTTGAAGTATTTTAAAACATTTTTGGTAATCTCATTGGTGTCATATGCCATCTGTAAAACATTTTATATAAGTTTTCTTTATATGCCACTGCTTTAGTTAATTTAACATTTCTTTCCCATAACTTTTGCCAGTTTTCTAATTCTATATTATATCCAAAGTTCTTTGCCCATGTTATCATTGTTTCTTTTACTTGTTCTTCCTCCATTTTTAAGCTTAACAGATATTTATAGAGTTTCTTAATCAACTTTTCATCTGTTTTTAACAGTATCTGGTCAAATTCTGTCTGTTCTTTATAAAATCCTATTGTTTTAACATCTTTATCTCATTTGGATTTGCAAATATGGCCACCATGATAGATCAAATACCTTGTTCTTGTAATTCTTGCCTGTCTTTCAATTTTCCTTCTTTGTCCAAGATATCTTTATAGGTCACAACTTTATCGCAATTAATTAAGTTTGGGTAAGCAAAAGCTTCCATTGTTGAGAGCCATCCAGGTATCTTGATGTAAATTTTCGCTTTTATTTTTTCCCATTCTAAAAGAAGTGCATTTCTTATAAAGTGGTTTTGAAAGTATCTATGAATTTTATTCTTCCTATACCACAGAAATGCATGCCAACCAAGTTGTAGATCATGCCCCTCTAGGTATAATAGTCTTTTATCTCTGAGCATTATCCACTCTTTAAGCCATGTTAATATAGTTGCTTGGTAGTATAATGTCCAGTCCGGCAATCCAAACCCTCCAATTTCTTTCGCTTCTTGTAACATTTTCAGTCAGATTCTAGCTTTTTTTCCTTGCCAGATAAATTTCAGTATTGTTGTATTTAGTTCATCAAAAAAGGCTTTTCCCAGTCTTACCGGTATCGTTTGGAATAAAAAGAGTATTTTTGGTAAGATATTCATTTTCACTGTTGCCGTACTCAGCGTGTGGTCCTCAATGGAACTGCATCTACATGGAGGGAAGTGTATAGTGGGGTGCCCCAGGGCTCTGTTCTGGGCCCAGTGCTCTTCAACATCTTCATCAACGATTTGGACGAGGGGATAGATGGGGAAATCATCAAATTTGCAGACGACACCAAGCTGGCAGGAATAGCCAACACTCCAGAAGACAGGCTTAAGATACAGGAGGATGTGGACAGACTTGAACACTGGGCACTATCTAACAAAATGAAATTCAATGGTGAAAAAAGCAAGGTTCTACATTTAGGCAAGAAAAACCAAATGTACAGGTATAGTATAGGGGGTACCTTGCTCAATAGCAGTAACTGTGAGAGGGACCTCGGAGTCCTAGTGGACAATCACTTAAATATGAGCCAGCAGTGTGCTGCAGCTGCCAAAAAGGCCAACACAGTGCTAGGCTGCATTAACAGAGGGATAGAATCAAGATCACGTGAAGTATTAATACCACTTTACAATGCCTTGGTAAGGCCACACTTGGAATATTGCATCCATTTTGGTCACCATGATATAAAAAAGACGTTGAGACTCTAGAAAGAGTACAGAGAAGAGCAACAAAGATGATTAGGGGACTGGAGGCTAAAGCATATAAGGAACGGTTGCTGGAATTGGGTATGTCTAGTTTAATGAAGAGAAGGACGAGGGGGGACATGATAGCAGTGTTCCAATATCTCAGCGGCTGCCACAAAGAAGAGGGAGTGAAGCTATTTTCCAAGGCGCCTGAAAACAGGACAAGAAGCAATGGATGGAAACTAATCAAGGAGAGAAGCAACCTAGAACTAAGGAGAAACTTCCTGACAGTTAGAACAATTAACCAGTGGAACAACCTGCCTCCAGAAGTGGTGAATGCTCCAACACTGGAAGTTTTTAAGAAGAGACTGGACAGCCATTTGTCTGAAATGGTATAGGGTTTCCTGCCTGAGCAGGGGGTTGGACTAGATGACCTCCAAGGTCCCTTCCAACTTTATTATTATTATTATTATTATTCTCCCCAGCATTGAAAGTTGTAAATTTTTCCACTTTTCCAAATCCAGTTTTATTTGTTTTAGCAATCTTACATAATTGTCTTCTTTTATTGTACCACATCTTGCTGTTAAATAAATTCCCAAGTATTTAACTTTTTTAACTATTTGAAGATTTATTTTTTTGGTAGTTGGTTTTTTTGTTTTTCTGTTAGATGTCTAGCACTTTAGTCTTTTCTCTGTTTATTTTGAATCCTGCCACTTCTCCAAATTTTTCTATTTTCTCCATAAGTTTAGTGCTTGTTTCAAGCAGTTCTCCCAATATAAAAACCAAGTCATCTGCAAATGCTTGTAGTTTATATTTTTCATCTTTTATCTACAGTCCTTTAATTTCTATACTTTGTCTGATGTTTCTATTCAATACTTCCAGTGTTAGTATAAATAATAATGGAGATAGTGGGCATCCCTGTCTTGTGCCTTTTTTAATGTTAAAGTTTTCTGTAAAATCTCCATTTACAATTATTTTGGCTGTTTGTTTACAATAAATTGTTTTAATTGTATTTCTAAAGTTTTCTCCAAAATCCATTTCTACTAGTTGTTGAAACATAAATTGCCAGTTTACATTGTCAAACGCTTTCTGTGCATCAAGAAATATTAAAGCATCTGTTTCCCTGGATGCATTTCATAGTACTCTAACACATCAAGAATCATTGTTAACTTATTTTTTATATGTCTTTTAGGTAAAAAAAACCATTTTGGTCTGTATGTATAAATTCGGTCAAAAATTCTTTAGTCTTTCTGCTATTATTGAGGCGAAGGTTTTATAGTCTACATTTAATAGCGATATTGGTCTATAGTTTTTTATTTGCGTTAGATCAGAGTCTTCTTTGGGTATTAAGATAATATTGGCTTCAATCCATGAATTTGGTATTTTAGCCTCCAAAAGTATTTCATTACACAGTTCTTTCAAAATAGGACTTAGTATGTCTTGTAATGATTTATAAAGCTCTGCAGGTAATCCATCTGGACCCGGAGTCTTATCATTTTTTTTTGGCCTTTTTATAGCCTCTATAATCTCCATCATTAATATTTTTCCATTTAATATATTTTGAATATTCTCTGGAATTTTTGGTAAATCTGCTTTTTTTAAATACTGCTGTATTTTTTCTTTTGGAATTTCCTCTGCATTGTAAAGTATCTGGTAATAGTCTTTGATAATTTTTTTAATTGTATCATTTGAAACTGTAATTCGCCTTTTGAATCTTGCAGCTTGTTTATCAGTTTTTTCTCTTTTTCTTTTTTCAATCTATGTGCTAACCATCTCCCTGGTTTGTTGGCATTTTCAAAAAGTTTCTGTTTAGCTCTTTTGATCTGTTGAGCCATTATTTCCGTCTCAGCTAGATTTAATTTGTGTTTTATTATCTCCATTTGTTTCTTAAGTATTTTCTTTTGTGGGTCTATTTGTAATTCTGATTCTAACTTTCTGAATTCTTCCTTCAACTTTAACTGTTGTTTCTTTTCTTTATTCTTTTTAGCAGTATAGGTTATAGCCAACCCTCTGAAATATGCTTTAGCCGTATCCCACACATTTTGAAGCAGTGTTTCTTCTTTCTTGTTTATTTTGAAGAAAAAATCAATTTCCTTTGTCGCTAGTTATGGAGGTCTTCTTGTCCAGCCCCCTGCTCAAGCAGGAGAACCTATACCATATCAGACAAGTGACTGTCTAGCCTCTTCTTAAAAATCTCTAGTGATGGAGCGCCCACGATTTCTGGAGGCAAGCTGTTCCACTGGTTAATTGTCCTCACTGTCAGGAAGTTTCTCCTTAATTCCAGGTTGCTTCTCTCTTAGATCAGTTTCCAACCATTGTTTCTTGTCCTGTCCCCTGGTGCTTTGGTGAATAACATGGCCCCTTCTTCATATGTTTTAGTCTCCAGGCCTTTGATCATCTTAGTTGCTCTTCTCTGAATTTTTTCCAAACTCTCAACTTCTTTTTTGTAATATGGTGACCAAAATTGGCTGCAGTATTCCAGGTGTGGTCTTACTAGGGTTTTATAAAGCGGTACTAATACCTCGCGTGATCTTGATTCTATGCCTCTGTTTATACAACCCAGGATTGTATTGGCTTTTTTGGCTGCTGCTGCATATTGCTGCCTCATGATTAAGTGATCGTCCACTAGGACTCCAAGATCCCTCTCACAGTTACTGTTTTTAAGCCAGGTCTTGCCCAATCTGTACTTGTACCTTTGGTTTTTGCTGTCTAAATGTAAAATATTGCTTTTCTCCACATTGAAACTCATTTTGTTGGATAGGGCCCTTTGTTCAAGTTTGTCAAGATCTTTTTGGGTCCTGATTTTGTCTTCTGGGGTGTTGGCTACTCCTGACAGTTTGGTGTCATCTTGCAAATTTGATGAGTTCCCCTTCAGTTCTCTCATTTAAGTCATTTTGAAGATATTGAAGAGTACTGGGCCTAAGATGGAACCTTGTGGTACCCCACTGCTTACTTCTCTCCATGTGGATGTAGTGCCATTGAGGACTACTCATTGAGTAAGGTTTGCCAGCCAGCTACACATCCATCTGATGGTGATTCTGTCTATTCCACCTTTTTCTAGCTTACCAAGGAGTAGGTTGTGGTGTACTTTATCAAATACCTTACTGAAGTCTAAGTATACTACGTCCACAGTATTTCGCTGGTCTATTAGTTTAGTCACTTTGTCGAAGAATGAAATAAGATTGGTTTGGCATGATCTGTTTTTAACAAACCCGTGCTGACTACTAGTTATAACTTTGTTTGCTTCTAGTTGTTCGCAGATCTGTTTTTTGATTATCTTTTCTAGGATCTTCCCAGGTATTGATGTTAAACTGATTGGTCTGTAGTTTCCTGGGTCTGTTTTTTTTCCCTTTCTTGAAATGGGAACCATATCAGCCCTTTTCCAATGCTCAGGTACTTCCCCAGTGCTCCACAATTTTTATTCTTGAACATTTTACTTAATTTAATAAGCTATATGAACATTAAAGCTTAGTTGTCAATGAGGATTTATTATATGGAAGAGCATATAAGAAATACTATTAAGCCAAGTAATGTTGGACGAAATAATATTAAGTGTGGATAGATTTGAAAAATCATTAATTTGGGGGTTGATTAGGGATATACTTGAATAAATAGACAATGCATTTCAGACATACGTATTGTCATTAACTTTTAAAAATATTGAAATGGATAGTGGTAGTTTCATACAAAATGTATTTAAGTGTAAAAAAATGAATTTTGTTTTCTCTAATGTAAGCTTTTAGATAAATCATTATTTTTATTATTGTTCTTCAGCAGAGCCAGGGAGCACTAGACTGAATATCTGCTGAATGTGCTAGAATGGATTATCTTTCAAAGGCAAGGATAGGATTTAAAGAAAAAATAATGTCTCCCCTATTTCTTCCTTTCCTTAGACTAGCCAAGCCCAAGCCTGCTTCAGCATCAAGTCTCTCTTATGCTTTTGGAACCACTCATCCCCTCCCAGGGCTTCTCCTAATCACTGGATCAGTAAGTCTCCTCCTGATTGAGGGGGTTCCTTCTGTGGCTGTCTCACGTGTGCTGGTGCCACAAGTTGCTTAGATGGGATGATAGAGTTAACTATCAAAAAATCTTCTCTAGTGCTCTTGTTTTGAGGCAGGCATGAGAAGGCTGTCATGGTTCCGACAGATGAAATTCTTCAAAAAAACTTCGAGGCATTGTTTACCTTAAAGAATCTTTTATTTGAGTAGCATAATATCAGCACTGCATAATCGAAGCCAAAAACTGAATTCCCCTCCCCTGAGCACATAGTATCAAAGCACAATTCCCTCCTCCAATTAACTGTCATAAATCACATTCCCCAATTAGCTTGAACCGCGGGCTTCATCTCCAGTTCTCCAGCCCGCCAATTCTTTTATCAGCTCTGGGCTCAATAACCTTGATTCTCACGCTAAGTTTAGTGTTGTTATGTCTAGCTGGACTCTCATTCACATCCCCCCTCCCAGCATCATCTAACTCTAAAAGCGAAAGGTAAAAGATGGCTACATTTCCATCTGTTGTCAATGCAAAAACATCCGATGTTAGCAGCATTGACAAAGGCATTTGCAAGGAAGTTTTTTCCCCACAGCAAATAATGTAAGGTGAAGTTGAACCGGTTGAAATATTGAGCCCATCGAACTTGCTTAGGGGATGGTTTCCTTGGGGACTTAAGTGCATCCAGGTTCTTGTGGTCGGTTTAAACTTTGAATGGGATTTTGCTGCCCTCTAAAAACTGTCTCCAGGTAAGGAGGGTCTAGTAGACAAAGCCTCCTTCTCCCAGATGGCCCACCACCTTTCAGTGTCAGACAATTTCCAAGACATATAGGCACAAGGTTGCAGCTCTCCCCATCCATTTCTCTACATTAAGACTGCCCCCACAGCCATGTCACTGGCGTCTTGCCTGGTTGAGGCAAGGTTGAGGTGTCTCAATATTGGCTCAGCGTCAAAAAAGTCTCTCTAGCTTTTCAAAAGCTGCTTGGCAGTTGACAGTCCAGTTCAAGGTTTGACTTGGTTTGGGCTTCATTCCTTTCCCCTTTTTCGGCAGGTTCATGATGGATAGGGCTATCTGTGTGAATGTGGGAATGAATTGCCTATAGAAGTCCCCAAACCCCAGGAAACTCTGCAGTTGTCTTCTGGTCCGTGGGACCTCCCATTCTAATATTGCCCTCACTTTTCCTGGATCCATTTCTATTCCCCCCCCCTGGAGATATGGTAATCTAACTAATCTAGATTGGTTTTGTGAAAGTCACATTTGGATAGCTTCGTGTACAGCTGGGCTTTTAGCAACTTCTCTAGCACAGCTCTCACTAACTTTATGTGTTCTTCCATGGTCTCGGTATAGATTAAAATATCACCCAAGTACACCAGCACCCCTTTATACAGGTATTTGTGTAGGATTTTGTTATTAGTTGTATGAACATGGGTGCGCCTTGCAGCCGAAATGGCACCACTTGAAATTGGTAGCATCCCAAGGGGCAGTTGAATGCAGTCTTCCACTCATCCCCTTCCTTAATCCACACTTGGTAATACGCTTTCTTAAGATCCAGCTTGGTGAAAATCTTCCCCTTGGACAAATAACCCAACATATCATTCATTAGGGGGAGAGGGTACGTGTTCTCCATGCAGTAGTTTTATCCCCCTATAATCCATGCACATTCTCGGCGTCCCATCTTCCTTTTCTCTGAAAAGTAAAGGGGCTACCACCCTCGATTTGCCTGGTTGGATGAAGCCCCTGGCTACGTTCTTGTCTATGATTGCCCTAAACTCCTCCATGTCTCTGGGTGTCATGGAGTACATCTTTGGCTTTGGCAGTTTAGCCCCTGGCATAATTTCAATGGCACAGTCCATTGGGTGGTGAGGCAGCAGTACATCCGACCCCCTTTCGCTAAACACTTCAGTGAGATCACAGTATTACCCCTGAATGAGCAGTTCTAACCCCTTGCCCTCTGTTAGTGCATTAGCTGGTTCCACTTTTGCCTCCCTAATTTCAGGCTCATGGCTGGTATTCGGGGCTTTCCTCCGTTCCTGCTGCTTAGCCACCTCTTTTCTCATGCACCACTTGCCATCGCCCCAGTCTACCGCCGGGTTCTACTTCTTCAACTAGACTAGCCCCAGGATCGTAGTCTCAGTCATTCCGGGGGCTGCCCCCCCACATCTAGCTGTTCAAATCCCATGGGCTGCCTTAGTTTCCTGAGTATCAACCCCAATTTTTCCACCGTCGGCAAGCTTATCAGGTACCGGGTGCAATCTGAGTCTAACAGGGCCATGAGGGTGTCTTTTACTGCCAAGTAGGGCACCAGGATCTCTACCCGGGCAGTCATTAAGGTGATGCCACTTACTATTGGGTCATCTTCCCCGTTTCTATGGCAGCTGAGGGCAAACAAGCAGCAAATTGCAAGTTGGAAATCTGGCTGACACCCTCGCTGTCACTCTCATAAAAGACCAAGCCAGGTTTATCAGAGGTTGGAGTTTCCTCTCCTTCGCTGGACTGGGGAGAGACCTCCATGACCTGCTGTGTGACCCACATCTTCTCCTTTGGCTTTGCCAGTGGTTTTTCCCCCTTTGGATGGGTTGGGGTCCACGATGCAGAAGCTGGATGTGAAACCTAGCAATTGGCCGCTCAGTGGCCCTCCTTTTCACATTGGAAGCAGGCTCCTGGAATTTGGCAGGGTATTTCCCTGGGACCCGGGGGTTTACTTCCCTTCCCCCCTCGGGCTACGGGGTGTCTTTCGGCCACCTGGTGAGGCCGGTTCTTGTGGGCAGCGTACTGTCAGTACTACATCAGGTCTAGCTCCACATTGCTGGCTAGCTGGTACCATGCCCTGGGGTTATTAGGCACCCCCTGGGGTAGGCAGTTGTGGTACAGCTCCCGGTTCAGTCCATCCCAAAACTGGTAGACTAGCAGGGGCTCAGGCCATTCTCAAGCAGGCCACCAGGCTGCGAAACCCTTGAATGTACTCTGTAAACAGCTGCTTCCCTTGCCGAATGGAACGGATCGTGACTTCTGCCCGGTGGGTCTCCATGGGGTCTTCAAATCGGTACCACAGGTCCTGCATGAGGATGTCCACATTCACCAGCTCAGGGCCCCTTCATCATATAGAGACACCAGCCATTCCGTGGCGTCCCCCTCCAGGTT
Organism: Azemiops feae; assembly: GCA_023970755.1. Taxonomy (NCBI): domain Eukaryota; kingdom Metazoa; phylum Chordata; class Lepidosauria; order Squamata; family Viperidae; genus Azemiops; species Azemiops feae. Next base: position 2,887,198 of record JALGBA010000018.1, read on the forward strand.
TGAGGTGACTGCACCCATACGGGAAATCTCGTCAGGGTGTGCCATGCTGTACCGCTCCAAGTAATTCCACACCTGAGTCAGGAAATAGGCTAACTTCTCAGGCTGGCCATCAAACTTTGCCCTGAAGGGGGGAGGCTTCTGGTCTTGCCACATCAGCAAGTAGCCCAGTGGCAGCCCCACCACCTGTGGGGTTATCTGTGCAGGGGCTCCTTTTGCTGCAGGAGGTGGGGAGGCTTGCCCTGGCCCTGTTGGAAGGGGGCTGTTTTTGCCCCTAGCTGTGTGGGTTCTGTCACTCTGGTCAGTCTCAACACCATTGGCTGCTACAGATGGGGCAGTCAGCTGCTTGGCAACTCCCATCCCGGCTCCCATTGTCTCCAATCTCGGCAAGGTGGACCCCCGGACCCCCAGCCAGCTGAACTTCTCTCTGAGTTGTTCCAGCAAGGGGCTGCAGGTTGTGATCAGGAAACTTCACTCCGCCAGCTTTTCCCACTCAGCTGCTCTCTTGGCTTTCCATTTGCTCCCCCGGACCACCGTCACCCTGAGGGGACCAGTGGGTATTTTGCCTCCGCTGCCTTCTTCACATTGCTCACACTGCCCCTCTGGCCCAGAGTAAGGGGTTCCCAGTGCCGCCTCTCTTCCACGCGTGGGTGACTGCTCCAGTTTTTCAGCTCTCTGTGGTGCGCACCGCTTGACTGGTCCCCAGGTCCCGCTTGGGCTTCCATCGGTGCCCCTCGGAGTGGGGGTAGTTCCTCCATCTTCACCAAACCATCCATCTTCTTCTCAGCTGCTGACATCCCAAAATCGCAGCTCTCCTGGAGGGGTCCAGGTAGGTTGCAGTAGCAAGAACTAGTTTAATGTCAGATGTCCAGCTAGCGAATCCAAGAAAGGAACTCCTTGGATATTGTTTTTCCCAAAAGTAACACTTTTATTAAATACACTACATTGGTACAAAAGGAACAAAACCAGCTCTGAATTTCCCACTCAGATGTTCACATAATTAAACTTGAATTCTCCCTTTGGCTTTCCCCTTCAGTCTTGGCATTCCATTCCCACCCCATGCAATTCAACCACCCCCCTCCTGATTGTTGTCAAGTTGAGAGTGGAGAATAAACTAGGTGAAAAGTGAATCACTCTTGACATCCTTGCTCTTCTCTTTTCTTCCTACTGTTTTACTAGTTAATAATTATTAACCTGCGATTAGTATTGCCTCCTCCATTGCTGCCACCTTGGCATCATGAATTTTTGTTTGCTAAGATTTGTTTTCTTCAAAATAACTGAAAGCGGGATCATAACAGTGACAAAAAAATAACGGTGATGAGTCACTCAGAAGATGCCCTCTCCTAATATTGACAAGCCGTATTATTCCTACCCAGTTACCGATTCTATCTTCCACTGCTTCATTATTTTTCCTATAAACATTCTGATTTTTTTACTGAAATGATTTGTTTCCAAACATTTGATGATTGAACTATATGGTAATGAAATCAAATACCTTTTTATAATCAATTCAGACCATATGGAAATTGGTTTTTCGTCTTTTACAATTCTCCAGAACCATTTTGTCAGTCAGAAGTTGATTTTTTTGTACCTCTGCTTTTCCTTTTATTATCTTTTTGTTCTTTGGGAAGGTTGTTGTTTTCTTTTAAATAATCTTGGATGATGTTTATTATTATGCGTATGAGTAATTTAAACATTGTGAGCAGGTGTGTTATTGGCCTATAGTTTTCTGGTGTTTTTTTTTTTGCTAGGTCTTATTGAATCAGATAAGTTTTGTCAATTGTTAACCAGTTGCTAATGTTTTCTTTATGCAATAATTAATTAAGCTGTTTAAACTGAATTTCTCTGGCTTGCGTCTTCCTTTTCATTGCTATACCCCTCCCTTATTTTACAGTCATGAATTACGTCTTCCAATTAGGCTGGAGGCCAAAGATTTACTTCCTTTTCTTTCCCGGGCTTTCCTCAAGAAGCTCCTCCTTTTCTGTCTTCTGAATTAACTCTAAAAATACCAGACAGTTCTGCATATTTTGTCAAAGCAATAATATCCTATATTAACAGCGTTAACATCCGGCTCCCCTTACAAAAAGGACAGATCCTGTAATGTAAGCAAAAGCATATATTAATGATTAGTTTTCGGTTTGTTGGGGTGTTTCGTATGAAACCTTTTGATGAGCCTGTAAGCTTTCACCTCACTGGATTTCACCCAAGTAGCTTCAGATAACGGGTATCCCTTCCATTGTACTAGGTACTACAATTTCCCTTTAAAAATTCTAGAATCAAGAACATGTTTCACTTTGTAATGGGTTTGCCCCGCAACTACGAGGGGCCCAGGTGCTTTCTTCGGGGGAGGTCTTAAAGTGGAACCCCGATAAGGTTTTAACAAGCTACTATGGAAGACAGGGTGGATTTTACCCAAAAGCCTAGGGAGTTTCAGTTTTACTGTGACCGGATTGATGACCTTTACGATAGGAAAAGCCCTAAGAATTTCGGTCCTAACTTCTTACTGGGTAATTTGAGGCGCAAATATTTGGTCGACAGATAAACCTCTTCCCCAACTTGAAACGTTCTTTGGGGAGCTCTCTTTTTATCAGCTTGCTTTTTATAGGTTTCAAAAGTCTTTTTTAAAGCAGTCTTCGTGTTTCTCCAAACTTCTTCCCATCCCCTCACCCATTGGTCAAGTGTCTGGGAAGCTGTTGGCATCTGGGGGTATTCAGGTATTGGACCGAACTCTTTGCCTGTGGCTACTCTGAAAGGTGTGTAGCCGGTGCTGCTGTGCACAGAATTATTGTACGCCACCTCTGCAAAAGGGAGGAGGTCAGTCCAGTTCGTCTGTTGATAGGACACGTAGCATCTGAGATATTGCTCCACCATTTTGTTAGCGGCTTCTGCAGCTCTGTTGGTGGCCGGATGAAAAGCAGATGATAAGCCTTGAGATGATCCAATTAATTTAAGAAAACTCCTCCAAAACTTTGCTGTGAACTGCACCCCCGTCTGAGATTATTCGCTTAGGGGCACCGTGCAGTCGGTAGATATGTTTCAGGAACAATTTAGTCAGTCGTTGAGCGGATGGGAGTCCTTTGCAGGCGATGAAATGAGCCTGCTTCGAAAACAGGTCTATTACAGTCCAGATGACAGTATTTCCTCTACTTTCAGGTAGGTCTACGATAAAGTCCATAGCTATTTCTTCCCAGGGTTGGGAAGGGTCTGCCACCGGCTGCAGTAATCCAGGGGTTTTCCCCAGTATTCTTTTCATTGTGGCACATACAGTACAACTCTTCACATAGTTTTCCACATCTCGTTTCAGTCCTGGCCACCAAAATTGCCGGCGGGTGAGATGTAGTGTTTTGAGATATCCAAAGTGTCCAGCCTGCTTTACATCATGGCTGTGCTTGAGAGCATTGAGACGGAGGGATTCGGGCAAATACAGTTTCCCCCCTTTGTAAGCCAAACCATCCCGGCATGTCAAGGAGGTTTGATTATCTTTGAACCATTGATCGGTGAGAAGCTCTCGTTTTATTTTCTTTGCTCCAGGGTCATCCGGTTTAGGGACCCTGCGAGGCGTGATTTGTGCAACAGGTTGTGGGTTGGAGATAATCGCCTCATTAACTTCTTCACGTTCGCTTTTGTATTGGGGCAATCTCGATAGCGCATCAGCTAGGAAGTTTCCCCCCCCCGGTATGTACTTTAGAGTAAAGTTGAAGCGGTTAAAGTACTGTGCCCACCGTACTTGCTTTGGGGACAATTTGCGGGGAGTTTTCAGTGCCTCTAGGTTTTTGTGATCTGTCCATACTTCGAATGGCACCTTGCTTCCCTCCAGGTAGTGTCGCCAGTTTAACAGCCCCCATCTAATTGCAAAGGCCTCCTTCTCCCATATTGCCCATCTCCGTTCGCTTTCCGTAAATTTTTTGGAGGTGTAGGCGCAGGGTTGCAGAACTCCATTCGTGTTCTTTTGAAGCAATACAGCTCCAACTGCCACATCACTGGCACCGGCTTGAATTACAAAGGGCTCCCCTATACAGGGGTGCTTTAGGACCGGTTCGGCAGCAAATAGCTGTTTGACAGCTCATAGTCCATGCTAATAGTTGGCCCGGTCGCGGCTTCCCTCCTTTTTTCCCTGTTTTGAGTAAATCTGTAAGGGGTAGGGCAATTTTGGCAAAAGAGGGGATGAATTGACGGTAGAAGTTGGCAAAACCTAGAAAGCTCTGGAATTGTTTGCGGGTTTTTGGGGGCTGCCATTTGATTATAGTTTTCACCTTGGCTGGATCCATCTCAATGCCTTTGTTGGAGATTCTGTAGCCGAGGTAATCTAATCGGGTCTGGTGAAATTCACATTTTGACAATTTGGCATAAAGCTTGGCATTCAATAGTTTCTTTAACACTTCTCTCACCAGCTTTATGTGATCAGTCATATTCGTGCTGTATATCAGAATATCGTCAAGGTACACCAGAACCCCTTTGTATAGGTGATCATGTAGGACCTCATTAATCAACTGCATGAATACGGCTGGGGCCCCCTGTAGTCCGAATGGCATGACTTTAAATTGATAGCTCCCCATGGAGCAGTTGAAGGCAGTTTTCCACTCATCTCCTTCTTTTATTCTCACTCGGTAGTACGCCTCTCTCAGGTCTAATTTAGTGAAGACACTCCCCTTAGCCAGATGAGTTAATAAGTCCTTTAGGAGGGGGAGGGGGTATCTGTTTTCCACACTCACAGCGTTGAGGCCCTTATAGTCTACGCAGAGACGAAGAGACCCATCTTTTTTTTTCTTTAAATAACACGGGGGCTCCCACAGTAGATTTGGCCCGTTCAATGAACCCCCTCGTTAAGTTTTTATTCGCGTATTGCTGCATCTCTTCCATCTCGAGGGGGGACATGGCATACATTCTCGGGCGTGGAAGTTTGGCTCCTGGCACCAGTTCGATAGAACAGTCATTGGGTCTGTGAGGGGGTAGGACATCGCATTCATTTTCACTAAATGCCTCTGCTACATCCCGGTATTCATTGGGGATGAGTGATTCATCTGGTGACGGTAAGGCAGCTATGAGTGCTCGCTCATTAAGTGTCCCGCAACGTCATTTGAATCAGTGGGAGGCTCAGGCCCTATAGGTAGTCTCACAGTTCTCATTCCTTTCTCCCACCACATAAATGGCTTCCATTTGTCCAACCAGGCTAAGCCTAGAATCACAGTCTCAGTCATTTTTGGGGCCACCAGGAACCGAATAAATTCCCAGTGTGCCCCTATTTCTAGGCGTAGGGGCTCAGTTATTTGTGTGACTAAAGTCCCTCCCACCAGGGAGCCATCAGTTTGCTTGAACCTCACAGGGTTGGAGAGTTATTTTGCCCGTATGCCCATTTTCATGGCAAAGGGTAGGCTAATAATGCATCGGGTGCATCCAGAATCAATTAGTACGTTTAAGTCTATTTGTGCCCCCGACTTAGGGATTGTAAGCTTGGTGGCCAGTGAAAAAGATGGGATTTGTCGACTCACCATCGGGTCGTTCTCCCCTTCGTCGTCGCCGTCAAAGGAGGGTAGAGCAGGGGCAGGTCCACCTGGAGCCCCGGCGTTCTCTTGTGTGGGAGGTGTAATCTGGGTAACAGGTGCTTGCGTGGCCCGGTTGGATTTTTCTCTCATTAACCGCTGGGCAGGTCTCCTTCTCTTCGTTGGTTCCGGACTGCTCTGCAGTTGGGGGTAGGGGACCGGACAGTTTGCTGCTCGATGTCCCTTCTTTCCGCACCGGAAACACTTTATTGACGCGCTTGCAGGTGGCCTGGTTCTTTCAGTCATCGTGGTAGCTGGAGGGTCTCGTGGGGGTGATTGTTGTTCGGATTGCTCTGGTTGCTGCTCAGATTCAGGTGGGGAAGGCTTTTTATAGCGGGCGAGCTGAACATCTAGCTTCACCGTTGTCTGGTACCACTCGTGCAGTCGGTCAGGTACTGCTCGAATAATGCAGGCCTGGGAGAGGTGATCATCTAATCCCTCAATGAAGTGATGGATTAGGGACTGCTTTGGCCATCCCTCTATCCGACCTGCTATCTTGCGAAACTCTCGCACGTACTCCAGGGCAGGCCTGCCAGCTTGTTTTATTTTGTGGATTTGTTCTCTTGCTTTTAAGTCAAGGGATGGGTCCTCAAAACTTTCTTTCAGACCCAGGAGGAAGAGTTGGGTGTCTTCCAATTCTGGGGCTTGCTCATTATATAAATTGTTCAGCCATTCGGATGCTTCTCCCTCTAGGCCGGATGCAATCACATCGACCATAGCCCCTGGGTCTGGGTAGAGATAAGCCCAGCGATTCAAGTGCGAGCGTACTTGGTGAAGGAAAAAAATCAGTTTCTCTGGGTCCCCATCGAAGGTTCTCTGAATGGAGTAATTATATGTTGTTGGGGCCCCCACTGTGGCTGTTGCTGCTGCTGGCCCCATCCTGGTTGCTGGTTTAAGCCCAGGGGTTGCACGTTCAGGGGCTGGGGCCAATCTTGTTGTGGCCGTCTTCCCTCTATCTGCTGATCTCCTGGGCCCTGCATCACCCCAATCTGTTGCAAGGTCCCTATCAGCTGTCTTGAGCTCAAAAGTCGTCTGCTCCCTGCCTGCTTCGAATGCCATACTCTCCATTGTTGCAGAGGCCTCAGACATGGATTCCCTCTCTCTTCAGGGCTGGGGTCCCTGATAGAGGAAGACAGGGTCTGAAAGGCTGTCTGATACGAACTGGAGTGGCTGTAGGCTTCTCTTTTCAGGGGTGGGTCTCTGCCTCTCTCCCCTGGGGTTTGAGATATTTCCAGTAACTCACCCAGGTCTTGAGTGGCAGTTTGTCCGTTGTTTGTCCACCGATTTTCATTCGTCTGCCCAAATTCATCTTCCCACAGCATGCTGTCTGTCACCTCCCCCTCTGGGATATTAGCAGCTGCCGGGCTGTATTTAGCAAACTCCCGTTTCATGATAGATTGTCCTCCCCCTGAATTCTTCTTATTCTCACTCCAGCCTCGGAGAAAGAGATGGGGGTAATGCACCTCCATTTGGTTGAAAAGGGTTTAGTTTCTGGCATGATGTTATGGTTCCAAAGGAAGATTGCCTTTAATGAGAAACATGAGGCCTTTACCTCTAGAATCCATTTATTGCAAAAATAACCTTGGCACTTACATGGACGGATGCCAGAAACTGAATTTCTCTGGCTTGCGTCTTCCTTTTCATTGCTATACCCCTCCCTTATTTTACAGTCATGAATTACGTCTTCCAATTAGGCTGGAGGCCAAAGATTTACTTCCTTTTCTTTCCCAGGCTTTCCTCAAGAAGCTCCTCCTTTTCTGTCTTCTGAATTAACTCTAAAAATACCAGACAGTTCTGCATATCTTGTCAAAGCAATAATATCCTATATTAACAGCGTTGACATCCTACACATTCCATTCATAACTCAAAAATTCGTGGGAGTGAATTTTGTATCTCGAATGAGAAAACTCTCTGCTCGTTAAAATGCACGCAGCTCGTTAAGTGCACATGAGGTATCTCAGGGTGGGGAAGGCCATGGGGAAGGCCTAGTGATGGAACAGGCCTCCCTGACCCACTAAGATACCTCATGCTTCCCCCTCCTTTCCTGCCTTGCCAGACTCACTTACCTTGCAAAACCTGTCTCCTCTCTGCCGCGGTTTCTTTCCCTTTGAGGGAGAGGAGAGTCGGCTTGGAAATGCTTTTCGCGCTGACAATGGAAGCTCCTGGGTGTCGTAATATGGCACAAATTCAAACACAAATTCTCTGCAAAACAGATCATGGCCCCTGGAAGCTTCCATTCTGAGGTGGGGGAAAGTGTTTGCTTCCTTTGCATGCCTATGGGGAAAGCGTGGAATTGGAGTCGGCCAGGCACAGGAACCAATGCTGTGTGTGGCCCAGGTGTGCTGCTCACTCGCGTGCGCCGGCCTTGGTTTGAGGGCAGGAATGAAGCCTTCAACTGAGCGGGGAGGCATCACGGGATGAGTCCCCTTGCACCTGCATCCAAGCTGCTGGTGGCCGCAACAGCCACCTGAGCGGCCACGATCTCTCCTCCCCACCCAGCCACCCACCCTGCCTGACCTATTCCTTGCCTGACTGGCCGGTGGCACAAATCCTAACTGCTCTTCTCCTTGTCCTCCCCACTCAAGGGGTGGCAGCAGCTTCAGTTTCTCCGCTCCTTCCGAAAGGAAGAAAGCAGAGGCGCAGAGCAGGATTGCTCTCAAGAAGATGCTGGTGCGCTGCTCGCGCGCGTCAGTCTTATTAAGAGCAATCCTGCTCTGCGCTTTCGCTTCTTTACATTCAGACGGAACGGAGAAACTCAAGCTGCTGCCGCTCAAACACTTTTTATCCAAATGAAGACCTGAGAGAGATTGGAAGGTCCGTGTGCCTGCCAGTGGGTTGCTTCAGAAATGGAAAGGAACACTCCGTGTGACTGCTTGAAGCTCCCCGTGACTCAGGTCTCCGTTTGGATAAAAAGTGTTCGAGCGCCTACGGGGCTATTGAAAACGCAGGGATTCACTGTGTTTTGAAGCTCTGTGTGACTGAAGCTCCGTGTTCACGGGCTTGAGAAAAGGCTTTTCCTGATGAAAACGGATCCACAGAGTGAGGCGCGCTCCCTCCGGGTGCTCCGTTTTCGCCAAGAAAGGGCTTGAGAAAAGACCTGCCCAATGATGCGCTTCAGAAACGGAAAGGAACACTCTGTTTCTGAAGCACCCCACTGGATGCAGAAAAATGGACCTTCCAATTTCTCTCAGGTCTCCATTTGGATAAAAAGTGTTTCAGCGCCTATGGGGCTATTCAAAATACAGGGATTTGCTGCGATTTGAAGCTCCATGTGATGGTCTTTTCTGTTTCTGAAGTGCCCCACTGGCAGGCCTTTTCTTAAGCCCTTTCCTGGTGAAAACGGAGCCACAGAGCGAGTCTCTGTTCCATGAAACAGGAATGGCAGATTGTCAAAGAAAAAGACTGCCTAAGTTTCCTCAACTGAGGGTAGTGTTTCATGCTTGCCTATTGGAAAGGGGAAGACCAAGAGGCAAAAGCTGCTTTTTAAGATGGTTGATTTCTTCAATATATCATAATTTAATTATTTGATAGACTGAAGATTCAAATTAAACTCATATTTGTTTTAAAGCTCTGATCCCTGACTGGGTAAAGAGGTAGATGTGAATACAGATAGTCCTTGACTTAGGACCACAATTGGGACCAGAATTTCCATTGCTAAGCAAGGCAATTGTTAAGTGAGTCTGACACCTGATTTCATGACCTTTTGGCCACTGTTGTTAAGCAAATCACTGCAGTTGCTAATTGAATCATCATTAAATGAATCCAGCTTCCCCCAACAACTTTGCTTATCAGAAGCCTGTTGGGAAGGTCACAAATGATGATCACATGACCCCAGGATGCTGTGATCATTGTAAATACATGCCGGTTACCAATCATCCATATTTTGATCACGTGACTATAGGAATGCTGTGGTGGTTGTAAGTGCAAGGACCAGTCACTTTTTTCAGTGCCACTGCAACTTTGAACGGTCACTAAATGAATGGCTATAAGTCAAGGACTACCTGTATATTAAGTAATTCCCTTTTTTTTATATGCCCAGTGTTTGCTTTTTGATATTTACCAACTGCTTGTCTGCCCCCTACCTCTCTACATAAATGGATCACTGCATAATCTGCATTGGTTTCTGTGCATTTTGTGTACCAGGAAGGCAAATGATTCTGCAGATATGTTACCTAGCTTGGCATGTTTCAGAACACTTCTGATTTCTACTTCCTAGTAATTCTTAGCAGCTGAGAGAGGGATTTCAAGGCAGATCTCTGAAGCCAGATACTGTATATGTATGTGTATTATACACACACACAAACATATAGACTGTAGCATCACCTGTTTCCAAATTGATCTGTTATTAATGAAGTTGAAGCACAAAATAGGGAGTTTACTTTGTCAAAATGAAATTTAGAGAGAGAGATTTGGAATCAAATATGTCTTTTTTGAGCAGATGTATCTTCTCAATTGTATATGTTGCTCCTATAAATTCTGCATTTCTCCCATCCATTGTAGCTGTCTCATGCTTCATCTCATAGACTCAAGAATAGAAAAAAGATTTTGGCAGAGAGCTGAAGCAGAAGTGAGGAAAACTTCTTTATGGCAACAAAACTCATTTTTTTTCATTCCAATCCATAGACTAAGTCAGTTACAGTAATGATAGTAACAGTTAAAATATTTTATAAAAATATATAATGTTCAATTTTACAGATGCTTTTGTAAATAGCCAGGAATGGACACTAAGTCGATCAGTGCCAGAACTAAAAGTGGTAAGTAATTTCTGAATGTGTGTACTTATTTTCATTTAAAAGTTCTATTTAATGCCTTTGGGTAGTTTAGATCAGTGGTTCTTAACCTTTTTGAATGAATCGCCCCCTTGAGCCAATGAGGAAGTTGTCATCGCCCCCCTCCCCCAACATAACCTCTCAATCACAACATAGGAAATAATTCTTCAATTTATGCAAACACTTTTTTTGTTTTCTTTAAAATTGTCATCAGGACATATCGATGCAAATAATTTATTTCCAGTCTTTTTCCCATATCTCAACTGTGTGAAAAATTTTGGTGCCACCCGTCACTTTATTCCCAAACTTCATGATACATGTATTTCATTATTATCTTATTTATTCAAGACACTTAAATGTAATGACCACTGAAAACAAAATTCAATTGCAAGAAAGTGAAATGCCTGAAAAGAAAAACTAAGAATTTCAAGACGAAAACTCTGAAACTAAATTAAGATTCGAGGAAAGTATATATAGTCACGCACACTGTAAAAAGGATTAAAAAGACATAAAGAAAATATAATGTCACAGGGGACAGCCACTCAGCATGCGATGTTTCGAAAGAAGCGCTCCCCCCTCCATCACTGCCCATTCTGGCCAATGGCGCGCCACTGTATGGGTAGAGGCTGCTACGCAACGCCCATGAAGATAAGCGATGCGTATTCACATATGTACGGCGTTCTGTACTGAAGCTAGCTGGAGGAACATTTGAAAATACAATTCAATCCACTAATAGCGAGCGATCTGATGTTTTTGTATGACAGATATACAGCAATTCACTGTACAAAAAAGTCTCAAAAGTGTCCCCAAAACTTCTCGATCCATCGCCCCCATATCGCCCCCTTTTCGTTCCTTCGCCCCCGCATCGCCCCTTTTCGTTCCATCGCCCCCCTGAAAAATGAAATCGCCCCCTGGGGGGCGATATCGCCCAGGTTAAGAACCACTGGTTTAGATGAAAGGAATGATTTCTTTCTTTCATCTCTTTAAATATTGTTAAATAGTATTATATATATAAAGCTGCAAGAAAAGTTGCTGAGCTATTCCGTGTCCTTAGATGTGCAACATATTAAATTTTCCTTTTAAGACAAATATACATATGGAAATATTTATTTTGGCCAAAAGAATACTTATTAGCTATATTCTCTTATTATTTGCTGTTTGCGGATTTCAGGTAGAGGAGACCTACCTCATGATGTTGACAGAATACTGAAACTTGGAAGTACTCTATATGTGTGTGTAATTATGTATAATTCTGATTTCTTTTTTTCAGATTATTGTGCATGTTAGAACTTCACATTCTAGATAAATCCTTAATTCTGAGTGATATTTGTTCATCTTTCAAATAATATTTGGATTGGCTTGAGGGAAGAAAAAGGTTGATGTAAGCCTCCCATTTTAAATAAGCTCCTAATAGTTTTCAAAATGGAGGATTAGGCTTGTTAACCTGATCCAGATAAAGTTCACTCCCCATATCCTCATCTTTATATCAAAAAAATTCAGTGTTTTTATTCTTGAACATTTTACTTAATTTAATAACAAGCTATATGAACATTAAAGCTTAGTTGTCAATGGGGATTTATTATATGGAAGAGCATATAAGAAATACTATTAAGCCAAGTAATGTTGGACGAAATAATATTAAGTGTGAATAGATTTGAAAAATCATTAATTTGGGGGTTGATTAGAGATATACTTGAATAAATAGATAATGCATTTCAGACATAAGTATTGTCATTAACTTATAAAAATATTGAAATGGATAGTGGTAGTTTCATACAAAATGTATTTAAGTGTAAAAAAATGAATTTTGTTTTCTCTAATGTAAGCTTTTAGATAAATCATTATTTTTATTATTGTTCTTCAGCAGAGCCAGGGCGCACTAGATTGAATATCTGTTGAAAAAGCTAGAATGGATTATCTTTCAAAGGCAAGGATAGCATTTAAAGAAAAATTAAATTTTAGTTTTCTCATTTTAAATATTCTGTAAGACAAAAAAGAAACAGGAATACAAGATAGCATCTAAGAATAGTGTATCTCATTCAATTCTAGTTCTCATAATCTCTGCCTATTGGTAAATAACATAAATGTTTATAATCTTTCTGGAGCCAATAAAATATGATTTATTCCTCTGTGAATTTAGTATTCAGATTTTATTCAGCCCTAAAGTTGTTTTAATATGTTTAAAATCCAAAAGAACTCTGTCCCAACAAATTCTTCTCTTAAATGTAGGAATATATAGAAAAATCTGGCCTTGTCTGTATGCATGTACACATTGTTCTACTAGTTTCCTTACTGTGATGTGATGCTTGATTTTCTCAACAACTTAAATATGACTTCCAGCTGCAAATATTTGCCCACTTCTATCTTAGGGGGATCCTTTTGCATTTGTAAGCTGTCTTAGATTCTGACTGTTATTGTAGCCTTGAAATTTAGAGAAGGGAAACTAAAACTGTGGAAGACTTTCTTGAAGCTAGTTACTGTATAGAAGTATGAATATTTGAAAAGACACAGCTGTTCTAAAGGTGTTTCTGCAGTTATTGAAAAGAATGCATTTATTGCTGGCATTTAGATAATGTCTGTAGGTGTAGTTAGCGCTTGGTATTTGTACTTGATTATAATTAATGCTCTTTATTTTTACCTTTTGGGCATAAATCAATATAAGTATCTAAACGTTTAGTATTAATATATAACAATGGATAGTTTCTATTTATTCTGTTTGCAAATTCATTCAACTAACTCATATTTTATCTCCACAGGGAATTGTGGGGAATTTAGCTAGTGGTAAATCTGCTCTTGTACATCGTTATCTGACTGGGACCTATGTCCAGGAGGAATCACCAGAAGGTAAAATGACTGATAGTTTTAGAAGCACACTGGTCTTAAACCAGGGGTGGACAAAGCTTGCAGACAAAACAAGTTCATGTAGATGAACAAGACCGAGATTTTAATTCCCTTCTGAGACAGAAGTTTGGTAGGGATGGTTCAAGGGAGTTAGGTGTTTATTTCAAGCCTATGCTTCACACTGTTTTATTAAATTTATTCAATACTAGTTGCTAAATTAGCTTAATAGCTTTTATTTTATTTAGTCTCTCCTTCTCCCAAAGAAAGAAACAATGCTTCTGTTTTTCTTGAGTTTGATGTTAAATCTCAACAGTGTAATTTCAGTGATCTTTAATTGTTGGGAGATTGTCTTTAGCCTGATTGATTATGATTTGTCCACCCTTGTTAACAATAATCAAATACAGGTAGTCCTCGACTAACAACCATTCATTTAGTGACTATTCAAAGTTATAACAGCACTGAAAAAAGTGATTTATGATGTATTTTCACACTTATGACCATTGTAGCATCCCTATGGTCACATCATCAAAATTTGGATGTTTGGCAACTGCATGTATTTATGATGGTTGCAGTGTTTTGGGGTCATGTGATCATCTTTTGCAACTTTCTGACAAAGTCAATGAGGAAGCCAGATTCACTTAACCATTTTACTAATTTAACAGCTACAGTGATTCACTTAACAACTGTGCAAGGAAGGTCATAAAATGGGAAAAAACTTATTTCACAACTGTTTTGGATTCAGTTGTGATTGTAAATTGAGGACTACCTGTATGAAGTATTACCATACAAAATACAGGTAGTCCTTGACTTACAACATTACATTTAGTGACCATTAGAAGTTACAGCGGCACTGAAAAAAGTGACTTATGACCATTTTTATCCCCATGGTCACATGGTCAAAATTCAAACACTTGACAACTGACCCATAGTTATGATGGTTGCAGTGTCCCAGGGTCATATAATCACCTTTTTGCGATCTTCTGACAAGCAAAGTCAATAGGGAAGCCACATTCACTTAACAACCATATTATTAACTTAACTGCAGTGATTGAAACTGTGGCAAGAAACCTTATAAGATAGGACGAAACTCACTTAACTCTCACTTAGCAAGAGAAATTTTGGGCTCAATTATGGTTGTAAGTCAAGGACTACCTGTATATGTACACATAAATTGAACATGCATTTCCCATGAGATCACACTAATACAGTAATACACTTTGTTTCATATAATGCATCTTAATATATAAAGTCTTAAAACTATCAGAGCCAACTAGAATGCATGGTCTTTTCTAGTGAATCTCAGATAGACAACCTTTTTGAAGCTGTGAGAATATTTAGAATTTTGAAAACATCTCAGAGAGCCTCTCTCTAATAGTCTGTTATTGGAGAGGGGGCCTCGGTTATCCATAAAATGGTCCAATTTGTGGGATGGAAGGCTTAGAAATAAAGCACTGAGCTTCAGCCACCAAAATGCCTAAATGAGGGCTTAAATGGGGGCTGGAGTTTTTCCTTAAATTGAAGTGATGGTTGGGTGTTTTGCTATTTGATATTAACATTTCCAATATTTATTTGTTTATTACTCGTAAATGGAAATAATTTTAAGAAAAAAGTCAGGTGAGCTAGTGAATTTGGTTTGTACCATAGTGAGTTTGGTAAGTACCATAAGAGGTACCTAGAAATCCATTGATGTCTTCAGACATTATTTTTGCCTACCTCTCTCTATATATGCCTATATATTCTTCCAGCCAAAAAAAAATGTCTAATTTTACTTATGAATTTATTTGCAGCCATGTGAGCAGTAAATTCTTCTGATGCAGGATTTTCCTCTAGACTACTTGTCATTTTATTAGTACCATTTATAATTATATTGTTGCAAAATAAAAGCACTATAATCTTATATATAGTCCCTAATATTTTATATTATGAAATATTCAAAAATATATTTTGCATGAAGCTTCTTCCCTTATTAGGTTAGGATATCCAGTTAGGTTTCTAGCTCTAAACTTTTAGATATACAGATGTGTAACTTAGTTTTTTTGCAGTTAATGAATATAGGTTGGAGTAAGTATCATAATAACATTTATTTCAGGTGGTAATCACTAAAATTAACATCTTGATTATTTGTATTTGTTCTCCTTATGAACTTTTAAATCCACCCGAGACACTGAATTTCTGGTTCCTTTTTTTCTTTACTGGCTGTTCCATTGTTTGCAGATATGGATGCAGGTAACTATATGTCCTCTTCATAGCAGCTCTTGTTTTGAAGACAGGAAGCGAAAGTTTTTATTATTTCCCTTTGTGTACCATTTTGTTTTCCATTTAATTTTAAGTTAAGAATACATTTCATTGTTGTCACATGCTGTGGATCTCTTAACAGTAGTTATATGTAGATCATGTGTCTGTAGCAACATTTGTTGAAATTACCATTTTTAGGGTGCTTTTAGTTTGGTAACAATATTTGGAGTAGCAACAAATAGCATTTGGTTTTAATGTAGAGGCAATGTTTAATTTTGTCTTTCTAATCATGAAACCTCTTCTTCAGAATGAAATCAGTGAGATGGGATTGAGAAGAATACAAAAGTGTTAAATAATGTTTAGTGTTTATCAGTGGCTTCTGCTGTTTAAGGCAGCTGTGCCACAAGCAGTTCACATACCTTTGAAATAATTTTGTTGATGTATTACATATTATTAAAAATTATCATTTTTAGGGTGCTTTTAGTTTGTTTGGTACCAATATTTGGAGTAGCAACAAATAGCATTTGGTTTTAATGTAGAGGCAATGTTTAATTTTGTCTTTCTAATCATGAAACCTCTTCTTCAGAATGAAATCAGTGAGATGGGATTGAGAAGAATACAAAAGTGTTGAATAATGTTTAGTGTTTATCAGTGGCTTCTGCTGTTTAAGGCAGCTGTGCCACAAGCAGTTCACATACCTTTGAAATAATTTTGTTGATGTATTACATATTATTAAAACAGTTGTACATGGAAGAAAATGAAATACTATATAAATAAAATTTACCATAAAAGAACTGAGACCACTCTAGCCAGGTCAACCAATTTAATATAGGTAGTCCTCTGTTAACAATGGCAGTTGGAACCAGAATTGCCTTAGCTTACTTAAAGCATGACTCATGTGACAACACTGCTTAGTAACAGTAATTCCCACACTATTGGTTGTCATCATTAAACAAATCACCAGCAGTTGTTAAGTAAGAACATCATATGGTTGCCATTTGCATCTGCTGCTGGCTTCCCCATTGACTTTGCAAAGGTGACCATGTGAGACTGTGATGTAATCGTAAGCTGGGTGTTGAGTGGCTGGATTGCCATCATATTTCCGCAGGGACATTGCAACAGCTGGAACTCTGAGGATTAGTTATGAATACTACTTGTTCAATGCTGTCACAAATTTGAATAATAGCTGAAAGGTCGTTATATGAGAACCATCTGTACATAAGGCTATATTAATATTCTTTTCCATAACAATAACCTTATTCTTTCCATGTAACAGATTTACTTTGTGTGGATTTGAGAAAGTATGCTTTCTATGTCTTCCATGTTTCATATGTCGAAAGCATATGGTGAATAGTCTTGAATTATGAATTCTTTTTGTAAATATGGAGTTGAAAGTTAGATATTACGTCAACAATTGAGACGTTTATTTGTTGATGTATGCATGCACTACATTTGTATTCTCCTGCAATCCAAATCAACTGTCAGTGATTTATATGTAGTAGTAGTAATCCTTTATCTCAGTCAATGACCTGCAAAAATTGTTTTCAGTGTTAAAATTAAAAGCCATCCATTATGCCAATAGTTTAACCTATATACTATAAGAATAACTAGTTTTAAAAATTAGCACAAATAAACATACATTAATAGCATTAAAGTTTTATTTTTCTATATACAGAGTATATATACTCTGTGTGTATTTGGGATTTTAAAATCAGTGATAAATTCCATGATATAAATCTATGTATACTAAAATCCATGATATAAATAGTGTATACTATTATATAAAACTATAATTCTAAAAATGTCAAAATACTAGACAATATATAAATTACTTAGTAAATTATATTTAAATTATAAATTATCCCTAAATTACCAAAATAAGTGATTTTCAAATTGAATATTAATAGTGTGACTGTAATACTATGATGCAGAAATTTAGGGGCAGTGTAAAAATAAAAGAATCTAAAGGGTTAATGGGCACTGCATTAATCAACCTGATTGCTCCGATGTCAAAGAGTGTACAAGTAGTGCTCGACTTGTGACCTCAATTGAGACCGGAACTTCTGATGTTGAGCAATTTGGTGTTAAGGGAGTTATACCTAATTTTGTGACCTTTATGTTATGGTTGTTAAACAAATTATTGTGGTTGCTAAGTAACCCATGCTGTCGTTAAGCAAATCTGAATTCCCCATTCACTTTGCTTGTTGGAAGTTTCTTGGAAAGGTCATAAATGACAATCAAATAACTCCAGGATGATGCAACTGTTGTAAATACATGCCATTTGCCAAGTACTTGAATTTTGATCACATAACTGCGGAGATGCTGCAACATCTAGTATAGTCATAAGTCATTTTTTTCAATGCTGTTATAACTTTGAACGGTTATTAAATGTAAGATTGGAAGTTGCTGAATAGGTACATCATGCTGCATAAAAATAACTTACAAAATTATTTAACTGCATCCATAACTGGGTATTGGCTATCTGGTAGAGTTTACACATAAGAAAGTTTTGCTACTTTTAGAGATATGGTTATGTCAGTTGTCTAAGAGACAATGTAAATAAAAATTACTAGAATGCCCCAGAAATCTAATTAAAGAGAGGGGTTATGAGTTGGTGATGAACATCCCTATAAAACTGATAATAAAGACGAATATAGGTCATTTTTTTCTATTACATCATACTATAGGGCCAATATCATACTTTAAAAGAAATGTTCTTTTATTTCTCTTTTCTTCTGCTGTCTGGTCATTGCTTACGCCACTTGCTATCTATCAGGAATGACAGAACTCACCACCTCCTGCTGGGTGCTTTTGTATTGGGGCATGTGGGACAATGCATCAGCCAGGAAGTTCTTCCCTCCTGGGATGTATTATAGAAATAGAAATAGAACAGAATAGAGCTGGAACGGACCTTGGAGGTCTTCTAGTCCAGCCCCCTGCTCAAGCAGGAGAACTATGCCATTTCAGACAAGTGACTGTCTAATCTCTTCTTAAAAGCCTCCAGTGACGGAGTGCCCACGATTTCTGAAGGCAAGCTGTTCCACTGGTTAATTGTCCTCACTGTTAGTTTTAGTTCAAAGTCAAATGTTTTAAAATACTGCGCCCATCTGATTTGCTTAGGAGAAAGTTTGCAGGAGATTTTCAGGGCTTCCAAGTTTTTATGGTCAGTCCACACTTCAAAGGGGACCGTGCTTTCTTCCAGGAACTGCCTCCAAGTTAGTAGCACCCATCTAGGAATGCAAAAGCCTCTTTCTCCCACACCACCCATCGCCATTCTGTCTCACTTAGTTTACGAGAGGTGTGCATGCACGGCTGTAGGTTCCCCTCCTCATTGTGCTGGAGGAGGACGGCTCCCACAGCCACATCACTGGCATCTGCCTGGATCACGAAAGGTTCTTCTGGGTTTGGGTGTTTTAACACTGGTTCAGCGGCAAATAGCCCCTTCAACTTTTCGAATGCTATTTAGCAATCTATCATCCAGTTCAAGGATTGATTCGGCCGGGGCTTCTCCCCCCTTTTCCCAGTTTTCAACAACTCAATGATTGGCAAGGCAATCTTGGCAAAAGAGGGGATAAATTGCCGGTAGAAATGTGCAAACCCCAGGAAACTCTGCAGTTGCTTGTGGGTGCGAGGGGCTTGCCATTCCAAGATGGACTTCACTTTCCCCAGATCCATCTCTATGCCCTCACATGGCACACGGTAGCCCAAATAGTCCAGTCTAGATGTTTGAAACTTGCATTTTGACAGTTTGGCATACAGCTTAGCGTCCAAGAGCTTTCTTGGTACCTGCCGCACGAGTTTCATGTGTTCATCTATAGTCTCAGTATAAATGAGGATGTCATCAAGGTACACTAGAACCCCTTTATAGAGATGCTCATGCAGGGCTTCCGGTTCCGGATCGCGGCACGCGCAGTCGCACGGAGAGAGCCGTCTCTCCCACCGGCTGCTTTCCCTTCGCCGGTAGACCCTTAACCGGGTCGAAAGTCGCCCCGTAGAGGCGACCACCGCTTGAGGAGGCTCCTGCTTGACTGGGGAAGAGCGGCAGCTCTCCTTAGTTCGAGCTATCTCCTTAGGGCCGTCGGAGGAAAAGATCGGCCAGCAAAATGGACGATCACTTCGCCGCACCAGCTGAAAGCCAGAAGAACAACTAAGCGTAAAGAACCCCCGTGGAGAATCCGGGTGAGACCTTTCCTACCCCTTCTTTCCCTAATTACTCTCCTGTCAAAAGCTTTTGTGTTTGAATTACTTCCCTGCTGTGAGGGAGCAGCGTTTGGGCATTCGGGAAAAACAGCTTTGGAAAAAAAAAAAAAAGACCAGTTAATTTTTATGGACTACTTAAATTTTGGAATACTGAGGGGACCTTAAAACATTTTATTCTTGATTATTATTGTTATAACTACACATCTATTACTTTGGAGAGGCCTTTCTTCATCTTTTTCAACACGAAAAATAAAAAATCTATTAATTTGGAAAGAAAAAAAAAGGATTTTATGGTCTGCTGAGGACATCTTGTGTCGAAAAGTGGTACTGCAACTGTATATTTTTTTATGGCTGGGAATGGCTATGACCTTCAAAAGATGATAAGCATAAGATAACTGAAACAGCTGGTCTATTGAAAATTGGAGGTGAACATTTGTTTGATTTCTACGAAATAGAGCCTTCTCTAAAAGATTAAAAAATCTATCTACTACTGATATGGAACCTAACACACAGCTGGACTATGAGCTCATATTGGAAAAAATTCTGGAAGCCACAGAGGATATGAACTCTTACTTTCAAACTTTGACAGATCAAATTATAGACCGAAAGACAGCGCAGAAGAAGCAGATTGGCGCCAAAGAGATTAGTGAACAATATGTACAACCTAAAGAGGAAGCACGTCAACAACTCAACTATGAAACTACACTGAGAGAAACTGTGGAAACCAAAGAACAAATTAACTTTATACAACTCCAAACGCAATCTATGGAGAAGCCTGATGATCAAAGAATAACTTTAACGGAGATGTCTGAAGCATTAACATCAACAGAGGCTGACATTCAGATACAAGTTATTGAAAATTGTGAAAAGGTGGATAAACAACTGGCAAATATAACATGGAATAAAACGGCTTTTACCATCCAAAGGCTACTAGAAGAAAGGAAAGAGAACTTTGACCAATTTGAAGTGTTAAAGAATATGGACCTTTTAATATCGTGGTTTGATGATGCAGGAATTTTATTATGGAAACCGTTATGGCACAGAAAGAAACCTAGAGTTAGATTTAAAAATGTATTTTAAAGTTTTATTTAATGGGTTTAAAAAGACTTTGATTTTTTGACTGAGTTAATAACTAATGGAACACGTGAAATTTCTAAGAGGATACCCTTTGTAACAATACTTTGTTTTAGACATGATAATTACTGGAGAGGTAAACTTTATTTACTGGTTTAAAAAGATTTTCATAGATATAGATGAATTGATAGAATATATACTTAAATTAGATAGAAATCTATTTGTTGGTTTGATATTTTTACTTTAAGATAATTATTTTGAAATAGAAGGAGAATAAGAGGGATGGGTGACAAGAGAAGAAATGGTATTAATGAAGAAAATATAAGAATATTACTGCGGGAACAATATACCAGATATAATTACTATGTAAAAAAAAAAGGACACCCGAAGTGTTAATAATATGTCTATCTAAGGCCAATTGGAATATGGTAATTGTAAGTTAGCAAAGCTTAAAAACAGGACCTGGATCTTTAGAATTGAAATGTGAGTGATATTTGATAGGATTGTTTGAAGCTTATATAGAAATGTATTAATCTGAATATGCAAGACTAAATGAGGGAATTAGAGAGGGAATTTTAAATGAATTGATTTGGGCTATATATTTGTGATTGTTTTTCTTTTTTTTTTGGATGTTCAATATACCCACCTCCACGGTGGTTCCTAAGCACTCTGATGTAACCCTTTTACCCCTATAAAAATCTAATAAAATATATTTAGGAAAAGAGATGCTCATGCAGCACCTCGCTCCTCCCCCTCCCTCAACGGTCCCTTGCTGTGCTCGGGTTTTCCTCGCCTCCTCTTCTTTCTTGGGCTTCTCTTTTCTCGGAGGCTCGGAGAGCTTTGAGGCTCTCTCCCAATAGATTCGAGGCCCCCACTTGGCTAACCATGCCAGGCCCAGGATCATGTCCTCGGCTATCTTTGGGGTGACCATAAAACGGATAGTCTCTTGGTGGTCTCCCAATGCTAGCTGCATTGGCTCCATCAGATGGGAAGCGGCTTTGCCTCCTATCAGCGAGCCATCACAGGTTTCTTGAGCTTCCTTACATGTAGTCCTAGCCTCTGCACTGTGGCTTGACTAATTAGAAAACAGGAGCAGCCAGAGCCTATGAGGGCCTTAACCACCCCACTCACCCCTGAGCGGGATGCCTTAATGCCTACCCTAACTTCAGGGTCATTGGCAGCCCCTTTTCTGTTGGAGTTCCATCCCCTCTGTGCTCTGGAGGGGAGACCTCAATGACCTGGATTGCTGCTCAGGATTTCTCCTTCACCTTCTTTGACAGCTTCTTCAGCTTTGAGGGGGTCGGCGCCGTGGAAGCCATCCGAGGGGTTGGTGCCAGGCACATCGCTACTCAGTGGCCTTCTTGGCCACTGCGAAAGCACATGATGGGAGCGCGGCCGGACAGCCCTACAGGCATTGGGGATGCTGCCACTGGCAGTTTTCTCTCCAATGCACATCTCTCTTTGCTTTTCTTCTGCCACAGTCCGAGGCTCCCTTGGTTCTTGTACATCACCAAATCTACCTCTCTGGTGGTGACTAACTGATACCAGTCACTGAGTCAATTTGGGATCCTTTAGGATAGGCACATATGGAAGAGGTCACGGCTCAGCCGTTCTTGGAAGTATTGGGTCAAGAGTTGCTCTGGCCAGTGCCTAAGCTTCCCTGCGATCCTCCTGAAATCTCTAATGTATTTGGCCACTGGTATACTCCTTGCTTGACCTTCTGAACTTCTACCTCCTCCCGTTGGGTTTGCGTGGGGCCTCCGAACTGGTCTCTGAGTCCAAGAGAAGCATGTCTGCCAATTCAGGGGTGCTTTCATCATGGAGAATTGTCACCCATTTTGCCACCTCCCCTTCGAGGTTGGACACTATGATATCCATCCAGGCCTCGTCGTCAGAGTAGTCTTCTCCATTCGGTCGAGGTGGGTCCAGACTTGATTGAGGAAGAACGCCAGCTTCTCAGGGTTTCCATCAAATGTAGTCCTCAGTGGTGGGAGTGGAGGTGGCCTTGGTGCCAGCTCATGTCTCGGCATCCAGCCCCCACCATATGGGTACATCCACAGGCGAACTCCATACCTGGAACCCGGGGATGATTTCCAGTCTGCCGTCCCAGGCTGGGGAGCAGACAGTGGCAGGCTGCGGGCTCTCTATGCCGGTGTCAACGCTGTGACAGTTAAGAAATTGCAGCCATTTTACCTTTTACTTGTGCTTTTTCTATTGTTTGGGATTTTCAGATGTAGAAGGGGGGAAGGGAGGAATGCTTGAGCTTTTTAAGTTAGCCTAAACAATTGCAAGGTCAATTCTAGATAAAGTTTTGGCGGGCTGTAAAGTGGGGAGGATTTTAGATTAATTGGTGAATGTGATTTATGACGGCCTTTCTGGGGTGGGAATTGCAATGTTACTTTGTATCGGGGAGGGAACTTTAGTCTTGGGTTCAACTATGTAAGTGCCAATACTTTGTTTCCTGAATAAAATGTTCTTTAAGGAAGAAATCCTTGCTTTGAAGTTCTTTTAATGGTTTTATCTATCAGAACCATGACACCCGGACTGTGGCTGACTGAGGAGGTGACCCTGGCAGTGGGCTAGCAGCTCTCTCAGTCACTGTGGCTTCTGCTCCTGATACGCGAGAGGGCTGGTGCTGATGCCAGGAGCGGAGCTGAGCCCCTTTGGTTTTTTTTTTTAAAATAATATATTAATTTTCCAATTTTACATTTAAGTATTTAAAAAGCAACGTGGTGACTGGGTTAATCAATAGTTCGATAACAAAATCTTTAGTGCAAATCTCAAGTTACAACATCAAATATTTCTTCTCTTTTTCCCTTAACATTTACTGTCTCATATTCAAGCTAGTACAGTTCTTATTGTATCAACTCAGGAAAAACATCATTATTACATTTATCAATAATTTTTTAGCTTATACTTCTCTTAATTACATTCAATCTTCATAAACAATCCATATCCTGTTATTAATTTTTACTCAATTTTTAATTTCTCATCAATATTCCAATTTAACCTTTGATATTTATTATTTTCAGGCTTTAGGTAACCAAGATTTCCCTTGTCTCAATTCATAACAAAATCTAATATCCAAAATACACATTTTATCTATTTGAATGTAATCTTGTTCTATTTCCTAAGAGTTATCTATTTCCCACCATATTAAATCATCTACTTAATAATACAATATCCCCTTTAATAAATCAAAACCATTATGTATATTACCTGGGTTAATCAATAAATCAAACATATTCATAATAATTAATTTTTTTTCCTTTTAGGTCTAATTTTTAAATATTAAACAGATAAAGTCCTTATTTTCAACTAATTTCCAAGTATTTTAAATCTAATGACCAGAATTCCTCTTATCTCAACTTTTCCCTTTAACCCTCTAATTAATAATATGAAATCCCCTCTAATAAGTCAAACCCCCAATTTTCTTCAACCTTATTCTGGCTTTCTTCCTTTGCCAACTAGGCTTCCATATCGGTGCTTTTAGATCGTCAAATAGATCTCCCTCTATTATTATATATGTTCTTTGAAATAAAGGAGACCATTTAATTGCCATTTTTTTGGAAGGACTAGCCCATTTGTATTTGTTGTCTCCCTGTTATTCCAATTCCCCATGCTTGCCCTGATATGTTTGTCTTCCATTCAATCTGTTCTTCTTTCTCAAATTTCTTCTGATTTATATAGAAAGTCATTTCTATTTTCAGTGTTGTCACTTCCTTTTCTGGATTTTCCATCAGCTGTATTTGTTGGTCAATTGAGTCCTCTGTCTTTATATTTGATTGTCTCACTTCTTCTGTTATCTTCTGCATTGTTGGTTCTTTGGTTGTAGTCAGAGTTTGGGTTTGTGTATCTAAGCTGGTGTCTTGATCTTTTATGTTAGGTCTTATTTTATCACAAGCTGAAAGAATGGTTTCATGTATTGCTTTCAACATGGAAAGAATTTTTTCTTGGTCTTCATCCATCTCTTTCACGTGTTTATAAATAGTCTTTCTAGTAGAAGTTGTTTGTAAAGCAAGATTTTATAGTCCAAGGTATTTCAACATCTCATATAGTGACCAATATTTCTCAAAGAGACAGGAAAGCAATTTCCCACATATCACTCTGAGAGTCAGTAAAGGTTTACATTCACAATTCAAGTAGGCCAGTTATGCCGCCCAGCTGTTCTCTTATAGCTAAGTCTCTCACAGGTGGTGCCAAGGTCAGAAAAGTCTTATCTAAGGTCTGGGCTTCGAGCCAAGTCTCTTTTAGGAAATAAGTTGTAATACCAAACTTCACCACAAGATGTCACCGATGCCATTAAAGGTTTTTTAAGTCCAAAATTTTTATAATCCTTTTTCCAATTTTATTTCTTTTTTGTAGATAAAAACAAGAGTCTCCAATAAAAATAGGAAAATTTTTGGTCCCCAAGTTTCAGGAACATATAAATCCAATTAGATTAAAGTTGTTTTTTCAATGCTTTGATTCCCCTGGGTAGTCAGACGCCACATTCTTAGAGGGTAGGATAGAAATTCCCTTCCCTCTCTCCTCACAGGGGGAAAGGTACTTCAGGCAGCTTTTACAGGAAGAGAAAGTACTTAGGGTAAAGAGAAGATCAGATCTCACCCAGTTTCATCCGCATTGCTTTCGAAGTGCTTGGTGGTGAGTTTGACTTTGGCTGTCTGCAGCCTAGTGACGGGCCATATTACCATGGCTGGTCTTTCCTCTGCCAGTTTGAAGGGCTGCCCCAGATCGAGCGGAAGGGCTGCCGCCCTCCCGCGATCAAACAGGGGTCCCGTCCTTGCTCGTTGCCCCTACAGGGTGACTTTCGACCCTTTCCATGGTCCTCCAGCCGAGTGAAATTGGACGTGGAAGATGTAGCTAGCCTTTCAGCATCTGCGGCGTCCGTGATGGCAAACCAGAAGTCCGCCCCTTTGGGGTTTTTGATCCAGCTATGGGACTGGCTGTCCTTCATGAACCTCTAGATTGCTAAACTTCTGCCTCAGTTGCTCTGTTGACTGGCTGCTGCACCTTGGCAGGTAGTGCTCCTTGGGGGCCATCCACTCCGAAGCTCCTTGCTCTCACCAGTCCAGCTCTCTGCCCAAGTGGACTGAGGGCAGTATGTCACGAACTTGGCTGCTGCAGCTCTCCATAACTCCTCTCGCCACTTCTCCAACTTGGGCTGGTTGAATGTCGCTGCCCACCCATCCATTCCAGGGTTGGGGTCGGCTTCTCACATTCAACTTGCTCCTTCGAGTGGGTCGAGGCTGGTGGGGTTACGAAGGTGCTTTCAACCCCAGCTGGAGTCTCGCTGATTTATCACGACCCAGCTCCAGCCGGCTTCTCCATTTCAGGCATCTTCTCCTGAGACTTCACTATCCCTCTGGAGGCTTCCAGAAAGGCATAGGGGCTCAGGACCCCTTTATTAATTTAGGATTTTTTTGAGAATTAGCTTAGTGTCATATTTGGGCTGAATAAGCCCAACCAAGCAAAACACTAGAGACATGATGAACTCCAATGTTAACAGATAATTAAAAAAAATAAAACTTCCTCTCTCCTCTCTGACAGTTGAGGTCACATTGTCCAATATATCTTCTGGTAATTGTTATGAGAAGAAACTTTAGTTTGCCAAAACAACTCTTCAGCTCTCACGCTGATGACAAGCACCTGTGGATTCAACTTTTCCCTCTTCCCCCTCCTGCACTGTTGGCAAACTAGAAGTATGTTGTAGTCCTAAAGACAGTAGGCTCGCAGCTTGACAGTTGGTTTTTATAGTTAAAGTTCTGATATTTCTAAATATATCCTATGGGAGGGTAACAATTTCTATTTGACCTTTACCTAAAATCCTCTATCTTATAAGGTTAAATTAGCTTGATTTGACCCTAATTGGGAAATAGCATCACTGTGAAAGCTGTAATAGTTCAATTTCCTTTAGCTCTTATTCCATGGAGTTGAAAATATCTGCCAGTATTAGGTGGGCCAGACTAATAGAGTTGTGGGTAGTTTCAGCCAATGAATAAAAATATTTATCCAAAGACTGGATTGGCCACATGGTATAAAAAAATTGTAAAACATCTACAGTAAGCATAAAATAAAAAACAAAATAGTCTCTGTAGATTCAGATAAACATTGAAAATTAAAGAAAAGTACAAGATGGCCCAATCTAATTACAATGTTGTATGAAATAGCTTAATCTTCATCTTCCTGAACGCAAGCAAGGAGAGAGCCAATCTGATGTCCAGGGGGAGATTGCTACAGAGAATTGGTGCTGCTAAGTGAAAAACAATGCCTCGTAACTTAATCTCTTCTTTATTTTCAAAAAAGTGGGGAACTAGGAATAGTATCTCTTGAGATTATCTGATAGGTCAGGCTGGTTCCAGGTGGAGCAAGTTTTCCTGCTAGTACCAATATGACATAAAGAATGTTATGGGTCTTTGTAGTACTTTAAATTGCATCTGTGTGTGATGGAAGGAAAACATATAAGAATAAGTGGAATGCTTAGCAAATGGTACAAAACTGAGTAAGAAGTAAAATAAAGCTGCCTTGGTTGTTCAGTGTGTTTCTAGATAAATGTGTGAGAAATGCTTGTTGTTTGGGAATGTGAATGAGTATGTACTTTTGTGCACAGATGATATCTGAGAATCCAAATGATTTGTAGCAAATATTAGATTGTAATATGCAACAAGGATATGGATATGAAAATCAGAGACCAAGGCTTCTGGTTTTGATGTTTGATGCAGACGTTTGATGCAGACGCAGGAAGACAGGGCTCTGTCTTTCGTGTTTGATTTCGCCAGATTTTAGTGTTTTTAATATTTTTAACGTGCTTAGTTTTATAGTTTTATTATGATTTACTTTTGATTGAGAAGAGTCATCTTTGGAGGGAAGGTGACAAACAAATTTAAATCACCATCATGTTATCATCATTAGCATCAATCTGCGACAATATCTGTAGCAGCATCAGACATTCAGATCTATCCCAGGTCCTTGGAAAGGACTCAATAGGTAGACAAAAATGCCAAATCCAGTCTGAACATTTGACTGACCATGCAATGAACCATAGCAACAGCAACAACAACTGGCCTACAAGATGGACCAAATGAAAAACAGAAAGGAGACATGGGAAGACGAAGCATTACATGGCCAGTAAAAAAAAAATAGCAGGGAAAACAAATAATAAGATTTGGCAATGGCTAAGAGCAGAAAAATTGAAGAAAGAGACAAAAAGATTTGTGCCTGCAGGCTAATTTTGCCTGCACAAGACCAAGCCCTAAGAACAAATGCATATAAAGCCAGAATTGAGAAGACAACAACAGACAGCAAATGCTGCCTCTGCAAAGAAACTGAAGAAACAGTGGATTACTTGGTTAGCTGCTGCAAGGTTACATAGACTGATTACAAACTGGCATGACAAACTGGCAACAATGGTGCATTTGAAGATCTACAAGAAATACCATTTGCCTGCAAGCAAGAACCATTGGGAGCATAAAATAGAGACATTTATAGAAAATGAAGAAGCTAAATTGCTCTGAGACTGTAGAATTCAGATAGGTGCTTGGCACATAACATGCCAGACTTAACAATTGTCAATAAGAAAGACAAAAAAAAGTTTGGATAATGGAAGTGGCAGTGCCTGGAGATAGCAGAATAGAAGAGAAGGAATTGGAGAAGATAATAAAATACAAAACCTGCAAATAGAGATAGAATGACTGTGGCAAAAGAAAGCAAAGGTGGTACCAATAGTAATAGGCACCTTGGGTGCAATTTCAAAACAACTGGAGCACCACTTAAGCACCATTGGCATTGACAAATTCACCAATAGTCAGTTGCAAAAAGCAGCTTTACTTGGACCAGCTTACATCCTGTGTTGACACCTCTAATATCATCAAACATCCACAACTGCCTATCCCAGGTCCTTGGAAAGGACTGGATGAGTAGATAAAAATGCCAAATCCAGTCTAAACATCTGGCTGACTGTATGACAAGCCATAAAAATCGGGAGTCCCCTACAGTTGGTTATAAGATGGGGAGCTATATAAATGTTTTAAATAAAATAAAATTATATATTGGGACTGGGCTCTGGGATTTGGGGGTGGGCAGTATGGTGTTGTGCAGGTTCTCTTTCTTCCTCCAAGGTTCATTCCAGTTAGTGTTCATGGAGGAGGGAGATCCAGCCAGCACCTCCTCCTTTGTGAGGTGCCTCAGGACTCAGTACTGTCTACTCTTCTGTTTAACACCTATATGAAGCCCCTGAGTGAATTTTCCAATGGTGTAGAGTGAGATGTCATCAGTATGCTGCTGCTGATGCCCTGCTTTGTATCATCACCATAGGCTGCCTGAGTGATGCTGTGGAGGTAGAACTTGCAGTCTTAAAAACAACAGGTGCCTCTGGATTCCCATGAACAGTGCCAAACAGCATTCTGTTTGCTTTCCCCCTTTCTATTCAAACTACTCCGAATTAGTAGACCAGCAAAACACTGTGGATATAGTATATTTAGATTTCAGTAAGGCATTTGACAAAGTAGACCACAATCTAGTGCTTGGTACACTAGAAAAAGGTGGAATAGACAACATCACCACCAGATGGATTTGTAGCTGGCTGACAAACCGTACTCAACGAGTAGTCCTCAATGGCACTACATCCATATGGAGAGAAGTAAGCAGTGGTGTACCACAAGGCTCCATCTTAGGCCGCGTACTCTTCAATATCTTCATTAATGACTTAGATGAGGGAATAGAAGGGAAACTCATCAAATTTGCAGATGACATTAAACTGGCAGGAAGACAAGCTCAGGATTCAAAAAAATCTTGACAAACTTAGACAATGGGCCCTATCCAACAAAATGAGTTTTAATGTGGAAAAAAGCAAAGTTTTACATTTAGGCAGGAAAAATCAAAGATATAAGTAGATATTAGGTGAGACCTGGCTCAAAAACAGTAACTGTGAGAGGGACTTGGAGTCCTAGTAGACGATCACTTGGCTATGAGCCAGCAGTGTGCAGCAGCAGCCAAAAAAACTAATACAATCCTGGGTTGCATAAACAAGAGGCATAGAATCAAGATCACGCAAAGTATTAGTACTGCTTTATAAAACCCTAGTGAGACTACACCTGGAATACTGCAACCAATTTTGGTCACCATATCACAAAAAAGATGTTGAGACCTTGGAAAAAGTTCAGAGAAGAGTAATTAAGATGATCAAAGGCCTGGAGACTAAAACATATGAAGAAGGGCTGCAGGACTTGGATTTGGCTAGTTTAAAGAAAAGAAGAAATAGGGGTGACATGGTAGCAGTATTCCAGTATTTGAGAGGCTGCCACAAAGAAGAGGGGGTCAGGTTATTCTCCAAACCACCAGAGGGCAGGACAAGAAACAGTGGTTGGAAACTGACGAAAGGGAGAAGCAACCTGGAATTAAGGAAAAAGTTCCTAATTGTGAGGACAATTAACCAGTGGAACAGCTTGCCTTCAGAAATTGTGGGCACCCCATCACTGGAGGCTTTTAAGAAGAGACTGGACAGTCACTTGTCTGAGATTATATAGGTTCTCCTGCTTGACTAAAAGACCTCCAAGGTCCCTTCCAGCTCTATTCTATTCTTTTCTACTGATAAAGCACATAACAGGAGTAAATTAATTTCTGGCTATATTTTGCAGACATAATTAATAATTCGTAATTATTGTTTATCCTAATGTAAAACAGTTCTCCTTCCCCTTGTGATAAGAGAATGTTGCAGAAATACAAGTGAGAACTTCTGAACAACTTTCAACTCTTTTGAGCATGTGTGGAGATTATGATAGAAGCTTAACACACATTAAACTAATTCTATCCCTACCTACTCTTCCTACTTTAAATGTTAAGGATTGACTTAGGCAAGTTTTCCTGTTTTTCACTCAGACAACTGATAGCTGGCCTGGTTTTAGCTAGTGATCCTTTGAATGCTTACTGGACTTTGAACCACTCACAAATTATTGACCATAGAGTGGTTCAAATACTGCATTGTCCATTTTTGGGTTACTAACTCAACTCTTTTCAATATCTAATAATTTGGGATATCGGATCTCCCAGGAAGGTGTAGAAATGGACCCAGAAAAAGTATGTGCAGTCCTAGAGTGGGAAGCTCCCGGCACAAGAAAGCAACTACAAAGCTTCCTTGGATTTGTGAACTTCTATAGGCAATTCATCCTTGCCTTTGCCCAGATTGTATTGCTGATTAGAACCTGTTAAAGACAAAAGGGTGCTCAAAGCCCAAACCCTGTCAACTTCTTAAATGGACCATGGAGTGCCAAGCTGCTTTCGAAAAGCTAAAACACTTATTTGTGATGGAACTAGTGTTAAAGCACCCCGACCTGGATAACCTTTCATAACCTTTCATAATCCAGGCTGATGCCAGTGATGTGGCAGTGGGGGCAGTACTCCTACAGAAGAACTCAAAGGTGGACCTACAACCATGTATCTACACCTCAAGGAAGCTATCTGAGGCAGAGAGACATTGGGCAATATGGGAGAAGAAGGCATTCATGGTTTGGTGGGTGCTCCTCATCTGGAGGCAATTCCTTGAAGGCAGCATAACCCCTTTCAAAGTATGGACTGATCATAAGAACTTAGAAGCGCTGAAAACACCCAGGAGTGTTTTCTGGACTCAATACTTCAACCAATTTAATATCATGCTTTGCTACTTGCCCAGAGGAAAAAAATTCCTGACAGATGCCCTATCCAGAATGCCCCAGGACAACTGTGCAAAGGAGGAGGTAGTTACCTCCATTATTCCGTACAAGCAAATAGCTCTCACCCAGCAACAGAGGGTCCCAAAAGAGAAAATGGCAGACAATTTAACCCAGGCGCTAAAAACTTCTGATATGTTCCGAAGCGAAGAAGCAATCTTAAAGGAATCTGATCCATTTTGTTCAGAAAACTCTTTATTTATGCAACATACTCCAGTACGAATAAAGTATTGCCAAAAACTGAATAACTCTTCCTTCTTCCCACAGTGTCTTAAGCATTTCCTCCTCCCTCAAATGACAAGTCATAAATCACATTCCCCAATTAGTTTAAAGTGTGAGCTTTCTTTCCCGCCATGTTATCTATCTTCTCACATTTCATTCTTTGAAGACGCTGTGCTGAGATATTGTTATGGCTAAATAGTTCCCAACACATTCTTTCACTCCCTCCCCCCATACTATCTATTAGTGACTCTTAAAGTAATACACAGGTTAAATAGTGAATGTCTGCATCCATATATATATATTGTCAAGCATAACATTCGATGTTAGAAGCCTTGACATCCGGCCCCCCTTACAAAAACGACCAATCCTGTAATATAAACAAAAGCATATGTTAATGATCAGGTTTCAGTTTGTTGGGATATTTTGCATGAAATCTTTTGACGAGTCTGTCGGCTTCTACCTCGCATGATTTCACCCAGGTGGCTTCAGATAGCGGGTATCCTTTCCATTGTACTAAGTACTGTAATTTGCCTTTAAAGATTCTGGAATCAAGAATACGTTTCACTTCATAATGGGTCTTCCCTGTAACTACGAGGGGCCCAGGTGCTTTCTTTGGGGGAGGTCTTATAGTGGAGTCCCGATAAGGTTTTAACAAGCTACTGTGGAAAACAGGGTGAATTTTACCCAGAAGTCTAGGAAGTTTCAGTTTTACGGTGACCGGATTGATGACCTTTACGATAGGGAATGGGCCTAGGAATTTCGGTCCTAACTTCTTGCTAGGTAATTTAAGGCGTAAATATTTGGTTGACAGATAGACTTTTTCTCCAACTTGAAATGTTCTTTGGGGAGCCCTCTTTTTGTCAGCTTGCTTTTTATAGGTCTCAAAAGTCTTTTTTAAAGCAGATTTAGTGTTCTTCCAAACTTCCTCCCATCCCCTCACCCATTGGTCAAGTGTCTGGGAAGCGGTTGGCACTTGGGGATATTCAGGTATTGGGCCGAACTCTTTGCCTGTGGCTACTCTAAAAGGTGTGTAGCTGGTACTGCTGTGCACAGAATTGTTGTACGCCACCTCTGCAAAAGGGAGGAGGTCAGTCCAGTTAGTTTGTTGATAGGATACGTAGCATCTGAGATATTGCTCCACCATTTTGTTGGCGGCTTCTGCAGCTCCATTGGTGGCTGGATGAAAAGCAGACGATAAGCCTTGAGATGACCCAATTAATTTAAGAAAACTCCTCCAGAACTTTGCTGTGAACTGCACCCCCCTGTCAGAGATTATTCGCTTAGGGGCGCCGTGCAGTCGGTAGATATGTTTCAGGAACAATTTGGTCAGTCGTTGGGCAGATGGGAGTCCTTTGCAGGTGATGAAATGAGCCTGTTTCGAAAACAGGTCTATCACAGTCCAGATAACAGTATTTCCTCTACTTTCAGGTAGGTCTACGATAAAGTCCATAGCTATTTCTTCCCAGGGTTGGGAAGGGTCTGCCACCGGCTGCAGTAACCCAGGGGATTTCCCCGGGATTCTTTTCATTGTGGCACATACGGTACAACTCTTCACGTAATTTTCCACATCCCGTTTCAGTCCAGGCCACCAGAATTGCCGGCGGGTGAGATGCAGAGTTTTTAGGTATCCAAAGTGTCCAGCCTGTTTAATATCATGGCTATGTTTGAGAGCATTTAGACGGAGGGATTTGGGTAAATACAGTTTCCCTCCCTTGTAAGCCAAACCATCCCGGCACGTCAAGGAGGTTTGATTATCTTTGAACCATTGATCGGTAAGGAGCTCTCGTTTTACTTTCTTTACTCCAGGGTCATCCGGATTGGGTACCCTGCGAGGTGTAATTTGTGCAACAGGCTGTGGATTAGAGATAATCGCCTCATTGACTTCTTCACGTTTGCTTTTGTATTGGGGCAATCTAGATAGCGCATCAGCTAGGAAGTTTTTCCCCCCTGGGATGTACTTTAGAGTAAAGTTGAAGCGGTTAAAGTATTGCGCCCACCGTACTTGCTTTGGAGACAATTTGCGGGGATTTTTTAGTGCCTCTAGGTTTTTGTGATCTGTCCATACTTCAATTGGCACCTTGCTCCCTTCTAGGTAGTGTCGCCAGTTTAACAACCCCCATCTAATTGCAAAGGCCTCTTTTTCCCATATTGTCCATCTCCGTTCACTTTCTGTAAACTTTTTTGAGGTGTAGGCGCAGGGTTGCAGGATTCCATCTTTGTTCTTTTGAAGTAGTACAGCTCCAACGGCCACATCGCTGGCATCGGCTTGTATTACAAAAGGTTCCCCTGGACAGGGGTGCTTTAGAACTGGTTCAGCGGCAAATAGTCTTTTCAAGTTCTCAAAAGCCGTTTGACAGTTCATAGTCCATGCTAGTGGTTGGCCCGGTCGTGGCTTCCCTCCTTTTTCCCCTGTTTTGAGTAAGTCTGTAAGGGGTAGGGCAATCTTGGCAAAAGAAGGGATGAATTGACGGTAGAAGTTGGGAAAACCTAGAAAGCTCTGGAGCTGTTTGCGGGTTCTTGGGGGTTGCCACTCAATTATAGCTTTCACCTTTGCTGGATCCATCTCTATACCCTCGTTGGAAATTCTGTAACCGAGGTAATCTAATCGGGTCTGATGAAATTCACATTTTGACAATTTGGCATAAAGCTTGGCATTTAGTAGTTTCTTCAATACTTCTCTCACCAGCTTTACGTGTTCAGTCATATTCGTGCTGTATATAAGGATATCGTCAAGGTACACCAGAACCCCTTTGTATAGGTGATCATGTAGGACCTCATTAATCAGTTGCATGAACACAGCTGGGGCCCCCTGTAGCCCAAATGGCATGACCTTGAATTGGTAGCTCCCTATGGGGCAGTTGAAGGCAGTCTTCCACTCGTCTCCCTCTTTTATTCTCACTCGGTAATATGCCTCTCTCAGGTCTAGCTTAGCGAAGACACTCCCTTTAGCTAGATGAGTTAATAAGTCCTGTAGGAGGGGGAGGGGGTACTTGTTGTGCACACTTACAGCGTTTAAGCCCTTATTGTCCACACAGAGACGAAGAGACCCATCTTTTTTCTCTTTAAATAATACAGGGGCTCCCACAGTAGATTTGGCCCTTTCAATGAACCCCCTCTTTAGGTTCTTATTCACGTATTGCTGCATCTCTTCCATTTCGAGGGGGGACATGGCGTACATTCTCGGGCGGGGGAGCTTGGCGTCTGGTACCAATTCAATGGAACAATCATTGGGTCTGTGAGGGGGTAGAACATCGCATTCATTCTCACTGAATACTTCTGCTAAGTCCCGGTATTCATTGAGGACGAGTAGATCATCTGGTGTCAGTGAGGCAGTTATAAGTGCTCGCTCATTTGGTGGCCTAAAGTGTTCCATAATGTCTGCCGAATCAGGGGGGGGGGTTCTGATCCTATTGGTAACCTCACAGTTCTCATCCCTTTCTCCCACCAGATAAATGGCTTCCATTTGTCTAACCAGGCCAATCCTAGGATCACAGCCTCAGTTAGTTTTGGAGCCACTAGGAAACGTACGAACTCCCAGTGCTCCCCTATTTCTAGGCGTAGAGGCTCAGTTAGTTGTGTGACAAAAGTTCGTCCCATCAGGGAGCCATCGGCTTGCTCAAACCTCATTGGCTGGGAGAGCGATTTTGCTCGTATTCCTAATTTCATGGCAAAGGGCAAGCTAATGATACATCGGGAGCATCCAGAATCTATTAGCACTTTTAAGTCTGTTTGTGCTCCTGACTTAGGGCTGATTAGCCTTGCAGCCAGTTTGAAAGGAGGGACAAGTCGACTCACCATTGGGTCGTTCTCTCCTTCGTCATCGCTGTCAAAAGAGGGTAGAGTGACGGCAGGTCCAGTCTCAGCTCCGGCGTCCTCTTGTGTAGGGGAGGTAGCTTGGGCAGCCAGTTACTGTGTGATCCCACTGGATTTTCCTGTCGACGGCTGTTGGCTAGGTCTTTTACTCACTGCAGGTGGTGGTTTGTTCTGCTGTTGGGGGTAGGGGACCGGGCAGTTCGATGCTCGATGTCCCTGTTGTCCACACCGGAAGCATGTGATCGGGGGACCTGCTGATGGTCTGGGCCTTTAGGTGGTCGTAGCCGTTGGGGGTTTTCGGGGGGGCGGTTGTCATCTGGGTGGCTCAGGTCTTATCTCAGTTTCAGGTGGGGGAGGCTTCTTATAGCGGGTGAGTTGAATATCCAGCTTCACCGCTGTCTGGTACCACTCGTGTAGCTGATCAGGTACTGCTCGAATGAGGCAGGCCTGGGAGAGGTGGTCATCTAGCCCCTCTATGAAAAGATGGATTAGGGATTGCTCCGGCCACCCCTCTATTCGACCAGCTATCTTGCGGAATTCATGCACATACTCTAGTGCAGGTCTACCGGCCTGCTTTATTTTATGGATTTGTCCTCCTGCTCTAAGGCTGGTAGAGGGGTCCTCAAATCTCTCCTTGAGACTCAAGAGGAAGAGGTGGGGATTGCCCAATTCGTGGGCTTGCTCATTGTATAAGTTGTTTAGCCATTCAGATGCCTCTCCCTCTAGGTTTAATGCAATTACATCGACCATCGCACCTGGGTCTGGGTAGAGGTGGGCCCAACGATTTAAATGAGAACGTACTTGATTGAGGAAAAAAATTAGCTTCTCTTGAGTCCCCATCAAAGGTTGCTCTGAGACGTGGAGCCATCATAGGCTGTTGTGGGGCCCACTGGGGTTGTTGTTGTTGGCCCCAGCCTTGATGCTGTGGCAGGCCCAAGGGTTGCACATTCGGGGCTGGCTGCTGCAGGGCTGGCGCTCTCAGCTGTGGTTGGCCCCAGCCTTGCTGTTGGGGCGTGGCCAAGGGTTGCACGTTCGGGGTGGGCTGCTGCAGGGCTGGCGCTCTCTGCTGTGGTTGGCCCCAGCCTTGCTGCTGGGTCATGGCCAAGGGTTGCTGCTTTCTCTGGTGTTGGCCTGTGGGGGGTGATGGCACCCTCTGCTGCCCTTGCACCATCCCAAGCTGCTGTAAGACCTCCATCAACTGACGCATGCTCAGAGGCTTTTCATCTTCCCTCTGTGGGGGCTGCCAAACTCCCCATTGAGGCAGGGCCCCTGGGCTGGGCTTCCCTCTCTCCACTGGGCTGGGGGCCCTGGTAAGGGGTTCCAGGGGTCGGAAAACTGGTTGATCTGTGAGGGAAGGGCTGGGGGCCTCTCTCAGCAGGTACTGTTCCGCACCCCTTACTTCTAATGTTTCAAATCTCTCTGCTAAATTCTCCACAGACTCACTATGAGTTGTAAATTGACATCTCCACTCACCTGAGTCTTCAGCTGCCGAAGGCTTGGCAGTTTTCCACTGGCGTGGGGGATGTAATCTGTGAAGATCCCTTTGTTGTGGCTCTAACCCGTCCGTCTTGGAAGTCTTTGAAGACGGAGAAGCTGTCACGAAATCTCCGGATCCCACACTTGCCTTATCCCAGTCTGAAGACCAAATCAGCTCTTTTAATCTTTTTGGCTTTGCTCCAAGTTGGGGGACTTGTGAGGGTTCTCTCTCAGCAGGTTCACATGCTGCGGCTCCCATCTCTGAGGGACTTGCAGCTGCAGGGAATCTGGTCTCTGGTAATTCCTCTCCTTCCATGGTGTTCCCTAAACGTCTAGAAATTTTGTGGGTTTTTGGCAAGTTGATATGTTCCGAAGCGAAGAAGCAATCTTAAAGGAATCTGATCCATTTTGTTCAGAAAACTCTTTATTTATGCAACATACTCCAGTACGAATAAAGTATTGCCAAAAACTGAATAACTCTTCCTTCTTCCCACAGTGTCTAAGCATTTCCTCCTCCCTCAAATGACAAGTCATAAATCACATTCCCCAATTAGTTTAAAGTGTGAGCTTTCTTTCCCGCCATGTTATCTATCTTCTCACATTTCATTCTTTGAAGACGCTGTGCTGAGATATTGTTATGGCTAAATAGTTCCCAACACATTCTTTCACTCCCTCCCCCCATACTATCTATTAGTGACTCTTAAAGTAATACACAGGTTAAATAGTGAATGTCTGCATCCGTATATATATTGTCAAGCATAACATTCGATGTTAGAAGCCTTGACAACTTCCTTAGCACAAGATGACTGGTTCTAACAACACAACGAGGACCTGTGCTCCCGAAAACGGTTGGCTTGGATGGGGAGCTGGCTATATGTGCCTGCGAGCCAATGGACCCTGTTTCTTCAACGAAATCACAATCCCAAAACTTCAGGGCATTTTGGCTTTATGAAGACTCTTCATCTGGTGAAGCGGCAATTTTGGTGGCCACACATGAAAAAGGACACCGAACATTATGCGGCTAGTTGCCAGGTGTGCGCCTCAGTGAAAAGGTGCCCAGGGAAAATCCCAGGTCTTTTGTAACCAGGGTGTCATGCCTCCGTCGGAGCCTGAATCTGCTGAGGAAAATGAGCTGGAATGGGACCCTATGGAGGTCAAGGGAGAGGTGTCTGTGGCTTCAGAGGAATGTGGGGAAGAGCAGGCTGAGGCAGGCCAGGGCATTTCATGATTGGGACAGGATGAACATGAGAGACAGAACTCAGGCGATGAGCAAGGGTCACCCCCTCCTGATCCTAGAGCACGGAGAGTGGAGAGAAGGAGGGAACAACGCAGGCAGGCTCAAATACTCGGGAGGAGAGCGCCCCGCCCCTCTCCACAAGGCACACCTGGAGACTGAGACTTAAGGAGACGCTGTGGGGAGGGGCATTTGTCGGGAACAAACGCTTGGACTTTTGTGTGCTGTTGCTGATCTTGGAAACAAATCTCTGATCTCCCTGTTAAGGTGGCTTAACAACAATACCGTTCATAGCAGCACTGGTTTCGCTCCTTTTAAGATTGCCATAGGAAAAAAATTCAACCCAATACCTGAGTATCCTCAAGGACCCTCTACCCCCATCCCATAGACGAAATGCAACCATCATCCAGAATCCACACCACGGTGACATCACCAACTGCTGCACCCCCCGCCGACCCCCACACAAAGCAAACTGACACACACCATAAACACATGGCCAGACCGCAAACTCGGAGCCAAACCAAAGCCCGTAATGCTACATCACAGCCATCTACTCAGGACATTACATCACAGAACTCAGGAGGTTACATCGCAAAGGCTCAGTATGTTACAACGCAGCCTACCTCCCATGATGTGGCAGCACAGGACTCAGGATATCACTACAATAGAGCTCAGAATGTTACCACACAGCCCATTACCCAGGTACAAAAGAACAATGGGCACACAGCCAGCACCTCAGCCACACAGGATGTTACCAAACAACTGACTAATTTGCTTACATCAATTCCATCTTCCAATCAAGATGTAACAACACAGCCAACCAACCCGCTTACAGCTACATTAGGTAATTTGCTTACATCAATTCCATCTTCCAATCAAGATGCAACAACACAGCCAACCAACTCGCTTACAGCTACATCAGCTAATTTGCTTACATCACTTCCATCTTCCAATCAAGATGTAACAACACAGCCAACCAACCCGCTTACAGCTACAAAGCCAACATGCCACACACCCCCTCCAGTATTTATAGAAGGACGGCAGCTCCGATCACACTTTGCTCGCACAAGCACGAAGCCGAAGACACCAGCCTGAAGATGGCGAGTGGGACCTCGTCGAAACGTCGCCAAGACACTCTCAATCTTACACGGGAAAAGACCCGAATACGCCAAGACCTCCATACCTGTACCCGTGAAAATCTACGAAAACAAATATATATATATATATATATATATATATATATATATATATATATATATATATATATATATATATATATATAAAAGAAAACATATCAATAAGAAAACTGTCAGTTTCTAAACTACATATTGAATCTTTTCCTCTGTCTGTATGAAAAAAGTTCAGAGGACAAGACTGAACACATTTTACATATCAATACTTTAAAATTGGAACATTTGTTTCTATTTCAATAAAATTATTTTAAGCTGATAGAGAATTCTTCATAAATCATTGTATTTCAATATTTTGATACATAGTTTAACATGTCTTTGAACTTTATTTCTCTGTACATTATTATATTAGCATTGACCCCAAAAATGGACTAACGTGAATGTTTTTCTGTTGCTTTTACAATTTTTCTAACATATGAAAGATGAAATCAGGTGCTTAATAAATATTTTCTGAGGAATCCAGTACATATGAAAGATAATATTTAGTTGGATTAAATGTATCCAGATGTAAAAAGATACATATGTAACATTCTTCAACATAATAAGCCAGTGATTTGTAAAAAAAAAAAAAAAAAGATGGTCAAACAGCTTAGTCAACTTCTCTTGTAGATTACTCATATCTAATTAATATTAAAGAGAAACCATAGGTTTAGAATAATTGAATTGTTTTTTCCAAAAATTATAGCAGTTTAAATTTTATGGATTCTGCTGTGTCCAGATCTAATTGTATAGTCAATAAACATTTTAATATAATATATTGCTATAGAGCATTTTCATTTTCAAATATTCTATCTTTAAGAAATTTTTAATAAGATAGAAACAAAGAAAATAAGAAAGTACAATGAATAAGAAATAAAAAAGGAAAAGAAATAGAAAACAGAAAAGAAGGAAAAATGAAAAACTAATTAAAAAGTAGCTTCCAATCTTTTTGACAGCAGTTATAAATGCATTTATATTTTATTCTCTCTCTAGATTCTATCATATTTTCCTTCCTTCCATAGGCTTCTCTTTCTAATTTTCAAACCCATAAATCACAACCCATAGCCCAACCTACCAAAAACCTAACTGTAAAAGACAGACTAGAAATAAAAAATAAGCAAGAAAATGATATCTGACCTTGACGAATATAAATCACTGGGACCTGACAGATTACATCCCAGAGTTCTGAAGGAGCTGGCGGATGTTATCTCAGAACCATTGCATCATATCTTTCAAAAATCCTGGAGCACCGGGGAATTACCAGAGGATTGGAAAAGAGCTAGTGGTTCCCATTTTCAAAAAAGGGGAAAAAAGCAGTCCCAGGAAACTACAGATCAATCAGCCTAACATCAATTCCTGGGAACATACTGGAAAAGATAATAAAAAAACAGATCTGCGAACATCTAGAAACGAATAAAGTTATAACCATAAGCCACCATGGATTTGTTAAAAACAGATCATGCCAAACCAATCTTATTTCATTTTTTGACAAAGTGAATAAATTAGTAGACCAGCAAAATGCTGTGGACATACTATACTTGGACTTCAGCAAGGCATTTGACAAAGTGGACCACAACCTATTTCTTGGTAAGCTAGAAAAATGTGGGATAGACCGCATCACCAGATGGATTTGTAGCTGGCTGACAAACTGTACTCAATGAGTAGTCCTTAATGGTATTACATCTACATGAAGGGAAGTAAGCAGTGGGGTACCACAAAGTTCCGTCTTAGGCCCAATACTCTTTGATATCTTCAAAAATGACTTAGATGAGGGAATAAAAGGGGAACTCATCAAATTTGCAGATGACACTAAGCTGGCAGGAATAGCCAACACTCCAGAAGACAAGCT
Organism: Azemiops feae; assembly: GCA_023970755.1. Classification (NCBI taxonomy): domain Eukaryota; kingdom Metazoa; phylum Chordata; class Lepidosauria; order Squamata; family Viperidae; genus Azemiops; species Azemiops feae. The sequence continues at coordinate 2,928,320 of JALGBA010000018.1, forward strand.
CAGAATCCAAAAAGATCTTGAACAATGGGCCCTATCCAACAACATGAAATTTAATGTGGAGAAAAGCAAGGTTTTACATCTAGGCAGGAAAAACCAAAGATGTAAGTACAGATTAGGTCAGGGGTGGGAAACCTTGGCTCTTTTATGACTTGTGGACTTCAACTCCCAGAATTCATGAGCCAGCTTAAACACAGTAACTGTGAGAGGGACCTTGGAGTCCTAGTGGACAATCACTTAAACATGAGCCAGCAGTGTGTAGCAACAGCCAAAACAGCTAATATAATCCTTGGTTATATAAGCAAGGCACAGAATGAAGATCACGCGAAGTATTAGTACTGCTTTAGTAAGGCCACACCTGGAATACTGCATCCAGTTTTGGCCATTACGTTACAAAAAAGATGTTGAGACTTTGGGAAAAAGTGCAAAGAAGAGCAACTAAAATTTTTAAAGGCTTGGAGACATAAACATGAAGAACAGTTGTAGGAATTGGGTATGGCTAGTCTAGAAAAAAGAAAGACTAGGGATGATTTTTGAAAGACACGATAGCAGTATTCTAGTATTTGAGGGGCTGCCACGAAGAAGAGGGGATCAACTTATTTTCCAAAGCACCAGAGGGCAAGACAAGAAACAACGGATGGAAACTAATCAAGGAGCAACCTGGAATTAAGGAGAATCTTCCTAGCAGTGAAGACAATTAATCAGTGGGAACAGCTTGTCTTCAGAAGTTGCAGGTGCTTCATCACTGGAGATTTTTAAGAAAAAACTGGGCAACCACCTATCTGAAATGATTGGACTAGAAGACCTCCAAGGTCCCTTCCAGCTCTAGTTGGATTCTCGGATTCTCACTTGTGGACAAGTTAAAGTCCTTCCCTTGTCTAGAGAGATTGCTGTCTACTTGCTGACTATTCATTCTTCATTGCATTTGTCAGCTCTGTTTTTCACAGAGCCATTTTCAGTCTGCCATTTCTTCCAGTTATCAGTTTTTCAAGGGAATAGGAATCAGATTCAAATTCCCTTCCTAACAATTTTCAAATATATGTTTTGCAGCATTTAATGAAGGAAATAGAACTTATTTTTGAGAAACTGCCTTCCAAGATAACAAAGGAAACAAATAATAACTTTTTAAAGAAGAATCAGTTAAAATTCCATGAATAAATAGCAGTTAAGATTCAAGTTTGAGGGTCAGATTGGAAATATGTGGCTAAGTCTCATTATTCATTCTTCAAAAGTTATAGTTTAAACATTCTACAAAAGTTACCATTTAAAAAGAGGAATCGTTCATCACAGAAACATTTTCTCTATATCCTATCAATCTTTTTACAAAATTTGGGTATTAACATATATACTAAAACATATTTTTGCCTAGCCTAGATATGACATTCATTTTAACAATCATGAATTCCATAAAAGACCTTGAGTGAAAAAAACACATTGTTTTTAATGACCTTGGCAGATGATTTGGAATATCCCATTTTGTCCACTAGATAATCATAGGAGAAAATGTGTATTTAGCTGAGGTATAATTAAAAAAATTAACAGTATATCATATAAAAGGTATGGCATTCATTGAAACAAGTGATGCCAAACCTAGTTTATCAGGCTGAATATTTAAGATACCATTTAATAATTTAGTATTATTTGATGATTAACGCCTTTTTTATGTAAACCTGAGGTGGCAAGACATTTTTAAAATCTTTGCACTAAAGTTGCTGTCAGAAGTTTAGCATTTACATTTAACATTGAGATTGATTAGTAACAGATATTGTGATGTAGTTTGTGTTCTGGACTTTATATTGGGAATTCTCTTTATTACTCTACTGACCCTGATCATATCTTGGAAGAAATATTTCTGTCACAAAGGAATGTTCTATCTAATGATTTGTTAGTGCCATGGTCTTTTAGTTGGGCTAATATATAATATGAATCATAGATGTTTGGGGGTAGTCTGCATATTTCTCAGGGAGTCTGGCCTTGGGATGCTGGTACAAACTGCATCCAGCTGCTCTGGTCTTTATCACCTGTCATTCCCCCCCTCCTGATTTCTCATCATGTACATACACAGGTTTATTGCCTTTCCATCCTCCTCCCCTTCCTGCCTTTGATGGTAGGATGCCTGTGAGGCCTCAAGCCAAACCAGGCAGAGCTGACATTCTGTCCCTTTTGACAGAGACATTAGTCCTGCAGAAGAAAAGAGGGGAGGGAGACACACACAAATATTTTCAATTAGCAAACAGTTCAATGAGGTTGGGTATCTGGGTATCAGTCAGAGAAACCCCATTGAACTGATAAGCAGTTTGGGGGCTTTAAAATGCTGGGAGTCAAGCCATTCAGTTTCTGAGGGGGAAAAGTTTTTCCAGGCTACTAAGTACTGGGTTTTGCCCCAATGTATATGAGAGTTCAAAATGTCTTTGACTTCAAAGTACTGTTCTTCCTCGACCATAATGGTGTTGGGAGGTGGTTGCGGTTCGAGACACAATGAAGATGTGATTTCTGGTTTCAACAGGTATATCTATCTGAGCATTTTTGGCAGCTCAAGTTCTAGAGTCACTGGGTTAATGGAGAAAAATCCAATTTTTTGGACTGTTGTCTAGATTGTAAAAATTTGGTAGATAGATAGACCTTATCTCCCACCTTAAAGTCCTTTGGCTCAACGTGCTTTTTATCAGCCTGTTTTTTGTATGCTTCCCTAGCTTCATCCAATCCTTTTCTCACCACTGGCCAGGTGCTCTGTAATTGGGCAACCCAATTTTTCAGTGATACAGTCAATGGAGTGGTCTGGAGTAATTCAGGGATAGATGCAAAGTGTTGTCTTGTGAACCCAGTGCTACTGTGTACTGAGTTATTGTAGGTGACCTCCGCAAAAGGTAGGAAGTCTGTCTAATTGTCCTGTTGATAATTAATATAAGGATAGGATAGGATAGGATATGGAAGGGACCTTGGAGGTTTTCTAGTCCAGCCCCCTGCTCGAGCAGGAGAATCTGTACCATTTCAGACAAGACATCTGAGGTACTGCTCCAGAACGCCATTTGTCCGTTCACAGCCCCCATTAGTAGCCAGATGATGCAAGGAGCTGAGCCCAAAAGTTTTAGGAACTCCTGCCAAAACTGTGAAGTGAAATGGTCTCCATGATCTGAGATAATTCTCTCTGAAGCACCATGCAGTCTCTAGATGTGCTGCATGAGCAGTTTAGTCAAAGTGCATGCAAAGGGGATTTTTTGGCAGGGGATAAAATGCACTTTGTTTGGAAAATAAATCGGTTATCACCTAAATGATTGTATTACCTGAGTTTTTGGGCAGTTCAACGATAAAGTCCATTGATATCTCTTTCCATGGGGCTTTAGGTTCTGCTACTGGCTGGAGAAGCCTGCGTGTTTTCCCTTGTCGCCTTTTGGCAGAGGCACAAATGGGGCAGCTAACCACATAGCTCTCTATGTCCCTCTTCAGTGATAACCCACCAAAATTGCCATTTGATTTGGTGCAGCGCTTTTATAAAGCCAAATGCCCCACCACTTTTGAATCATGTGCTTTTTTGTAGAACCATTAATTGTTGGCTTTGTGGGACATATAGTTTGGCCCCCATGCAAGCTAGACCATCTTGCACTGTACATTCCCCCTTGTGCATTTAGAACCACTTATCCTCCTCCAGAGGGCATCTTTAGGGTGCCCTTCAAATCATTGGCTAGTTGGGTTTTCATTTTGGCTTGTGCCCAGGTGATGACTGGGGCTTCCAGTTACCTGGAGGGGTTTAATCACCTCTGGCTTTGAACTATTGTACTGCGGCAGCCTGGATAAAGCATCTGCTAGAAAGTTTTTCTCCCCTGGGAAATATCATAACGTGACGTTGAATCACTTAAAGTACTGAGCCCACCAGTCCTGTTTGGGTGATGATCTCCAGGGTTTTTTCACGGCTTCTAAGTTTTTATGGTCGGTCCATACTTCAATTGGGGTTTTCCCTCCTTCTAGAAAATGCCTCCAAGTTAGGAATGCCCAGCGCTCTGCATAGGCTTCCTTCTCCCAAACCACCTATCTCTGTTCCATCTCATTTAGCTTTTTAGAAGTATAGGCACAGGGTTGCAGGACCCCTTGTTCGTGTTCCTGTAGAAGCACTGCACCCACTGCAACATCACTGGCATTTTGGTCAGGTGTTTCAGCACTGGCTCTGCTGCAAACACATGCTTAAGCTTTTTGAATGCATCCTGGCATTCCTAGTCTATTTAAGTGGTGGCTGGGCTTGGGTTTTCCCTCCCCTTTTGTCTTTAGTAGATTGGTGATGGGGAGGGCTATCTGGGCAAATGAGGGAATGAATTGATGATAAAAGTTCACAAATCCCAGGAAGCTTTGTAGTTGCTCCTTCGTGTGGGAATGAGCCCACTCTAGCACTGCCTTTTCGAGGTCCATCTCTACCTCCTTGTGGAAAATGCAGTAGCCGAAATAGTCAATTTTACTCTGTTGGAATTTGCATTTAGACAGCTTGGAATATATTTGGCTGCTCAAAGCTTCATGAGCACAGCTCTGACTAGTTTTACATGTTCTACCATGGTGTCACTATAAATTAAAATATCATCCAGATAAACGAACACTCCCTTATACAGGTGTTCATGCAGCACTTTGTTTATTAGTTGCATAAACACAGCAGGGGCCCCTTGCAGTCCAAAAGGTAGGATCTGGAATTGGAAACATCTAAGGGGTAATTGAAACCTGTTTTCCAGTCATCCCCTGCTTTGATTCTCTCTCTATAGTATGCCTCCCGCAAATCCAAACCTTCCCTTTGGCTAAATGGGCTATCATGTCCTTCATGAGGGGGAGTGGGTAAACATTTTCCACACTCACCACATTTAGCCCACAATAGTCCATGCAGAAACGAAGGGACTCATTCTTCTTTTCTCCAAACAGTACCAGGGCAGCCACCCTTGGTTTGGTGGGTTGGATGAAACCATGATTCATATTTTTGTCTATAAAAGTCTGTAATTCGTCCAGTTCCCTAGGGATCATGGAATACAGTTTAGGCCTGGGTAGTTTGGTCCCTGGTAGGATTTCTGTGGAGCAGTCAGTTGGCCGGTGGGGTAGAAGCATATCTGACCCCTTCTCACTGAAGATGTCCCATAAGTCCCAGTACTCTTTAGGGATCCGAGAATCACTTTGGGCCCAACTTTTGGCAGCTGCTCCCACCTCCCTTTTTTATTTTGCCTGCTGCAGCTTAGGGATAGGCTTTTTTTAAATCTCACATTTCTATTAGTTTCTCAAAATATAAAATTCAAAAAAGTAATAGAACACTAGGAGGAGGGAGAAGGAAAAAAAAACATGGTATAAAGAGGGAAAAGGAAAGAAAAAGGCACCGATTTCTTTAGCACAGTAGAAGATAATATTATAGCCAACTTTTTATTTTTACACAACAGTATATACTAGCCATTTCTATAACAACAAAGCTATCTAATTAGCAAAAACAAAATCAAAGTTTCATTTTTTTTTTCATTGCACAAAATTCGGAAGCAATTTCCAAAGAGAAACAAAGTTAAATATATTCTCTTCTTTGGACAAAAGAATCAATTTGACCATCTCTCCTTTTCCTTGCTGTGGGAAATAATATATGCTTCTGTTTATTCATTAATCTTTATCATAATTTATATTAAAAGAATTCCCTATATTATTTTAGTTTTTTTAACCCTAAAGGGAGAAAACACTTTTTCTAGTTTTGATATTTTACAAACTTTAAAAATTACTCAAATATTATATATAATTATCCTCATGCAGTAGATCTTTTTCTTCTCTTATTTTCAAATTTGATCAATAATATTTTACAAACTTTGGGAATTATTCAACATTACATAAAAGGATAGCAAACATACATTTACAAACTCATTTTATAAATACAAAACTACCTTAAAGGTTTCTTTCAATACATATATCAAACTTATAAAAGTCCATCCTAACTAATTAAGTCATTAAATTTAAGTCACTCCCTCCAGCTTACCTTCATAGAATGAGATCTTTTTCCTCTCAGGAGTGTCTATCAAATCTCTTTTCTTCAAGAAATTCTCAGCCTTGGAAAAGGAGTCCCAAAGTTGTTCTATTAAACTTGTAGGTTAACCTAGAGCACTTCCTTGTAGAATAAAATCATCTCAGAGGTATCTATCACATCTTTTTTCTCTCAAAAGATTCTTGACCTTATTAGTATTCTCCCCATGTGACCAGTCCATTTTCAGCCAACTGGAGTTTGCCAAAAGAACGCTGAGATGTTTGGGGGTAGTCCACATATTTCTCAGGGAGCTTTGCCTTGGGATGCTAGTACAAAATGGATCCAGCTGCTCTGGTCTTTATCACCTGTCATTCCCCCTCCAAATTTCTTATGTACACACACAGCTTTATTGCCCCTCCATCCTCCCCCCTCCCATACTTTGTATGCAGGATGTTTGTGAGGCATCAGGCCGAACCAGGCAAAGCTGATATTGGATCTTTCTTTTTTAAAAAAATATATTTTACTGATTTTTTTTAACATAATCACCTTAATATTTGGTAAACAGTCTGTTGTCTGGGTTTACATTTAAAAACAATCCACAACAATTAATTTCTATAATTCCATAATCCACATAGTAGCTTTCTTTGATTTTCTCTTCTTCCAGTAATATTCTCTTTTACCAACCTTAAATTAGTACATTTCTTAATATTTTGATAGGTAACAATCAACATTTTTCTAGTATTTAACAACTACATCAATATAAAACTTCTTTTCTAAGTGATCATCTTAATTACCTTGTCATAAGCCCTGTTTTAAAAGTTCTTATTTAGATTTGTTTTCCCTGCAATGTTCAAAACATTCTTACCAGTTAAGATTTTCTCAGAGTTAATTACACTTAAGTATTACATCTTTTTCCTCATACAAGCCATCCCAACAATTTTACGTTTCTCATATCTTTAAAAAAAAAGAAAAAGAAAAAAAGGAAATAATATACTACTTAAAAAACATATCCCTCTTAAGCTAAAATACATTTATATCCAAATTTTTTCTATTTTTTTAGCCATATTCAAACAAATGTTTAATTTTTAAATATTCCATCTAATACATCCAATCATGTAATCTTTTGAGTCTATTCAGAACATTCTTGTCAATTGAGATTTTCTCAAGATCAATTACACTTAAATATCTAAAACCTTTCCCTCATATAAACCATCCCAATGTTTTTATATTTCTCATATCTAAATAAATTAAATAAATAAATAGAATACTATGTTACTTGAGGGGCCTATCCCTCTTAAACTAAAATACATTTATATCAGAATTTTTCTATTTTTTTAACCATATTCAAACAAATGTTTAGTCTTTAAATATTCCATCTGATAGGTCCCATCATCCAATTTCTTAATTCTAACTTTAGCCTTTTTTTTTTTTTTTTACCAAACATCTTTCCTAATCAGTATGCTCCGCTGGACCAAAAAGTCTTCCCATAGTCTTGTAGATGTTGTCGTAGGTACAGGAGAGAGATCCAGTAAAATGTTTTTGTGGAAGGGTTTCACCCCTTCGTATTCATTGAAAATATTTTTCTTTCTTTCTCTCTTAATTTCTCTTATCATTTTTTGTCTCTCAAGTTCTCATAGTTTTCCTGACAGCTCTATAATCCATTTTGTCAAATCTTTTTTCTTGTCCTCAGTCTTATTTTGCAAGTAGAGTAGATTATCTTTTCCATATCCAATATTTCCTGCAAGTTTTTCTCTGCCTGGCCATTGTTGGGTTTCATCTTTAAATCTCTTTCCTCTGGATTATGTTCAGTTGTTTGCTTTATCTATTTTCTGAGAGTTTTTTTGTTGTTGTAAGGTTAAATTGAAGATGTGTTCATTTAAATTTTCAAAGTTGTTTTTAATTTCCTCGTGGTTTGAAATCATTGTCGTTTGAATTAGTTGCAACATAGCATACATTTCCTCCTGGAAAGTATTTGTTTTTTCTTGATATGTTCTTTCTGCAGGTCTCTGATGTTCCATGATAGCCAAAAATCAAAGTTTTCCTTTCTCTGCAAACAGCTTTAGAGTCACAATTCTATAAGTATTTATAATCCAGGAAAGTCAATTTTTTCCTAAAGTTTATAGTTCTTGCCTTGTAAATAGCCTAAAATGTTTTCTTTTTGTTGTAGCTATTCTTTGCTTAATTAAGACATTGAAGGTCACAAAAACAAGTTATCTTTTACTGGGCTTTCTGTCAGTTCCTGTATTAGAGCAACTAAACTTGTATATTTTCATCCACCACTAGATGTCACTACCAGTTCATTTTTTCAATTTTCAAAACAAACAATTACTTTCTTCTGTTTTCATCAATAATCTTTTGAAAAGAAAATCTTAACGAATTCCACCAATTTCAAACTTATCCAGATTTAAGTCTTATATTCATTTCATTTCAATATATTTCTGTCCCCCATAAAAGTTTAATTCGCCGCTTCCGTCTGTGGGAGGGTGAGGCAAGAATCCCCCTCCTTCTCACTGTCGGAAGATTTTTGCTTCTTGGGTTTTCTTTTCTTTTTTTCCCAGGAAATCAAATATCAAGTAGAAGAGAGAAAATCAATATTCTTACCCAGTTCCAAACACATTGTTTACGATCAAGCTTAAATTAGTGCTTTTTGGCTTCGGCTGCTTGCAGCTTGGGCTAGACTCTGGAGTAAAGCTAGCCTTTCTTCTGCTGGTTTCTGGAGGGCTTTCCCCGAATGACCGGATCGACCTCCATCTCTCCACTTTGTCGCCTCTCCGGGGTGACTTTAGGCCCATTTAGGGTCCCCAAACAGAAAAGAATCGGCCGTAGGGTGTGGAGCCCCATGATCCCTCAGCTACTTGTGCTACTGCGTAAAACTGGAAGCCTGATATTGGATCTTTCCTATCCCAGTCCAAGAGCACAATAAAAGCATCATATTGACACCCTTTAACCCTCATTGTGTTCAAAATATGCAAACTGCATTGATTTCCAAGAATGGAAATTCTTTCATTTTGACAAAAAATTAAACCCCACACTGAGATTAAATAAGTCAAATGGACTAATCCATTTGTGGGCTGAATTTAATTTGATGTTCCTCCATTTCAATATGCGAGGGACAGCATATATTGTTTTGATTGGATTAAAAGAATAAGTGAGCTACTTGACAGATCTTACCTTTTGAACATAGACTGTATATTAAATTTAAGTATTTTTTTCCCCAGATATTGACTTTGCTGATTATTTGGAATTATAAACATAATCACTAATGGGTTGAATTAATTGCCATATGCTTCACTAGCTGAAGCTTTCCTGTTGTTGATAATATTAACAAATAGGTCAAATAACTTAAATAGGAAGCTGCCAGTGCGTGATCTACTGGAACACATTTGTTTTTCTGCAGAAATAGTTGTAATTCACGGAGCACTAAAATTGGCTGTAAGCCATCTGAGTCCTCAAGTCTACTTGTCATTCTAGTGACAAAAGATGAATCATGAAGTGCTTGTAGGATTTAAGTTCCATTACATTAGCTCTGATTTGACCTGTTGCAGTTTTATAATGATCTGGTGACAAAAAACAGAAGAAACCATTTCCATAATGCATATTTTGCTTTATAAAATTAGACTTTTAAAAATAAAATTAGAAGCTCAAGCTGTTATATGCTTTAAACTAATTTTTACCATTTATCAAATATTTGGATCCAAATGGAAAGTTATTTTTGTCAAGTAGTTAAGACAAAAATACTAAATAGGTTGACCTACAAAGGTATATATGGTTTTCTACTTTGTCTTTTTTATAGCATTCACTAGAAAGCTTAATACTTTAATTACTACAGCATTTTCAAGCACTCAGAGCAATTTTTATTTCAAGTAAAACCTTGATTTCTGTAATGGATTGTTTTCTATGACAGGTGGGAGATTCAAGAAAGAGATAGTAGTTGATGGACAGAGCTACCTATTGCTAATTAGAGATGAAGGTGGTCCTCCTGAAGCACAGGTATGTATTATGTTTAATTATTTTAGTAATCTGAAATCTGCAGACCAATATTATAGGTAACATTATTTCCAACAGAAAATAATGAAGGAAATGGTTTCAGCTGATTTGCTTTACATGCCCCAGTACCATACCTGTCTCATCTGTTCAGAACAAATTATAAAAATCTCTCCTTTGATCAGTTTCCATCCATTATTCCTTATCTGGCCTTCGGGTGCTCTGGAAAATAGGTTGTCCCCCTCCTCTTTGTGACAGCACCTCAGATATTGGGATACTGCTATCATATCACTCCTGGTCCCTCTCTTCACTAGACTAGACTAGACCAGTTCTTGCAACCGTTCTTCATATGTTTTAGCTTCCAGGCATCTAATCATCTTCATTGCTCTTTTCTGCACTCTAGAAAGAGTCTCAGCATCTTTTTTATAGTGTGATGATCAAAACTGGATGCAATATTCTAGGTGTGGCCTTACTAAGGCTTTATAGAGTGCTATTAGTACCTCATGTGATCTTGATTCAATCCCTCTGTTAATGCAATTTAGGATTGCTTTGGCTTTTTTGGCTGCTGTCGCACACTACTTTCGCTCATATTTAGTTAATTGTTCACTAGGACTCTAAGATGCCTCTCACAGTTACTGCTATTAAGCCAGGTTTCACCTAATCTGTACATGTACATTTGGTTTTTCTTGCCTAAGCATAAGACTTTTCTCTACATTGAATTTCATTTTGTTAGATAGAGATCATCTGTCGAGATCCATCTGGATCTTGGGCCTATAGTGTTGGCTATTCCTGCCAGCTTAATATCATCTGCAAATTTGATGAGTTCTCCTTTTATTTCCTTCCTTGACAAAGTGATTAAATTAGTGGCTCAGGAAATGCTATGGACATGACATGATAGCAGTCTTCCAGTACTTGAAGGCTGTCACAGAGAAGAGGGGGTTGACCTATTCTCCAAAGCACCTGAGGGAAGGACAAGAATGAGCATGCTCCCAAGCCTGGGGCACTACATGCATCAAGGATCCCGCTTCCTGGCTATATTTTAATAGGCCAGATATCTTGCTTTGTATGTACTGGAATTAGACATTTTAATGTTTAGTGTTTTAATGATTTTTACTGTTTTTATTCTTATAAAATGTTTTTAATATTTTAATTGTAATATGTTTCTGAGCTGTGAGCTGCCAAGAGTCATTTGCTGAGATGGGTGGCTATAGAAATCAAATAAATAAAGAATTGGTGGAAGATCATTAAAGAGAGATCCAACCTAGAACTAAGTAGAAATTTCCTGACAGAACAATTAATAAATGGAACAGCTTGCCCCAGAAATTGTGGGTGCGCCATCACTGGAGGGTTTCAAGAAGATATTGGACAACCATTTGTCCAGGATGGCTTACGATCACCTGCTCAAGCAAATTCCCTTGTTATTCTATGTTCTAGACCAGGGGTCTTCAAACTTGGCCCTTTTATGACTTGTGGACTTCAACTCCCAGAATTCTTCAGCCAACGTGCCTGGTTGAGGAATTCTGGGAGTTGAAGTCCACAAGTCATAAAAGGGCCAAGTTTGAAGACTCCTGTTCTACACCCTACAGTTTTCTTGTCAAGATTGCCTTCTTCCTAGGGCTGCAAGTGAGTAACTGGTCCAAAATCACCTAGCTGGCTTTGTGCCTAAGGCAGGACATTACCAAGAGCCTTCATTAAAATTGAAAAATAGTAACATAGAGAAACTGAATTGTGGTTACCTTTCTCTTTTGTAATGATGACAGTAATCTCTTTATGTAAAGGCAAATGGTAAAGTTTCAGCAAGCACTGGACACAGTATTACTCCTTTGAAACTTCAGTCTTTCAAGCTATTAAATAGTAATATCCAACTAAGTATATAAGCTGCATTGGCAGCAACAATCTACCTCTCCCCATTGGGCAAGTTAGAACAGTAGCCTCAGCTGGGAAAGTTTTTCCTTTGCTAACACCTTTGCTAACAGTATCTATCTCCTTTGCTTTTCAGCTGATATTCCTGTTTTGAGAGAACCATTTAATTCTCCATGAGGGAGCTGAACTACTTCAAGCCCTGTTCTCTTTAAAGCTAAATTGAGAGTCCTGAGCAGTTTCTTTGGTGTCAGCCTTCCTTTTCCTTTCTTCTTTCAGCCTTAAACTCATCATGCTCTGAAGTGGAAAATGCTCATTCAGATAAGGCTTACGTATTGGCATTTTCCCTTCATCATAATGACCTATTTTAAATATAGTCTATTTCTTTCTTGTGCTGAAGTGATCTAGTTGGTTAGAAGAGTGTAGTGAATAAAATAAATCTAGGTTAATATAAATGTTCTGAATGACAGTTGTAAGCTTTAGAGGAGTAACCTTCTGACTGTAGGGATAATGTGTAGGTTTGAATATATATATGATTAAACTTATATTAATGAAGATTAGTAAGAGTGAAAGCATCTGTAATTGGGTAAATATTTGCTCTATAAAGCAATTGTAAAAAAGTGAACTCAAGAATAACAAAAATTAATTACATTAATTGTATAGAGTTTGGGGTAAATCCTCATTTACTTAAAATAAGAAAATTTATTTTAAAAAGGAACAAAAATTCAAGTTCTGGTTATTTTCACATTTTGGTACAATGTGAAATAAAAATCCCAATTAGAAAAGTATATAATAAATTTTAAAATAAAATAAATAATCAAATGGCTGGAATAGGGTATTTCAGTTGACTAGTAGCACTTACATAAACATCTACTGAGGCTTTTGATCACTTTGATTCTTTGTAGACTTTGAGAACCAGGCTTTAATTCTCATGTTAGGATATGTCAAGGTTCCGATTGATGATCCCAATGAAGTAAGCACAGCTGAGACATTCCAATCTCTAACGCAAAACTTAATTGAGTACAGCATATTGGCACTGATGAATAGAAAATCAGCTCTGGTGAAAATGACGCCAGAACAGTAAATTAAAAGTGTAGAACCTCCCTTCCCCTCTGATAGTGCAGGTCACATTCCCCAATTAAGTGTCAGACATTTGTTATGAAAAAAATATTCAGTTCCCAGCCTAGCCATTCTGCGATGACCTTGATTTCCAGAGTAGACCGTTGCAGCTGTGCACTCCAAACATCCCCCTTCCTTCCTGCGGAAGAAACAACAATGGCTGAAGCAGAATAAGTTTCTTTGATGCTTGACAGGGTGCTTGCAAGTCACGTTACCAATTCAAACAGACTATCATGTTTGGGGAAAAAACAAAAAAGTTCACAGTGATGGTTTCTCAAACACGTTTTCATTGATAAAATCAATAAATATACACCAAAGTGTCCCTTAGATGTTATTCATGGTCATGTACTGAATACATTCTTTTGATAAAATGACTAAATTAATGGATCAAGAAAATGCTGTGAATATAATATACTTAGACTTCAGTAGAGAAACCTATATGCGGGTCAAGAAGCAACAGTGAGAACTGGGCACAGAACCACTGATTGGTTCAAAATTGGGAAAGGAGTCCGACAAGGCTGTATTCTGTTGCCCTGCCTATTTAACTTATATGCAGAGCACATCATGAGAAAGGCAGGGCTAGATGAATCAAAAGCTGGAATTAAGATTGCGGGGAGAAATATCAACAACCTAAGATATGCAGATGATACCACTCTAATGGCAGAAAGTGAAGAGGAACTAAAGAGCCTCTTGATGCGGGTGAAGAAGGAGAGTGCAAAAGTTGGCTTGAAACTCAACATTAAGAAAACCAAGATCATGGCATCCGGCCCTCTCAATTCCTGGCAAATAGATGGGGAAGAAATGGAGGTAGTGACAGATTTTATTTTCCTGGGCTCCAAGATCACCGCAGATGGGGACTGCAGCTAAGAAATTAAAAGACGCTTGCTCCTGGGGAGGAAAGCTATGGCAAATCTAGACAGCATACTAAAAAGCAGAGACATCACCCTGCCAACAAAAGTACGTATAGTCAAGGCCATGGTTTTCCCAGTTGCAATGTATGGTTGTGACCATAAGAAAGGCTGAGCGCCAAAGAATTGAGGCCTTTGAACTATGGTGCTGGAGAAGACTCCTGTGTGTCCCCTGGACTGCAAGGCGATCAAACCGGTCAGTCCTAGAGGAGATCAACCCTGACTCCTCTTTAGAAGGCCAGATCCTGAAGTTGAAACTCAAATACTTTGGCCACCTAATGAGAAGGAAGGACTCACTGGAGAAGAGCCTAATGTTGGGAAAGATTGAGGGCAATAGAAGAAGGGGATGACAGAGAATGAGATGGCTGGATGGAGTCACTGAAGCAGTAGGCGTGAGCTTAAATGGACTCCAGAAGATGATAGAGGACAGGAAGGCCTGGAGGAACGTTGTCCATGGGGTTGTGACGGATCGGACATGACTTTGCAACTAACAACAACAAAGACTTCAGTAAGGCATTTGATAAAAAAGTAGACCACAGCCTACTTTTTGGTAAGATAGAAAAATGTGGGATAGACAGGATCACCATCAAATGGATTTGCAGTTGCCTATCCATTTGCACTCAGCATATGGTCCTCAGTGGAATTACATCTGCGTGGAGAGAAGCATTCAGTGGAATACTTCAAGGTTCTGTCCTGTGCCCGGTGTTCTTCAGCATCTTCATAAATAACCTAGATGAGGGGATAGAAGGAGTGCTCAATCAAATTGGCAGATAATACCAAACTGGGGGGAATTGCTAACACAAGATGAACTCAAGATTCAGAAGGATCTTGACAGATTTGAACATTGGGCCCTACCCAACAAGATGCAATTCAGTGGTGAGAAAAGTAAGGTCCTTCACTTAGGCAAGAAAAACCAAAGGCACAGGAACAGAATAGACAGTACCTGGCTCAACAGTAGTATCTGTGAGAAGGATCTTGGTGTTCCGGTGGACCACTGCTTATGTATGAGCTGGCAGTGTATTGCAGTTGCCAAAAAAGCCAGTGCAGCCCTAGGCTGCATCAACAGATGATAGTACTGCTCTGCACAGCACTAGTAAGGCTACACTTGGAATACTGCATCCAGTTCTGGTTAACATGACACATAAAAAATGCTGAGGCCCTAGAAAGAGTGTAGAGAAGAGCAACAAAGATAATAATGGGTCTGGAAGCTAAATCAGTATGATGAACTGCTAAGGGGAATAGTTATGTTTAACCTAATAAAGAAAAGGCTTTAGACATGTTAGCCATCTTCCAATTTGAATGGCTATCACAGGGAAGAGACGGTCAATTTATTCTCCAAGCAATTCTCCTGGACAAGGACAAAAAGCAATGGGAAGAAGCTTGTCAGAGAGATCTCTAACCTGGAACTTTCTTGACAGTGAAAGCAGTTAGTTAGTGGAACAGCTCGCCTCCCAGAGTTGTGGTTGCTTCATTGCTGGAGGTTTGCAAGAAAAGATTGGACAACTATTTGTCTGGGGTGGAATAAGGGCTCCTGCAGCTTTGGATCTGCCAGAAGTGCCTTCTGTACCTGCATATGCATGGTCAATTCATATAAGAAGATCCTCAAAGCTGCCATGCAAAGCTTCTAATGGTCAAAGCAACCCCATGTTTTAAGCAGCCAGCTCAGAAAATTGACTATAAAATTCTTACTCTAGTGTAATTTGCTAATAAAATATTTGTTGCTGGATAACCTGATACCCATTTAGATCCTAAAGCAGGGGTGACAAACTGCCGGCCTGCAGGCCGGTTGCATCATACAAAAGCCGCGCCCACTCCAGCTCCGGCAATGCAAAAAAAGTTGCGATACGTCACGACACATCATGTGAGATGGCGAGTTTGACACCTGTGTCCTAAAGTGTGTGGTTTGATTTTGACATCAGATTTCCTCTATTTTAAGGGTTTCTTTTAATTTTTTTTCCTACAGTTTGCCATGTGGGTTGATGCTGTTATCTTTGTCTTCAGCCTTGAGGATGAAATTAGCTTCCAGACAGTGTACCACTATTATAGCCGTATGGCAAACTGTCGTAATGCTAATGAAATCCCAATGTTACTAGTAGGAACTCAGGGTAAGCAGTAATTCTTACATCATATTTATTTATTGAAAAACATTGACTTGCTTCTTTTCTTTATGAAGCTGTATTTTAAGAACAGCATTCATCTTATCACTATTGGTATGTATTTATAAAGCTTTGGAAATCAAGAAATGCTTTAGAATATGTGAAAATGCATACACAGCTCCTCCTTCTGAATAGGCAAAGTAATGGTGTCTTTTTGTAGACTTGCATGGTTCTTTTGAAAGCAGTTCCTGACTACCTTCCCATGTATATGTATGCATAGCTGCTTTACCTTGCAATTTTCACATATCAATATATTTTCTTTTTCATATCCCTAGCAAATCCATGAATTTGCCTAGCAAATTCTAGCAAATCCATGAATTTCCCTTTGGTCAATATTTTGCAACTGAAATCATTCAATGATAAATGTCTGTTTGGTGAATTTACCATTTGGGGTAGTTGTATTTTATCCACCACAGATTATTACTATATCATTTGCTGGTCAATGACCAAACTAAAGGAACTTAACTTTATATGACCTGAGACCTCATAGAAATAACAGACGATTTATATAATATACTATCATAATATATTACACACATATGCGCATAGACACACACAAACACAGACTATACAACCCATGACCCATTGGATCATCGGATCGGAGATATATCTTTTCCTAAACAGAACAACAGAATGACCACAGTTTGTCAAAAAGCAGTAAGAGTAGGAGCAAACCTCCAGTTTTCTGTTGGCTTCCCCATTGAATTTCCTTGTGGGAAGCTTTCAGGGAGCACAGACTTTCCTTCCCTCCTCTTCCTTACTACCACATTTGAGTTTATACCTCCTGTCAGCTTAAGTCAGCTTGATTTAATTAAAAAGAAATAGGTGCCACGTGGGTCTGGGAGGGTGCGAAAGGGGGTAGCGAGGGTTGGAAAAGGTGGTGAGAGTGTATGAGAGGTGTGGTGCAGGTCAGTAGGGGCTAAGAGTCAGGACATATCTGTAAAGGTGCCGTGTGAATCAGGAAGGGTGCATGGGGATGTGCAAGGGATGCCATGGGCGAGGGTGCACATGAGTGTGTTGCAGGTCCGGAAGGGTGTTTGGCAGTGCATAAGAAGTGCCACTTGGGTTAGGGAAAAGGCACAGAAATGTGTTCGATTGCAGGAGTTGTGGCAAGTGGGTCAGGGAGGGGATGTGGGAATTCAGTGCAGGTTGGAAAGGGTGTGTGAGGGTGTAGCATGGGTTGGGGATGCATGAGAGGGTATGAGTAGTCAGCATGGCATGAATGCAAAAGGGGTGACAAGGCTGTGTGAGTTGTGAGATTTACCGGAGCACCTTGCCAGTTCCTTGCTTGCTTCCCATTGCTGACATCCTTGCAAAGCTTCCCACAAGCAAAGACTGTTTGTGAGAAGTTGTCAGGGAAATCACAACCAAGTTTATACTTTTTGTGGCTTTCCCATTGATTTGATCCCACAGGAATCATGGGTCCCAATTTTTGGATGCATTCTTGTAAGTTAGCCCCTTTTAGGTACTTTGCCCTATGAGGTACCATGTCACCTAATTAAAGGTTACAAACATCCGTGAGAATGTTAGTATTTTTAGATTTTTAAAAATTGGGTGCTATTTTCAGAAAAATTGTAAAGTCATATTTTTTCTCTAAAAGTCATATTTTTTGTTTAATTGGTCATATTGAAATGATTTTAAGATCATAAATTCTTGCATATTTCTAATATTTTAGGTTAAAGAAATCCTTATCCTAGTGATTAGATAGTAGTAGTAGTAACCTGGGTTATTTGAGGAACCACTTCTTGATATATCTGCCCATCCCATCAGGTTGGGTATGTTGCAGTTCCTGTTCGCTAAATAGATAAACCTGGCAGGACCCAGGAGACCAGCCTCTTCCGCCATAGCACCAACCCTGTAGAACACCTCCCCTGAGATGACACTGATCTCATCCTGGATGTTCTATCAGATATCCTCAGAATTGGACTGTGTCAACAAGCATTTTAATTGCATTCTGGTATATGGGTACTAATTATTGGCCACATTTGTAAGGCAGCCATTTTGTGAGGTATTTTCAGAATTCCAAATAGCCCCGCAAAATAAGAGACATGCTTTAAGAACTTTCTGAAACAAAAATGCCTTCTCTTTTCTTTACAGATGCTATAAGTTCGAATAATCCTCGTGTCATTGAGGATATTAGAGCACGGAAACTATCCAGTGATTTGAAGAGATGTGTCTACTATGAAACTTGTGCTACCTATGGGCTGAATGTGGAGCGAGTCTTTCAGGATGGTAAACTTACTCTTCACTACAACTTGCCCATCTAATTGAAATGCAGTGATAAAAATATAAGGAACTATAACAAGGTTCTAAAGTATACAGTGAATTCAGAAAGTATTCAGACCCTCTTCTCTTTTGTCAATTTTGTTATGTTGCAGCCTGATTCTACAATTGTTGAAATTATTTTTTTCTCATTAATCTACACTCAGTACCCCATAATGACAAAGTGAAAACAGAAGTTTAGAAATATCTGTAAATTTATTTTTAAAAAAATCTGAAATATCATATTTGCATAAATATTCAGACCCTTCACTCAGTCCTTTGTTGAAGCACCTTTGGTAGCAATTACAGCCTCAAGCCTTTTGGGGTATGATGCGACAAGCTTTGCACACCTGGATTGGGTGATTTTCTGCCATTCTTCCTTGCAAATCCTCTCAAGCTCAGTAAGATTGGATGACAACCATCACTGGACAGTCATTTTCAGGTCCCTCCAGAGATGTTCAATAGGGTTCAAGTTAGGGCTCTGGTTGGGCCACTCTAGAATATTCACAGAGTTGTCCCTAAGCCACTCCTGTGTTGTATTGGCTGAGGGTTTAGGATTGTTGTCATGTTGGAAAGTGAACCGCTGTGGAACAGGTTTTAATTGAGGATATCCCTGTATTTTGCTCCATTCAGCTTTTCCTCAACTCTGACCAGTCTCCCAGTCCCTGCTGCTGAAAAACAGCCCCACAACATGATGCTGCCACCACCATGCTTCACTGTTGGGATGATATTGGGCAGGTGATGACTGGCATGTGGTTTCCTCCAGATATAACGTTTAGAATTGTGGCCAAACAGTTCAATCTTGGTGCTTTTTTGCAAACTCCAAACAGGTTTTCATGTGTTTTGCAAGAGAAGAGTCTTCTGTTTAGCCACTCTGCCATAATGCCCAGATTGGGCTGCAAGTGATGGTTGCCCATCCCCACACAGGATATCTGGAGCTCAGTCAGAACGACCATTGGGTTCTTCATCACTTCTCTTACTAAGGCTCTTGTCCCCGATTGCTTAGTTTGACCGGGCAACCAGCTCTTGGAACAGTCCTAGTTGTGCCAAACCTCTTCCATTTGAGAATTATGGAGGCCACTGTGCTCTTAGGAACCTTCAGTGCAACAGAAATTTTATTGTAGCCTTCCACAGATCTGTGCCTTGCAATAATCTTATCTCTGAGCTCTGCAGACAGTGCCTTTGACCTCATGGCTTTTGCTCTGCTATAGTATGCCTTGTCACCTGTGAAGCCTTCTATAGAGAAGTGTTTACCTTTTCAAATCATGTCCAATCAATTTAATTTACCACAGGTTGACTCCAATCAAGGTGTAGAAACATATCAGCAACAATCAAGAGAAATGGGTGGTATCTGAGTTAAATTTCAAGAGTTGTTGCAAAGGGTTATTTCTGGTTTTCAATTTTTGACTGATTACTTTAATTTTTTTCCAAATGTAATGGATCGGTCAAGGGTTATTTCAAGATATTTTGGATGGTAGTTGTGTTTTATCCTCTTTCCACAAAAAGCTACATTTAACTCTTTCTTTGCTGTCTGATTGCTTAGATGGAAGACACATACTTCTGTTTTATTTGGGTTAGGGTGTAGCCTCCATTTCTCATAATATTGGCTTAGTGACCTCAGATCCTTAGTAAGAATGTATTCCTGCTTCCTCAAAATCCTTGTTTTGGATAGTTATTGCCATATCATCAGCATAGCAACATTTTTCAGAGTTGGGTTTTGGCAAATCACTAGTATTTAATTTAATAGAGAATATTTTATTGGCTAAATGTGATTGGACACAAGAAATTTGTCTCTGGTATCTAAGCTTTCAGTGTATATACAAACAATAAGGTAATATAATCATAAGCTATCAATAAAAGAAGATAGTAGAAAAGATGAGGATAATAGTAATACAACTATACTACATGGGTAAATATCCTTAGACATAAGACTACTGTGGGAATTAGGTGTTCAACAAAGTAATGGCATGAGGGGAAAAACTGTCTTTGTGTCTAGTTGTTTTGGCATGCAATGTCTTATAGTGGCATCCTGAGGGGAGGAGTTGAAACAGTTTATGTCCAGGATGTGAGGGGTCTGTAGATATTTTCTCAGCCTTCTTTCTGACCTTTGCAGTATACAGTCTGCATATAGACAGGAAGTTGAACAACTGGCCTTGTGATGCAGCTGAAACAATATGGAGCTGAACATGCTTAAAACTATAGCGATGAGAGTGGATTTTAGGAGGAGCCCTCCTATTCTACCACCTCTTACTATATTAGACCACACAGTATCAACAATACAGCCCTTCAGGTTTGGGGGCTCTATAATCTCCCAGGATTTGAAATGGACATTAACATTAAAACCATTAAAACCATCATTTAAAAGGCACAACAAAGAATGTTCTTCCTGTGTCAACTCAGAAAGTTCAGACTGCCACAGGAGCTGTTGATACATTTCTACAGAGGAATGACTGCGTCTGTCATTTATACTTCTTTATTTTTTTTAAATTAATTTTCTAATATTACATTTGCATATTTGAAAAGCAACGTGGCAGCTGAGTACAATAATTCCATTACATTTAAATATCATCAATACAAATCTCAAAGTATTATGACAACTAATTCCCTCTCTTCCCCCTTAATATATACTGTCTCATGTTCAAACCAACACAATTCTTATTCTATCAATCAAACAGAAAATAACTTTCTAACATTCATCAATAATCTTCAATTTATACATATCTTAATTAATTTAACATTCCATCTTTTAAACAGTCAATGACCTAATAACTTTTTCTTAATTTTAATTTTCCATTAATATTTTAAATTTAACGTTTAATCTTTTTCATTTCCAAATTTTAAATGACCCCAATTTCTATCACGGTTCCCCCACAGTCTAAAGTTCCAGATACACCTCTGATCTATACATGATTCTCACCGTCTGCATCAACCAATTAATAATACGAAATAATATTCTTATTTTTCTAGTAATTCTCCAGTATCTTAGAGTCTCAAATTTAATAGCCAAGATTTCTTTTATTTCCACACTAGTGTTTCCTCTCCCCCCCCTCTTTATGTCTTCTATCTCATATTTGAGACTAATAATTTTTTAACCTATTGGCATTTATATCACAAACCAATATACAAATTTAATTATTAGTATTTTGCTTCAAAGTTTTACTTAACCAAAATTTTTCTTTGTCTCGACTCATAACAATATCTTGAATTCAGATCTTAATTGTTTTTAAACATTCAATCTTTTAGCCAATCAGTGACCTAATAAGCTTTTCCCCGTTTTAGTTTTCCCTTAATGTTTAAATTTAACGCTTAATATTTATTTTTCCAGATTTTTAATTAACCACGATTCCTTTATCACAATTCCTCATACAATCTAATATTTAAGATACACACCTTATATATAGATTCTTATCATCTACCTTAATGAATTAATGAAACAATATAATATTCTTATTTTAATGTTTATACTTCTTAATTTTATATAACCGAAGTTTTCTTTATCTCAAGTCATTACAATATCTTACATTCAGAATACATGTTTTATCTATTTGGGTATATTCTATTTTAAATCTCACGTGTAAATCAAAACCCCAGTCTTTTTCTGTCTTATTCTAGCTTTCTTTCTTTGCCAAATCATCTTTCGTGTCTTTGCTTTTAAATCATCAAGCAGATCTCCTTGTGTTGTTGTGGCTATTGTTTGATTTTGAAAAGACCATCCAATTGCCTTTTTTTAAAGAGGACTAGCTGATCTAACAGGTTGTCTCCTTGTTTTTCCATCTCGACGTAGTTGTCCCAAAGTGTTTATCTTCTTATTCATCTGTTTTTCTTTTTGATCTTCAGGTTCCTTCTGATTTATAAGAAAAGTCCTTTCCTTTTTCTCTATTATCAATTTCTTTTCTGTATCTTCCATTATCTGTATTTGTTGAGTGGTTGAATCTTCTATCATAGCATTTGATTGTTCTACTTTCTCTATAGAATTCTGTATAGATGATTCTTTCGTTGAAGTCATAATTTGAGTTTGCATATCCAGGCTGCTTTCTTGTTTTTTTCCTGCCGTTTCTTATTTCATCACCAGTTGTAAGAAGAGTTTGGACCATCGCTTTTAACATACAAAGAGTTTGTTCCTGTTCTTCCTCTGTAGGAAAAGTCCATTCCTGTTCTTCTTCCATTGTAGTATATTAAACTAAAAGCTTACAGTCAGAAAGTCCACTAAGTGAAGAACAGAGCTGAGTTTCTTGCAGCTGGTGTTTCAAGATTGCTTGTATCTTATCTATTTTCTGAGCTGTCAACAAGTCTCTCTTAGGCAGTAACAGGTTACAATCTCAAGTTTAACCACCAGATGTCACCCCACAGTTGTTTTGGTGTTTTCAGTTTTTTTTTCTTCTATTTTAAAAGAAAAAACCCAGATCTTCAGTAAAAATAGAGAATAAAAATCAGAGAAAAATAAAGAATAGAAAATTACAAATCTTGTAATCCACCAATTTTAGGAGGTAGAGTTCCAATTACGATCCCAGTATTTTTTCAACGTAAGCTCCCCTCCGTAGTCAATCGCCGCTGTTTCTGGAGGGAGGGCTAAAATCTCCCTTCCCTCACCACAGGGGGGAAAGTACTTTAGCAGCTTATGCAAGTAAATAAGTAATTAGGATGTAAGAGAGGTAGATCTCACCCAGTCTCTTCCACGCTGTTTTAGAGTTGCCAGATGGTAGGTGTGACTTTGGCTGTCTGCAGTCTTGTGACGGACCATATCTCTATGGTCGGTCTTTCGTCCGCCGGTTTGGAGGGATTCATCGGCTCTAGCGGGAGAGTTGCTGCTCTCCCATGATCCAGCGAGGGCTCCTCTACGGGGCGCCTTTCGACCCTTTTCAGGGTCCCCCAGTGATGCGAAACTGGACGGGGAAGACGAGAGTCGTCTTCCGAGCGTCCATAGCAGCTGCGCGGCAAACCAGAAGTCTGTCATTTATACTTCTATAACTGTCTGGTTTGGTACAGCAACCAAACAGGACAAGTGCAGACTTCAATGGATAGTTAGGACTGCAGAAAAAACAATTGCAACCAGCCTGCCTTCCATTGAGGACCTGTATACTGCACAGTCAGAAAGAGGGCTAAGAAAATATCTACAGACCCATCACAGTATAAACTGTTTCAACTCCTCCCCTTGGGATGCCACTACAGGGCGTTGCATGCCAAAACAACTAGACACAGAGACAGTTTTTTCCCCTCATGCCCTCACTCTGCTGAACACCTAATTCCCACAGTACTGTCTTCTGTCTAAGTATATTTACCCATGTAATAATGTAATATGGCTGTATTACTATTATCCTTCTCATCTTTTCTACTACCTTCTCTTATTGATATCATTATTATGATGATTATTATTCTGTTGTTTTGTGTATACACTGAGAGGTTGTGCACCAGAGACAAATTCTTTGTGTGCCTAATCACACTTGGGCAAATAATGTCTTGTCTTGTCTTGTCTTGCCTTCTCCTCTCCTCTCCTCTCCTCTCCTCTCCTCTCCTCTCCTCTCTTCTTTATTTTCTATTCTATTTCCTTTTCCTATTCCTTTTCCTATTTCTATTCCTTTTTCCTTCTCTTGTCCTGTCCTGTCCTTGTAGCAATTAGCATATATAAAGTTAATTTGGTATATTTTAAGGAAATGTATGGTTTAGTAAAGCTCAATAAAATTTTTACAGGTTGAATTGACTTTTGATTTAACTTTTATTCTAGTATGAAAAATTTTCCAGAATTTTTCAGCTCTACAACATTGCCACCAAGTATTATCCCAACTTTCCCCACCACATCGGTGAGAGTGAAATAGAGATGGTGTGGTTTGGTGGAATGTATGTGGGATGGTTTTAGAGAAGGGTGGTTGGTGACTGGTAATCTTGAGTATGGGAGTATAGTTGGTCCGGAGTCCTTATAGTATGTACAGGAGGTTTGGATACTTAGATGGGGCCTTTGGTTTGGAAGGGGGAGCGAATGGATCAGGATAAATAAGGATAATAGGGGGAGAAGAGCCAGGTGAGGGTATTGTAGAAGTGAAAGATAGAGGGAGATGGAAAGTTCTGGTCTATTCTTGGGGAAGGTGACCTTGTATCTATCTTGCCTTCCCCAAACAGGGTAAATCACAACTCCAGAAAGCCTAGCTTTTGGCGGTTGCTGCTTAATGTGCAATCATCCTTTAATAAAGTTTTCCTCATCTACAGTCCAATATTAGATGAGAGGGCTGACCTTGCCTGCATTACTGAAACCTGGTTGGCCCTAGGGAGGTGGGGTTGTCCCTCCTAGAGATGTGCTGTCACAAATGCTTATGTGTGGCATCTTAGATATTCTAACTAAGAGATACTTTGCAGATAGTCGTGAGGCATTGTTTGTAGAATTATGCAGTAGGAATCAGAGGGAACCATTGCTTGCATTCCAGCCTTCCTACTGCATAGCAACCTCCCTACTTGAGCTTTTGAAGTCCACAGCTAGGTTGGCTTATGCTATTAGAGGCCAGTTCATTTTCTGTTGGCCTTGGATTTATCTTGCGATTGCACCTCGATGTGGGGAGATAGGTTTTATTTGATCAGTCTGCCCTAGACACTTTATGAACCCTAATGGGTTCCACAGAAACTTTGGTGTTTCTTGAGGCCCTGGTTCCACCAAGGCTGTAGTTACTACTGGGAATGAGCAAGCAATGGTAGCATTGAATCAAGTCATGCCTGTGTGAAAGGTTTTGGTGAAAGGGATTAAAGCTTTATTGCAAGCTTAAGCTCTATAAGAATCTGAACTACTAACGGTCAAGGGAAATTAGTGGGAATTAAGTATAGAAAGAAATTCAAGGTATGCTAGACTTGGATCTCTTGTGGGCACGCACTCATGACTGATGACACGTTTGACCCCTCCCTCGGGCTCAGCCTGGTCATCTACAGGAGGATTAGATATGTTCACAGTCTTAAGTTATATATATATATATATATATATATATATATATATATATATATATATATATATATATATAAAGGTTATAAATTATTACTATATACACAACAATGTGAAATCATGATGGTCAGTTCTTTAGCTAGTGTTGGACTTCATATGTATCAAGTTCTTCCCAAGAACCTAGGATATCGTAATATATCAGTGTATATGTGTGGAAACCAAGCAGTGTGGCCTTTTGTTTAGAAACAGAATCATAAGGCTAGAAGGGACCTCGGAAGTCTTCTATTCCAACCCCCTGTTCAGGGCAAGAGCCTTATATTATCCCAGTCAAATGGTTGTTCAGTCAATATTTGAAAACTTCCAATGATGAAGCACCCACAACCTCAGGAGCAAGCTATTCCATTGTTATCATTGACAGAAAATTTCTCCTTACTTCTAGGTTGAATATTGCCAAACAGTCTTTGAGTGTCGGTCTTCTTCCCTTGTCTGTAATCTGATACGTTGTTGCTCTATGTAGTAGATAAGATAAGATAACAGAATAGAATAGAACAGAACAGAACAGAGCTGGAAAGGACCTTGGAGGTCTTCTAGTCCAACCCCGTGCTTGAGCAGGAGAACCTAGGTCCTATACCATTTCAGACAAGTGACTGTCTAGTCTTTTCTTAAAAATCTCCAGTGATGGAGCGCCTACGATTTCTGAAGGCAAGCTGTTCCACTGGTTAATTATCCTCACTGTTAGGAAGTTTCTCTTTAATTCCAGGTTGCTTCTCTCTTTGGTCAGTTTCCAACCATTGTTTCTTCTCCTGCCCTCTGGTGCTTTGGAGAATAGTTTGATGCCCTCTTCTTTATGGCAGCACCTCAAATACTGGAATACTGCTATCACGTCGCCCCTGTTTCTTCTGTTCTTTAGACTAGCCAAACCCAAATCCTGCAGCTGTTCTTCATATGTTTTAGTCTCCAGGCCTTTGATCATTTTAGTTGCTCTTCTCTGAACTTTTTCCAAGGTCTCGACATCTTTTTTGTAGTATGGTGACCAAAATTGGTTGCAGTATTCCAGGTGTAGTCTCATTAGGGTTTTATAAAGCGGTACTAATACTTCGCATGAGCAGAATAAGAAAATAGACAAAAGAGCAGAAAAGATATTTTCTGGATACTTTGATCCAAGATTAAAAGAACGATTAAGAAAAATTAAACTCCAAACATTTTGCAAATTGATAAAATACCAAATCCCTGTTGGGAATGTCCAATGACAATGTAAATCAAGTAAGGACACATTGTGTTTCCTTAAAGAAAAGTGAAAGTTATTCAACAACATAAATCAAAGGGGGGAAAAACACACAGAGAAAGTCCAACAGGGGGTTAAAATAAAGCAGCATTCAGCCAACCAGTCAATTTTTTAAGATAAAAAAACAAAAAGATTCAAAAAGTGAAGTTAAAACCCAGGCTTGCTTAAGAAAACGAAATGCCAAGAGGAAGATAGATGCCTAGTGACTTTCTGACTGCCTCCAGGTGGGTCTATACTAGCCATCCAAAAGCCATCTTAGATCATTCTACATGCTCCCATTCAAATCCTGGAACTAACACTGCCAGAGAACTAGCTTTGGCAATGAAGTCAACTGATCATTGGCAAGAGAGAAAAATTCCTTTACTGTTCAGCAGCTATCACGGGGAGGAGCTCAATGCACAGATTTTCTAAGTGCCCTCCAAGATTTATTGGTATGGCACCCAATGTGCTGATAACCATTTGGACCACCACAGCTGGTTTATGCCATACAGGTAGTCCTGAACTTATGATCATAATGGAGCTTGCCCGTTATAAATACACAGTTAGAAATTGCTTGTCTTTATAAATCCAAACTCAAAAACAAATATTATTTTCCACAAATGTGGGGGAAATAGTAATAAATATAATAATATATAATATATAAGATTTTGTTGACCATGTCAACTTGTAGAATGCCCTTAGTAAGAATCTTATAACATTTCATTCTGATCATGCAAAATCTGTGCACAAGTCTAGACAAACATGGCAAAACAGTTAAACAATAAGACCGGCTGTATATTATCCACTTATTTATTCAATGTACAATGTACATGCTGAATATATTATTGAGGGAAGCCGGACTGGAAAAAGATGAAGGTTCTTTAAAATTGGAGAAAGATTGATCAATAACCTGCACTAAGTTGATGACGCTATTCTTGATAACTGAAAATGCAAATGATCTGGGGATTCTACAAATGAATGCTAAGGAACACAGTGAAAGAATTACAATTAAATGTAAAAAGAAGACTAAACTAATGATAACATATATAAGAACACTGGCAATACTGAAGCGGTGGACAGCTCCTGTCTTTTAGGATCAACTACCAACAGGACCAATGCAGACTAGCAGGTGGTAGACTGCCCATGATGCCCTTGGAAAAGATGTTTGAATGTTGAGATGCATTTATACTTAAATTCTATGGAAACCAAAGATGAAGAAGCAGGATAAAAAAAAAATGATTTTGAACTTTGACATTGGAGAAGATTTCTGAGAATAACATAGATAGCCAAGAAAATAACCTAATGTGTCAGACCCCAAAACTCCTCATCTGCTCTCTCCTTTCTTCTATCCTTTTGGGGTCTGCCATTATTGTTGGGGGAGGAGGTGCATGGGGGATTCATACTGTTAACTTTCACTTTCTCCTTCTTTGTCTGGCCTCCTCCTTTTGAGAATGGAATGTATCTCCTTATCTGGGAGACAGTTATAAGGAAATGAAAGTTGGAGAAGACCTTGAGATGCGTGCCTACCGTGCCAGTTAACCGCACAACAAGCCACCTGTGGATTGGCTGGATTTCAAATGGACATTATGACTTTGGTGGGAGGGGGCATATTGCTTGCTTAATTATATTATTCACGCAGGCTTTTCTTCAGATCTCGCCTTGAATTCCCTGCTATCACTAGTCCCTAATAAAAGTTTCCTTTTAAGACAATGCCTGTTTCAAGAGTTCTGCTTTCTTGGGTGATTAGTTGAAGTGGGTCCTGACAGAAGGCAAGATCTGCATAGTATTCAACCCAGAGAAGTGAACTGCTCTACCGGGGGAGTCGCAACCGAATTCTAGATGGAGGAATTTCAGTCAGTGCAATGGGCCGAAGACCTCCTCAGCCTTGAAACCAGCGAAAGCCTCTCCAGAGACCTGGAGGTAGCTGGACCATTTGGTGAAGAAGATCGAGCCAGATAGTCACTCGGAGTCGGAAAAAAAGAAGGCTGGGAGGAGAAAGCCCTGAAAGTCACCTTAACCCTGGGGGGAGGTAAGAAAAAAGCCAAGAAGAAGAATCCAGACCCTTCCTCCCCAGACAAAGACGCAGAGAAAGAAGAACCCAAACTGGGATCTATGGAAGCTGTAATGGAGTATGTGAAGAAAACCCTCGATGAGTTTAAAATGCAAATGAAGGGACCGCGAGTCCAAAGAAGAGTTGGAGAGGGAAGAATCCGAAGAGGGAGAATTGGAGACCCGAGAGGCAGCCGTCAGAGCCCAAGGTGCAGCACAACCCCGAGGCCATCTGCTACAAGCCGCCAGGGACAGACACCCCCCCCCAGCCAGCAGAAATGAAGCCGATCCCAATCGGGGCGAAGTTTGATGGAAACCCCAAAAGGCTCGGGTATTTTCTGGCACAGGTGTTCACCTACATGCAGATCTATGGGAGAACCCTGCCCACGATGTCAAGAAGGTACGCGTGGTCACCTTAGCGCTGGAAGGGGCGGCAGCAGATTGGATGGTGGCTCTTTACAACTGCAATGCTCCTGAGCTGAGAAATTTTAACTGTTTTATGGCTGCACTCTGAAGGCGTTTTGAGGACTGGCTGGCAGACAAGAAAGCCCGGGAGCGCATAAAGACCATGAAGCAAGGGAGAAGACATGTCACTGAATACACTGAAGAATTCAGAGAACTGGCCAGTCACCTTCATTGGCCAGAGGAGATCCTGGTGAGCCGTTTCCAGGATGAGCTGAATGAGGAGTTGTATAATGCTTGCGTAGCTCGGGGAGCCCTGGGTCGACTTTATGACTGGTGCCTGCTAGCTGAAGAGGTGGAAATCGACCAACATAAGCACCTATACCACCCGGTGAGGCAAAGTTTTAAGCTGCAACCAGAGAAACGAGACTCTATACGAACCGTTCCCCCCATCTGCCTTGCAACACAGCATGTTTCAAGTGTGGAAAGGAGGGCATTGCGCCGCTGACTGCCACAGCAAGACGCCCACTAAGAGAGGGGATCGCCTGCCGGCTGGAAGACCTCCCTTACAACCCAGAGAAACCATCATGAAGTCTGCGGAGGCTGTGGAGCTCCCTTGGGACTGTAGTCCGATAGGTTGAGATCCAGCCCTACGAGCAGGTGACCCTGGAGAAATGGAGGATGTCGATGAGGATGACCCGTTGGTGAGTGGGCCAATTAACTCCATAACAGTGCCCCTAGAACAGTCCATTCCTGGCACTGAAAAGACAGTAAAACTAGCCACCCTATTAGACTCGGGTTGTAACCGATGCATGGTGAGCCCAGAACTGGTGGAGAAGGTGGGAATACCCCTCAGGAGATTAAAGACTTCAATTACATTTTGCCAACTGGATGAATCCGTTGCGGGAGGGGTGCCTGCTAGTTTTGGTCACCAGACCCTTACGCATCAACCTGGGGAACCACATAGAGACTTTGGCTTTCATTGTGGCTCCTGGAATGGAGTGGCCATTAGTCCTGGGGTTGCCATGGTTAAAGAAATGGAATGTGGTTAACTGGAGGGAGGGGCAACTCAAATTTGCAGAGGAGGAAGCCCTTCCCATAGCTAAAGAAACTGGCGGGAGATATGGATTACATCGCGAATTTGCCTCCACCCTTAATGAGTCAGAGCTGCAAAGCCTTCTAATAGAATGCCGAGATTTAGCTGAGGCGTTCAGTGAGCAGAGGGCAGATGAACTCCCCCCTCACCGTCCCACAGACTGTGCTATTGAAATTATCCCAGGAACAAAACTGCCAAAACCAAAGATGTATTCAATGACTCCTAGAGAACTGAGTGAACTGGAAAAGTTTATACGGAAAAACTTACAACGGGGTTTTATTGAACCAGCTAAACCTCGAGTGGCTGCTCCTGTTCTATTCAGAGAAAAGAAGGATGGTTCTCTTCATCTCTTTGTGGACTCAACACTGTGTGTGTGTGGAGAACATGTATCCCCTACCATTAATGAAAGACATGTTAGCACACCTGTCAAAAGGGAAAATCTTCTCGAAACTAGACTTGAGAGAAGCTTACTACCGCATAAGGATTAGGAAGGGAGATGAATGGAAAATGGCTTTTAATTGCCCACTAGGATCTTTTCAATTCAAAGTACTCCCCTTTGGACTGCAGGGGGCTCCTGCTGTTTTTATGCAATTAATAAATGATGTGTTGCGAGAGCACCTGTATAAAGGGGTTTTGGTTTACCTGGATGACATCCTTATCTACACTGAAATGAAAGATGAACACATCAAACTGGTTAGGGCTGTTTTGAAAAAATTACGTTCTGCAAAGCTGTTCGCCAAATTATCTAAATGTGAGTTCCACAAAGAGAGTATTGACTACCTGGGGTATCGCATATCCCAGGAGGGGATAGAGATGGACCCAGGAAACGTGAAGGCGGTACTTGATTGGGCTACCCCAAGAACCAGGAAAGAACTCCAGAGTTTTCTGGGGTTTGCCAATTTCTATAGACAATTTATTCCATCGTTTGCCCAGATTGCCCTCCCTATCACTAATCTGTTAAAGACCAAAGGGGGGGATAAACCAAAACCTAGCCAGCCACTAAAATGGACAGGTGAATGTCAAGCAGTGTTTGAGAAACTTAAAAAATTGTTCTCCATGGAACCAATCCTAAAGCATCCAGACCCAGACCAGCAATTCATCATCCAAACTGATGCCAGTGATGTGGCTGTGGGTGCTGTACTCTTACAGAGAAATAAGGAAGGGAGGTTACAGCCTTGTTCATACACCTCTAAGAAGCTGTCAGACACTGAACAGAGATGGGCAGCTTGGGAAAAAGAAGCCTACGCAGTACGGTGGGCTTTGCTAACCTGGAGGCATTTTCTTGAGGGGCATAAAATACCATTCCAGGTATGGACCGATCATAAAAACCTAGAGGCTATGAAAACACCCAGGAAACGTTCTCGAAAACAAGCAAGGTGGTCACAGCATTTTCACAGATTTAATTTCACGATCCATTACCTGCCAAGGGGAAAGAACTTTTTAGCTGATGCCTTATCAAGATTACCTCAATACAACAGTAAGAAACCTGAGATAACTAAACCTTTCCTGCAGCCTCATCAACTAGCTGCCCCGGTCACTACTAGGGCTCAAACTAAAGTAAAAGAGCCAGAAAATAAGACTTTACTGCTAGAATTCAAACAAGCTTTAGATACCAATGAATGGTTTCATAATCATAACAATCTATGTGTGCTCAAAGACGGATTGGCGTGGATTGGGGAGAAAGTCTTATGTCCCAGCTAGTTTGAGAATTATTCAAAGACTGCTGGGCACTTCGGTTTTGTAAAAACCTTGCACCTCATTAAAAGGCAATTTTGGTGGCCTGCATTAAAAGAGGACATTGCAAGCTATGTAGCCAGTTGTCCCATATGTGCAGCTGCCAAACGACGTCAAGGGAAATCCCCAGGGCTATTCCAACTGGTAGCAAGCCTGTCAGCACCATGGAGAGAGATTTCCATGGATTTTATTGTTGAACTGCCTGAGAGTGCTGGAAATACGGTCATCTGGGTGGTTACAGACCTGTTTTCTAGACAAGCACATATTATACCTTGCCCCAAAATTCCTACTACAAAAACTTTAGCCAAACTTTTTGTGCAACACATATATCGTTTCCATGGTGTCCCACATTGGATTATTTCAGATCGAGGGGTCCAATTCACTTCAGAATTCTGGAGAGCTTTTCTAGATCTTTTGGGATCTAATCAAGGGTTATCATCCTCCCATCATCCCCAGACAAATGGGGGGACAGAACGTCTGAACTCGGTTCTAGAACAATATCTAAGGTGTTTCATAAATTATCAACAAGACAATTGGTCGGACTTATTACCTTTCACTGAAGTGGCTTACATCAATGCAGTACATTCCAGTACTGGGTTTACTCCTTTCCAAGTTGCCAATGGCCAAACTTTTGTGGCCATACCAGAGCTCCCCGTCAAGGAACCTGAAATCCCCTCATTAAAAGACTGGATTAAGCAATTGCAGAATACCTGGCCGGTAGTCCGTAAAGCTCTCGATGAGGCCAGAGAGGCATACAAACTCCAAGCGGACAAAAAGAGGATGGAGCCTTACAAAGTTGGTGAATGTGTATTTCTCTCTACTAAATATTTAAAATTGTTACAACTCTCAAAGAAATTAGGCCCTAAATACATTGGACCTTTTGCAATTACACGCATCATCAACCCAGTAACAGTTGAATTAGATCTGCCAAAGAACCTACGGAAAATCCACCCTGTGTTCCACTACAGCCTGCTTAAACCAGAAGTAACTTCCACTCTCAGACCCCCTGCTCCGCCGTTGCCTACACCTATCATGGTTGAGGGTGAACAACATTTTGAAATTAAAGACATTCTAGACTCTAGAAGCGATCATGGAGCAACCCAATACCTCGTCTTGTGGAAAAACCTCCCTGCATCCCAAAATGAATGGGTGTATAAGAAACATGTTAGAGCCCCTAGATTGCTGCAACAGTTTCACTCTATATATCTGGATAAACTTAAATTGATTTGTTTGCTATTTTCCCCTTCCCTGTTTTTATCTTTCAGGTGAATTTCCCGTTTTTTAGGGGGGGCGTATGACAGACCCCAAAACTCCTCATCTGCTCTCTCCTTTCTTCTATCCTTTTGGGGCCTGCCATTATTGTTGGGGGAGGGGATGCATGGGGGATTCATACTGTTAACTTTCACTTTCTTCTTCTTTGTCTGGCCTCCTCCTTTTGAGAATGGAATGTGTCTCCTTATCTAGGAGACAGTTGCAAGGAAACGAAAGCTGGAGAAGAGATGCGCGCCTACCGTGCCAGTTAACCGCACAACAAGCCACCTGTGGATTGGCTGGATCTCAAACGGACATTATGACTTTGGTGGGAGGAGGCATATTGCTTGCTTAATTATATTATTCACACGGCTTTTCTTCAGATCTCGCCTTGAATTCCCTGCTATCACTAGTCCCTAATAAAAGTTTCCTTTTGAGACAATGCCTGTTTCAAGAGTTCTGCTTTCTTGGGTGACTATTTGAAGTGGGTCCTTCACCCTTGAGGCATAGATGACCAGGATGAAATTATCTTTCAGACATATTATTTACAAACCTAGGGATAGAAAAGTCTATAATGTTGGGTAATGGAAAAGAAAAGAAAAGGAACAAAAGCAGCAAGGTTGTTGGATTCAATTACTGTGATGATAGGTTCATTGTTGGAAGACCTGAAACACCAACATGGGCAGGGGTCCTCAACCCCTGGTCCACGAATTGGTACCAGTTTACAGGCCATTGGGAACCAGGCCATGTAAATGTTGGGTGAGCATCCGAAGCTTCATTTGCACATGCGAAGGATTAGGTTGTGTGTGCAAAACCATCCCCTACCCCCCATCTCCGCCACTACTGGTCCATGGAGCAAGAAAGGTTGGGGACCATTGAATTTGGGAATAGACCATCCTGGAGAGGCTCTATGTCACAATGTGTGGACACTGAACTGATGCTACATAATCAGGTGCAAGTGTTGGGAAGGATTCTTGTGGCCCCTTCCAATCACAATTCCATAATAATTTCTTGGACTAGTGATAGCCCAGTTGTTATATACATTTTTTGGTCAGGTTCTGTGGGCTTTGGACGATTAACATCCAGGTATTAATCAGGTTTTCTGCAGATATTTTGCTCTTTGTTCCTATGAGCTTTCCTTTGTGCAGTGGTGGTATGGAGGGATGGTAGTTGCCTTTTGGTGTTTGTAATCTGTAAAGGACTTGAACTTTGTGGTTGATTGGTGACTGGAGGTCCTGTGATGTTCAGTTAATTCTTCCGGCATCCAATTGGTAGTAGGTCACATCTGGCTTAGTGGATCTGCTAATTGTCTACTTGTTTGAGTAGAAGCCTTCAAGAACACAGTTAATGAGCTAAGGTTTGCCAATCAGAGAAATCATATTGACACAACACTGAGATAATACATATTTGAATCTAGAAATGGGAGCCACTTCTTTCCCTTCTTCTTTTATAAATGTTTTATATTTATAAAACTTTATATTTTATATTTATAAACTTTATTTAAAAAAAAACTATTGTATTTATTTTATAAATAAACTTCCTTTCAGATATCTTTCCACATACATACATACATATATACATACATACATAACAAAGGTAAGAAAGTGGAGTGATTATGGCAATTCATTGCGTTATACTGAGAGTTACTTAGAGACAGCATTTGTGTATGTGGTCGTCATGGACCAAATTCGTCATTTAAAGCAAACTTGCCAAATTTGGGGAAACTGAAGTAGACTGTTTTGTGCCAAGGAAAAAACATAACTGAAGCAATGGAACACCATTTCAGTATTGTTATCAAGAATGTTATACTGCAGGGGTCCCCAACCCCTGGTCTGTGGACTGGTACCAGGCCGTGGCATGGCAGCAGCTGGTCTGCACAAATAAGCAAAGCCCCATCCGTGGGATGCAGGCAGCACACAAAAGCACACACTCTCCAGTCCGCAGAAAAACCTTTCTCCACGGAACCGGTCCCTGGTGCCCAAAAGGTTGGGGACCTCTGTTATACTGTATGGATATATCTATGAAATCCCCAGGAGTCAATTTCAACATGAGCGAAACTTAAGCTGTTTGTTTATTTCACAATCTGATATTTGTTCCTTAAAGAGCACATTAAGTGCTTCATTGTATAATATTGCATAGATAAATATGAAATGAGTTCTTGTTTGTTTAGTTTGATTTTATGAAAGAATTTTATTTTACATCTATTTTACCTTTAATCTTATATTTTATATTGTAAAAATACAAACTTATGAAAAGTAGCTCCCTAATAATGCAGAAATCAATGTAATGCAGGTATGCTATATCTAGCAAGTGCTCTGACATTTTTCATTTGTGCAACTGATATGTATCATATCCATTTTAATAGAATGCTTATAGTTAGAAGATAAATCTCAAATGACATTTTTATTAATGTATTTGGTCCAGTGTTAACAAAACTTAATTCATATATTACAATGTAGCATTAGTGAAAGTTGCAGTTTCAAGGTTGATATAAATACAGATGTACAGAATGTAATACTAGAAGTGTATTACAAAAAGGGATACTCTATAGCTGGTTGTGTGCTCTGCTAGCCCAAACATAACATGTAGGTGAACCCTGATGCCCTCCAGAATTTGTAGCACTTGGAATTTGTAGCACTTTCCTGTCGTTGTATGAAAATGAAAATCAAATGAGTTATGCTGAATTTAGAGTGTAACGTAACTGTCAAGTAAAAGTGTTATTTATGTCTGTTTACTATATGTGTGTTCCCCACCATGCCTCTTCAGCAAGTATTTAAAAACCTTCTAAATATAGAAAGTTAAAACAGATTAATTCATAAATCAGATGATAGAATTATACATATTTACAAAGTTGTAAATCAGGTATTGCTTTTTGTCTGCACTGGAACAGATCAGGCAGTGTAAGTATGTGATTCAATCTGCATTATGACCTGGGTTTGAAGCTCCCCCTGAAGTCATGTGAGTACATTTTGGGCACTTTGGCAACATTTATAGACATTTGTAATGTCTTGCCATCATATGACCATGATTTACAATGTTTTTTGCCGGAAATCGGTGTTCACTTTCAGTTTTTGGCAAAAAACACCCATTATGGAAAATGATTACAGCATTCACTTAACAACCATCACAAAAATACAAGTATCTTTGGGGGTCATAAGTGCTTTTGGGGTGATCATCACAGTCACTAAGCAACTGGTTGTAAGTCAAAGATTATTTGTGACTGTCTATAAATTCATAATCTGGAAATCCACTGGGGCAAGGGACAACATCGCCTGGAGATGCTTTATATAGTGAGATGGGTGGCACATAAATTTAATAAATATATTTTCCTCTCAAAGCTGTCAACATCACTATTTGCAGGTGTTAACACTTTTTTTGTTTCTCCCACACTGCTGCCTCAACCTCTTAGTTGCCAGAAAAATTTACAAATGTTGGTGATGACATGTGTGATTGTGCAGGAGGAAGCAGTTATCAGGCTTCCCTTTTTAATGCAATTTTTATTTTATTAAAAGCTAAAATACAAAACTCCAAAAAATATTTTAAGACAAATGAACAAAAAAACAAAACAAACAAAACATTAAAAACTGCATTAAAAACAAACACATATACACATATTATCCCCCCAGTTCAATACTGATAAATATATTGCTACAATATTAGTTCCCCTCTCCTTGCAAAACAGGCTCCCCAAAAATACAAATAAAATTCAGCAGGGAGTTAAAATAAATTGGCATTTAACTAACTAGATTCCTCTTCCTAGGGGGAGGGGCAGGGTGTTCAACTGCTGTTCAAAAGTCACCTTGGGTCATTCCTAAGTGCTCTCATTCAGATCTAGGTAGCAATGCTGCCAAAGAACCAGTTTTGGCAGCAAAATGGCAGATTGTTGGCCAGAGAGAAAAATCTCCCTAGTGTTCAGCAGTCATCTTGGAGGAGGACTCTGTTCAACAGCCATCTTGTGGGAGGAGTCCACAGTTACCATGCTGCTAATGTCATGGTTCCGACAGATGAAACTCTTCAAAAGAACTTCGAGGCAAAATTCTTCCTTAAAGAATCTTTTATTCGAGAAACAAAGTATTGGCACTACATAGTTGAAACCAAAAACTAAATTCCCCTCCCCTGGATGCAAAGTAACAAAGTACAATTCCCTCCTCCAATAAACAGTCATAAGTCACATTCCCCAATTAGTTTAAAGCGTGGGCTTTCTCCCCAGCTCTCCAGCCCGCCAAAACCCTATCAGCTCTGGGCCCAATGTCCTTGGGTTCCCATGGCTAAGTTATTGTTATGACTAGCTGGACTCTCATCCCTATTACCCCTCCCAGCATCAACTAATTCTAAAAGCAAAAAAAATGGCTGCATTTCCATCTGTTGTCAAAGCAAGAACATTCAATGTTAGCGTTGACAGCTTCATTGGATATGTGACCATGCCATTAGCTTGAAACCGCTATCCCAATATCCAATATTTCCTCAAGAACTAGCCTCTTCAAAGCAATTTCTGGACAACAGTATGAAGATCCATTTGCCCTTTCTCCTTTTCCACACCTGCACTATTATTTTTTAAACAGAGATAATTCTTATTTGAGATTGATATGTGACTATAGGCTTCTAAACTCTGTGACTTTTGGGTATCAGTATCTATTACGTCGTGTTACAGATGCATTGAATTGTGTTCAGAAGGCATACATGTTTACTAAATTGGATTTGGGAATTTGTAATTTGATCTCAGTGAAAAAGGGCCATAGTTTCTTTAACAGCTTTTGACACCCAATGTTGTAAATTTGAATATACAGTATTGCCCTTTTGGATTAGTTAATATTCCTATAGTTTTCTATAAATTCATGTTCAATCATTTACATTTATTTTAGATAAACATATTTAGTATATGTATATTTTGATATAAAATTTGATATTTTAGGCAAATGTAGTTATCTGGATGACATATTTATATTTATAAAGACCATCTTTATATGGTACTGACATCAGAAATGCCTTTAGAATCTTTTAGTAAATATAAACATTTATATAAGTTTATTTATAAGTTTATACTGCTAAGTTGAAGAGAACATTATTTGGGTTATGAGATTTACAGGAGTACAAATGAATCCTGTAAAGATACAATTCATTCTCACATGCAAGAACTTACAAATGTTAAAGATTACCAATCTTTATTACCAATCTTCCAGAAGTGTGTGGTTATAGAATTATTTTGGTGGTAGCAGACTTGTTTATGAAAGTTGTTCATTTTATTCTCATGT
Source organism: Azemiops feae (assembly GCA_023970755.1). Lineage (NCBI taxonomy): Eukaryota > Metazoa > Chordata > Lepidosauria > Squamata > Viperidae > Azemiops > Azemiops feae. The sequence goes on from JALGBA010000018.1 coordinate 2,966,532, forward strand.
AGGTGTCTTACTTACTTAAGGGAAATCACACAACTCTACAATAGCGCAGGAGATCATACAACTCTTTCAGTCAGTCATGCGGAATTGACTCATGGCTCTCAAGTCACGTACATGTTTTGGAAGGCCTTTTTCAATTACTGGGCATTTGTACATATTATCTTTTCATCATCTGCAATTGAATGGAAAGATGCACAAGACAAATACATTACTTAAGTAGTAGTTGCATTACAGTGCGTCTTGCCAGCAAGACAATTAGATTGATTTATTGTCTTTTGCAGAATTTGCCAATTTACTGTATTCATCCATTGACACATCTCCTTTTCAAGTAGTCTTATGATTACCACCCACACTACCCACACTCCACTATCTCTTGAACCGCTCTCTTTTTTCAACACTGATAGGCAGCACAGCTCCACTTAAAGAAACAGTTAAATTGGCCAAGGCTACGTACAGATGTGTAAGGGATACAGAAAGGCAAGATACTGCCAAGATTGTAGATGAAGATTTGATGTGGTTTTTCACTTAGTTTTGTTTTACTCCCTGGACTCTAATGTGAAAGAATGTAGATTTGGCTTTGGGAATTGGGAATGAATGAATGAACTTTTAGGGGAGGAGTTTCAGAAAAGATTATTCATTTCTGAGAAAAATGAAGGTATTAGAAAGAAACTCAAACTAATCCCACCTTCCTTTTGTTACATGCTGTCAAGATTATGTTACTCTACTCTACAACAATAAAGGGTATTCCTGGAATCCTTGCTGTATGTTTCTTGACCTTGCTTGACTTAAAGTTCAGAATCTGAAACTTGGAGCTATAACAAACAATTTTAGTACAATGGTCAAATTCTAAAGGGAAGTCAGTCACCAGGCGAGGATAGTGAGAGACAGTTTGGCCTGGTGGTTAAGGTACTGGCCTAGAAACCTGTGAATTCTAGTCTCTGAATTCTAGTCCCACCTTAGGTATGAAAGCCGACTGGGTGTCTTTGGACCACTCACTGTCCCTCAGACCAACCCACCTTATAGGATTGTTATTGTGGGGAAAATAGAAGGAAGGAGTATTATGTATGTTCACCACCTTAAGTTACTTATAAAATAATAAAGGCAGGACAAAAATCAAATAAATAGTGGTCAAAAATACATGCAGCACCCATAGCTTCAAGGTAGAGATGTCATTCCAACATTTAGGTCTGAAAATGACCTAAATATTTAAGGTTCTTTTATTCCTCCAGATAAGTGCATCGTAGCGACACGGCCAAGGGATTGCGGGGCTCCGCATCCCATCAGCTGTGGGATTTCACCCTGCCAGGGGACCCTAAATGGGTCTAAAATCGTCCTGGAGAGGCGATGAAGAAGGAGCCCCCCCCCGTCAATCACAGAAAGTCGGTCGATCCGTTTGATCCAGGGGAAGCCCTCCAAACCAACAGGAGAAAGGCTAGCTGCACTCCGGTGACTAGCCCAAGCTACTGGCATCCGAAGTCCAAAAGCACCAACTAAGAACAACTGTGAACAGCGTGTTTGGAACTGGGTGAGAATATCGATCTCTATTTTGAAACTGATTTCCTGGAAAAGATCCCCAAGAAGCAAAAAATTCTCCGAAAGTAAGAAGGAAGGGGATTATAACCCCACCCTTCCATAGACGGAAGCGGCGATTCAATTTTTATGGGGGACAGAAATATATTGAAATGGATTAATGTAAAGCTATAATCCGGATAAAACTGAAAACTATGGAAATTGTTTAAGATTTTCCATTTGAAAGAATATTGATGAAATTACAAGAAAATAATTTTTTTGTTTTAAAAGTTGGAAAATAAATAGCTACTGACATCTAGTGGAGGATCAGAGCATAGCACTACAGCTGCCCTGGCTCAGAAATTGGCAAGACGTCCAGAAACAGAGCACAACTTGTTCCTTTGATCCTCAGTGACTCTTAGCTAAATAGAGAACAGCTGGAAATAGAGGAAAGAAAATACACTGGGCTATGTATTGCAGAATGAGAAATATAATTGTTATAAAAACTGCTGACCTTCTTGGGTTATAAACACTTACTGAGCTGTGATATTTAAGTTCAAGAATCGTTTGCAGAGAAAGAAAAACCTTGACTTTTTGGCTATTCTTCTAGGGGGAAATTAATGGATTGTTTCTAAGTGGTTGAACATTTTGGACTGCAACTTTGGCTGGTTGATATATGTAGGATCCCTGAGCAGAAGAACTGTTATAAAATATAGCTGTTAGTGGTGGATTGACAATTGGAAAACCATTGGACTATAAAGACCATACATAAAGATAAGAACTATATAAGACTTTGGTGTTTGGAACTTAAGACTGGTTGGTTTGATGAAAATGGAGATTGCATACACAACTAAAAGTGGTAGGAAACCACACTCAATATTCTTTTCTAAATTCCCCAATCTGGAATATCAGAAATCTGCAGGAGTAATACTTCAAGACAAGAGAAATATGTTCCAGGAGGAAATGCATGCTATGTTGCAACTAATTCAAATGACAATTGTTTCAAATCATGAGATTAAAAATAATTTTGATGATATAAACGAGCACATCCTTGACCTAAGCTCACAATTAAAAAACTCTCAGAAAATGATGACAAAGAATGAACAAATAAATCAGACAATAGAACAAAAAGCAGAGGAAAGTGACTCAAAGATGGAGGCTACAAATGAAGAAAATCACAGCTTAACACAGACAAAGAACAATCTGCAAGATTCAAATGTAATCAACTTGGAGAAAATTATAACTGACAAGAATACTGAGGGAAAATTAAGCTTAAATAACAATAGGTGAGAGCCAGACTCAAGAGAGATGATTTGACCTACCAGATGGAGTACCATATGACCAAACACTTGTTTGAATATAGTTAAAAGAATAGTTAAATTTTGGATATGAATGGGTTCTATAGTAAGAGAAATGTGATTTATAAGTAGTATAGTATTTTTTTATGATATGGGAAATGTAAAAATATTGGGATGATTTAAATGAATGAAATGTTTTGGATATTTAAATGTAATCAATTGTGAGAAAATTATACCTGACAAGAAATGTTTTGAATACTGAGGGGAAATTAAGTTTAAATAAGAATTCTGAAAACAGGACCTATAGGGATTTACATAAGATGATTTTTTGCAAATGCAACTGTAAAATAAGCTGATTAGAAAAGACCCTACATACTGATGTTGTTGTTATTTGTATAAATACTAGAAAAATGTTTATATTCAACTTTGTATGTATTGAAAGTACTAAGAACTATATTTGCTCAATGTTGGTAAAAGGAGAATATTATTGTAAGAAGAGAAGATCAAGGAAAGGTATTTCTAGTTAGTATGTTGATTATGAAATCATAGAAATTAACTATTATTGATCATTGTTAAATATATGAATCCAGACAACACGTTGTTTACCAAGCACTAAAGATTGTTATTGTAAAAAATCAATAAAATATATTTAAAAAAAATAAAGGGAAGTCAGTCACCAGGCGAGGATAGTGAGAGACAGTTTGGCCTGGTGGTTAAGGTACTGGCCTAGAAACCTGTGAATTCTAGTCCCACCTTAGGTATGAAAGCCGATTGGGTGTCTTTGGACCACTCACTGTCCCTCAGACCAACCCACCTTATAGGATTGTTATTGTGGGGAAAATAGAAGGAAGGGGTATTATGTATGTTCACCACCTTAAGTTACTTATAAAATAATAAAGGCAGGACAAAAATCAAATAAATAGCCCTGATTTAATAGGGTGCATTCCTATAGACTTTCCACTTATATTAGGTGTCTTCTTTTGCAATCAGGCAGTTCTTTGATTCATTGTCTTTGGGGTTTTATGCATTTCCAGTATGGGTTCCAAGAGGTTATACTTGGGGGAACTTTTCCAGATAAAGTCTTCTATATCAGGGTTTAATATGATAAGGCCTGCATCTTTCATTCCATTCTCTGCTGTTGTCCCCACCCTATGGAACATTCTGCGCCTGGTCTTCTGCACCTGGTCTTCTGAAAAGGTGTAAAAACATGGTTCTGCTTGGGCCCCCATGTTGCTTGGGGCTCACATAGGAGCAGGAAGCCACCTGCAAAACACCCTCAAAACCCTTCTCTGCCTTTTAATTAACTTTCACATTGATTTTTAATTCATCCTTGCCTTTTTAAAATTTTATATATTGTTTTAATATTTTTGATATTTTATCTGTACGCTGCCCAGAGTCCTTCTGTGAGGGACATTGGTGGTAAAAATTTGATAAATAAAAAAATAAATATTTTTTTCTCTGCTGGCACTGAAGTTTTGATTCTTGGTTTCAGAATTATCAGATTCATATGATGAAGTTGACATGGCCAATAATTGTATAGATTTCTAGAGTGAAGGGATGTTTTCTTTAGGAAAGATCTTACTACTGCCTCACTGTGGGGGGGAGGGGGAACCAGAGTAATTGATGAGGCTATAATGTATGACTTGTTCCAAACTGAAATGAATCCAGTTAACTGAAAAAAGTTATAAAAATAATTCAAAGTGAACCACCAGCTTTTGTGATATCTTGTTTGCAACATTATCATGGAAGAGATGTGACAGAATATGAAGAAGCCAGTCTGTTCTGTATAGACTCAGTGAAGGCAAAGAAGTAAGCATTCTTTGCTGCTTCCATTATAAGTACCATAAAAGTTCAAAGTGGTCTTATTCTATATTCAATCGAATATGACTCAAACATTCCTTCACTTGTGCTCCAATGGATGTTTCATGTATGTAAATACTGATAGTTTCCTAGAAAAGCAAGGTGTTCATTTGGCCATGTGGCAGAAAAAAGGTGACTGAGGAACAATTATGTGAGTTGCCCTGGCCATTTTCATATTCAGTCATTTTCTTTTTCAACCAGGGCATTAACAATATCCCTGACAAGCCATGTGACAAATTGCTCAAGTAGATTGAGAAATCCATCTAGATTAGACTTCCGGTTTTGCGCGGTAGTGACTGGTCGTGGGCTTGCGGATTCTCTGCACCCCTGCGGCTAATTTCGCCCTGCCTGGGGACCCTAAATGGGTCTAAGTCGCCCCGGAGAGGCGACGAAGAGAGAAGGGTGGTCCAGCGATTCTGGAATGGCGGCGGCCGTTCTGTTCAACTTGGGGAAAGTCTTCTAACCCAACAAGAGAAAGGCTGGCCGTATTGCATCGACCAGCCCAAGCTACTAGTAACCAAAGTCCAAAAGCATTAACCAGCACAACTGTGAACAGCGTGCTTGAAACTGGGTGAGGAATTCGATCTTCTCTTTTCTATTCTACATTTAATTTCCTGGAAAAGATCCCCAAGAAGCAAAATACCTCCAAAAGGGAAGGAGGGGGATTTCCGTCCCACCCTTATACTAATGGAAGCGGTGAATTAATTTTTTATGAAGGATCAAAATATATGAAATTGAAAAACAAATAGTTGCTGACACCTAGTGGTGGATGAAGACTATGACAGCTATGACTTTAATATAAGACTTGGCAAAACCTGGGAAAAGCTAATCTGTGTTTGTGACCTTCAAAGTTTTAACAACAAAGAACAGCTGTGACAAAAAAAGACAATAATCTGGGCTGTAGACAAAGAGAGAATTATAAATTTCAGGAAAAAAAATCTTTTTTGAACTATTTGGATTACAAATATCTATTTAATTGGGACTAAAGCTATTTGCAGAGAAAAGAAAGGAAGAGAAAAACTCAAATTCTTGGCCATCATGGATCAGAGACATGTAGAAAGAACATATCAAGAAAACATAAATACTTCACAGGAGGAGATATATAGTATACTGCAATTAATTCAAACTACAATGACTTTAAACCACAAAGAAATCCAAAATAACTTTGAAAATATAAATCTATTTCTAAGTTAACTACAACAAAAAATCCCCAGAAAACGAACAACAGAGAAGGAGCAGATAAAACAGATAAATGGATATAGAATTGAGAATAGACTTATCCCTTAAGACTACAAAATAAATCTGAGGACAAGAAAACAGATTGGATAAAATGGACTGTAGAGATGTCAGGAACATCAGAGAGAAAGGAAATGATAAGAGAAGCGGAGAGGAAGAAAGAAAAAAGATTTTCAACAAACGTGGAAAGGCAGAAGCCCCGTACAAAGACACTTCACCTGATTTACTTTTTATATCTACAGCAACATTTACGAACATACGGAAAAACTTTTTGATTCAGCAAAATACATTGATTAAGAAAGATACTGGGCAAAGGAAAAAGACTAAAGTGGAAACCAAGAAAATAGATGATGGGACTTACCAGAGAGAATACTTAAAAAAGAAACATTTGTTTGAATATGGTTAAAAAATAGAAAAGCTTTGGAATATATATGCCATTCTAAGTGGGATGAATTCCCTAAATAATATAGTATGCTTTTTTCCCTTTTTTGTTCTCTTTCTTGATATGAGTAATATACAAAAGTTGAAATGACTTAGATAAAGGAAATGTTTTAGATACTTAAATGTGATTGAATTTAAGAAAATTATAATGGATAAAAAATGTTTTGAATAACAGTTTATATATATATATATATATATATATATATATATATATATATATACATACATACACACACACACACACACACACACACACACACACACACACACACACACACATACAGGGCTTTTTTTGTCATTGAACGCCCAGAACGGAGTTCCGGCACCTTTTTTGGATGGAACCTTGTAGGATAGGCAAGGCGGGTTGTATGACATGTGTGAGTTCCAGCACCTTTTTGTTTTACAAAAAAAGCACTGTATATACTGTATATATATATATATATATATGTTCAATGACACAGTCCTCGATCTCCAGGAGAAATATAAACCAGCTGTTAATTGTTAAAAAGTTAAAAAGTTTAAAACAATAAAAACAACTATTTACAATATTAAAACAACTTAGCTTTCGCTGGTCCCCTGCCAGCGTCCTCAGAGTGAAGTTTTGGGGTGGAGATTACTTTTATAAACCTTGCTAGCCTAATTGCTTACTCATTGACCGTGTGATAGGGCCATCCGTCCTGGCTGACCGTAATTGCCTTAATTGTCCCGCCTCCTCTTTTTTGCACTCCAGTTCTCCAACCTTCCTCCCTCCCATCCTTGTCAATCCCCTCCTTCCTGGTGCTGCTGCCGTTGGCATGCTTTCCAGCCGCTCCCCTGTACTCGTTCTGGGCCTTACATCCAGATCTGGTGTCTTAGATGCCTTTCCATTGCTGCTCCCCTCCTTTCCATCCCATTTGTCTGCCCGTTGTTCCTGTCTTCCACTGTCTATCCCTATTAGTCCTATTTCCTCCGATTTCCTTCCACGCTTGGATGTGCGTGCGCACAGCCGTATCCCGTCCCTCTGCCTTGTCTGCCTACGATCAGCTGGGCTATCTGCCGGCTCACTCCTGAATTCACCCCCTCTCATCCTTGCAGATCCTATCCTTCCTAATGTTGCTACCGTTGGTGCGTTTGCCAACTGCCTCACCTTCTCCCCTCCTTCTTATCCCTTTGAACCATCCGCTGTACTTGCCTTCCATTATCTATCCCCCTTGGTCCTATTTCTTCCAATCTTTCTACATGCCTGGGTGTGCGCACGCACAGCCGCATCCTATCCTTCCGCCTCATCTGCCTAAGCTCAGCTGAGCCACCTGCTGCCTCGCTCTCAGTTCCACCCTCTCCCTTCCTTACCGATCTTATCCTTCCTGGTGTCATTGCTCTTGATGCGCCTTCCACCCCTACCCCCATACGCGTTTTGGGTCGTACGGCTAGGTCCGGCATCCTCGATGCCTTCTCATTCCCGCCCCCTTCCTGTTGGTATTGGTCCACCTGTTTGTCTAACTTTCCACCATCTGTCCCTGCTGGCCCTATTTCTTCTAGTTTCCCTTTACGCAAGGGTGTGCACCCGCACAGCTGCGTCCTATTCCTCCACCTCGTCTGCCTTTGGTCAGCCGGGCTGCCTGCTGACCCACCCCCGGATTCACTCCCTCTCATCCTTGCCAACCCTAACGCCCCTGCCATTGGTGTATCTCCCAACCGCCCCCCCATGGCCGTTCCGGGCCGCACGTCCGGATCTGGCATCATCGGTGATGATATATAGAAAGTTTTTTGATTGATGCACCTTGGTATTTTAACTGCCATACCGCAGTCATACTTCATGATCACTTTATATATATATATATATAAGCTTAGGAGGGATATATATTTTAAGTAATGTGTTATTTTTTATGTTTCTTTACTCTTGCTCTCCTTTTTTTTTCATTGTTTTATCTATTCCTTAAGAAATGTAAAAGTGTGAGATGGTTCATATGGAAAAAATAAGAGTTAAATTTTTTAATGTAATTAATTTTTGAGAAAATCTTAACCAGTAAGAATACCTAGAATTTGGTGGGAGAAACAAATTAAAATAAGGACTGTAACAGGATCTATGATAAGGCAACCAGAATGATTGGATAGAAAAGAAATATTATATTGATGTGATTATTATTTTTAGGAATATTGGGAAAAATTATATATTTAATTGTTATCTATCAAAACAATAAGAATTGTATTAACTCAATGTTTGCAAAAGAGGATATTTTGGGAAAAGAGGAAATCAACTAAAACCATTATGTGGATTATGGATTATAGAAATCAATTGTTAATTATTGTTTTACAAATGTAACCCAGACAACACACTGTTCACCAATTATTGTGATTTATGTTTTTTTTTTTTAAATCAATAAAATATATTACAAAAAAAAGAGAAATCCATCTAGATTAATCAGGTGCCTGGGTCAGGCTGTTGTTATACTAACTAGGCAATAATTATAATGGGCAGAGCTCCTTCATCTTCTGAACATGCAACTCTAACTTACAGAATGCCAAACTGAACATACACCTTACTGTTTATGCTTGAGCTGGGGGCTAGACTAGAAGACCTCCAAGATCTTCTGTTATTCTGTTAAACTATAAAAAAAACATACAAAGAAAAATAGAAAGGGCAGAAAAGAAAGAAAATACAATGAAAAGCAGAAAAGAAAGAAAATAAGAATATACAATAGTAAGAGAAAGAAGAATATAAAAACACTCTTCATCATAAGTATAAACGATTATAGTAACTTATCACCTTCTCTTAAAATACAATAAATGATCCCTTCTTCCCAGATCCTATGTCATATAGAAACAAATCTTAAAGCCTTGTCATTTCAATCCTGATGTGAGCAAACATCCATTAATGGTTACCAGAGCTAGCAACACAACTATTTTAACTTTAATCAAATAAATTAACTTTGTATTCCTTCCTTTTTTTCTAAAAATCTGGATCTTTAGTCCATTCATATTATGTCTAGAACTTGATTTTTTTTCATTTCTTCTTTGTCCCTTCTCACAAAATTCTGAAAAACTTTAACAAGCCTCTTTTGTAAATCCAATGTATTATAGTTATCCAGATTACTCTCTTGGTTTGTTATTTGTATATCTCTTTTAATTAATAAGACATCAGTAGGTTTCTTTAGTACATTCAGTATTACATCTTTTTCCATGTCATTCTTATATTCTGTCATTTTTAAATCAATATTCAAATCAGTCTCAATCTTGTCAGGTAAAATTGGTTTTTAAACATCTTAAAGAGTCTTATCTATAGAGGCAGACTTTGTTAATTGTGTATTGTTCAAAAATATTCTTCAGAATATCCAATGTTGATATACTGTATATTTTGCTTCATTCTATAAGTCAAATTTAAGTGCTCTTCTCCTTTAATTGTAATTTTTAATTCTTTTTAAAATTCTAATGCTGAATTTGAATTTTTTTTAGAAGAATTCAAAGCTAAAGAATTTTTCCACGGGAAGGGTTCTTATAATTAATTCCAAAATTAAAAATTCTATTTGTAATTTACTAAAATCATAAGCTTTAACTCTTTTGCTGTCTATTCAGAACAAAAATTAAATCCTTTTGTATTTAAAACCACGTTTGCTAAGGATTGAAGATTGATACTGTACAAACACATTGATCTAAAGGCTCCTGCACAAGAATTTAACATATATTTTCCCATATTTATCATTATAGTTTTAATAAAGTGAGCTCTGTTGGGTGCATATATTATAAGTTTATCAATAGTCAAAAAACCTGTTTATTTAATTAGACATATTTTATATACAATCCAGCTCCCCAGACTACAAAGTTGCATATAGTAATTAGATTAACATGTCATATATTGAAATATTGAAAACAATAATACAATACATAAATAACCTCATATTGTCCTATAAACTGCAGCTCACTCACAAACAATAAATAAAAATAAGAATCAGCTTCTAAATGCTTGTTCAAATCACAGCCTTGCACAAATCCAGGAAAGCCAAGTGCTAGTTATCTTTCACTTGAAGGAGGCAATTCCCTTTTTAAAAAAAATGTTTTATTATTTTTTAAGAATTACAATCTTTAGTGCTTAGTAAACAACATGTTGTCTGGGTTCACATATTTAACATTAACTTCTTCAATATAAATCTATTCAGTACTGCACAATCCAGTATTTTTCCCCTGATCCTCCTTTCTTCCCCATATTTTTCCATTTTCCCCTCATTACACAGTTACACAGTTACAATTCTCTCCCACTAGCTCTTGAGATTAAAAGTCCAAGCTCAGTAGGTGCTTATAGTCCAAAAAGGTCAGGGTGATAAGTATGCCAATATATTTTCCTTTATTGCCAACTGTTCTCCCTTAAGCAAGGAGTCACCAAGCAGCCAGGAAGCTAGTTATAGTGCTGTACTCAAATCCACCACTAGATGTCATTCAAAATCCATTTTCCACTCTTAAGACAAAGGATTGATTTCTTATATTTCACCTCAATGTTTTTTTCCCCAAAGAGAAAAACTTAACAATTATCTCAGTTCCCAAATTTATCAAAACTGTAGCTTTATGTTACTTCCACTTCAATATTGTGTATTTCTGTCCCCCATAGAAATTAAAACACTGCTTCCATTCACATTCAGAGGTTTTTAGCTTCTTGGGAGCCTTTTGCAGGAAATTCAGTTGTAAAATAATAAAGGATCGATATTCTCACCCAGTTCCAAACATGCTGTTTACAATATGCTTTTCTTCTTTGGTTGTCGGCAGCTAATTGCTGGCCACAAGAATGTAACCAGTCGGACTTCCGGTTCCGGTCGCAGCGCCTGCGGTCGTGCAAAGAGTATGTTCTCTGCCGACTGGTTTCCCCCCGCCGGTAGACCCTGGTCAGGGTCGAAAGTCGCCCCGGAGAGGCGACCACCGTGGAGGAGGACACTCGTCTGATCGTGGAGGGAGCGGCAGCTCCCTCCGCGGTCCGAGAAATCACCTTTGGGCCGATGGGGAAAAGATCGGCCAGTAACATGGTCGATCACTTAGCTGCTCCAGCCGAAAGTCACAGCAACATCTAAGCATAAAGAACCACCGTGGAAGATCCAGGTGAGACCTTTCCTTCCCTCTTGTTATCTTATTTACTTCCCTGTGAAAAGTTTCTAGAAACTATTCCCTCCCTTGAAAAAGCAGCGTTCGAATACTTGGGGAAACGAGCTTTGGGAAAAAAATAACCAATTTTTATTGTTTATTTGAACTGTTGGAATTCGGGGGATCCTGGGGAAAAAAAAAGAAGAAGAAAAAAAGCCTTACTGTGACTCTCTCTCTCTGCCTGCTTGTTTTCAGCTTAAGTGGAAATTTTTAGGGAGGGGGGTGGAGTGTTTCTTTTCCTCCCCCCTTTCTGAACATTTTTATCTACTTTAAAAAGAAAGCCCAGAAAGCCTTATCGTAACAATGTAACCATTTGCAGCTGAACTGCTGAACTTGGCGTCACGCCCAGACACTGGTATATCTTTTGGAACTTACTTAATCTTCTACTTCTAGTTCGTTTGACTTTATAATATAAAATATACCTACTAGAAAAATGGATTTTCTTTCGTTTGAGGATTACATTATAATAATTGACTTTTAAGACATCCTTTTCTATTATCACTTTGGATTATAAACTAGATACTCACAACACTGACTGGGACTATTGTTGTCTTTATCTTTCTGCTGGGTTTGATTGTTTGTTTTCCTTTTTTCTTTTTCTATTCCTGTTTGGATTTTATATTTTATAATATTGTAATCTATTTTTTAAGCTGAACTTTCACTATAAAAAGAAGAAGAAGAATGGAATCCCACTCACAGCTTAACTATGGACTCATACTAGAAATTTTTTTGGAAATGAAAGAGGAATTAAGAGAGCATTTCAGGACGCTCAGGAAAGAGGATGTTCCAGAGTTAAAAATTGAATCTCAAACTTTAACTGATCATGACACACAACTAGATTTACAACTTAATGAGATGGAGGATTTATATCTACAACCTACTGAAGAGGAAGATGTTACACCTTATATACAAATGATGGAGATGTCTGAGGACCAAAGGCAGAATTCAACTAAAACATCTATAATCTTAAAAACAACAGAAATGGACTTTCAAACACGAGACATTAAAAATGCTGACAATAGGACTTCCGGATCCGGTGGCAGCGCCACCGGACGTGCAAAGAACTTGTTCTCTTTGCCGTCCGGTTTCCCCCTGCCAGTAGACCCTGGACAGGGTCGAAAGTCGCCCTGGAGGGGCGACCACCGTGGAGGAGGGCACTCGTCGATCGCGGAGGGAGCGGCAGCTCCCTCAGCGGTCCGAGAAATCAGCTTTGGACCGACGGGGAAAAGATCGGCCAGTAACATGGCCGATCACTTAGCTGCTCCAGCCGAAAGTCACAGCAACATCTAAGCAAAAAGAACCACCGTGGACGATCCGGGTGAGAACTTTCCTTCCCTCTTGTTAAACTATTTACTTCCCTGTTAACAGCTTTAAGAACTATTTCCCTAGTTTGAGAAGGCAGCGTTCCGATACTGGGGGAAACGGGCTTTAGAAAAATAATTATTTTTTCTTTTTTTTTGTACATACGAGCTTTTAGTTTGGGTATCCTGAAAAAAATTCTTACTGTGACTCCTTTTTTTTTGGCTTGTCTATCTTTAGTTTAGGTGAAAACCTTTAGGGAGGGGGGTGGAGTGCTTTTTTCCCTCCCCCCCGAATAGTATTGCCTACTTCAAAAAAAAAAAAAAACTTTCTGTTCTCTGGGTGGACTCGTGGATTGTTTTGGCTACAAGCTAGCCTGGAATTTGGCGTGAAGCCCAGAAACTTTGATACAAAGTAACTAATCTTCAGCTGTACTCTCACTCCCTGATCTTGGCGTGACGCCCAGACTGGTATATTTCCTTTGGAACTTGCTTAATTTTCTACTTGTACCACGTTTGACTTCACAATATTGAATATACTTCCAAAAAATGGATTTTTCTTTTCCATTCTAGGATTATAATATAATAATTGACTGTTACTGATTGGGACTCTTGCTGTTTTTCTATTTCTGTGCTGGACTTGACTATTTGCTTTTCCCTATTTCGGTTGGGACTCTATATTTTACAATACTGAAAAAAGAGAGGATGGAATCCTATTCACAGATTAATTATGGACTTATATTAGAATTTTTTTTGGAAATGAGAGTGGAATTTAAAGAACATATTAGAACGCTTAGGAAAAAAGAGGTCTCAGAATTAAAAATTGAAGCTCAAATCTTGACTGACTATGATACGCAATCAGATCTACAACTTAACGAGATGGATGAAATATATCCACAACTTACTGATGAGGAAGAGGATACACCCCACATGCAAATGATGGAGATTTCTGATGAGCAAAGGCAGAATTCAACCAAAACATTTACAATTGTAAAAGCAACAGGAATGGACTTCCAAATACGAGGCACTAAAAACGCTGACAATATGATAGTGCAGACAACACTGGACAAAAGAGAAGACTATGATTGGACTCAATGGTGGGAAAATGCTTATAGCCAAACATTAAGATGGGAGGAACTAGAGGCCCTACTGTGGAAACCTGCCTGGCACAAAAAGAAAGCTAGAATTAGACTTAAAAATGAGAGTTAAAATTTTATCCGATGGGTAAAAAGGGTTTTTAGAGACTTTGATTGAGCTAATACTTTTGAGATTTTTAAGGCTATTTTGGTCTGAGTCAACATTAGATTAAATTATGGACTTGATTATGGTTTGGAATGGCAATAGGGAAAATTGGAAAATCTAAAGCTAAAGGAGTCAGATTGAGATTGGTGAAATATTACTGATATTTTTACTTATAAGAATTGAATGTTAATTAGCAATGTATTAAGTGGACTAAATTGAAATAATTGAGAACTTTTAGGGATTTGGATGGATTTATAAAAATACTTGATAGAATATATGAAATAGAATATAGTTGAGAAACATTAAAATATAATAGTTATATGTTTATGATAGAAATAATTATTGTTTTATTATATTAGGCTAAAATGTAATGGTTTTAAAATACATAAAGTTATGTTTATTTACAAAATATATATGTGGAATAGAATAATAAGAGATAGAATTTAAACAATTTATATTGTAGGAATACTCGAATTATATACTATATCTTTATGTAAGATTAAATTGAAATAGGTTAATTGAAAGTTAGTTAAGCCTGAAAACGGGTGAAAATATGATTGACAGTTTTTGTTTTTTGTTATTGTGTTTTTTTTTCTTTTTTCTTTTTCTTTTTTGATTGATAAAATAGAGAGGGAAACTTTAAAGAAGTAGTTTAAATTGTATATGTATGACTGTATCTTTTGTTTTGTTCTATGGAGTGCCCTATCTCCACAATGTGTCTTAAGCACTTGGCTGTAAAACAAAAAAAATTAATAAAACTTGTTATTGTAAAAATGCTGATAATATATACAAACAACGAATAATCACCATACTGACTAAGACTGATTACATAGTGCAGACAATATTGGGAAAAAGAGAAGAAGACTATGATCAGACGCAACTGTGGGAAAATGTGTATAGTCAAATATTAAGATGGGAGGAGCTAAAGGCCCTATTGTGGAAACCTGCTTGGCATAAAAAGAAAGCTAGAATTAGGTTTAAAAATGAGTGTTAAAACTTTATTTGACGGGTAAAATGGTTTTTAGAGACTTCAAGTGAGCTAATATTTTTGAGATTTCTAAGGTCTAAGATTTTAGTCTGAGTTAATATTGATGTAAATTATGGATTTGATTATGGTCTGGAATGGCAATTATGGAAAATTGGAAAAGTTAAAACTAAAGGAGTTGTATTGAGATTGGTGAAATATTACTGATATTTTTACTTGCAATGATTGAAGGTTGGACTGATTTATAAAAATGTTTGATAGAGTATAGGAAATAGAATATAGTGGAGAAATATTAATATATATATATATATATAATAGTTACATTATATGTTTATTTTAGAAATAATTAGAAATAATTTAGGCTAATGTAAAATGGTTTTAAAAAAACTTAAAGTCATGTTCATTTATAAAATATGTATGTGAAATAGAATCGAATAAGAGATAGAATTTAATTGAGAAGTATAAAGTGAATAATTGGAGTAATATGTATAGGTTAGGAATAATCTATATTATATGGATACCCGAATTGTATACTATATGTTTATGTAATGCCAAATTGGAATATGTTAATGGAAGTTAATTAAGCTCGAAAACGGGTGGAAATAGTATTGATAGTTGTTTTTTTTCTTGATTGATAAAATAGAGAGGGAAATTTTAAAGAATTAACTTAAATTGTTCATGTATGATTATATTTTCTACTTTGTTCTATGGAGTGCCCTATCTCCATGATGAGTCCTAAGCACTTGGTTGTAAAACAAAAAAATTCAATAAAACTTGTTATATATATATATAAAAAAGAATGTAACCAGTCTTTCCCCTGCCGGTTTGGAGGGCTTTTTTCGGATCGAACGGAAAGACCACCGTCTCTCCATGATCGACGAGATACCCCTCCTTCATTAGGCCCTTTTTAGGTCCCCCAGCAGGGCGAAATCGGGCGTAGAAGGAATAGCCCTGCCTTCCTGCATCTGTCTCGCTGCGACGTAAAACCAGAAGTCTGAAGGAGGCAATTCCTAAAGTATCCTAGATCTTAGTCACATAAAACTTCATAAGAAAAAACAGTATTTTGAATTGGTGTCAACTTATTGGCAATTAATGTAATATCAAACAATAGGTATTACACAGTACAAGCTCTTGCCTGCTAACATCTTGGACATTTTGTTTTCTACCGGCTGAAGCTTCTAGGTCATTTTCAAAGGCAGCTAACGTATAGAAGCAAAGAGGGTGTGACCTGCCATCTGTTTTTCTTTTTCATCTACTTTCTTCGTTTTTTTTTAATATAAAATTTTATTGATTTTCTATTTTTACAAATCATAGTTGTTTAATAAACAATGTGTTGTCTGGGTTCATTTTTTACTTAATACATATAAAATTATTCTATGTCTTCTTTTTCTTTGTTCTTCAATATCGGTCTGTCAGTTTCTACACATTCTGGCATTTTCTTAATCCCCTCTTCTTCAAGTGATGTTTCTTCACTTTTCAAACACTAAACAAATGCAACTCTTTCTGGTATTAATACATATAACATACATACAACATTAAATATATGCTTCATCATATTTTTCTAATATTTATATCTACTAACAATAGTTCTAAATTATAACATCTTTTCTATCCAGTTCATATCTCAATTTTATTTGCAATTAAAATCATCTTATTAAGCCAATACCGTTTTCCCAACTCTTATTTCCATTTTGTTTTCCCTTCAGTATTCAAAATATCTTTATAAATTACAGTTTTCTCAACAGTAATTACATTAAGGTGAGTAAAAGCTTCCCTTATTGAGAGCCATCCTGTTGTTTTCATGTTTCCCATCTCATAGAAAAGTACACCATCCTAAATATAAACCATATCTGTCTAAATATGATAATCTTTTAATATCTAAAGGTTATCTGTTTCTAGCCATATTCAAACACCTGTTTGATAATATAGGGCCCCATCCAATGGATCAAGTCCTCTATTTTCTTTAGTCTAACTCTAGCTTTCTTCCTTTGCCAGATAGGTTTCCAAATCCGTGTATTTAAATCGTCAAAGAATTTTTCTTCTATTTTTATGGGTACTCTTTGTAATGTGGAAGGCCATTTAAGTAAGATATTTCTGAGGGGGAGTTCAACCCAATCATATTCATTGAAAAGCTCCAACTTTCCTCCCTCAGCTCTTGTTTTCTTGTTTCCCAGTTTCTAACACTAAAGGCTCTATAATGGTCTAATGGTCTAAAGGCTCTATGCAGTCTTCTTCCTTATTTTCAAGTATATTCTGAGATCTTGAGGGATGGTGTGCCTTTTCCATTTCCAGTATCTCCTAAGTCTTCAGTATTTTTTTTTTGTCTGTGCCAGTCTGTAGTTTCCTTCCTTTATATACTATGACTTTGGATCAGTTTCTTCTATTCTCTCTTTTCTGGGTTCCTTGTTCGTTCTTTATAGTCATTTTCTGGGGATTCCCTAGTTTTGATTTTAAATCAAGAACTTGCTCATTTATCTTATTCAGATTCTCTTTAGTCTCTTCATGATTTCTTCTTGAGTCTTCTTTATGTGACTCAATTGTCTCTTGAATTGATTGCAATATAAATTGCATTTTCTTCTGGAAGTTATTAGCTCTTTGTCTCTGGTGTACCAGATTGGGGGCTTCAGAGACAGATACTTGGGGTGGTTTTTTACCACTTTTAGCTAAGTGTGGATCACTCATTTTTGTTCCCTCCCTCTATTTGTATTTCCCAGGTGCTAGTCTTGTTTAATAGGACCAATCTTATAATCAATACAATAATATACAATTTAAATTTAGATTTAGGTTTAAAATAATCTCATATAGTTCTTATAATCTTTATGTGTAGCCTTTATAATCCAATAAGTTCCAAAATATAGGTCCACCATCAACAAGGGTATTTTGTCACAACTCAGAAGAGTTGTCCAGAAATCCAAAAATTTCAGTCAACCAATGATTGTAATCCACAATGTCCAACACCTTACAGTCAATCCTTTAGTCTCCCCCTGGTAAAAAATAACCAAGAGGCAGAAAATCAAAGGTTAAAGTTCAGTCAATGTTTGTAATCCAAGATAGTCAGCAAATTTCAAAACAGTTATAACTTCCACCAAGCAAAGAATAGTCCAAAATATTTTTCTCCATCGCCAGCTGTTCTCTGTTGAGCTAAAAGCTTGACTGAAGATCAAAGAAGTTAGGTGTTTATCTGTGTCTGGGCATTGTGCCAGATCCGCTCTAGCCACAACAAGCTTGATGCTGTACCTCTATGCCACCACTAGATGTCCTCAGATGTCCATTTTCCAACACTTAAGGCAAACAATTATTTCCGCTTTAAAGTTTCTTGAATTTCACCCCAATATTCTTTCCAAAGAGAAAACCCTTAACAGTTTTCTCAATTCTAAAGTTTGTCAACACACTGTCTTCGTAGTACTTCCACTTTGGTATTATATTCTTTGTTTTTGTCCCCATGAAAAGTTCACCCGCCGCTTTTACTTTTGTCTTTGTTATTATGATGTATTAAACTATACTTTCTATTTTGTTTAATTTTATTGTACATTGCCCAGAGTCAATTTGGAGTCAGACGATACCTAAATTGCAAAAATTAAATTACTGTTGCCAGAGCTTCATAGTCAAGATGGTGCCCATATATTTTATTTATTTATTTATTAAATTTATATATCTATCTCGTCAGAAATGACTCTGGGTGGTATACAACATTCAAAATCATGCTATTAAAAACAATTGTTATAAACAATATAAAAATATAAACCATTATAATTTAAAAATATTAAAAATTAAAAACTAATATATAGCACTCATGCCTTTCTTAAGCTAGTATTTTGGGCTGAGACGTCTATAATAGGTCATTAAAAGGAAAAATTGTATAACGTAATTCCTATAATATCAAGTTGTAGGATTGCATTCTGTAAAAAATACAAATTATTTTTTTCAGTTGGAAGAAATTTTTCTTGAAACAAAAGATTCCTGTAACATTTCTTAAAACAAGAAGAAATTAGCATCAGACTTTTTCATATTTATTTTCTAAAAGTTCATATTATATTTAAAGGACTTTTTTGTATACAAACTAAATTGCCAGTTACAAAAAGCACAGTGATAAGTTTCCTACCTTGGAGATCCATCATTCCAATTTACATTATTGATTAGATTGGGATATTGTTACCCAGTAATTCCAGAGGTAGAAACATATGTAATATTATTATTTTATCTTTACAGTGGCACAGAAGATTGTTTCAACCAGAAAAAAACAGCAGCTTTCAATAGGTCCTTGCAAATCATTACCAAATTCTCCAAGCCACTCATCAGTATGTTCAATCCAGGTCTCTGCAGTACATATTAGCCAGGTATGGAATTGCATTCATTTATTTTACTGGTAGATGAAGATTGGGTATAAGTACTTTTTGTGATTCTGACAATGGATATTTTCACTTCTCCATTTAATGGCTTGAACTACTGTACTTGTTACCTGATTTGAATTAACATTTTATTTGTAAGTGGTTTTTTTCTAAATTATTATCATTTTTAAAAATCATCAGAAATATTCCTGAAGTGGGATACATTGATTTTGCCTTGAGATTCATACAGTAGGTAAAACTGAGACATTAGGTAAAACTGAGACATTAGGTAAAACTGAGACATAGGTCCATAGTAGCTGCAAATCAGAATTCTGCAGTTGGAAGGGATCATTTTTGCCAGAATCCAGATTGAAACCTGTGTAATCTATGAGTGTTAGCATCAGCTTGAGATTTCAGTAAAAAGAAACCCACCATCTCTCTGGGTGATTGCCTGCACTCTTGAACTCTTGTTACCATTACAAAATTACTCTAACTCAAACCCATTATTCTGTATCCTTCTTTCTGGAACAAGAGAATTCTTCAACATGAGTTTTCATACATCTGAAGAATTTTAACATCCCTCCCCTCCACCCTGCCCCAATTATCTTTTCTTAAGGCTAAATCTATCCAGCCCATTCTATTTTTCAAAATCCTTCATAAAACATTGTGCCCAGAACTGCACACAATATTCAAGACAGGATATAATTTAAAAAAAAACAGAAGAGAGTGAAATAATTATATGATAAAGCAATGCAACAAAAGGTGTAGTAAAGAATAGAAATTATTGGACAGCCTTGTGCTTTCCTTTTTAACTAATCTCAGCTCTCCTTTTTTTCCTTCATTGTTGTCCTCTTCTATCTCTTTCCCTTCTTGAGCCAATTGCCCCTATTAAACAATTACTTCAACTTTATATAAGCAAATAAGTTACCATTCACATAATACCAATGTTCACAAAGTAGGAGAAAAATACATTATTCTATGTAATATCATGAGCTGAAAAAGAGGCAAAAAAGCAGTAACAACATGGTGAAATTAAAGGAATCTTTCAGAATTTCACAACTGCCATCTAATTTATACATATTAACAAGGTATTACCCTCACTAATTAACCCTTCTCATACATGTAGGGTTGCTTAACCTAACAACGACTTTGTCATGGTTCCGATAGATGAAACCCATCAAAAGAACTTCGAGGCAAATTTCTTCCTTAAAGAACATTTATTCGAGAAACAAAGTATCGGTACTATATAGTTGAACCCAAAAACTAAATCCCCTCCCCCCGGATACAAAGTAACAAAGTACAATTCCCACCCCCAATAAACTGTCATAAAACATATTCCCCAATTAGCTTCAAGCGTGGGCTTTCTCCTCAGTTCCTCAGCTCGCCAAAATGTTATCAGCTCGTCCTTGAGTTCCCACAGCAGCGTTATTATTATGGCTAGCTGAGCTTACATCCCAACCCCCCCCCCCCCGCTGCACCTGAATTCTTAAAGTAAGAAAAGCACGTTAAAGGAGAAGAGAAAATGGCTGCATTTTCATCAGTTGTCAAAGCAGGAACATCCAATGTTAGCAGCGTTGACAGACTTCTTCTGGTTTTGAATTTTATAGTTCTGTTAATGTAGACAAGAATTGCATCTCCCTTTTCTACAGCTATATTACACTGCTGGTTTATATTCATTTTTGCAATCAACTACTATTTCAAATCTTATTATGTGCAACCAGCTATTTCCCTGTCCTATATTTATGCATTTGAATGCTGTTCTTTTAAATTTCATTCTATTATTTTTGGCTAATTTCTCCAGCTTATAAAGATTGAGGGTTCCTTGGTGCTCTCTGAACTTGCTTGTTTTCTTGCAGACATTTCATTACCCAAACTAGGTAACATCATCAGTGCTAGTAAGGAGTGCAGTTTGCTGTCAGCTTTATATTCTGGTGGCTTGCCTGTCACTGTTGGTGAAGGTGGTCTTAGAGATTCTTTGATTGGGCTGTTTGCTGTTGCCTTCTTTGGCAGTTTCTTGATTGGGGTATTGTTTACTTGATTGTTGGTCTGATGTTAACCTAGGAGTTAATCTTTGCAGATCTGGATGCTGATTGCTGGCGGAGAGGTGTTTGGGTCTTTTTGTTCCTTTTTGGGTTGGGTGATAGTCGTTTTTGTATAGTCTATAGATGTTGTTAATGTCTGTGTGTCTATTGATGGCTTATTTTCAGAGTGCCAGGCTTCTAGACATTCCCTGGTGTTTTTGGTGTCTCATTAGTGTTTGTGGATCCTTACAACCACTGCAACAACCACTATGTAGGACAAACAGGCAGAAGACTGGCAGAACACATCCACAAACACCAACTAGAGACACCAAAAACACCAGGGAATGTCTAGAAGTGGTTGTTGCTGTCCTTACGTTGAATGTTGTAATGTTTTACAACATATAGTGTAAGGACTACAACAACCACTATGTAGGACAAACAGGCCGAAGACTGGCATAACGCATCCACAAACAGAAGACATGATGAACATTCTTTAGTTTCAACACTTATAGACAGATTTAACCATAGCTTCAATTGGAAAAATATGAGAATCCTAGACCAAGCCAAGTCCAAAATGCCAGGGAATTTCTAGAACTCTGACAAATCAGAAACTGCAAGCTCTGCAGAAACTAAAGTAGTGCTTTATTTGGGGCTTTGAAGGCTCCTAGTTTAATATAACTTAAGTTTCTAGGTGTTTGGTGAGAGGGATAGGAGCAGTATTATTATAGTTGCTAGTGTGAGTGGGAGTAGAGGGGTTTTTTTTGTGTGCAATTAGTGTAATTGTTAAAGCTAAGAAATTAATATGGGAGTTGGTTATGGTTTCGATAATGGTGCCTTTTAAATAGAAGCCCGACAGGAAGGGCATACCTATTAATGAAAGGCTGGCAATGGTAGTGAATGATGAAGTTATTGGTGTGGTTTTTAGGAGGTTGCCTGTTATTCGGACATCTTGTTCGTTATTTAGCCAGAGCATAGAAAAAGAAGTGTTTTAAAGAAAGAGTGTATGGTTATATGGAGAAAGGCTAGGGTGGGTTGGTTTAATCCTAGCATTGTTATTATTAAGCCTAGTTGGCTTGTGGTTGATAGTGCGATGATTTTTTTTAATATTGTGTTGTGTGATTGCTGCAGCAGCTGCAAATATGGTTGTTGTTGCTCCAAGGATTAAGCAAGCTGTTTTTATGACATGGCTGTTGTGTAAGATGGGGTGAAGTCGAATTAGTAAAAAGACCTCTGCCACAACCATAGTGCTTGAGTGAAGTAGGGCTGATAACCCTAACCCTAACCCAAATCTGCATAGATTAATTCCAAGGTTAAGATCAGATCAACAATCAAGTAAACAATACCCCAATCAAGAAACTGCCAAAGAAGCCAACAGCAAACAGCCTAACCAAAACTGACAGGGAAGCCACTAGAATATAAACTGACAACAAACTGTCTTATTAGCACTGATGATGTTATCTAGTTTGGGTAAAGAAACGTCTGCTAGAAAACAAGCAAGCTCAGAGAGCACCAAGAATTCATGTCAACCCTGAGCTACAAATATTCTCCTTTATTAGTACTATAAAGATTGTTTTGAATATTATTTCTTACCCACCTAAAATCCGTATTTTTGATAAACATTCCCTGCCCTCTTCAACAAAATTGTTAATAAAAATAATGAAGAGTTGACCATCCAAGATGATCTTTTATCTCTTCAGTATAATGTCAAATTAGCAAACATTGCTTTTTGAACACGATTTTATGTTTCTACTTGCTTGTCATGCCATTAAACCCACATTAATTAAATTACTATCATTATCCATAGTACTTTGTCAAAGGCTTAGCTGAAATCAAGATATATTATGTCTGCAATATTCCCAAGAGGGCATTTTTGGGGTAGGCACCAGGCTAGAAACAAATAATGAGCTGGTCCTACCTTAGATACAAAACCAGTTGGGTGACCTTGGGCCAGTCACTCTCTCAGACCTAAGAAGAAGGCATAGGCAAAGCACTTCCGAAAATCTTGCCAAGAAACTGCAGGGTCTTGTATAGACGATCACCAGGAATCAATGCTAACTTGAACACACACACACGGAAAAGTATTCCCATAATTTTTAAGGATATTACTAAAAAAAGAATAAATGTAGTGAGATTCTTTATTGTGCCTGCCTTAACATAAGTGGAGGAATTAATAAAAGCCAAGTTGTTTAAAAACAGACTGTTAAATTGGCTTGAAAATATTAAATAATATTCATCAACAATTACTCATGAAATGGGGTGCCACAGGATTCATTGTTATTACTCTTAAATGTTTGGAAGAAGAGAGGTAATATTTATTTATCACATTTTCAACTCACATAAAAGAACATAAAGCCTAGAAAACAGAAACAAAATTCTTAATAGTCTGAAAACTGGGCTGCAAATATCAGAATAAAATTTAATAAAGAGAAATGCAAATTTCTTTACTTGAACCAAAAGAAGCCTAGAAACACCATAAGAATAATAATGATTATTAATGGTTATCAAATCACAAACTGAATGTGAATCAGCAACCTGACTGCTAAAAAGGCAAATGCAGTTTTAGGTTGCATTGATAGAAACAATTTCCAAATCATAAGCAATAGCAGTTGTATTCAGTATGTTAGCCACTATTTCATGTTCTGAGTAACAAAATTTAATATTCAAAAAAATGAAATAATTGCAGAGAAGCGAAATTGAGATAACCCGGGAATTTAAAACTAAGTCTGATCAAGTAAATTCCCTTCTCTTTAATTTCTATATAAATTCTTTAGTTATATGTCTATATAACAAAGTATATCATTCTCTCTGATGAAAGATTTCTTTAATTCCCTATGTGTGCATGATGCAATTATTCTGTCATTATTTATCACTGGAATGCAAAGAGAACTAAAGATGCTTATTAACTATGCTTAACAAACTATTTACCATTAATTATAAAGAAGACAAAGGTCTCCACTTTGGCAATTAAAAAATAATATCCTATGGGATCATGATGATGGGAACATGATCAAATAAAGGTGAGTTCTTCAAGCTCAGTAAGGCATATGTAAAGCATTCTCCATAGTGAACCCAACAGTCTCTAGATTCTACTATCAAAGAAGTGGCTGTTAACAACCTTAATATTTATGGACCAAATAGTTCCCCTTGTTTCAGATAAATATATGGTCCTCAATGGAAATAAAATGTAAATGGCAATGTTCCTGCTAATTGTATATTCATAATCATTGTAGAATAATGGATGTGAGTTACTGGAAAACAATGTTCTCCTATTATTTTTTTAATGTAGCAGTTTGATAGAGGAGACAATTAACAGAGGGGTAGTGGGTTCCTCCTTATAGGATGTGTTCAAATAGAAGTTGGAAAGCCATAAGCTTCAATTTGGATTACTCTACTGATGGATGTGATGGCCAAATACCCCTGTCTAGTTCTATGAAGGCTTGAGGACTTTCCCTGTAATTTTCTCTTTTCTTTTTCTGTGTATGGCATATAGTTTACCACTCTGACTACATGAGAACTAATATATGAAGGAATTATTTATTAATGTATGTAGTGGTGAAGTAGCTTGTATGTCTCAGTGACACTATGAGCTATGCCTTTGGGAATGTACACATTCCCAGAAGGGTCATTCAAAAGCAGGGTTGTCAAACTGCCGGCCCACGGGCTGGATGCGTCAGGACGAAACTGCGCCCACCCCATTGCCGGCAATGGGGAAAAAGCTCCGATACATCGCACTACATCACGTGACGTCGCAAGTTTGACATGTCTGTTCAAAAGGATCAGACCAAGGGTGATCCACTGGAGAAGGAAATGGCATAAAAGACACAGAATAATTAAGATCAGATAGAACTATGTTCCCCCTGCCCCCAAAACTGGGATAGAATGGGACTGGGTGTCAGAACCCAATTATATTTTATTTCGAACTAATCTACTCTGGGAAAACCCAATTCTTACTCTCTTTTGGATTCTGTCATACTACAAAGGGGGGGGGAGTAAACACGGGTGTTTATGACTGGCATTCCTTCTATCATCTACAAATAAACATCCTCTGTGGATTCCCTCTCTGGAGTACTAACCATAACAATAGGCAATCAGCCTTTGATCTCACTTCCTATGAAGCCTCCTTTGACCGGCAGCAAGTAAAAAGAGGGGGAAGATTGCAACGTTTGGGATCCGATGGATTTAACACCCAGCCATCTGCCAATTTGGATTGACCGGAAGGAATGTGGGGTGGGACTGCTTGGGAACGCTTTAAAACATTGAATGATCAGGGGGGTCCCCCAGATCCTGTCTAGCACACCTTCAGTCAGTTTTTCTTAATAAAGATTCCTGTTGGAAAACCCGTTCCAAGAGTTCTGTCTTCTTAAGATGTAAATTGAGGTGGGTCCTTACATTAGACAGGATCTGCAAAATTAGTCAACCTGGAAGGAAGAACCTTGCCGGGGGACTTTGCAAAAATTACCATGTCAGACGACGAAGCAGGGAAGGGGGAAAGCCCCCCGGAGAGGGAGCCGTTGCCCCAACTGGAAACCTGCCAAATATCCGGATCTGAAGGGTCAGATTCCTCAGGAGAAGAGGTGGTGGAGACGCGTAACCACAAGCCTCGGTGGTCAATGGGCATTGGAAAGAAAGGCGAGTGGGAAAAGAAATCAAGAAAGGTGACCCTGAGATGGGGGGCCAACCAACCAGGATGGAAGCAGGAGATGGAGAGATCCCTACACACAAGCGAAGATGAAGGAAGCTGGGCACAGCACTCGAACTGGATCCTAGAGAAAGCTATCGACTTGATGAAGAGGACCCTCAGCTCCCTAGGAGAGGAGAATCCTGAACCCCACGGCCGCACCAACTCCTGGAGCCGCAACTGGAGAGACACTGAGGGGGAATTGGAACCTGCAGCCCCGGGGACATCCGCTGATCCAGCAGTCCCCACCCCCCGCCGACCTACAGATGGAAATCCAGATGGAAGACAATACCGACGAAGAAGACACCGATCCATTCAAAGACTTCCGCCATTGGACGCGAAATTCAAGGGGGAGCCGATACGCTTGGGGTTTTTCCTAACCCAAGTCCTTGGCTACATGGAGGAACACGGGCGACACATCCCTAGCGACAAAGCCCGTATCCGGATCGTGCAATCTGCTCTGGATGGACCGGCCGCCGATTGGGTGGTGAATTTGCATGATTCCAATGCTCCAGAGCTCAACGACTTCAACCGTTTCATGTCCTCTCTGAGAAGGCGATTTGAAGACCACCTGGCTGATCGCAAAGCACGTGAAAGAATCAAAATGATGAGGCAAGGCAGACGGCCAGTAGCTGAATATACGCAAGAATTCCGAACCATTGCCAGCAAGCTGAACTGGCCGGAAGACATCCTCCTTAGCCATTTCAAAGACGGTCTGAATTACGAACTATATGATGCTTGTCTGCCCCGGGGGGACCCACACCAACTCGACGAATGGTACGTCCTGGCAGAGGAAGCAGAGATCAACCTACTGAAGAGGCACCGCCGAGGAAAACAATGGAGCCGCTCACCGCCTGAACCAACGCGCGAACCAGCAAAGCCATCGGCTATGGCCAAGAAACCAATGGGCTGTTTCAAATGCGGGAGAGAGGGGCATCGGGCTGTAGAATGCCGCTCAAAAGCCCCCCAGCACAACCCAGACAGACCACCGGCCAGCAAATCTGGGAAGTCCCCAGCTAAGTCAAAAGAATCTGCCATGAGAGGAATAGAAGCTGTGGAATCCCCTACCTCCACCCATCGTGGGGAAAGAGCCCCAGCCTACACCGCAGGGCCGGTGGACGCCCCAGATGACAGCTCGGAGGGTGAACCACTGGTAAGTGGATCCATCCCACCCATCCTCAAGACAGTGACTATATTAGCCCCCTCCATGCCCGAAGCTGTCAAAGTGAAAGCCTTAATAGACTCTGGCTGCACCCGCTGCCTAATTAGCCCGACACTAGTGGGAAATCTGGGCATCCCAGTGAGGAGGCTGGAACAACCAATCTCATTTGGCCAGTTAGATGGGTCCATAGCAGGGGGGGTGCCAGCTACCCTAGCCACGTTACCAATCCACCTATCCCTGGGAAATCATGAGGAAGACCTAACGTTTATAGTGACCCCAGGCATGGAATGCCCGATGATCCTAGGGCTGGAATGGTTAACAAAATGGAACCCCTGGGTAAATTGGAGGACGAAAGAAATCAATTTCCTGAAGGAGGACCCTACAGACTTAAAACCCCAAGGGGATCTATCAAAATTAAAAACGGAAATAGCGTCCATGGGTGAAGAAAAGGGGCTACCAGAAATACCAGAGGAATACAGAGACCTGGCTGAAGTTTTCAGTGAGGAGAGGGCGGATGAGCTTCCCCCCCACCGACCCACGGACTGTGCCATAGAGTTCAAGCCCGGGGCAAAACTCCCAAAGCCCAGATTATACTCCATGAGCCCAAAGGAGAAGGAGGAAATGGAGAGATTTATAAAGAAAAACCTAGAAAGGGGGTTCATTGAACCAGCCAAACCTAAGGTGGCCGCTCCGGTCCTCTTTAGAGAGAAGAAGGACGGCTCTTTACGCTTATGTGTGGATTATAGACTCCTTAATGCGATCAGTGAAAGCAACCTATACCCCCTACCCCTCATGAAGGACATGTTATCACACCTCTCGAAAGGAAAGATTTTTACTAAACTAGATCTAAGGGAAGCATATTACCGTGTGAGAATTAGGGAAGGAGATGAATGGAAAACAGCATTTAATTGCCCAATGGGGTGCTACAAATTCAAAGTTTTGCCTTTTGGATTACAAGGGGGCCCCGCAGTATTTATGCAATTAATCAATGAGGTACTAAGGGAGCACCTATTTAAGGTCCTGGTTTATCTTGACGACATCCTCATCTTCACCGAATCAAAAGAGGAACATGTCAACCTAGTCAGAGAGGTTTTAAAGAAACTGCGAGCCGCCCACCTATATGCCAAATTATCAAAATGCGAATTTCACCAGGAAAGAATAGACTACCTAGGTTACCGCATATCCCCACAAGGCATTGAAATGGACCCAGAAAAGGTCAGGGCAGTATTAGAATGGGCACCACCTCGCACAAGAAAGCAACTGCAAAGTTTCCTGGGTTTTGCAAACTTTTACCGCCAATTCATCCCCTCATTTGCTCAGATAGCCCTGCCCCTCACGAGCTTACTAAAAACGAAGGGAGAATCCTCAGTGAAACCTAGCCAGCCACTAAAATGGACAATGGAATGCCAAGCGGCATTTGAGAGATTAAAGAGGCTTTTTTCTGCCGAACCAGTACTGAGGCACCCAGACATGGATAAACCCTTCGTAATACAGACGGATGCAAGTGATGTAGCAGTGGGGGCTGTATTATTACAAGAAAATGAGGAAGGGATGTTACAACCCTGCGCGTATACGTCCAGGAAACTCACTGAAACGGAACAGCGCTGGCCCGTGTGGGAGAAAGAGGCATATGGGATACGTTGGTCATTACTTACATGGCGCCAATTCCTTGAAGGCAATAAAATCCCTTTCCAGGTGTGGACAGACCACAAAAATTTGGAAGCCTTGAAAACACCCAGAAAACTCAGCCCCAAGCAAGCCCGCTGGTCCCAGCATTTTCACCAATTCAATTTTAAGCTCAAGCATTTGCCGGGGGGAAAGAACTTTCTGGCAGATGCATTATCTCGCATGCCCCAATATAACAGCACGCGAGCCACTGACTCTAAACCGATCATGGGAGAATCACAACTGGCAGCGCCAGTGACTACCAGAGTCCAAGTTAAATTAAAACCACAGCTGGATAGCCAGACCGGAATTGAATTCCGGAAAAGTTTGGAAACAGATGAATGGTTCCAGAAAAATAAACACGTGTGCACAATGAAAGACGGACTGCCTTGGGTGGGGGAGAAGTTATATATACCGACCACCCAAAAAATCACATTCATGCAACTTTGCCACGACACAAAATCAGCAGGGCATTTTGGATTTGTAAAAACATTACACTTAATTAAACGACAATTTTGGTGGCCATCCATGAAAAAAGACATAGAAAGTTACGTGGCCAGCTGCCCAAAGTGTGCAATGGCAAAAAGGCTGCAAGGGAAATCGCCAGGACTGTTACAAACAGTGGCAAATCCCTCAGCCCCCTGGAGGGAAATAGCCATGGATTTTATAGTGGAATTACCAGAAAGCAATGGGAATACTGTCATTTGGACGGTCACGGACCTATTTTCCAAACAGGTTCACTTTATTCCTTGCCAAAAGATCCCCACCGCAAAAGCTTTAGCAAAACTTTTTGTGCAACATATTTACAGATTGCATGGGGCACCCCAACGCATCATATCTGATAGGGGAGTGCAATTTACATCTGCATTTTGGAAGGAATTTCTATCTCTTTTAGGGACCACCCAGGGACTGACGTCTAGCCATCATCCTCAGGGAAATGGTCAATCAGAAAAATGTAACGGAGTACTTGAGCAATATTTAAGATGTTTTCTAAATTTCCAGCAGTCAGATTGGACGGACCTGTTGCCGTTTGCAGAGGTTGCCTACAATAATGCAGTCCACTCCAGCACAGGTTACACTCCTTTTCAAATAGCTACCGGCCAAAGTTTCAACCCCATGCCAGAACTAACCCCAAACGAACCGGCAATCCCATCACTGAAAGAATGGATGGAACAATTACAAAACACCTGGCCAATAGTGAGAAAAGCTCTAGAGGAAGCTAGGCAAGCATACAAAGCACAAGCAGATAAGAAAAGGGTGGAGCCCACACCATTCATTATAGGGGAAATGGTCTATCTGTCTACAAAATATTTAAAATCCATACAACCCTGTAAAAAACTTGGACCAAAATATATAGGGCCTTTTCCAATTAAAAGAATCATAAACCCGGTAACAGTAGAATTAGAATTACCCAAGAATCTTAGGCAAATACACCCAATTTTCCACTGCAGTTTGCTGAAAAGAGAACAACAGTCACCCTTACGGCCAAAAATTCCCCCCCCCACCAACACCAATCATGATAGAAGGGGAACAACATTTCGAAATAAAGGAAATCCTGGACTCTAGAAAATATCATGGGTCAACTCAATACCTAGTAGCATGGAAGCACCTCCCCGCCTCTCACAACGAGTGGGTCCATAAACATGATGTCAAAGCCCCGAAGCTTTTAAAGAAGTTTCATACAGAGTATCCTAACAAGCCAGACTAACTTTTATACCTGTTTTGTTTTCTCTACAGGTGGACCTCTCTTATTTTTAAGGGGAGCCGGATGTCAGAACCCAATTATATTTTATTTCTAACTAATCTACTCTGGGAAAACCCAATTCTTACTCTCTTCTGGATTCTGTCATACTACAAAGGGGGGGGGAGTAAACACGGGTGTTTATGACTGGCATTCCTTCTATCATCTACAAATAAACATCCTCTGTGGATTCCCTCTCTGGAGTACTAACCATAACAATAGGCAATCAGCCTTTGATCTCACTTCCTATGAAGCCTCCTTTGACCGGCAGCAAGTAAAAAGAGGGGGAAGATTGCAACGTTTGGGATCCGATGGATTTAACACCCAGCCATCTGCCAATTTGGATTGACCGGAAGGAATGTGGGGTGGGACTGCTTGGGAACTCTTTAAAACATTGAATGATCAGGGGGGTCCCCCAGATCCTGTCTAGCACACCTTCAGTCAGTTTTTCTTAATAAAGATTCCTGTTGGAAAACCCGTTCCAAGAGTTCTGTCTTCTTAAGATGTAAATTGAGGTGGGTCCTTACACTGGGTCTGCGTGATTGTTGTTTACTGGACAGTATTACCTTATGGTGCTGGCAATTGTTTTTTGTATAGTGGTTTTTATTGTTTTTTTTATTGCTGTTGATGTGAGCTATCAAGAGTTATGGCTATTAATGAATAAAGGGTACCAGTTTATTTAGTCATTCAATTCTGGGGTTACAATTGAGTGCTGACTTCAACATGCTATTGTCCACAATAATGGCTACTCCATTTCTTCAGTGCTTTTCTTGTCCACAGAAGAAGATGCTACTTTTCTGATGTGAAATGATCCATTTTAGGCAATTTTAGATTGCAGATTCTAAGAGTATCAGTACTTCAGTTTGGGTATTTTTATGTTAACAACATGACGTTTTCCTTAGTTCACAGTTCTGACATTCCATGTATAAATGGTACACCTGTATCGGCTATATCAGAATTTGTTTTACCTTTGGCCACATTAGCCGTGTGGCCTTACATGAAATAGAGGGAAAGGGAAAGAAACATGAAAATTAACTTAAGAGGAATATAGACGGAAACAATCTTGGCTTAAAGATTGCCCTTTAATTCCAGGAATTTAGTGAAGGAGAGCGATAATGTTCTCTTTATACAGAAATTCTATATATATATATAAAAATCCTGTGGGTTGGTTTTCTTTCTTTTCTTTCTGCTAAAATGAATTTTAATCATTGCAGACCAGTAATGGAGGAGGGAGTTTAAGTGATTATTCTTCCTCTGTCCCATCTACTCCAAGCACCAGTCAGAAGGAACTACGAATTGATGTTCCACCTACTACTAATACTCCAACACCTCTTCGTAAGCAGTTCAAGTGCCGGTCCAACCTTTTTACAGTGAGTTGACAAAAAGATATTTGATTTCTGTTACCACTGATGTCAACAAATGACTCTGCTTGTTTGATCATGTTACTCTAATCAATTAATCAATAAGCTAACTTCAAAAACCATCTTTGAAGACTGGCTTCTCCTTTCCTGTAGTTAAGAATAACCTTAGTTTGGATGTGATAAAAACATCTAAATTCATTTTTTCTTATTTTGTATGATCTTTATCATGGTTCTGGGATGCATTGAAATGTATATAGAGTGAGGGAAAACAGTAGTCAATTCATACTTCCATCACATACTAAATTCATATTCAGTGCTATATATTCTACCTTTGAAGCAACATAATCTTGTTTTCAGGAATAGCAGCACTTGGCCCCAGTGGGTGAGAAAAAGATTGGCTGTTAGGTATTACAGATTGGGGACTTGTTCTTAAAGATTGTCCATTCTTTGACCTATTTAACCAAATTACACCTTCTACTATTCTTTTCTATGGAAGAGAATTCCCTGTGTCTTCTATGGGAGACAGTACCATGTGTCTGCAAATGAAGTCAATTATTCCAAATAGAACCCACTGGGACAAAAACAATTAACATGGTTTGACATCTTCTAAGGCAGACATGTCAAACTCGCGACGTCATGTGACGTTGCACAACATATCAGAGCTTTTTCCCCATTGCCGGCAATGGGGTGGGCGCAGTTTCCTGGTGACGCGTCCGGCCCGCGGGCCGGCAGTTTGACACCCCTGTTCTGATTCCTGCTCCTTTTTTGTTTCACATGTGGCTTAAACCTACAGACATGACTGTGGAAAACTAATGGAGGACTAATTGACTGAGAAGGGCCATTGTATATTGAACCTTTTAGCTGATGAGTATGTGTTGAGTTTTGAGCATTTCTAGAAAAAAATTGATTGATTTTGAGCATTTCTACAGAAATAATTACTGGTGTGCCTAGACTAAAGCTCTAACAGCACGAGTGTGGTATAAATGAGTTTCAGATGAGAGCTTAAAAATACCTCTTGAATTTGGGAGGAACCAATTTTCTAGTTAGTAC
Organism: Azemiops feae; assembly: GCA_023970755.1. Taxonomy (NCBI): domain Eukaryota; kingdom Metazoa; phylum Chordata; class Lepidosauria; order Squamata; family Viperidae; genus Azemiops; species Azemiops feae. The sequence goes on from JALGBA010000018.1 coordinate 2,999,507, forward strand.
ACATGGAGAGAGGTACTGAAAGTGAACCGCTAGTTGGAAATAGCATTTTTTTACAGCCTACATTGTTACATGTGTCCAGAAAACTCTTATGTTGCTTTGCTCATTTTGCCTGCATCTCAACATGGGCAAGTCTGCAGTTGTTTGAAATCTTTTCCACTTATAGATAATTTTCCAATTTCCCAATGATGCATGTCCATTTGTTAGGCAATCTTTTTAAATACCTTCTCAGTTTCATGGGCATGTATAAACCTCTTTCTGAAGGCCTCAGAGAGCTAGGCATGGTAATACCATACAACATCAACAATAAAGAGCACATCCAACTAAATATTTGAAGTTTCAATAAGACACATTATCCAATTCTTATCTAATAATGTTTTAATCATGTCCTAGTGCAGGGGTGGGCAACCTTAAGCACTCAAAGAGCCACTTGGACCCATTTCCCAGAGAAAAGAAAACACTGGGAGCCGCAAAACTTGCACGTGCGTGCGCAGGAGGGGGGGAGCTTGATTGAAGAGTTTAATTAAAAAGAAATAGAGGCTGCTGTGCATGAGTTCTCTCTCTCTCTCTCTCTCTCTCTCTCCCTCTCTCTCTCTCTCTCTCCCTCCCTCCCTCTCTCTCTCTCCCCCCCCTCTCCCTCTCTCTGATCTTCTGCTCATCTGGCAAGCTGGCTTCACGCTGTTCTCCGACAAGCTGACACACATTCTTATTGGGCTGGCTCTCTCCTGCCCTTGGTCTGCCAGTCCTCTTCCCCCACTCAGTGTGAGTGTGTGTGTGTGTGAGAGAGAGAGAGAGCTGCTGCTTTATGCTGCTTCCTGCTTCCTGCGGAGATGCAGCGAAGGCAGGAGCCCCACCCAATAAGCTTGTCAGCTTGTCGGAGAACAGCGTGAGGCCACTCTCTTTTTTACAGAGAGAGAGAGAGAGAGAGAGAGAGAGAGAGAGAGAGAAGGGAAGCGCAAGTGCCTCTCTCTGTCTCTGTCTCTCTCTGCAAATGGCGGAGGAGGCTGGGAGCCGTAGGAGAAGGCTCAAAGAGCCACGTGCGGCTCCGAAGCCGCGGGTTGCCAACCCGTGTCCTAGTGCAGTGATGGCGAACCTTTTAGAGACCGAGTGCCCAAACTGCAACCCAAAACCCACTTATGTATCGTTGGGGGCCAGGTGGGTGTGGCCTGCTGGGTGGGCATGGCCCACTGGGTGGGTGTGGCTACGGTAATCATGACAGACTGGGTGGGTGTGGCCAGGGTGGGCGTGGCCAGCTCGATGTTGCTCATGATGCCTGTGGGGGCCGGGCATGGTTGGGGGAGATCCAGGAGGTCTCTGGCGGATGGGATGGTGGGCAGGAGGCTCGTCCTGTGGGGTGAGGTGAGGCAAGGCAGGGGGCAGGGCAGGAGTGCCATTTCCATTCAGCATTTCTTGCAGATGTCTCATGACCCAAACTAGGTAACATCAGCAATGCCAGAAGAGAGGGGGTTTGGGGAATGAAGGAGGAGAAGAGGAGAAGGAGGGTGGCTGTGGAGTCCTTGCTGCTCTCCTAGCTTGGTGGCTTTCTTGCAGACGTTTCATGACCCAAACTAGGTAACATCATTAGTTCACTTATTATCCCACTTTGGGTCCTGAAACGTCTGCAAGAAAACCACCATCCTCAGAGACACCCCCCCCCAAGGACCCTTCATTTTAACTCTGAGCCAGAAATATTCTCCTTGATTGGCATTCCGGACCGTCTCAGGGCAGAAGAACCTGTCTGGCAGGACCTCATTCCTCTTTCCCATGGGGCACATCCCACTGCCCCCATCCTTCCTCCACCATTTCTTGGACCCTAAAGGCCAATGAAGTTTCTCTCAACCACCAGCTCCGGCACTCTCGGTTCCTCCGAGCTGCTCCACCACCTCCAGCTTTGCCTACCTCTCAGGGCTTCACCTGGACATGGCACCACCACCTCCGTTCGTGGATTGGGATGCTCCTCCAAAGGCCAACCGCATCCTCCCTCCTGACGGCTCCCCCGACCTTTCATCGCCTCAGTTCCACACAACCCCTCACAACCCCAAAATAACCTTCCAGGAGCAAATTCTCCTTTTTTCTCACTCACCCTGGCCGTCCCTCACAAATACCTCGTCCTTTGCCCGCTCCCCTCAGACCTATAACCGGCACCCCACTCCAGCAGCCACACTCCAACTGCCGGTGGGGCTGGGTCCCTCGGCGATGGTGGGGATGATGTTGAGGGCGGCGGCATCAGTTTCCTTTTGGCCCGCATGGCGGCAGCGGCAGTAGTAATGGAGGCTGGGGCTCGCATTCTGTAGCACCTAGCAAGGGGACCGCTTCAGAAGCAGCAGCAGCAGTGGCATCGTCATCACCAGGCTTGGCTGCCCTAAGCGAGGCCGAGGCTGCAAGCAAGGCCTAAACCTCTCAGCCCGGCCCTGAGGTAAAAAAGTGAATAGGCGAGAGGAGGAGAGGAAGGGGGCGTGGCCAAAGCGCGACCGCGCCCTTGGGCGTACGAGGGAGAAACTGGGAAAAAAACATCTTCTCCCACCAACTTGCCATCCTGCCATTGGCTGGGGCTCTCACCACCATCCTCCACCCTCTCCTCATGATTGGACAGCTTGCCCGGGTGGTTGAGGCAGGCTGGAAAAAAGACAGGTCGGGCCGTAGTTTGAGGAACCCTGCGCTACAGCTTTGGTGGCTCTATAGGCAGAGCTGCAAAGTTCTCTTCTCTGACAGAGAACAGAACTTCCCAGCTCTGCCTACAGAGCCATCAAAGCAGCAGGTGGATCGCCGGAGGCTCAGGGAGGAAGGGCGCTGAAGTGGGCGGTCGGGCCATTGGCAAGACAGAGCAACGCGTCTGAGCGGAAAGCGGCCTCGGAATAAGTGGGGCAGGTAAGGAAAGAAATCCTTGCTCCCCCCAGAAACTGCCTTTCTTTCTTTACCTGACTCCCAGCCCTATGCGCTTCTCCTTCGCGATCCACCCCCGCCGTGGATCACGAGAAGTTGGAATTGATTGATTGACCTTTTTCCCCAAACAAAACTTCGTTTCCTTGCATGTGGCAGCAGCGGTGGATTGCAAAGGAGCAATAGCATGAGGCTGGAAGTCAGGTAAGGAAAGAAAGGCAATTTCTGGGGGGAGCAAGGATTTCTTTGCCCCACTTATTCCGAGGCCGCTCTCAGACGCGTTGCTTTGTCTTGCCAATGGCCTGACCACCCACTTTAGTGCCCTCCCTCCCCGAGCCTCCAGCACTCCACCTGCTGCTTTGGTCAGCCTGCCAGCCCCCACCTCAACGCCCTGCCCACCGCCGCCTAGCACGGCCGCCCCAGGGCTGCAGGGGCTGGCCTGGCATGGGAAGGGCACGCGCCCCACCCTCCCGCCACCATGCAGGGTAAGGTTCCCGCCCCTGCCCAGATGCCCTCGCCTCCCCCGAGCATTTTTTTTTTACTAACCTGCCTTTCAGCTGCATTCCGTTTCTCCATTCGCTTCTCAGCCTTCGCCGCGTGTTTGTGGGACTATGGGTTAAAAAAAAAAGTTCCATCAGACATTCTAACTTCTCGTGAGATCTCGTGAGAAGTTAGAAAGCCTGATGGAACTTTTTTTTTTCTAAGACAAACACGTGGCAAAGGCTAAGAAGTGAATTAAGAAACGGAATGCAGCTGAAAGGCAGGTTAGTAAAAAAAATTCTTGGGGGAGGCGGGGCATCTGGGCAGGGGCGGGGGCGGCAACCTTAACCTGCGCAGCTTCAGCAAGTGTCTGGCCGGGGGAAGGAAAGCAACTGGTCTACCACCATGCTAGCGCCACCGCGTTGCTTCTCCACCCCATGCAAAGGCCCTGCCCCATCCCTCACATGGAGTGCCGTGCTGTCGCCGCTCCCCCCACCCCCATGCAGCACCTTTTTTCCAGCTCCGATGTGTCACTTCCTCCGCCGCTGTGTGGGACTAAAAGTTCAATCAAGCAATTCCAACTTTTTTTTTTTTTTTGCACACGGTGGCGGAGGCCTAGGACTGGGGCGACGGCGCACATGCCCACAGAGAGGGCTCTGCGTGCCACCTGTGGCACATGTGCCATAGGTTCGCCACCACTGTCCTAGTGCATTGGATTCTAATTGTAAGTATTTGAGATAGTAATCAATATAGGGGCTATTTACTTTTCCTGCATGAGAAACCTACATTTATATTTATTTTAGTTGCACAATATAAATAGTGCATATATTTGTTACATTTTATCCCCCTTTTCAGTATTGCTGAAATGAAGATTAAATATTTGTATGTGGAAATATGTGGAAAAAGTCAACCATTTTAATGGGGTGTACTTAGGTTTTCATACAATTGCACAATTAAATGGTTACCCAGAAGTCTGTATATTCATACTAGATTTCAAAAGAGAAAACTTTCTAAAACTGAGGAGCTTGGTTAAAAAGAAATGAAGACAAAGGATGATACAGTGAAGCAGTATTTATTTGCTATGTAATTTTATCTTAATCCACTAGATGTCATTGGGAGTCAAAGAATATAGCATAAGTGAGGCAAACTGGGAAAGGATGACATTTAAAACTATACTTTTTAATTTAGACTTGTTTAAGAATTTTTGGAAATAATGTACATTGAGGTTCAATATTTCATGGGGCTTCAATGAAGAGAAAATTAGATGAGAGACATGGATTCTTCTAAACAAATTTCTATCTATAATGCAGCATTCTGGTTTTGCAGAGATGCTATTAAATTTTAGAATTAAATTTGGTAGTTTTAAGAAGAAAAACAAATATAGTAAAATGAGGCGACACCCCTGGTCTATTAGAACTGCTGGAGAGGGCAAAACAGCTGCTTTACTCTCTTCGAAGAAAGGGGGGGGCAGGCTCACTGCAAACTTCAAAAAAGTGCTCTATATTAGCAATAATTGAAACAAGTCATGTTTTGGAAGAACTGCAAAACCATAGTTTCTGTATCTAATTACATATATGGTGGTTTAATTCAGTTCAAGAACAGTAATAATTAATTTTTTATTCTTGTGAGTTATTTTACAGGCATGAATTATGTCAAATATTCTATTCTGTATTGATATTGCTCCAGTTGTACTTACTATGAATTCACTTTTTCTGATATATATTAAGTTATAGAGAAAATATTCTATCTATTCCAAAATCTTTAAAAAAAACCTTTTGAAACATGATTATGTATGCTGCTTCAGCCAACAATTTTTGAGAAGGTGTACAAAAATCATTGCTTCCTAGCATACTTTATTTTATACCATCATAATGTAGAAGACAATAAGTAGTAATAATTATAGCAGCAGCTACAACATTATTATTTTTATCATAATGGATATAAAAATAACTGTGCAAATGAAAGTACTATTCCCCAAATTTTACAGCCATGGCTAAAACATAATGGTTATATATGACACAAGGCTATAAACGGGAAACATGAACCAATTCTGCTTATAATATTTACATTCTTAATTTTCCAGGCTTGAGAGGTGTGTTTGTGTGTGTCTATATGTGAAAATAAAAAAGATAAAATGCTTGCTGTCAGATAGATACAGTAATTCCATCAAATAATTTTGAGTAAGTGATTTTCACAGCTTTATGGGGAAAGTTTATACTGTAATATCTGATTTAGTAATTTTGAAATCGGCAAAGTCAAAATCATAACTGAGAAAATCACTGTAGATTGAAGGTGATTTTAGAGTGAACTTTTATTATTCAAAAAAACCCTTATTAAAATATTCAAAACTGTCACTCTGAATTTTTTTGCTAATATTTTGTTTCCTCTTTAAAGAGATGCTGTTCTAGTGACAGTATTATAAGGGAAATATTTTTTTAAAACAAAAAAAAATGATTAATAAAAACATAGAAGGCTCAAGCATCATATTGATTTGATTTCTTAATTTAACAGAAATTGAGAGTATGATCATTCAATGTGACTGTCTAAAGCTTTAGCTGAGTAGCCCTATGGATTAATCCAGAGTAGTGCAAGCTGCTGGTTCCTAAAGGAATGCATTAGTTCAAAGCATAAAATATAAGCATAATTCTTAAGCTGTGTGTGTAATGGGAAGACAGTTATGTTGGGAGTATTTTGTTGTTCAGAAGGCCAATTCCTTTTCTCTTAATTCATTCTCAGAAGTATGAAGATAGTTTTGCTTGGCATCCAGATATGTATTTCTAATGTGGATTTTTGAAGGCACACTGAATGTATTGTAGAAAACATCTGTGGTTTCATATCATTTGTGTTTTAGTAGCATTCAGCTGTGTGCTGGATATCACTGGCACATACACCTCATATATCATTTATGATTTGAAAGCCACATGAAAATGTTTCTCCGTTTTCAGTATTGTGTGAGTAATGTTCCCACTGAAAACTAATGGAGTGAAGTTGTCAGTATAGTTATTAAGGAGGATGACTTCATAATAAAATAAATCTGTCACTTCAAGCTTTACTTAGCTGACAATAATAGAGGAGGATATGAAGTTCTCTTTATATAGGATTATATGTATTTGTTGCACAGCAGTGAGAAAGTAAGCAAGGCACTTTTTGCCACATAATTTGAAAAGGGATGCTATTTTTTTAATCTAATCAGATAAGGTAGTTGTTCATTCTTAAAAGATGTTATTGTATTTTATTATGTCCATGACATTTGTTATTGAAGAAAGTATGCTTAAAAGAGTTAACTAGTATTTCTATTTTTTATACTTAGTCAAAGCAGCTTGGTTTTCTTAGTGTTGGTTTGATTTTGATGCTATCATCTGAAAGTAGTAAAGAAGAAAAACTAAATTCTAATCAAGATAATCCATAAACACTGCTGAGTTAATAGCTTTTTAAAATCTAATCAAATGATAATAAAGAATGTACAGTTATATAAAGAAATTTCCAGTGTGAAAAGATATGCAGTTTGTTGGGCATTTTTAAATCCCTATTGTATTAAAGAGTTAAAGTACTTATATATGTGTGTATGAGTGAGACAGAGAAAGAGAGGGAGAGACATTTTATAAATATAAAATTTACAATTTAATATGTGAATGTGGAAAAATGAATTAATGTATTAAGAGTGTTTATTTTGCTTTTACCCTAGTCTCGGAAAGGGAGTGACCCAGACAAAGAGAAGAAAGGATTGGAGAACAGAGCAGATAGTATTGGAAGCGGTCGTGCAATCCCAATTAAACAGGTACAACCTGTGTATATGTGTGAATGATTTCCTGTACTTGGAGGCACACCTTAGGTCTTAAACACCACGATGCTTGACTACTGTGCCAAGATTTGTTTGATATGCTGTGGTGATGAATGTTGAAGTCACTCACTTGACATCAATTAGAAGAGGTTCCTATGTGAATTAAAATAAGATCATTAGAATAAGAAGAGGGAAAATGTGACAACAGGCCTAATGAAGTGCAGTCTGCCAGCCTGCATATGGAGTGTGCTTCTAAGCTGAGCTGGCTTCAAAGCCTGTCTTTGTAGAAAGTGCTTTGATTGGACCATTTGCTGCCAGTCTACAAGGATAGATCAGCTTACTGTACAAGAGCCCCTTGTGATCACAGAAATAACCCGATGTGGCTCTCGTTTGCTGTTGCAGAAGGACATCTGAACATTGTTCCAGATTGATTTTCAGCAATGAGGCAGTTAATTTGAGTCAGCTGTGTACTTTTATTTGTAGTCTGCTAATAAAGGAATCGTAACTCTGTTTGGATGTTTTTATATAAGCAAATATTTACAGATATTACATAATTATCTGATCTTAATTAAATATCCCTATTATAATGTAGGATTTCAAACTAAGGAATTCCTTTTGTCTGTTTGACTACTAGTATTAACTGCATTAGTGCCACATTCCTAAGATACTGAATATGAAAAGAATTGCATATCAAAAAAAACCACTTGGATCTTATGAAATCATGTTTAACTGTTCTAATGCTTAAATTAGTTATCAATTTTTACATATCATAAATGGAATAGTAATAGTGAAATATTGCAGTCATATCCCTTTGTTTTCTGTTTCCTAGTTAGGAAATTCATTCTGTGATTGTAGGAATGCCTAAGCATCCTGAGGCTCATCAATAAAATTAATTTCATTGTCAAAATCCATTTAGAGTTTAAGCATCTGCATGAAGATAATAGTTAGGCAGTTCTCTATGGCCTAACTCTATCAAGGAAATAATGAATAAGTAAATTAAGGTATCGGTCTTTAAATTACAATAATTTCCTTATGTCTGTAAAAAAAGTATTGCTCATTCTGAGAACAACAACAATAGTAATAAATATATCACTTTTCCTCTGTTTGTTTCTACTAACATATTACTATTCTCTTTAATCAATTCAGTTTACTCCCCATCCTTCAGTCTTTACAAGTAATATTTAAATTAATATAATACTGATTTTCACGTCAATTCAAAAGTAATAGTTGGCAGTTCCAGGGTCTGGGTTGTGTTCCCAATTGTAAGTGATGTAAATGTTTTCATCATTAAATATTCTTCCTTTTTTTTTTATTGTATGCTATATGGTTTGCTGTTATTTTTTATTTAAGCCAAGGCACTTCTTGCTTCAGCGACAGACATGTTTCAGATTAGATGCTGCCTACCACTGGAGAGTTTTTGTTAAGTATAGTTATTATTTTGGCTGTATGTTATTAAAAAAAAAAATAAGAAAAGGATTTAGATATTCTGGTGTTTTTCTTCATCTCTAGATCAGAGGAAGATGATAATCAGAAATTTAAGGCCAAATTTATTATGAAAACTGAAGAATTTAGAACTGTTAATCTCCATTTTTTATAAACATGTGTAATTATTATTGTTTTATGGAAGAATAAATGTCTAGAAAAGAAAATTCCTAAAATTTCCTGCTGTAGAATGCATAAGAGCACACAAAACATATGCTTTGTTTAGAATAATGAGTCTTTGATTTCCTGTTTCCAACCTAATCTGATATACAATAAATACAGATATAGAAAAAATAATTTAACATTGTCAACTATAAAACTGCTTTCATTTTTGGGATAAGTTATACAACTTCAGAAACAAAATTGGTTTTACTGTAAAATTATATAGTTTTATACTTTTTATAATGCTAGTGTAAAATTATATACTGTAAAATTATAACCTTAATAGTAGATTAGCGAGGTTTTTCCTTCAGTATTAGAATTTTTCAAAAACCAAGGCACCAGATTTCTTTCTTTCTTTCTTTCTTTCTTTCTTTCTTTCTTTCTTTCTTTCTTTCTTTCTTTCTTTCTTTCTTTCTTTCTTTCTTTCTTTCTTTCTTTCTTTCTTTCTTTCTTTCTTTCTTTCTTTCTTTCTTCATTAAAATATGTATTTAGGGGTCAGGCCTCATGTACTGCAGAATGTACTCATTAATGATAGTGTGACAAGTTTAGAGAAAGTACTAGACACAAATATATACCAGTATCCCATCCAAATATCTGATCAAAATAATAATTTGTTTTTCAAAATGATTTAAGTATGAAGTTGCAGCAGGATTTACTGCAATACAGTGTTATATGTAACTATGTAACATGTTTAGACATACCAGTCATATTTCACAAGCACACTATGGCTAATGCTCGTACCAGTTTCTTAGATTTAGACAAACAACAAAGTTAAGATAAAGCAGAAAGGGAAAAGAAGTGTGAAAGAAGTGTAAAAGAAGTGAGACATAACCAAAGTTTGGGAGCAGATAAATTGTAAATAGTATTTAGCATGCAGATTCAATAAGGTGTTTTAACATTATTATTGCTAAGTAATTGTATAGTATCTCATTACTTTATTTATTTCTTTTATGTCCCATCTTTATTATTTTGATAAATAACTCAAGGCGATGAATATATTCAACACATCTTTCTGCTCCTTTTACCAGACAACAGTAACTGTGTGAGGTGATTGGACTGAAAGTGTGTGACTAGCCCAAGGTCAACCACCTGACTTTCATGGCTAAGGCGGGACTAGAACTCATAGTTTCTAGCCTGGTGCCTTAACCACTAGACCAAACTGACTCTCTAGTTTTTAAAAATACCTTAAAAATCAGTGTTCTTTTTTTAAATAATATTTTTTAATTTGTGTCAAACTTTCTAAAAAAGGAGGTGGAATGTTTAACTTATTCTAAGTACATATATGCCCAGTATTCTTGGAGTTGGATGGCCTTAACAAGTACAATAAATAAATAAAATAACATATATCAAATACAAGGGTTGTTTTTCAAGCAAGAGTCTTGTATTTTAGTCTTCCTGCTGATAAATGAGGACGGTCGGCATGCACTGGTAGGAGTGAGTTGTTCATAATTTTTCTGTTCTCTTTCACTAGTGCATCTTGCCTGTGATGCTATATAGCTCAGAACAGAAAGCCAGCAAGTCAGAGTGGTTTTAATACATCCGCTTATAATCCTCATGGTGTCATTGAGTCTGGCATCTAACTTACTAGAATGGCATCTGTTGAGCCATACAGAGGCACAGTATTCTGCTGTGGAGTAGACCAACCCTAGTGTTAATAACCTGAGGATGGCAGTTGAAGCTCTCCATTTAATTCCACATAATTTCTGGAGTATGTTGTTCCTAGTAATGATTTTTGCCGCCGTATTCTCTAAGTATATCTTGTAGGAGAGAGTCTGGTACAATGTTATTCCAAGGTACTTTGGATGGGGATCATAGGGAGTAAGTTATTGTTTAAGTAGACCTTCAGTAGACCTTAAGTAGATCTTAAATGCATGTTCATTTAACAACTGCATCATAATCACTACTTGCAACTGTAACGAGCAGGATTCATTACAGACATAGGCTGTGGACTATGTGTAATGGCTATAAGTCATGTTTAATACTGCTTATCTCCTTTTGCACCTAAAATTCAAAAGAATCACATCAGGATTTTACATATGGGTGATTCAGAATTATTTTTTAATATTCCAGTATTTTATTAAATTATACTCCTGACCTCCAAATCAGTGGCTGTATGAGTAAAGACACTGAATTATATTTCTCAGTTATATAAAACAGGAGTTTAGGTGCTAACCAATATGTTTTATTAATATCCAGTTTATGGAATAGATATATCAATTTCAAAAGAGGAAACTTGATTTAAGTCAAACTTTTAACTTGCTTCTCTTCTCTGTTATATTTTCTGAATGTATATAGTTTATGATTCATTCCCTATAATCTTACAGAAGTTGTTATTTTTACAACAGACTCTAAAAAAACAAGGTTTATAGAAAAGGATTTTATTTGTATGGTTTGTTTCTGCTTTCTGCTTTATGTTAAATCTCTGCCAGTAGGATGTATTAAAATAAAAAGTTCATGACCAGAAATATAAAAGCAAGAGGCACAGCTCAGCAGTGAGTGGGCTTGTCATGTATTAATTTTTCATTGCTGTGGAGAATTGTACATATATAATCGCTTGATTGCAGTGGGAGTTAGCAGTCTCCTATGGTGTCATTTGCATAAATCTTGTTAAATCAATGGCAGTTAATGAAGTACAAATGAGCCTGGAGAAGGTGACATGCAAATCGTGGGTGGCAGATGGGAGGTCTGTTTTTGGGATGGCAGCTGTGTGCTATTTCCCCTTTTTTTCCTTTCTAAATTGGAGCATAAATAAATACTAAGAACTGGCCTTTAGTGCTTGGCTTCGTAAATTAATGTATATTTGCACTATGTCTTCAGTTTCCGTGCACTGAAAATTATACAATACAGTAAAAAAAAATATGATAGAATTCATATACTTCTTATAGTATTTTGCAACAAATCCTGAATTGTTGTCAGACAACAAATCTAATGAGTTCATCAGCTTATTATTTGTTTGTAACTTGCATTCAAAACACAAAAAGAATATCGTTTTAAATTTATCAGCAGAAATTTTCAAGATGATGAGAATACCCAGAAGTCCAAGAACTAGAGATGTCCAAATATAGCAAATAGAATTAACAAGGAAAAATAGAATCTAAAAAATGATTTTAGTCAATTCATGGGTTTCACTGTTAGATTATCATCCAAAGATTACACATTTCTTTTCTCCTTCAGGATTTCAAGCCATCGGAACCCACCTACTTTTCCAACTTGCCAATGGATCTGCCTTCTGTTTCTTAACAACAAACTGCTGTGATGTGTGTATGTGTGTGTGTGTGTGTGTGTGTGCATATACTATATTTATATGAAATGCTACTTATTTATTTATATACTCTGGGGAGCTTACAAAAGGTAAAGATTAAAACTAGCCATTCTTGGGGCAAAAACAACAGTTAAACAAGATTAAGAACTAAGTATAAGAAATGCTACTTTACTGTAAGGACTGAGAATGACAGTTATTTTTATGTAATTTAGAACTAGATGGAAAAGTGCTTGAGTTATATAACAAAGATATTTTAAAAAGATATTGAATGAAGACAAGAAAGTAGCCAAAAACATAGTGATGGAAAAGCTAGAGTGGGATATAATAAATGTTATAAATTTAGTGGGGTTGCCAGAAAAGTTATCTGGAAGTTAGATTAATTTTTTGGTAAAACATTTGAGGATTGGAAAAGGGCTGATGTAGTCCCTATCTTCAAGAAAGGGGGGGGGGAAATGGACCCAGGAAACTACAGGCCAATCAGTTTAACAACAATACCTGGAAGATCCTAGAAAAGATAATCAAAAAACAGATCTGTGAACAACTAGAAACAAACAAAGTCATAACTAATAGCCAACACGGGTTTGTTAAAAACAGATCATGCCAAACCAATCTCATCTCATTCTTCGATAAAATGACCAAATTAGTAGATCAGTGAAACGCAGTGGACATAGTATACTTAGATTTCAGTAAGGCATTTGACAAGGTAGACCACAACCTACTCCTTGGTAAGCTAGAAAAAGGTGGAATAGACAACATCACCACCAGATGGATCTGTAGCTGGCTAACAAACCATACTCAATGAGTAGTCCTCAATGGCACTACATCCACATGGAGAGAAGTAAGCAGCGGGGTACCACAAGGTTCCGTTTTAGGCCCAGTACTCTTCAATATCTTCAGAAACGACTAAGATGAGGGAATTGAAGGGGAACTCATCAAATTTGCAGATGACACCAAACTGACAGGAGTAGCCAACACCCCAGAAGACAAACTCAGGATCCAAAAAGATCTTGACAAACTTGAACAATGAGCCCTATCCAACAAAATGAGTTTCTGTGTGGAGAAAAGCAAAGTCTTACATTTAGGCAGGAAAAACCAAAGGTACAAATACAGATTGGGCGAGACCTGGCTTAAAAACAGTAACTGTGAGAGGGACCTTGGAGTCCTAGTGGATGATCACTTGACTATGAGCCAGCAGTGTGCAGCAGCAACCAAAAAAGCTAATACAATCCTGCGTTGTATAAACAGAGGCATAGAATCAAGATCACGTAAAGTATTATTACCGCTTTATAAAACCCTAGTAAGACCACACCTGGAATACTGCAGCCAATTTTGGTCACCATATCACAAAAAAGATGTTGAGAGTTTGGAAAAAAATTCAGAGAAGAGCAACTAAGATGATCAAAGGCCTGGAGACTAAAACATACGAACGGCTACGGGACTTGGGTTTGGCTAGTTTAAAGAAAAGAAGAAATAGGGGAGACATGATAGCAGTGTTTCAGTATCTGAGGGGCTGCCACAGGAAAGAGGGGGGCAGGTTGTTCACCAAAGCACCAGAGGGAAGGACGAGAAACAATGGTTGGAAATTGATCAAAGAGAGAAGCAACCTGGAACTAAGGAGAAACTTCCTGACAGTGAGGACAATCAACCAGTGGATCAGTTTACCTCCAGAAATCGTGGGTGCTCCATTACTGGAGATTTTTAAGAGGAGACTGGACATTCACCTGTCTGAGACAGTGTAGGTTCACCTGCTTGAGCAAGGGGCTGGACTAGAAGACCTCCAAGGTCCCTTCCAGCTCTGTTCTGTTCTGTTCTAATGTTCCTTGTAATCTTAGTTTGTAATCTTTTCAACAGATGCCAGAAATTTGGAAAAGGCAAAATAATAGATATCTAAATTTAAGTTTGACAGTTTCAAAGCTGGATTTATTTATTTATTGTAAATATTTTTACGATTTCTTATGTGTTTTAATACTTGTAGCATTAAATTGAGGCTCTTCAAAAATTTAGAAATATGCCCCAAATAAATATTGTGCAAATTTTTGTTGTAGGAAAAAATTTCCCTTCATCTTTCATTTTGATGAGGCTAGTTAATCCACTTATTATATATTCATGAACATCCTAGAAAAATCAAGAAAGTTCTATCATTTTCTGCAATATAGTGTGGCATCTCTATATTCAAACATTCTGTCAATAAAACAGTTGCATTTAGAAAACTACATGGTATGAAAAGTTTTTATATGCAGATAATTATTTTTTAGAGGGCATGATGGCTCAGTGGTTAAAAACACTGAGATTATCAACTGGAAAGCTGACAGTCTGGGTTCGAGAACCATGTGCCACATAATGGGGTGAGTTCCTGTTACTTGCCCAAGCTCCTGAGCAGTTCGAATGTAGCAGTTTGAAAGCATGCATATGCAAGTAGAGAAATAGGTACTACTTTGGTAGGAAGGTAACAATGTTCCGTGTGCCTCGGTGTATAGTCATGCTGGCCAAATGACCACAGAAAATGTCTTCAGACAATGCTGGCTCCCTCACATAAGAAATGGAATGTGCACCACTCTATAGAGTCGGACTCAACTGCATAGGGGAAACCTTTACCTGTACCTAATTATTTTCTAAAAATTTCACACTCACACATAATTTAGGAGCTCCTGCCTTAAATGAACTATTTAAAAAAATTGAGGAATGTTTTCAGTGCCTGCTGATACTGAGTGATGAGCTCATCTATTAAAATGAAAAATGGATTTCATACGTTAGGTTGAAATGGGCTTTTTCAAAAGTAGAATAGCGTCAATGGTATCTGGTTGGCTTCCAGCTTAGTAATAGTGAAGTCCATTAAAGCTGGATGGTTAATAAATTACTCCAAATTCTTTTCTGCAGAAATGGGACATTGTTTATTTGTTTTGTTTGTTTTATTGGGCTTATAGGTTGATCCAACCATTAACTGATTCTGAGTAGGTTACAATCTTACCATACATATACCAACTTAAACAAGATAATATCAGATAAATAACCAACAATAGATAGTAAAATATTCCACTATGAAGGAATCTTGGAAAGCCCATATAATCATACACTCATCCATAGGAAGGTTCTCAATTAATTCCCCTTTCCAAGGACTCCAGAATTTTGATTGCTTTCCTAAATCCCAATAAAATTGGGCAAGTTGAATTTCTGAATTGGGGGAATGCTGGACCAGAAAAGAGAGGTAATGATTAAGAAGCCCAGCCTTCGAAAAACCTGTAAATAACATTTCTTAAAAGAGAGAACTCAGAGGGAGCTTGTCCTTCCCAATATGATTGGATGGGCTAGAGATGAACTTGGGGAGATACATGCCCAAGTCTTCATTTAACAATGGGAGCTTTTTGGTTGATTTTTTGTTATTGTATACTAATCTATTTCACAGGATTATTGTGGTAGGGATAAAATTAGATCAGTATCCCTGAACTGTCTTAGAGGAGAAGGAAGGAATAAATGCTTCTTTTGTTTCAGTTTCTTTTTCTGTAATAGCAGACCTGGTATATTGTGGGAAGTTATCTGCTAAATCTGATATGGGAATTAATAGAACATTTTTTTTACCATTCTTATCGCTTGTGAATTGGTTTTATCTTTTTAAAATAAAAAAAATTGCATGATTTCATTAAATTTCAATCTGTTATTTTTATCCCATTTCTTTATCACTATAATTTTATCTTTTGTAATGTTAATTAACTCATGACGTTTGATATAATCTGCACAAAATTATAAGCATTTCCTCTATTTCATCATTCAAGGAGTTAAAGAACAGAGTATTGAACCAGATCTGAATCTTATAGCACATTATTTGATGTTTCAATTTCATAAGGAATCCCTTGGACAGTATTGAATATGGCTTTTAAGCCAGTTGTGAATGTATCCAACACATGGTCAAGCTTGCTAACAGAACAGCTTTTCTGATTGTTATATTCATGGCATTCCTACAATACAGTAATGGAGTATTTGTTCAAAAACAAATAAATTTATTTCGGAGATCTTGTTTTGTTTTTTTACAAAGTCATTATATTTTTTCAAGTTGTTTATCCATCAAATATTTCATGGTCCATGCTGGAAATTTTCTAAATACTCATCTCAGGCTGACTGATCAGTAATTTCCCAAATATCCTTTTCCCCTTTATGAATTTAGGGTCATTTGCCCCATAACTACTGATACTTGCCTTTTGTATCTGCACACTTGCTTTTGGAGAACATAATCCGCATTTTTGGTTTGTTCAACAATCTTACTTGAATTTCTTCCTTTTATTTAACTGAGGTACTGTCAAAATTCTTCCCTCAGATTGATTCTTACCCTTCTGTTCATTTTGAATAAGCTATATTCTTCAGTTGCTATATTCAAATAATGAGAATCATTCCAGTATGTTTCCATTATACTTATTCAAAATATATTATATTTTTCTTCCTTTGCACAGTATGAGCTCTCATCTTGCTTATTTGTTCTATTGAAGATTCTTCTTGAGGTTTCATTGAATTATTTAAGGGGCTTCAGTTTCATCAGATAGAAGGAGACCTGTACATAGTCTAGTCCAGCTTGGCACAATTTATTTTATTTATTTATATTTCATACTTCTTAACTGCAAATCTCCTTCAGAGAGGGTCTCTGGGCGGTGTACACATTAATAAAATTAAGCGTTAAAAACAGACTAAGATCAAACATTTTTAAAATATAAAACAACATTATACAATTTCAAAAGATGGAGAGTTTCAAGATGGGGAGGTTAGCAGTTGTGGAGGAGTCTCCTGGGGTCAACCAGCCCCATAGTTGTGTGGGCCTCTGTGTCCTCAATGCAAGGCTCAATGCCAGTTTTGACCCATTTGTGGAAGGCCAAGGGATGGCCACATAGAGTTTTATAGATAATAACTAATGCCTTGAATTGGACCCAGAAACAAACTGGTACCTATGCAGTTCATGGAGAAGAGGTGTTATATATGCTCTTCTATGGCTCATGAAGCCACATTCTGCACCACTAAAACTTCTGGATACCTTTCAAGGATAGCTGATGTAGAGCACTTTGCAATAGTCCATTTGGGAGATGAACAGGGCATGAGCAACTAAGCGGAGGGCCTCCCTATTCCCACAGTGCAAAATTGGGCAAAAGCCCTGCAGCCACAGTTGGCACCTGCTCTGTAAGCAGGAGCCATGAGGACAAGAGGACCCCCAAGGTACACACTGGGCTTTTCCAGGATAGTACAACTCCATCCACGACCAAGATGATAAACTCCTGGATACAGAGGGTCCCACCCACAGCCACTCTATTTACATATAGTCCTCCAGTTATGACTGCAATTGAGCTCAGAATCTTGGTCATTGAGCAAAGTGGTGAAAGTCCCAGAACAATAATGTTTGGTAGCATTTTCCCCTCTGGAGGGGTATAAAAGATAGCAAACATCAGTATTCTGAGCTTTCTGGAACAACGGCATTCAGTAGTGGTTTTGCCATATTTGAGGTCTATTCCTCTGTACAAGAGAGGATTTCCCTTCCCTGCATGGAGGGAGGGCAAATCTCTCAGTGTGCTGAGTGATTTGACCTCAATTTCTTCTCTGAATCTGCAGAGAAGAAAAAGAAAGCAATAGCTGAAATTCAATAAAAAAGAAAAATCATAGTAGAATGGACTGAGATTTATGCTGATGGCACAGTAAAAATCAAGGGAAAGGCTTTAATGGAATTAGTGAATATTCACTAATATTTCTGGGAAAGGATAGTTTCATTTTGTTGATACATTGAAAAGAGCAGTTTTATACAAGTAGTTCTCATTTTACAACCATTCATTTAATGATCATTCAAAGTTAAAGCGGCCTGAAAAATATGACTTATGACCATTTTTCCCATTTACAACCATTGCAGCACCCCCTTGGTCACGTGAACAAAATTTGGAGGCTTGGCAACTGGCATGTATTCTGACAGTTGGAGTGTTCCAGAGTCATGTGATCATCTTTTGCAAACTTCTCACAAGGCAAAGCCAATGGGGAAGCCAGATTTACTTAACAACCATGTTATGAATTTAACAATACAGTAATTCATTTAAAAACAGTGACAAAAAAGGTTGCAAAATGAGGCAAAACTCACTAAACAACTGTCTTGTTTAGCAACAGAAATTTGGGGCTAAATTGTGGTCATAAGTCAAGGACCACCTGTATATATATTCTTTTGAACACAAGAAGGTCTAAATAGGAGAAAGTTGGGGCATTGAGATGTGCCGGTCTTACTCCTCCATTTTCTATGTGTGACAGTTGCACACCCTAAAGTTAAATTCACTTGACTTCAGAAAGATCTTGTGAGGGAGGAGGAGAGCAATACAACAGGAGGATGGAGACATTACTTTTAGAATAGAATACAGCTGGAAGGGATCTTGGAAGTCTTCTAGTCCAGCCCCCTGCTCGAGCAGGAGAACCTATACCATTTCAAACAAGTCTCTAGTCACTTCTTAATCTTTTGATCCCTTGTGTGTATGGAGGAATAGATGAGTAAGTGAAAATCATTTGTAATCATCAATCCTAGCTACTTCATTCTATGTTTTACTGTTCTATTAAAGTTAAGTTCTGTTCGTTCCCTGTTATGCTAGTAGAATTAGATACTTGAGAGACCACAGGGAATTGTTTGAAAGGAATGTAGATAGGTCATTGTTCAGACTTATGCTTACTCTGTTATCACTTATAATGATAGCCTTTTCTGAGTTTTATAGGAAAAGCACTTTGTAAAGAAAATCGTGTCTACATAGAACAGTCCGCTAAGTACATGATTGGGTAAAATCCATTTAAATATACATTCAGATTATGAATATACATGGAATATTCACATCTACATTTAAAGAAGAATGCAATGGGGTATTTCAAGGTTCTGTCTTGAGCTCAGTGCTCTTCAACATCTTCATAAATGATCTAGATGAGGGAATAGAAGGGCAACTCATCAAATTTGCAGATGACACCAATGTGGAGAGAATTGCTAACACTTTGGAAGACAGACTCAAGATTCAAAAGGACAGATTTGAGCATGGGGCTCTATCCAACAAGATGCAGTTCAGTGGTGAGAAAAGTAAGCTCCTGCACTTTGTCATGGTTCCGACAGATGAAACTCTTCAAAAGAACTTCGAGGCATTGTTTTCCTTAAAGAATCTTTTATTCGGGAAACAAAGTATCGGTACTACATAGTTGAACCCAAAAACTAATTTCCCCTCCCCTGGATACAAAGTAACAAAGTACAATTCCCACCTCCAATAAACAGTCATAAATCACATTCCCCAATTAGCTTTAAGCGCGGGCTTCCTCCCCAGCTCTCCAGCCCGCCAAAACGCTATCAGCTCTGGGCCCAATGTCCTTGGGTTCCCACGGCCGAGTTATTATTGTTACAACTAGCTGGACTCTCATCCCTATCCCCCCTCCCAGCATAAACTAATTCTAAAAGCATAGAGAAAATGGCTGTATTTTCATCTGTTGTCAAACAAGAACATCCGATGTTAGCAGCGTTGACATTTGGCCCCCCTTACAAAAAGGACAAATCTTGTAATGCAAACAAAATCATAGGTTAGGGGTTGCCCCTTGGTTTGTTAGGATGTTTCTTATAGAACCTATTAATGAGTCTTGTCAGCTTTTACATTGCTAGATTTCACCCAGGTGGCTTCAGACAACAGATACCCCTTCCATTGCACTAAGTACTGCAATTTCCCTTTAAAAAACCTAGAATCAAAAATACGCTTCACCTCATAGTGAGTCTGTCCTGCTACTACGAGAGGTCCAGGTGCCTTCTTAGGGGGAGGTCTTAAGGTGGAATCCCGAAAAGTTTTCAGCAGGCTACAATGGAACACAGGGTGGACTTTCCCTAAGAGTCTGGGAAGCTTTAATTCTACCGTGACCGGGTTAATGATCCTTACAATGGGGAAGGGTCCTAAGTACTTTGGTCCTAACTTGTTACTAGGTAACTTAAGCCGTAAATATTTTGTGGACAAATAAACCTTTTTCCCAACTTGGAATGTCCTTTGAGGAGCCCCCTTTTTATCTGCCTGCTTTTTATATGTCTCAGAAGCCTTTTTCAAAGCAGTTTTCGTGGCTTTCTAGATTTCTTCCCACCCCCTCACCCACTGATCAACAGTTTGGGAAGGGGAGGGTCCCTGAGGATATTCGGGTATTGGGTTGAACTCTTTTCCTGTGGCCACTTTGAAAGGTGTGAAACCGGTGCTGCTGTGAACAGAGTTATTGTAAGCCACCTCTGCAAAAGGGAGAAGGTCAGTCCAGTTCGTCTGTTGATAATCCACATAGCATCAGAGATACCGCTCCACCATTGAGTTCGCAGGTTCAGCCACCCCATTGGTAGACGGGTGAAAAGCCGACAATAGTCCTTGAGATGAGCCAATTAGCTTAAGAAAACTTCTCCAAAACTTGGCTATAAACTGCACCCCTCGGTCTGAGATTACTCATTTTGGTGTGCCATGCAGTCTGTAGATGTGTTTCAGAAACATCTTGGTTAGTCACTGGGCGGACAGGAGCCCTTTGCAGGCAATGAAGTGAGCCTGCTTTGAAAACAGATCTATCACAGTCCAGATGACTGTATTTCCCCTACTTTCAGGTAGGTCTACTATAAAATTCATGGCAATTTGTTCCAATGGTTGGGAAGGGTCCGCCACCAGTTATAATAGCCCAGGGGGTTTCCCCGGAATTCTTTTCATGGTGGCACATACAGCACAACTCCGGACGTAGTTTTCTACGTCCCGTTTCAAACCCGGCCACCAAAATTGCCGGCGGATGAGGTGTAGTGTTTTTAAATATCCAAAGTGTCCAGCCTGTTTTACATCATGGCCGTGCCGGAGCGTGTTGAGGTGGAGGGTTTCGGGCAAGTACAACTTTCCCCCTTTGTAAGCCAAACCATCCCTGCATGTTAGGAAGGTTTGATTGTCCTTGAACCATTGGTCGGTGAGGAGCTCTTGTTTTATTTTCTTTGCCCCAGGGTCATCGGGGTTTGGGGCTCTTGAAGGTGGGACTCTGCGCGGCGTGAGTTGAGAAGCAGTTTGTGGAGTGGAAATAATTGCTTCATTAACCTCTTCATGCTGGCTCTTGTATTGGGGCAGTCTGGATAAAGCATCAGCTAAAAAGATTTTTCCTCCCGGTATGTACTTTAGGGTGAAGCTAAAATGGTTGAAGTATTGCGCCCATCGTACTTGTTTTGGGGACAATTTGCGGGGAGTTTTCAGTCCTTCTAGGTTTTTGTGATCAGTCCATACCTCGAAAGGCACCTTCATCCCCTCTAGATAGTGTCGCCAGTTTAATAGAGCCCAACAAATTGCAAAGGCTTCCTTCTCCGACACAACCCATCTCCTCTCGCACTCAGTGAATTTTTTCGAGGTGTAGGCACAGGGTTGTAGGATCCCATTCTGGTTCTTTTGCAATAGCCCAGCTCCAACGGCCATGTCGCTGGCATCAGCTTGAATCACAAAGGGCTTCCCTGGACAAGGATGCTTTAAGACCAGTTCGACCGCAAATAGCCTTTTTTAATTCTCAAAAGCAGTTTGACAGTTCATAGTCCATGCTAGTGGCTGGCCCGGTCGTGGCTTTCCTCCCTCTTTGCCTGTTTTCAGTAAGTCCGTAAGGGGTAAAGCAATTTCAGCAAAGGAGGGGATGAACTGGCGATAAAAGTTGGCAAATCCCAGAAAGCTCTGGAGCTGTTTGCGAGACTTTGGGGGCTGCCATTCAATTACGGCTTTCACTTTGGTCGGGTTCATTTCAATGCCCTCTCTGGAAATTCTGTAGCCAAGATAATCTAGTCGGGTCTGGTGAAACTCACACTTTGATAGTTTAACATAAAGTTTGGCATTCAACAGTTTCTTTAGTACTTCTCTCACTAGTTTTACGTGGTCAGCCATATTCGTGCTGTATATCAGGATATCATCAAGATACACCAAAACCCCTTTGTATAAATGATCATGTAGTACCTGATTGATCAGCTGCATGAAGATAGCTGGAGCCCCTTGTAGTCCAAACGGCATGACTTTAAATTGATAACTCCCCATGGGACAGTTAAAAGCAGTCTTCCACTCATCTCCCTCCTTTATCCTCACTTGGTAATATGCCTCTCTTAGGTCCAGCTTAAGACACTCCCCTTTGTCAGGTGGGTTAGTAAGTCCTTCAGGAGGGGGAGGGGATATTTGTTTTCCACGCTCACAGCATTTAATCCTTTATAGTCCACGCAGAAATGAAGCGACCCATCTTTTTTTCTTTAAATAATACCGGAGCTCCCACCTGAGATTTAGTCCGTTCAATAAATCCTCTCGCTAGGTTCTTGTCCACATACTGCTACATTTCCTCCATTTCGAGGTGCGCCATGGCGTACATCCTCGGTCGTGGGAGTTTGGTTTCCGGTAACAGTTCAATAGAGCAATCATCAGGCCGGTGGGGAGGCAGGGTGTTGCATTCTTTTTCACTAAACACCTCCGCTAGGTCCCAGTACTCACTGGGGATGAGTGGCTCGCCTGGTTGAAGCAGAGCAACTATTTTTGCTAGCTCATTAGAAGGGCTAAGTCCTCCGGTAACGTCAGATGAGTTAAAGGGGGGCTTGGATTCTATAGGTAATCTCACAGTTCTTATTCCCTTCTCCCACCAGATAAATGGCTTCCATTTGTCTAACCAGGCTAGCCCTAGGATGACCGTCTCAGTCATTTTCGGAGCCACCATGAAGCGAATGAACTCCCAGTGCTGACCTATTTCTAAGCGTATGGGTTCAGTTAATTGCGTGACTAAGGTTCCTCCCATTAGGCAGCCATCGGCTTGCTCAAACCTCATGGGTTTGGAGAGCAGCCTTGCTCGTATGCCCATTTTCAGGGCAAGTGGCAACCTAATAACGCACCGGGAGCATCCTGAGTCCATTAGTACTTTTAGATCCACCTGTGCCCCTGTCTTAGGGATTATGAGCTTGGCAGGCAAAGAAAAAGGTGGAACGGGTCAACTCACCATCGGGTCGTTCTCTCCTTCATCGTCGCTGTCATAGGAGGGCAGAGTGATGGCAGATATGGTTTGGGCCTCGGCACTCTCCTGCATGGGCAACGTGACTTGGGCAATGGGTTCCTGCGCGATCCAGTTGGATTTCTCTTTCGCCAGCTGCTGGGCTGGTTTCTTCCTCGCTGGTGGTCCCGGTCTATTCTGCTGTTGAGGGTAAGGGATTGGGCAACTCGCTGCTCGATGTCCCTGTTGTCCACATCTGAAACACTTGATCAATGGGCCTGCAGGTGGCTTGGGGTTTTCCACAGCCGCGGCGGTTGGAGGCTTTCGGGGGGGTGGCTGCCGTCTGGGTTGATCTGGCCTCGGCCCGGCTTCTTACAGTGGGGGCTTCTTAGAGCGGGCAAGCTGGACATCCAGCCTTACTGCTGCCTGGTACCATTCTTGCAATTGATTAGGGACCGCTCGATAGACACAAGCCTGGGAGAGGTGATCATCCAGTCCCTCCTTGAAGTGATGAACTAGGGCAGCTATGCTGACTCAGGAATTCTGGGAGTTGAAGTCCATGAGTCATAAAAGAGCCGAGGTTGCCTACCCCTGAATTAGGGATTGCTCGGGCCACCTCTCTATTCGGCCGGCTATCTTGCGAAACTCTCACACATATTCCAGAGCGGGCCTGCCAGCTTGTCTTATTTTATGAAATTGCTCCTCCGCTTTGAGGGCTATGGATGGGTCCTCAAACCTTACTCTCAGCCCTAGGAGGAAGAGTTGGAGGTCCCCCAACTCAGGTGCTTGCTCATTGTATAAATTGTTCAGCCACTTGGATGCTTCCCCTTCCCAGTTGCCCGCAACCACGTTGATCATAGCGGCTGGATTCGGGTAGAAATAGGCACAGCGGTTCATGTGGGAACGCACTTGGTTGAGAAAGAAGATAAGCTTCTCCGGGTCTCCATCAAAAGTTGCTCAAAGGGGTGGCGCCATCAGCGGTTGCTGCACTCCTAAGTGAGCCTGCATTCCCGGTGGTTGCTGGCCTCCCAACTGTGGATGTTGCACCCCCAATGGTTGCTGACCTCCCCATGGTGGCTGTGACATCCCCAGTTGCTGCAGGCCCCTCAGTGGTTGGAATATGTTCGGGGGCTGCGGCCACCCACACTGCTGTTGCTGCACTGCCGATGGCTACTGGTCCCCCGGCGGCTGTGGGATCCCCAATTGCTGTAGGACCCCCAATGGTCTCAGCAGCTGCTGAAGTGGCACCCCCAGTTGCTGCAGGCCTCCCAGTGGTTGCTGCACGTTAGGGGGCTGTTGTCACCCCCAGTGCTGCTGACCTATGGGCGGTTGTGGCATCCCCGGTTGTTGTAGGCCCCCCTGCAGCTGCTGCACATTCAGAGGTGGCAGTCAGCCCCACTGCTGCTGCGCTCCCAACGGTTGCTGACCCCCTGGCGGCTGTATCATCCCCAGTTGTGGCAAGGCCCCCAGCTGCTGTTGCACATTCAGGGGCTGCGGCCACCCCCACTGCTGTTGCTCCACTGCCAGCAGCTGTTGGCCTCCCTGCTGTGGCATCCCCCATTGCTGTAGAGGCCTGGGGCTGGGTGGCCGAAAGGCACGTTGGTTCAGGCTCTTGCCTCGCTGGCGTTGCTCTGGGCTTCTGGAGGGGCGATGGCGCTCCTGGCTGCCATGTCTGGAGCAGCAGCTGGGGCTGTCCATCTCTGTGGGGCTGGAAGCCAATGAAGGTGGCTTCATGGATGGGGAAGCCGCTTGCCCTGTGCAAGTGGGACTGGGGCTTCCCCTCGGCATGAGTTGGTGACTGCCCTGCCAATCATCATGATCGATTGCGTATGGAGAACGGGAGGGCTTTTCCCCACTTCTCATCTCTAGCTCTTCGAATCTCTCCACCAACTTCTCCACTGATTGACTACGGACTGCGGATAGGTACTTCCACTCACCAGAGTCCTCAGCGGTAGTTGATTTTGCGGCTCTCCATCGGTCTGGGGAACGCGACTTGCGAGAAGCCCCTCTTTGCAGCTCGACCTCACCTGCCTTTGAAGCACTTGATTGTGGCAAGGCTGTCTCGAGGTGTCTGGAGTCTCCACTGGGTAGGGTCCAGTCTGACGACCAGATCAGTTGTCCTCGCAGCTTGGGTCTTGCCCCCATCTGGGAGACCTGAAAAGTTTCCTTCTCCGCCGGCGCGCTGGCCTACGCTCCCTCCTCTGAGGCGGCAGCCATGGCCAGGGTGCTGGTCTCAGGCACCCCTTCCTTTTCCATGTTGAGATCTTCCCACGAATCTTTGTCGGTCTATCCCTCGGCTTTAGGGACAGCGACTGGAGCTTGGGACCCCAGGATGGATAGGTACAAATTGTAGTTTTGGCGTTAATGTCACGGTTCCAACCGATGAAACCCTTCAAAAGAACTTTGTGGCATTGTTTTCCTTAAAGAATCTTTTATTCGGGAAACAAAGTATCGGCAGTACATAGTTGAACTAATTCCCCCCCGGATACAAAGTAACAAACAGTAAACAGTCATAAATCATATTCCCCAATTAGCTTGAAGTGCGGGCTTCCTCCCCAGCTCTCCAGCCCGCCAAAACGCTATCAGTTCTGGGCCCAATGTCCTTGGGTTCCCACGGCCGAGTTATTATTGTTACGACTAGCTGGACTCTCATCCCTATCCCCCCTCCCAGCATCAACTAATTCTAAAAACATAGAGAAAATGGCTGCATTTTCATCTGTTTTCAAAGCAAGAACATCGGATGTTAGCAGCATTGACACACTAAAGGTTTCCCCTGTTCAGTTGTGATCGATTCAAAAGGGTGGTGCTCATCTCTGATTCTCAGCCAAGATAACCTGCATTGTCTATGTGTCTGCCACCATGTGGCCAGCATGAAAATACAGTAACCTTCCCGCTAAGCGGTACCTATTTATCTACTAACATTTGCATCCTTTTGAACTGCTAGGTTGTCAGGAGTTGGAGCAAGTAACGGGAGCTCACCATGTTGTGTAGCGCTTGTGTCTCGAACCCTGGCTATCAGCCTGCCAGCTGACAAGCTCAGTGCCTTAACTGCTAAGCCATCATTCCCCTCACTTAGACATTTAGGCAGGAAAAACCAAATGTACAGGTATAGAATAATTAGTACCTAGTTCAATAATAGTAACTATGAGAGGGATCTAGATGTCCTAGTGGACCACTACTTAAATATGAGCCAGCAGTGTGCTACAATTCCCAAAAAAAACAATGTAGGCTGCATGTACAGATAGATAAAAAGATCACAATAAGTGATAGTACTGCTCGATACTATACTAGTCAGGCTACATTTGGAATACTGCATCCAGGTCTGGTCTCTGTGATACAAAAAAGATGGTAGAAAGAGTGCAGAGAAAAGCAATAAAGATGGTAAGAGATCTAGAAGCTAAAGGCTAAACCATATGATCAATGGCTAAGTATGTTTAAGGTATGTTTAGCCTAATGAGGAAAAAGGCTTACAGGGAATATGATAATTATCTTCCACTATTTTGAGGGGCAGTCACAGGGAAAATGAGGTTGACTTATTCTCCAAAGCACCTGAAGGTAGGACAAGAAGCAATGGAGGGAAGCTCATTAACGGAAGATCCAACCAGGAACTAAGTGACCAAATTAATAGACCAGTGAAATGCTGTGGACGTGGTATACTTAGATTTCAGTAAAGTGTTTGATAAAGTAGACCACAACCTATTTCTTGGTAAGCTAGCAAAATGTGAGATAAGACAACACCACCACCAGGTGTGTTTGTAAATGGCTGACAATCATACATAGTATACGTAGTCCTCAACAGAACTACATCCACATGGAGGGAAGTAAGCAGGGGTGTACCTCAAGTTTTAGGACCATTATTCGTCAATATTTTCATAAACAGTCTAGACGAGGGAATTGAAGGGGAGCTCATCCAATTTGCAGATGACACCAAGCTGGCAGAAATAGCCAACACCCCAGAAGATAGGCTCAAGATCTAGAAGGATTGTGACAGACTTGAACATTGGGACATATCTAACAAGATGAAATTCAGTGTAGATAAAAGTAAGGTTTTACACTTAGACAAGAAAAACCAACTCTATACTGTAGGTATAGACTGGGTGAAACTTGACTTAATACCTGTAACTGTGAGAGGGATCTTGGAGTCCTAGTGGACAATCACTTAAATATGAGCCAACAGTGTGCAGCAGCAGCCAAAAAAGCCAATATTAACAGAGGGATAGAATCAGGATCAAGTGAAGTTCTAGTACTGCTTTACAAAACCTTAGTAAGACCACACTTAGAATACTTCATCCAGTTCTGGTCACCACAATATAAAAAAGATGTTGAGACTCTGGAAAGAGTGCAGAAAAAAGAGTGCAGAAAAATATTAGGGGGCTGGAGACAAAAACAAATGAAGAATGGTTACATGGATTGGGTATGTCTAGTGAAAAGGACTAGGGTGATATGATAGCACTTTTCCAATATTTGAGGGGCTCCTACAAAGATGACGGGGGTCAAATTATTTTCCAAAGCATCAGAAGGCAATGGATGGAAACTAACCAAGGAGAGAAGCAACCTAAATTTCCTAATGGGAAGAGCAATTAACCAATAGAATAGCTTGCCTTCAGAAGTTGTTGATGCTCCATCACTGGAGACTTTCAAAAAAAGACTGGCCAACCATTTGTCTGAAATGATATAGGGTCTCCTGCTCAAGCAAGGGGCTGGACTAGAAGATCTCTGAGTTACAGTACCTTCCAATACTGTTGTTCTATGTTCTATGTAAGGACAAATTTATTGACAGAGAGCAATTAACCAATGGAACAGCTTGTCTCAGAGTTGTGGGGCTCCATCCCTGGAGGTTTTCAAGACAAGATTGGACAGTCATTTGTTTGGGATGGTATACAGACTCCTGCCTTGGGCAGGGGGGGTGGACTAGAACAGGGGTTCCCAACTCCCGGCCCACGGACCAATACCAGTCCGCGGCACATTGGGAACCAGGCTGCACAAGCGGCGGGTAAGTGTGCAAAGCATCATTTATGCATGCACAGCAGTTGGTTGCATGTGCGAAACCATCTCCTCCCCTGCTGCTGCCGCCACTACTGCTGCCAGTCCATGGAGCAAGCAAGATTGGGGACTGCTGAACTAGAAGACCTCCAAGATTTCTTGCAACCCTATGATTTTGTGATTCTATAAATATTTGTATAATTCATTCTTCTCCTATGGTTAAGGTTAGTGTCTTCACTTTGCTATGTTGTCATAATGGATTTAGATATGGATTAAACCCCCAAAGCCAAATCATGTATGGATGCAAAAATCATAGTTCTCTCTCAAGAAAAAGCATGCTTTTCTTTCATTGCTTGTTTCTTCAAGGTGGTTGTTACTTAGAAGAGATGCAGTCACCACATTTATCTGCTAACTCCCTTCTCTCATCAGTTTATGGGGAGAATTATAATCTGTTATTCAGCGGAGTTACAGATAAATTGGGAGCTGAAATTATTGTTCTTTAACCAGCTTTCTCTGTACTTTGCCTGAAAGATTAGGCAGGTGCTTGCATTTTCTCAAAGAAAAGAGTGTGGACTTCTTCCCTACTGCGATATTCTTAGAGGTCTGAGAGTTTACATAAAACTTTGCTTTGGAATGGAAATCTGTATTGAGGGACTTTCTGATTTGGTTTTTTTTTTTTTTCTTCAAATGAAAGGACAAGGAAAAGAAGAAAGGGAACTATACACATTGGTTGTATCCAGTGGCTGTTTTCCTTCTAGAATAGAATAGAGCTGGAAGGGACCTTGGAGGTCTTCTAGTCAAGCCCCCCGCTCAGGCAGGAGAACCTGTACCATCTCAGACAAGTGACTGTCCAGTCTCTTCTTAAAAACCTCCAGTGATGGAGCGCCCACGATTTCTGAAGGCAAGCTGTTCTGGTTAATTGTCCTCACTGTTAGGAACTTTTTCCTTAATTCCAGGTTGCTTCTCTCTTTGGTCAGTTTCCAACCATTGTTTCTTATCCTGCCCTCTGGTGCTTTGGAGAATAATTTGACCCCTTCTTCTTTGTGGCAGCCTCTCAAATACTGGAATACTGCTATCATGTCACCCCTATTTCTTCTTTTCTTTAGACTAGCCAAACCCAAGTCCTGCAGTCGTTCTTCATATGTTTTAGTCTCCAGGCCTTTGATCATTTTAATTACTCTTCTCTGAACTTTTTCCAAGGTCTCAACATCTATTTTGTAGTATGGTGACCAAAATTGGTTGCAGTATTCCAGGTGTGGTCTCATTAGGGTTTTATAAAGCGACACTAATACTTCATGTGATCTTGATTCTATGCCTCTGTTTATACAACCCAGGATTGTATTAGCTTTTTTGGCTGCTGCTGCACATTGCTGGCTCATAGTCAAGTGATCGTCCACAAGGACTTCAAAATCCCTCTCACAGTTACTGTTTTTGAGCCAGGTCTCACCTAATCTGTACTTATATCTTTGATTTTTCCTGCCTAAATGTAAAACTTTCCTTTTCTCCACATTAACACTCATTTTGTTGGATAGGGCCCATTGTTCCAGTTTGTCAAGATCTTTTTGAATCCTGAGCTTATCTTCTGGGGTGTTGGCTATTCCTGCCAATTTAGTGTCATCTACAAATCTGATGAGTTCCCCTTTTATTCCCTCATCTAAGTCATTGTTGAAGATATTGAAGAGTACTGGGCCTAAGACGGAGCCTTGTGGTCCTTCTCTCCATGTGGATGTAGTACCATTGAGGACTACTCAATGAGTACGGTTTGTCAGCCAGCTACAAGTCCATCTGGTGGTGATGTTGTCTATTCCACCTTTTTCTAGCTTACCAAACAGTAGATTGTGGTCTACTTTGTTGAATGCCTTACTGAAATCTAAGTATACTATGTCCACAGCGTTTTGCTGATCTATTAATTTGGTCACTTTATCAAAGAATGAAATAAGATTGGTTTGGCATGATCTGTTTTTAACAAACCCGTGCTGGCTACCAGTTATAACTGCTTGCTTCTAGTTGTTCGCAGATCTGTTTTTTGATTATCATTTCCAGGATCTTCCCAGGTATTGATGTTAGACTGATTGTCTGTAGTTTCCTGGGTCTGTTTTTTCCCCCCTTTCTTGAAGATGGGAACCACATCAGCCCTTTTCCAATCCTCTGGTACTTCCCCGGTGCTCCAGGAGTTTTGAAAGATATGGTGCAATGGTTCTGAGATTACATCTGCCAGCTCCTTCGGAACTCTGGTATGTAATCTGTCGGCTCCCGGTGATTTATATTCATCAAGGTCGGATAGATGTTCTCTTACCATTTTCTTGCTTATTTTAATTTTTGTTTCTAGTTTGTCTTTTGCACTATTTTTTTTGGTATGTTGTGCTATAATTTCTTTTTGTATGAAGACTGATACAAAGAATGAGTTAAGCAGCTCTGCTTTCTCTCTATTGTTTGTTACTTCCTTGCCATCTTCTCTCTTTAATGGACCTACAGCTTCCTTGACTTTTTTCTTGTTATTAATATGTTGAAAGATTTTTTTTATTATTATCCTTGATTTCTGTTGCAAGTCTTTGTTCATTCTGAGCCTTTGCTTTCCTGACTTCTTCTTTGCATGTTCTGGCTGTCTGCTGATAATCAACCTTAGTTATTTGTCCCTCTTTCCATTTTTTGTATTTGTCCTTTTTGTCTTTCAGTTTGTCTGAGCGATCTTTGTGCAGCCATGCTGGTTTCTTCTTGACTTTCTTGTTTTTCTTTTTCAGTGGTATTGTGCTGGACTGGGCTTTTATGATAGCATTTTTCAGAGTTTCCCATGCTTCTTGAATTGTTTTCCCCTTTAGGATTTTCAGCCATGGAATCTTTCCTAGGTTCTCTCTGAGTTTGTTAAAATCAGCTCTTTTGTAGTTTAAGACATTGGTTGACTTGTTTTCTATTGCTTGTGTTTGCATTATATTGATTTCCAGTATGATGTGGTCACTTTCCCCCAAGGTTCCGGCAACTTCAACTCCCTCTATCACTTCTTCTTGATTAGTAAGAATTAGGTCCAGTATAGTTTTACTTCTAGTTCCCTCCTCTACCTTTTGGATGACAAAGTTGTCGGCTAGGTTGGTTAGGAATCTGTTTGATCTCCCGCTCGCTGCAGAGTTCGTCTCCCAGCTGATATCTGTGTAGTTGAAGTCTGCCATTACTACTGTGATATGCTTCCTACATACATTTGTTAACTGGTTGGCAAAGAGTCCATCTATTTCTTGTGATTGGTTGGGTGGCCTGTAATATATACCTATGGCAATGTCACTTTTTTCATTTTATATTGACCCATATAGATTCTTTGATCATGTGCATTTCTGTAGATATGTAGTATTCTCTTACATATAGTGCAACTCCCCCTCCTCTTTTTGTAGTTCTGTTTCTTTTGAACAATTCCAGTCATGGGTTTCGTCCTACCAGGTTTCTGTAATGTCAACTATGTCATACCCACCCTTGTGTACTATTGCTTCTAGTTTACAATGTTTGTTCCCCAAGCTTTGAGCATTTGTATATAAACATTTAAGACTTTTATGTCTTAAATGGGTCTGTTTCCTGGATCTCCTGATTATTGTTGTTCGATTTTTTCTTTTTTCTCATCACTCCCTACCTCTTTGTTTGATTTGTTTTCTTGGGATTTATCATTGGTTTTGGGTTCTAGAGATTCTAATGATTGGTCACCCTTCCCCTCAATTTTAGCTTAAAGCCCTTCTAATGAGTTAGGCCAGTCCTTTTCCGAGTACATTTCCCCCTGTTTTTGTGAGATGCAATCCATCCCATGCCAAGAGTCCGTCGCATAGGAAATGCAATCCATGGTCCAGGAAACCAAAGTTTTCCTGGTGACACCAACCCTTTAGCCAGTGGTTTATTTCTAGAATTCTTTTTTCCCTCAATGGGTGTTGGCCTTTTGTTGGGAGTACTGATGAGAACACTACTTGTGCTCCTAGCTCCTTAACTTTATTGCCTAGTTGCTAATAGTCTCTCAGTATTGTGTTCAGGTTCTTTGTTGTGTCTGTCAAGGCCCACTTCAAAACTTCATCCCAAGAAAGCAGAACTCGTGGAAGCAGTTTCTTCCAAAAGGAACTTTTATTAGGAGAAGCTGATAGCAGGCATGATAGGCAGGATCTGAGGGGTTCCTGCTCAGATCAATAGGTTAAAAGAGTCCCAAGCAAATCCCACCCCAATAGTTCATCCGGTCAGTTTGAATGGGCCAATCCTCAGGTGTTGTCCGCTGTAGGAAAGGAGCTGATAACACAGGTCTTTCCCAGGCTCGCAGCGATGTTGTTGGGTCTTCACACCTTCTCTTCCGAAATGGAAGATAAGCCAGATGGCCGGAGGCACATTCCTTTCTCACTCCAAGGTAACATCAAAGGAGAGACTGTTCAAAGAGTAGATATGCAGAAACAGTGGGAAGGATACAGAAAGAAACAAAGAGACAGCCCGCAGCGTCTTCCCCTCTCCCCGACAGGAGAATGGCAGAACCCTGAGAAATGAAATAAAAAGAAATAGAAAAGAGTCCCCTTTAATAATAATGGGTTCTGACAGTGTCATTCGTCCCAATGTGAAGGAGTAGGAGAGGGTAGTAATCTATGGGCCTAATTATTTTGGTTAGGTTCTTAGCCACGTCTTTGATTTTTGCTCCAGGGAGACAATATATGTCCTTGGATTGTATGTCCGGTCTGCAGATGGCTGATTCTGTTCCTTTGAGAATAGAATCTCCTATCACCAGCACTCACTTTCTTTTTTTGGAGGGTGCAGTCTGAGGTGCTTTTCTGTTTATCTCAGGTGTGTTTGTTGATGTGACTTTTTAAGGGATATTTGGTGTTGTTTCTTTGCTAGGTGTCTACATGTTTTCTTTGAGCGGGAGGTTGTGGGTCTGCATATTTCCATCTAGGGGGAGAAATCGATTGCTCAGTTTTAATGGGGCTGTTACTGGTTGGGTTAGATTGGGCAGCAGGGGTTTGTTAGATGTATGCTGCTTCTTCCTTTGATTGTTGTGTTTCCTTCTATGTGTGATATACCTCCATTTGTCTTCCTCCAAAAGTTTATCAGTAGGGTCAAGTCCTCTGGGAGTTATTGTTTGGTTCAGTTTGGGTATAGCTTTGTTTCGTAGGTTGGAGTTTGGCTAGAGTTGCCTCTAGATCCCTTACTTTTTCCTCTAGTACAGGGGTGTCAAACTCAATTTCATTGAGGGCCGCATCAGAATTGTGGTTGTCCTCGGGGGGCCGGGTGGTGTGGCTGGTGTGGGCATGGCCTACTGGTTGGGCATGGCCAGCTCGACATGTCAGGGGCACCTGTGGGGGTCTGGGTATGACTGGGGCGGATCTGAGGGTCTCCGGTGGAGGAGAGGTGGGACTGGAGCGAGTGCTGGGGCATGATCCACTGGAGGAGGCTCACCGTCCCTCTCAGGCCATGCAGGGGGGGGCCTGGACAGTGGCACAGTGCCCAGAGTCCTGGACAGCAGAGGTCAAGCGTCTCAGCCCAGCCTAGCCCAGCCCTACTTCCCCGAGGGCTCACCCAGCTGCATTTACCTCCTCCTCGAGCTGCTGCTAGTGTGCTCGCTCTCTTTGGCCAGACTGCTCATGGTGGGTGCAGGAGGGGAAAGTGTGTGGGTCAGAGGGAGACCCACTCCCTCTCCATGCAAGGAGACCGGGCTTTGTAACCAAAGCATCCTCAGCAATAGGATGGGAGACCACCAGGGGATTGTGAAAGGGCAACAGGGCTGCTGGTGGCCAAGTGCTAAGGCAGGCCTTCCCTCAGATCCTCCCTCCCTCTCATTGCAATCTCCTTCCTTCCTTCCTTCCTTCCTTCCTTCCTTCCTTCCTTCCTTCCTTCCTTCCTTCCTTCCTTCCTTCCTTCCTTCCTTCCTTCCTTCCTTCCTTTTCTCCCTCCCTCCCTCCCTCCCTCCCTCCCCTCCTTCCCTGCCTCCCACCTTTTCATTCCCATCTCCTTCCTTCCTTCCTTCCTTCCTTCCTTCCTTCCTTCCTTCCTTCCTTCCTTCCTTCCTTCCTTCCTTTTCTTTCTTCCTATTTCCCTCCTCTCCTTCCCTCCCTCCCTCCCTCCTCTCTCTATGCCCAGGAAGGAATGAGGGGAGAGGTTGGCAGCGCTTCTCTCAAAGAATAACAGAGTTGGAAGAGACCTTAGATATCTTCAAGCAGGGGACCTATACCATTCCAGACAATGGAATATCCAATCTCTTCTTAAAAGCCTCCAGTGATGGAGCACCCACAACTTCTGAAGGCAAGCCTTTTCACTGGTTAGTTGTTTTCACAAATCCTTAGTTCTAGGGTGGTTTTCTTCTTGATTAATTTCCATCTATTATTGCCTTCTGGTGCTTTGGAAAATAGGTTGACCCCTTCTTCTCTGTGGCAGCCCATCAAATATTGGAACCCTGCTATCATGTCACCACTAAGTTAGACATACCCAATTCCCACAAATATTTGCCATATATTTTAGCCTCCAGCCCTCTAGTCATCTTTGTTTACCATCCATTAAGACCAGATGGTCCCCTTGGTTTGGTTTATAGAACAGTGGCCACGAGCAGAGCTTTCTCAGAGACAGCACCCCAATTATAGAACTTTCTCCCAAGGAAAATATGAACAGTGCATCCCTCACCCGTTTAGAGGCAACTCTAAACACACTGTTCAGCCAGGCATATGTAGAACAACAACACATTTTATGGTCAAACAGCACTAAGTAAATTACTACTAATATTTTTCTTTCTTAAAATACACACTTTTAATATTGTTTTAAGCAGTGCTGGTGATGTTTTACAATAGCTGTCTTCGATAGTTTTCCTGTAACCACCCTGGATTTCTCCGAAACATTTAATTTCGAATGAGATGTTGATTTAATAAATTAGGCAGAAAAAACAAATGTTTAAATACATCTAAATCCCACAGACTTACTTCCTCCTAGGCACATACTACAGAGAAAATAAGGCATTTCATTTCTAGCCAGCATAGCTACAGAATGATGGGAACTGTGATCCATGACACACAAAAGACATTAGTTTGGGTAAGGCTGGATTAAATTATAAAAGAGCAGATGAGACGAAGTAGAAGCGAGAAACACTTTCCACATTTCTGACAAAATAATTAGGGGGAGGGGGCGGTTGACTCGGCCTTTTAATTTCAACTCACGCCAATTCCTCTTAACTTACCATTCAATCCAAAGAGTTCTATTATCAGCTGAATTTTAGGGAGGGGAGGCGGTAAGAATAGACCATGAAACCAATCTGCGAGTTTGCTCTCTTGCCTGCCTGCACACCACCTCCCCGACACAGCACGCAGCTCCAAGCCATCTCCCCAGAAGTCCTTTGCAGATAATTATATATATTTCTTTCGGGCCTCTCACTTTTCTGGGAATCGCAACGCGACTAACCTGACCCACCAAACAGCCTCACCTTCCCGCTGGCCTTGTGCAAACTGCCTGGCATCTAGTCTTGTCATCTTGCTTCTCTTCACTGCCGGTGGCCATGGCTTTTCCACATTGGGGCGGGGAAAGAGAAGCACTCACAGGCTGCGAGGCCAGGCAGGTGAGCGGGCCATGAAGGCACTGGTGGTGGGGGCAGCGCTGATCTAAACTTCGGGTTGGGCATCCAGAATGTGGTCAGTTTTACATCTGCAGGGCCGCCCTGCAGGAGGACCGAAAGAGGGGGCCCAGCCCGTCCACCGCCTGGCCTGTGGGACGAAATGCGGGGAGATGGGAGCGCACAAGCTGAGCATCAGCCGGCTCCTGGTCACCCTCTCCACCACGTGGTAGGGCCAGAGAGGGAAACGCGGCACTCACGCTGGATGCAGAGCTATCCGGCATGATTGCCACATTCCCCTCTCCAGCCCCCTGCAAAGTGTGATCAGGCGTGGTGAGGCGTTGCCCGGCAAAGCAGAGCCAGATGAGAAGAGGAGAGGCCCGGCAAAGCGGGGCACGGCTGGGCGTGGCCGGGCGTGACGGAGTGAGGCCGGGAGGGGAGGGACAGGGCGGGTGAGGCAAATGCGCTGCTGCTGTGCACCACCAGCACCCAAGTGCTCACCATTTCCTGTGTGTGCTCCGGGGGGGCACCCAGCTGGGTTGGGATGGGCCAGGGCTGGGGCAGCGGGGGCCGGTCCCTTGCCATTTCTGGGACAGTCCCGGTGGCCAAATCTGGGCTCTTCGCGGGCTGGATCCGGCCCACAGGCCTTGTGTTTGACATATCTGCTCTAGTAGTTCACATAGTTTACATTTAATACATGTATAATTTGGGTGTTCTTTGGGCATAAGCATATACATGGAACGTGTACAATAGTATCCGTCGCCTGTTCCATGAATTTGTTGTTTGAAAATCCCTCTTTTATGGTTGGTGGATGTGCTTTGCTGTTAGTCATGCTTCTACCTTTTCTGTTGTAGGTAATTATGCCTGTTTTTTTTTCTATCCTATGTTTTGCAAATCAAAATACCATCGGTTTCTTTTTCCAAGAGTCTGCTGTGCGGTTGCCATTCACAGTCCCTGGCCTACTGCTCTGCTGCCTTTCTCAATCCCCAGTCTACTGGTCTGCTGCCATTTGCAGTCCCTCTCTACTGGTCTGCTTCTGTTTGCATATCCGGTCTAGTGGTCTGCTGCCGTTCTAAATAAAGATAGTTTTGTGAGACTTTGGCAACTCTCTATTAAAGTTTCATATAATTCAGCCCGCATTCAATTCCTGCAGGTTGATCTAAAAATAAACAAAAATTCTTTTTGAAATCTCAACAATATTGACAATCTTTTGGAACTGACATTATGGAATTGGATGCATCAATGATCTCATTCAATATAAGCTGTATAAGGCTTATACTGTTTGGTCTCTTCCTTTAACTGAACTATTTCTGTCCTAAAGCTCATTAAAACTTTTAGAATTCACCACTGAATATGTTTGAGTGTATGTGTGTTATAATTTTAATTGTAACACTAAATGTAATCTCAGAAAAGAGAGAGAAATATGGCAGTATTACAAAATTTGGATTTAAGAGAGAGAAAGAGATTTACCAATGCCTAATTATTTTCCAATCTTAATCTTTTATCTAAACATAAATTGATTTTTTTCTTGAGTATTTCCCAAATTAAAAAAATTCAAGTATCAGGAATTCTGTAGTAATTATGTAATTATTACAGAGTGATCTGTAATGATTTAAATTGTTAATAAAATTGTAGGATAATTAAATATTTCTGAACATTTGGGCACAGTTGCATTGAACTGTGAAGAAATAATTATATAGCCAATCAAAAAGAGATAACATGTAAATTCATTTAGAGGATCAGTATGTATTATGACTATCATGGTGATTCTTATTACAGAAGAAATTAAAGAAATTAAATATACATTTTGTGCTAAGAGGCAATACAAAAATTAGTTTCTGGATTAGTTGTTAATTGATTTGGTAATTCCCTTGATTATGAATGCTCTCCCCCCCCCTTTTTTTTTTTTGCTGTTGTTGTTGCATTCAGTTAACAATGGCTAATTCTAGAATCACTGAAATATTTCTCCAATTAGATTAAATATGCCCTTACAACAGAGTGGCTAATATTATAGATATTTGCCTAAAATGTTAAATTTTCCCATTTAGTGCGTTTTAATGCACTAATATTCATATGGGCAGTGTGCTAAACCATTTCTTTAGATACTGTATACGTTATATTGGCTGAAGCAAAAATATGGTGGGGTTTGTATCAAGGATATAGTTATTCTTGGGAAACAAAAATAAATTTTTAAAAGATTATACAATACTCATTTTGCTATAAGACAATATTTGATCTAATTGGAGAAAATGTGGTGATAATATATAGGTAATCCTCACTTAGTGACCAGCAACTCTTGTCACTGAGAAACACAGTCACTAAGTGAAACATGACATGACTGCGAAGGACTTAAAACCTCAATTTCGCTATCGTCATTAAGCAAGTCATCATGGGTTGTTAAGCTAGACATTACCTGACCATGACTGCTTCTCCATTGAGTCTGTTTATCAGAAGCTGGCTGTAAAATGTACAAATAGCGATCGCATGACCATCGGACACTGCAATGGTATAAATATCTGCTGGTTTCAAAATGCCTGCATGTCAATCACATGATCATGGGAATGCTGCAACAGTTGTAAATGTGAGGACTGGTAGGAAAGTTACTTTTTCATTGCCCTTGTAACTTTGAATCATCGTGGCAGTCATTATGCAAAGTCTACCTGTACTACAAGATTTTCAAAGTTGACAACATATCTAATAAGTATATATTTAATTGCAATGGATGAGAGTTGTAACTTTATTTACCCTCTTTCCTTAAATGACATTTACCTAATTATATTTTCTTGCATATACAAAATGTGTCTTTAAATTTGTGTCCAAATCAATTGCCTTATTTTCTGCTACTGATTATTACCAGAGATACACAAGCAACATTCTGGATGAAAGGGATTTTAATACATTTTTAGTTTAAAATAAATAAGGTAGCAGATGCCATCAAAGCAGTAAATAAAATTCAAAATCTGTGTTTATAGGTTAAAAAAATAGGTTAAAATGAATGGAATGAAAGTTAATAAAAGCAAGTGCATATTTATTGACTTAGAAAGCATAAATTAAATCAATTGGATATACAGGTAGTCCTTCTGCTAGTAATGAGACATGTCCGGCCTGGCCCTTCACAAGGCAACAGCTGCCTCACAAACTGCCAGGCCGGGTGTGCCTTGTCAGCAGCAGGAGGAAGACAGTGAAGGTCAGCTGGGGGGCAGAAGCATGGAGGTAGAGGTGACAGCATGCAGGGCAGAGCATAGGTGACAGACTGAGTGTGGCAGGGTTGCAGGGCAGAACATGAGGCAGCAGAATGCTGAGCTGCCAAAAGGGCAGAGATGAAGGGCGATGGGCAGGTGGGGGGAGTTGAAGGATTTACCATGTCATCCATGGTGACATTGTGAATGTGGGTGGGCTGCCAAAGACCTGAATTTTGAATATGTGATTTTGGCAGTGCTGCAACAACCCTAACTTTAATGACCAGGTATACGTAGAATTTGTTCTGCACCATTGTAATTTCAAACAATCGCTGAATGAAAGATCCTCAAGCAATGAGTATTAGTATCTGACTTGCAAATTGCATTGATGAGGAAGATATTGGATTAATGGTTGAATGCAAATTGAATATGAGCCAGCAATGTGATATGGCTGCAAAAGTGCAAATGAAATATTAAAGTCAAGTTCAAGCAGGATGTTTTCATAATGGCCAGTCCAAGCATAGGATGGTATGCAGCTGGTATGACAAGTGACCTTGAAGCAGAGTCTCAAAGAGATACAGCATTCACTTATTCAGTTATTGTTATGACTAAACTAGAAGAATGCATCTCCCCTCTCCCATTGCTGTGACAACCGAAAAACGAAGAGAGATGGCTGCAGTCAGAGTGTTTGAAGGTTTGACAGTAGGATTCCCTAAAGAAGAGAGAAATCCTGTGGGTGGAAAAGAATTTAGTCAGTAATCAGCCCCTGGCTTATTTGGATACTTATCATAAAATTTACGTATTAACCTATCAGTACATCAGTACATTTCACCCAGGTGGCCTCTGATAGTGGGTAACCTTTCCACTGCACTAGATACTGCAACTTTCCCTTATACAACCTTGAGTCAAAGATTCGTTTTATTTCATAATGAGTCTCTCCCTCCATGACAAGGGGACCAGGTGCCTGTTTGGGAGGAGGTCTCAATGAGGACTCTCTGTATGGTTTCAATAGGCTGCAATGGAACACAGGGTGAACTTTCCCTAAAAGGGGAGGGAACTTTAGTTCCATGGTGACTGAGTTTATAATCCGCACTATGGGGAAAGGTCCAAGGAATTTTGGTCCCAATTTAGATATTTTGTAGAGAGGTAAACCTTTTCACCCACATGAAATGACCTCTGGGGGGCCCTCCTCTTGTCTGCCTGCTCTTTGTAAACTTTTGAGGCTTTTGTTAGAGCCACTTTCGCATTGTCCCACACGGTTTTCCAAGAAGTCACCCATTGATTTAAAGTTTGAGAAACAGGAGGGTCCTGAGGGAGTTCAGGCATGGGAATGAATTCCCTACCTGTAGCTATTTTAAAAGGAGTGAGTCCAGTGCTGCTATGTACTGTGTTATTGTAAGCCACTTCAGCATAGGGGAGGAGGTCTGTCCAAGTACTCTGTTGGTATCCACATAGCACCTAATACCTAAATCATTTATGAATATATTAAAGAGATACCCCACTGCATACTTCTCTCCATGTAGATGCAGTTCCATTAAGAACTACACATTGAGTGCATTTGGTCAGCCAGTTACTAATCTATCTGGTGATGATGCTGTCTAACCTACATTTTTCTATCTTATCAAGTAATAGGTTATGGTCTACTTTATCAAATGCCTTGCTTAAGTCCCAGTAAACAATATCCATAGCATTTCACTGGTTCACTAATTTTGTCACATTGTCCAAGAATGAATAAGATTTTTCTGGAATGATCTGTTTTTGACAAACCCATGTTCCTTATATATTACTTGGCTTGCATCTAGGTGTTCACAGATTCGTTGCTTGATTATCTGTCAGCTGCCACCTTAATGCTTGCTTGTATTTTGCTACTATATGGTGACAGATTGCCATAAACTATGGGGAGGGGGAAAGGCAAGGGGGAAAACAAAAGTGAATGCTGTATCTCTTTGAGACTCTGCTTCAAGGTGACTTGACATACCAACTGCATACCATCCTGTGCTTGGACTGGCCATTAGGAAAACATCCTGCCAGAACCTGACTGGTCACACAGACAATGGGAGGTAACTAAGGGAGGGAAAAGTTGAACTTAGGAATTTTAGCTTGCAAATCTCAGTTCTGGCTATGCACTACTACTCACCACATGACTTCTAATAAGACTATACCTTTCTCAACAAATGGAGCCAAGGATCATTTCTATTTAGAGGTTTACGTTTGTGGCAGGTCTGACAGCCAGAACTGCATTTTTCGGTCCACCTGGAGGATTAACCTACCATGGGGATTGTGCAACCATGTCCCTCTGCAGCGGGGGCCAAGCAGAGGTGGAAAGCAGAGACACAATAGTGGCAAGACCGGAGGGCAGTTGCGAGAGCCTTGATCCAGGAGAGAAACTGGAGTTCTGACCATCCCAGAAGAGAACCTGGTGAACCACAGTTAAACCCGGTGCATGCCCAAAGAGGTCGACGCCACTGCTCCATTCCCCCTAGAGATGGAGAGAGTCCCCAATGGCAAGGGATCGACCCTGATGGTCCCTGGGCATCAGAAAATTAAAGGAACCACCCACGGAGTCACCGTCACTCTAGGATCCAAATTGTGTCGCCCAGAGGCCTGGCATTATCTGTGGCATCCCAAGAAAGAGACCCATGATACAACTATTGACCAAGTGCTCGACCTGCTCAAAGAAAAGTTTGGGGAACTTCTGACCTGCAACCCTCTGGAGCAACTCAACCCTATGCCCGAACAGAGATCTATGCTAGCAGCTGTGCTTCCTGCCCCAGTGCCGCTGACTCCTGTGGATCCAATGGGACAAGATGATTGTCGGATACCAGAACTAAGAGTGAAGTTCATCAGACAAGCAAGGCAGTTGGGGCACTTCCTTACCGAAGTGTGGAACCTCATGGTGCATTATGGGCTAAATTTCCCAGACAATAAAGCCAGAGTGAGCTGCATCACCATAGCTCTAGAAAGTGAGGCAGCCAACTGGGTGATGGCATTCCATGATGCTGATGCAGAAGAACTAAATGATTTTGACTATTTCATGACCACCCTAAGATGATGGTTTGAGGACTCTCTGATAGACTGGAAAGCAAAGATGAGGCAAGATCATTCGTAGCCTATATTCAGGAATTCCAGGGGCTAATCTGGAATTAAGCTCCTGGACTGATCCCAAGAAATACTCTTAGAATTTTTCCAGCAGGGCCAGAACTGGGAAATCATGGTCACTTGCCTGTACTGGGGGTCACCTAGAACCTTGCAGGAATGGTACATCCTGGCTGGCGAGGTGGAGTTCGACTTCACCACCATCCATGAAACCCCACAGAGGGAACCATAGCCAGTTAAGGCACCAGACAGTAAGGGGCCTCCAAAGACAGGCAAGAAGGAAACCAATCTCAGATAGTGTCTGGTGGGCTGCTTCCAGTGCAGCAGAGAAGTACATCGGGCAAATGACTGTGCAAGCCCATGACCATCCCAGAATGGCATCCCAGAATGCTCCACCAGAGCAAGGGAAACCTACTACCAGCCCTGCTGCCTGAAAAGAGGGTGAAATCGAGGAGATCTCCCCGCCATCCAGGGAAAGGAGGACATCCTAGAGAAGAACCAGGATCTGACCGGAGAGAGTGGCACAGCAATGACAACCCACTGTTAAGTGGCGCTTCAAGACCAATGACAGTGAGGGTAGAACTAAAAGAAGCTTCTTCAAGGTGGAAGGGAAAATTAGCAGCCCTCCTAAACTCTGGGTGCACCCGGTGAGTCATTAACCCTAACCTGGTGGAGAGGCTGGGAATACAACTCCGTAAACTAAAGGTGCCAGTGGTCTCCACACAGTTAAAGCACTTATTGGTGGGGGTGGCCCAGCTAGATTTGTGACCTGTGGAAATGAAAATCGGAACCCACATGGAAACTATAAGTTTTATTGTGGCACCTAGTATGGACAGGCCAATAATTCTGGGCTTTGGGTGGCTAGAGAAATGGAATCCCATAGTAGACCGGGCAAGGAAAGCTCTAAAATTCCCCCAGACACGCCCAGGTAAGAAATTTGTGGTAAAAGTAGAGCCTTGCAAGTTTGGACTTCATAACAAGGGGAGGCAAGGAGCTAGCACCCAGTGTGTCCAGCAAAAAATACTGGCACTTAAAGGAAGTGTTCAATGAGAGGAAGTCTGATCTATTCTCCCCTCACCACCCACAGACTGCACCATTAAAATCCTGCCTGGAGCTACGTTTTCCAAGCTGTATTCGATGATGCCAAGGGATTGGATGCACTCAGGGAATTCATTGATAAAAACTTAGCTAGAAGATTCATACAACTGGTGAAGTCATGCATGGCAGCACCCGTAATGTTCCGGGAAAAGAAAGATGGATCCCTGGGATTATGTGCAGACTACAGAGGCCTAAATGGCATTTGCATAGAGAACATGTACTCATTGCCATTGATGAAAGACATGTTAGCCCATCTGGCCAAAGGTAAAATCTTCACCAAGCTGGACCTGAGAGAGATATATTACTGGGCACCAATTAATGTTGGTGATGAGTGGAAAATTGCTTTCAATTGCCTGCTAGGTTGCTTCCAGTTTTGGGTCCTCCAATACAAGGAGCACCTCCCATATTCATGCAATTAATTAACAAGGTGTTGCATGAACACTTATTCAAAGGTGTCCTGATTTATTTGGATGATATTTTAATTTATACTGAAACTATGGATGAGCATATTAAATTGGTGGAGGCTGTCCTACAAAAGCTACTAGTAGCGCAATTGTACATGAAACTTTCCAAATGCAAATTTCAACAACTCAAATTGGACTACCTAGCCTACCGAGTCTCCCATGAGGGAGTGGAGATGGATCCAGAACAGGGGTGAGCAGTACTGGAAT
The DNA here is from genome assembly GCA_023970755.1 of Azemiops feae. Taxonomy (NCBI): domain Eukaryota; kingdom Metazoa; phylum Chordata; class Lepidosauria; order Squamata; family Viperidae; genus Azemiops; species Azemiops feae. Next base: position 3,043,068 of record JALGBA010000018.1, read on the forward strand.
GGGAGACACCACACACCTAAAAATACATGCAGAGCTTCCTGGGCTTCATTAATTTCTATAGACAATTCATTCCCACTTACTCTCAAATTATTTTGACGCCAACTAACTTGTTAAAAACTAAAGGGGAGGGAAAACCTAAACCTGGAACCCCCCTCAAGTGGTCCATGGAATGCCAGTTGGCTTTTGAGAAATTTAAGAGACTATTCACTGCTAAACCAATTCTGAAACACCCAGACCCAGAAAAGGCTTTCATCATCCAGGCAGACACAAGCAATATAGCAATTGGAGTGATACTTCTCCAGAAGGACCCAAGGGACACTTGCAACCTCGCACTTACACTTTGTTATGATCCAGGTCACCTAGGCAGAGACAGGCTATGATAGAGTCCTTTATTGCTCTGTTAAATTCCACCACAAATGGCCGGTAAGGCTTCACCCCATACTTCCCTGAAGGTAACCAGCATCAGTCCCCCAAACAAAACCATCCTTATCAGAGGGGATCTGCTGCCTCTCAGCACCACTACCTGTCTGCAGCCAATCTTCCCCTGTGTCTGTGAGGGCAGGCAGCTCTCCATTCGGTTAACCATCTGCCCCAAAGCCTGAGGGGCCTGGGACAGCATTATTCTCAGCCCCTGGCTTCTCCAAACATTCCAAGGGAGACATGCCATCTCTGTTGAATGATCCCAGTTCCTCCTCTTCTGAACCAGGATCCGATGGGGCCATGGCACACTTTCAAAAAGCTTTCACAGGTGGAGTATAGATGGATAGTTTGGGAAAAACAAGCTTATGCAGTGAGATGGGGGTTACTCACATGGCGAAACTTCCTGGAAAGGGGCAAGGAACCTTTTGAGATCTGGGCTGATCATAAAAGCCTGGAAGTGCTGAAAAAACCTCAAAAGCTGTCCCCTAAAAAATTGAGGTGAGCACAATATTTCAATTGGTTTAACTTTGTGTTGGAAGTATTTTCCTGGGGGAAAAACTTCCTAGCAGATGCCCTGTCCAGAATGCCCCAATATAATAGTGCCAGGGAAGACGTAGTAGATGCCATCACCCCCTCAAATCAAATAGTGGCTCTGGTTACCACCAGAGCCCAACACAAAGCACAGGTCAACCAGGCCGGGAACGTGGCCTTAGAAATAAAAACAGCCCTGCTCCAAGGTGAATGGTTCTTTAAAAACAAAGAAAATGTGTATGTCCAATGGACTTGCGTAGGTGGGCAGCAAACTGTATGTGCCAGCCAGCCAGAGACTCTTAGTTTTGCAAAGGAGTCACGACTCTAAACCTGTTTGGATTAGTTAAACCCTTCACCTGGTTCGACATCAGTCAATCAATCTGTTTATTACAGCCGTAAGGCCAGACACAATCAAAATGTATAACAATAGTAACAGACATCAGTTTTGGTGGCCAAGCATAAAAAAAGACATGGAAGGCTGACTTCTGGTTTTGCGCCTGTAGCGCATGGCCACGTGAGAGCGGACCTCCACTCCCCACGGCTAGTTTCATCCTGCCAGGGGGACCCTAGATGGGTCCGAAGTCGCCCCGAAGAGGTGACTGTGAAGGAGGGGTGCCCAGTTGATCACGAAGCAATGGCAATCGCTTTGTTTGATCCAGGGAAAACCCTCCAAACCCGACAGGAGAAAGGCTAGTGTGAGATCAGCATGTAGCCCAAGCTACTTGCAGCCGAAGTCCCCGAGCACGAATCTGAACATCAGTGAACAGCATGCTTGGAATTGGTGAGAGCACTGATCTTCTTTCTTCTATCTACTAACTGAATCCTTGAAAAGATCCCCAAAGCAAAAAACCTCCAGAAGCGAAGGGAGGGGACTATATCCCTATTCCCTTACAGACGGAAGCGGCGAATTAATATTAAAGGAGGAAAGAGATATATTAAAATGTGATTTAAAATACTACAGTCTGGACAATTCTAGGAACTAAAAAACTGTCAAGATTATACCCTAAAGACTTTTTGATGGAATTATAAAAATATATAACAAAAATAACTTTTTGATTAAAAAAAACTGAAAAAAGAAATAACTGCTGACATCTAATGGAAAATCAGAGAATAGAACATTAACAATAAGGACTCAGAAATTGGCAGAATGCCTAGAAACAAAGAAAAAGCTGTTCCTTTGAATTGCAAAAAACCTCGAAGACAGCTGGGAACAAAGGAAGAGCCAGCTATAAGATTAAAAAGTGTCTGAAAGGAAAAAAGAAACACCTGGACTGTTGCTTAAATCTAAGAACTGTTTATGGAAAAGAAAAACCTTGGCTTTTTGGCTAATCTTTTAAAGGAGAATCTACAGAAAGGATTTAAAGTGGCTTAACACACTGAACTGTAATTTTGACTGACTGATAAATTGACTTTTGAATTAAAACATTGATGAAAGATTATTTGAAGGGGGGAGACAACATGGATATCACATACATATCAAAAAATGACAGGACGCCAGTATTTTCTCCTGAAGGACTTAGCCTGGAAAATCAAGGGCCTCCAGAAGCAATACTTCAAGGCAAGATAAGTACTTTCCAGGAGGAAATATATGTAATGTTAGGACAAATACAAATGACAATAGACTCAAACCACGAGAAAATTCGAAACAACTTTGATGATTTAAATAAGCATATTTCCAATCTAAATCTACAATTAAAAAACACCCAGGAAATAACAACAAATGAACAAATAAATCAGATAGCAGTCTACAAATTAGAAGAGTATGATCAGATTGATGAAATAACAAAGGGAAAGAATTACAATTTGACACAAACAGGAAAATAATCTACAAGGTTCTGAAACAAGAAAAATGGAATGGACTATAGAATTATCAGGAGAACCATCAAAGTTTGGGAGACAGAAAGTATTCATTACTTACTCAATCTTTTACATCCCCAATAAGATTTGTAAAAATACAGGAACTGCCGGGTAAGCGGATTACATCAACTTGGAAAATTACTTGGCAAAAGAAGAAGACCAGAGACAGATACAAGAGATTTGACTCGCCCTACCAGGTGGATTATTATGTGAATAAACATTTGTTTGAATATAGCTAAAAGAATAGCTATATAGCTAAAAGAATAGCTCCAGGCACTGGAGATTGTTAAAGTTAAAAACCAATAAAATATTTATATAAAAAAAAAGGACGTGGAAGGCTATGTGGCTAGTTGCCCTATCTGTGCGGCTGCAAAAGGGATAGTGGGCAAGCCGCAAAAGGGATAGTGGGCTAACCCCTCAGCACCTGGAAAGAAATCTCCATGGAAACTCCCACAAAAGACACCTAAGTGCCTCTCTCTATCAGAATGGATAAAGCAATTGCAAACTACTTGGCCAGTGGTTCAGCATGTGTTGGACGATGCTAAAGAAACATATAAGAAATATTCTGACAAAAAGAGGACCCCACAAAAAAAGTTCCAAGTGGGGGATGAAGTCTGTCTACCAAGTATTTTCAAGTCTCAGCAACCTTTAAAAAAGCTTGGATCTAAATTTGTTGGTCCTTTCCCATTGTAAGGGTTATTAACCCAGTGACTGTTGAACTTAAATTGCCAAAGAACCTTAAGGAGGATACATCCTATCTTCCACTGCAGTTTACTTAAATCATTACAACCACCTGCAAAAGCCCTTCCTCCTCCTGACATCATTGAGGGTGAGCAATATTATGAAGAGAAAAAAACCTTGGACTCGCATCTTCATAGGGGCAAGCTCCAATATTTAATCTCTTGGAAACTTTTCCCCTCCTCTGAAACGGAATGGGTGGTTGCCCAATATATGTGAGCACCAAGACTCTTATGTAAATTCCACGCCCGATATCCTGATAAACTACACTTATGCTTTAACCTTTCTCTTCATTTCCAGGACTAACATCTTTTTACAGGGAGGGCAGAATGTCAGCTGCCACCTTCATGCTTGCTTGTGCTTTGCTACTATATGGTGACAGACTGCCATGAACTATGGGAAGGGGGGAAAGCAAAGGAGAAAATGAAAGTAAATGCTGTATCTCCTCGAGACTTTGCTTCAAGGTGACTTGGCATACCAGCTGCATACCATCCTGTGCTTGGACTGGCCATTATGAAAACATCCTGCCTGAACCTGACTGGTCACACAGAGGTGGGCAATGAGAGGTAACTAAGGGAGGAAAAAGTTGAACTGAGGGATTTTGGTTTCCGTATCTCAGTTCTGGCTATGCACTACTACTACAATTAGTAGCACTACTAGTAATAAAACTGTACCTTTCTCAACAAATGGAGCCAAGGATCATTTCTATTTAGAGGTTTATATTTGTGGCAGGTCTGACATTATCTTTTCTAGAATCTTTCCAGGTATTGATATCAGATTGATAGATCTATAGTTTCCTGGATCCATTTTTGTTCCTTTTTTGAAAATGGGAAGCACATCAGCCCCTTTCCAGTCTTCTGGCAATTCTCCGGTGCTCTTTGAAAGATATGGTTCAACGTTTCTGAGATCACATCTGCCAGTTTCTTCAGAACCTTGGGGTGTAATCCATCTGGTCCTGGTGATTTGTACTCATCTAGAGTGGATGGGTGTTCTCTTATCATTTTCTTGCTTATTTGACTTGCATTCCTAATGTGCATTTTATCATCTCAAAAGAATGTCATCCAACAGACTGTAAAGTTAGATGTTGGCATCCAAATTGAGTAAAGATAAGATAAGATAAGATAAGATAACCTTTATTGTCATTTTTATATTGTGGGCACAACGGCACACATCAAAAATTAAATTTAGTTGCCCACTCTCAAAGTGAAACACATACATGACACACACCTAAACATACTATGAACAACATATATATAGACCCACATCCCTACATATACATAGCAAATAAATATTAAATACTGTCCATCTTGAATATATAACGCAAGGAGGAAGCTTGAGAGTTCGCAAGGTTAATGCTGTATGGAATGAAACTATGGCTGAATCTGGATGTTCTGCTACGGATACCACGAAGCCTCCTCCCAGAAGGTAACAAGGAAAACAGGTCGTGAAGAGGATGTGTAGTGTCCCAGATAATCTTATGGACCCTGCTCAAGCAATGCTTCTGTGCTATGTCCTGGATGGGAGGGAGGGAACTGCCAATGATCTTTTCAGCCATTCTCACCACTCTCTGCACTGCCTTCCTGTCTGAAGCAGTGATGCCTCCAAACCAGACTGTGATGCTGTATGACAGGATGCTCTCGATTTTCCCCTGTAGAAAGTGGTCAGGACAGGGGAAGGAAGATGTGCTTTTCTCATGCGGCGCAGAAAATGCAGGCGCTGCTGTGCCCGCTTCACCAGTTTAGACTTAAAGACTTAAACATTTGTTCATGTGAAAAAGATGTAATAATATAATCTCAACTGTAAAATTCTTATATATGTTTCAGATAAAGCTTACATAATGTAGACAATTAATAGATCATACTGATAGCTGCACTTGAAAATTTCATCCAAATTCTTTTAGCCAATATACATAGGTTTTAAAAAATGATGCCAGAGTTCTTTTATAATGTAATATAAGGTGGGAATTAAGAATAAACCTACAAAATGAAATTAAGGAGAATAGTGATGACACTTAGCAAATTAGATTGCTTTATAGAATTTTGTTGACATAAAGGATTATTAATACATTGCAGAGATGTTGAGGGAATTCTGCCATATTTGTATGGTTGCCAACCAAACGCTGTCACTTGTATTGTGGCTAATAAATTCATTTAGATTTATAAGCATTGTTTACAGAACCTGTATGCCTGCTGAAACTGAAACAGCATCTGTTCCTTCTAATTAACAGCTAATTACGAATGAGCTTTGTGTGTTTGTCAGTATAACTGGCTCATGCATTTTGTAGGAAACATTAACAAATTGATTTACATAGTAGGAAAGCAATCAAAAGAATAAACTGAACAGCATGTATCTAAAGCCTTTCAACTTACTTTTGAACAAAACATACCTATAGCATTTCAAATGTGTCTACAATTTAAATGTTACCTTAAATGTGTGTCCATTTTATTTATTAGCAAAATTTGTATACTGATCCCAATCACATGATTCTGGATTGTATACACGTATTCTGGAAGTACAATGTGAAAAGAGGGGGGAAATATACAGAACAAATACTCCATAAGGTGGCACAGCAACCTTGTGTATTTTATGTATTAGTTGGACACATACATGTATCTATCATTCTTGTTGGTTCTTGTTCTCATCTCGTTGAATTGCCTATTAATTTGTGCACTTGCAGTTAAGGCTGCAGGATCTTTTAAAAGACAAGTATTTATCCTACTCCTTTTTAAAACGCTCATCGTTCAACAAGTTTTATTAATTTTTCCATTTTTTTTTTTAACAAAGTATTTAGGAAACAATGTGAGGATAGTGTAATCAATCATCTTAAATCAAAAACATACATTCACAAATCAGCAATTGTCTAAAATCAAAAACATACATTTACTAGTCAGGTTAACTCCTTGGAGGTTCCCTCTCTCTTTCCCTCCATTAATATATTCAGGTTAATACATTTCTAGGTAAATTTCAATCCATCCATAAAAAATTTTCAATCACATTTTACCTATAAAAATTCCAAGTCATGTTTTTAAGTTTAACTATATTCCAATTACCACATTCCAATTTAACATTAATTAAACATACTATTTATATTTCAGGCATCCCTAATTTCCCTAATTACATAACATAACCATTATCATGTCTACAATAATATTCCAACAATTACCTTCTCATTCTATTGTTTCCATTCCATTAGAAAATAAACATCATATCTAGCATAAACCTCTTATCTTCCAAAAAAGGAATAAAAAATAAAAATAAGGTAAAAAAGAAAATGTATATCTTTACACTATTTCAACCATATATAATCTTAATAGGTACGCATTTAAAACATTTTTCATTTCACAATTCCAAACTATATTCTAACGAATAATTCCATCTCAATTATAAATCTGAATCCTAAATATTAAATCAATCCCAACATCCATTCCGTTATTTTCATTCCATTACAAAATAGATATACCTATGATAAACATATCTCAATAAAAAAGAAAGGATAAAAAAGAGAAATAAAATAAAAGAGAAAATATTTACCTTCTTACTCTATTTCAACTATATATAATCAAGATAGGAATACATTTAAAACATTTTTCATTTCAAAATTTCAAATTATAATCTACAATAATTCCCTCACAGTTATAAATCTAAGTCCTAAGCTAAATCAGTCCCAGTTTTATTTTTCATCTCAGTTACTATTAATTCAGACCATATCTCTAAAAAAACCTTTTTTAGCCATCAAGTATAGTTTTAAGTCCCATTTTTAAATCTGACTCTAGCTTTCTTTTTGTGCCAGGCCGGTTTCCATAAAAGGGTCACTATGTCAATAAATCTCGTTGTTTTGTTTACGATATTCATCCTCAATTCAATCTGGTCTTGTGTCTGTTGTCCTTCTTCCATTGTCATCTGGGTGACGTAGTCAATTTTATCTAGGGTTATAGTTATTAGTTGGTTGTCCAGGATGTCATAGTTCTGATATTCGATGGATTGTAGATAAAATTGTCTGGCGTCCTCTTTGATAGTGGTAAGTTCTTGTTCTGTTGATTTTTGGTTTATGAAGAAATCAGCTGAAGTCTGAGTGTCAATTTGTGATTTTGAGGCAAAGGCTTTTTCGTAGTTAAGTTGTAAATAAAATTCCTCGGTCTCATGTTGTACATAGGGTTGAACAGAAACATCTATGGTATTGATCTGCTCCTCAGTTTGTAGTTCTGGGGAGTCATCTTTAGTTTCCCTCCTGAAGTATATATTCTCAGTAAATTCCAAGATTTTTTTCAATATAAGGTTGTAGTCAAGCTGTGGGGAAAAATCCTCCATTTCCATGATCAAGTAGTCTTTTAGTATTTTAGTGGGAGGCTATGTTTAATAACAATCAGCAGTCCACCTCCACACAGCTGCTTTTTTGTGATAATTTGAAGGCCAAGTTATAGTCATAATCAAGAAATAGTACAGTTGTAATGTCAATTTTCACCACAAGATGTCCTCAGTAGGCTGTAAAGTATTTTTCCAGATAGTATTTTTTTCCAATTAAGAGAACAAGAACAATAATAAAAAAGTATTGTTCAGTTTAATAAGTAGATAAAAAAAAAGTTCAATAAGAGAAATTTTTCGGGAACCAGCGTACCCAAAAATAAAAATAAAAAATAATCAAACTAGATTAGTTATAGTTTCAAGACTTATAGTCCCACATGCACAAATGCTGCTTCATAAAATTGGGGAAATAGTTCAGAGGCTTTCACAGGAGAATAATTAGGGTAGAGAGAGGAAAGGAAAGGTCTCACCCGGATCTTCCATGGTGGTTCTTTGACGCTTAGATGTTGTTTGACTTGCGGTTGGTGCAGCTAGATGATCGGCCATGTTAACCGAAAACTTCTGCTTTCTTAAGATGTGGATTGAAGTGGTTCCTTACATTAGACAGGATCTGCAGTAATAGTCAACCTGGAAGGAAGAACCTTGCTGGGGGACTTTGCAAAAAATACAATGTCAGACAACGAGGCAGGGAAGGAAGAAAACCCCACGGAAAGGGAGCCTTCCCCCCGACCGAGAACCTGCCAGCTGTCAGGATCTGAAATGTCATACGCCTCAGGAGAAGAGATGGTGGAGACGCTTAACCACAAACCTCGGTGGTCAATGGGCGTTGGAAAGAAAGGTGAGTGGGAAAAGAGATCGAGAAAGGTGACCCTGAGACGGGGCAGCCACCGACCAGAATGGAAGCAGGAGATGGAGAAATCCCTGCATGTTAGCAAAGAGGAAGAAAGTTGTGCACAACACTCGAACTGGATCCTAGAGAAAGTCATTGACCTGATGAAAAGAACCCTCGGCTCTCTAGGGGAGGAGAAATCAGAGCCCCACGGCCGCACCGTGTTTGACTTGCGGTTGGCCCAGAAGAGCTGTCTTGGACTGCAGAAGGCGCTGCCGCGCCCGCTGCAGTCAATGAGAGTCCTCTCCAGCGGTAGTCACCCCTCCAGGGCGACTTTCGACCCTGTCCAGGGTCTACCGGCGCAGGGAAACCGGCCGGCGAAGAGAGCAGGCTCTTCGCACGACCGCCAGCACCGCGACACGGAACCGGAAGTCAAAACGCTCATCGTTCAAGAACTTACAAGTAGACTGGAACTTCAGGTGATATCCTTTATGTATCCATTGTTACTGTATAATTTTTTGTGATGATTATTGTAATCTATTTTATTAAAAAAAATAAGTTACTTTTTAAAACAAAAATCGCAGTATCAATTGTCAATATTCTCTTTTTACCTCTTTTACATGACTCTATCATTCAAGGTAACAGGTGCATAATAATAGAAAAATTAATTATATAATGAATATTGATTTGTTTAATTTAATGTAATTGGATGACACATTATTGCTAGTTGAGAAAAATAATACATTTTCTGTATGTATGTATATATATATATATATGTTTTCTGAGGTTTTCACGGGTGTTTGTATGTAGGTCTTTGGTAATTCGGGTTTTCTCCCGTGTAAAATTGAAAGTGTCTTGGCAACGTTTCGTTGCCAAGAAGATGACGAATGGGACTTCGTCGAAACGTTGCCAAGACACTTTCAATTTTACACGGGAGAAAACCCGAATTACCAAAGACCTACATATATATATATATATATATATATAGGATTAACCACAAATCAATGTGAGATAGGATATACAGTATCTAAAGGACTATAATATTTAAAGTATAAATAGTATAATTTTTAAAAAGCTGAATTAGATCCATAGTTATATATATTTCAAGTTGTACAATTGAAATGGAACTGAGATAAGTTGAGGCTAACAAGTACTAGTAATTTCTAAGATGATATTCATCTTTATATTCCTACTGCAGAAATATTATGCTTATTTGCAGCATCTCTGACACAGTGTCTGGTGTTTTAAGGAAATAGTTACTAATTTTAATTATCATTTTAATTAGTCAATTAAAACATGCTTTAATATTAAGAACTGTATAAGGCTGCAATACATTAAACACAGTAAAGCTTACTTTCATGTAGATGTGTATAATATTGTACTATACTATTATACTATTTTCAGAGATCTACGAGAAGGATCAAGTACATATAGCAAAACAAATAACATTACATTTTATTCCATTTGGAAGATCTAAAAGATCTGGGGGAAAAAATAAGAATAAAATGGAGGAAAGAAAAGAACTGTAATTCTTAATAGGGGCAGAAGTTAAGAATAAAAAGAGAGAAAACCCTCAAAAATATTGGCAACAATTAAATGAGCTATAATATGAGTTAAGCAGGACGCAAACACGTTATATTGATTGTAGTGTAAGGCCTTACTTTTTCATTAATATGAGTAGAGGACAAATGATTAAAACAGCTTAAACTAGTATAATATTTTAAACAGGTTTTAGACATTCATTATAATAACAAGACCCTGTGAATTTTGAGATAAATAGTAATTAATATTTCTAGTTTCATGAATAAAACATTTAATAAGACTATGTATATGGATGATTCTTTTCCATTTTGAAGACTAATTTATTACCTTTGTGTTCTCCAGTTAATGTTTTTAAGATTAGTTGTTTAGTTTCTTAAATTAACTTGGTTAATTTTTGTGACAGTTCAAAATTTTAGCTCTAAAATTTAGTATACTATACACTATAGTATAGTGTATTTATTCGTTCATTCATTCATTCATTCCAGTCACCTAAGAAGATGCCTAAGTTAAAATGTGGAAATATTATATTTCATTATGTTGTTGAATCTTAAATCATATATAATTAACTATCTTAAATATGTTTTGAAAGATAAAACTGTTTAGGATCTAAATAAATACAGTTCTGCTACCTTGTTTTAAAAATGTTTTTTGGCAAGGCAAAGGATATGCAATTCAGTTCTATTCAGCAGGGCTAGAAACTATATTCGATTTTATAGCATTAGGCTAAGAATTAAGAAGACCAGGAAGTATGTAATCAAGTTATTTGAGAAAACTTCTCAAAGGAACTATCCTTTCAGAAACCCAATCTGTTTTTTTTTAATTCTCCATATCTGAGTCAAGTTGAGGGATATGAAAAGCAAAAGGAAGAAAAAGCATACCTACTACTATGTGTATTATATACTGTAGATTATTGCATTAATCTGTGCTATGTTAGCAAGTGCATTTAATACAGAATTTGTATTAAAGTTTTACCACATATCTTCCTATTAAAATATATATTCCTGAGAAAAAAATAATTTTGAATTCCTTGAATTCTCTACAACAGGGGTGTCAAACTGCCGGCCCACGGGCCGGATGCATCATAGTGAAACCACGCCCACCCCATTGCCGGCAATGGCAAAAAAGTCGCGATATGACGCGACACATCACGTGACGTTGCGAGTTTGACACCCCTGCTCTACAATCTCACATGACAAAATCTATGTTTCTTTATTTGCAATAACTTGTAAGTTTGAAATCTTGAGTTTTTTCATTATTAATCCATTCCAAAATATGATATTAATAGTGTGTGTAGGGAGACTTCCGGTTTGCTGCGCGGCCGCCATGGGAGATGAGCTCCAAATCCCCCGTCCAGTTTCGCATTGCTGGGGGACCCTGAAAAGGGTCAAAAGTCGCCCCATAGAGGCGACCAGCAAGGAGGGGCTCTTGCTGGATCGCAGGAGAGTGGTAGCTCTCTCGCTGGAGCCGGCGATCCCTCTAAACTGGCGGATGAAAGACTGGCCATACAAATATGGCTTGTCACTAGGCTGCAGACAGCCAAAGTCACACTCACCATCTGGCAACTTCAAAGCAGCGTGGAAAGGACTGGGTGAGATCTACCTCTCTTAAATCCTAATTGCTTTCTGTACCTACACAAGCTGCTAATGTACTTTCCCCCCTGTGGAGAGGGAAGGGAGATTTCAGCCCTCCCTCCAGACACAGTGGCGACTGACTACCCAGGGGAGTTTAAAATGTTGAAAAATAACTGGATCCTAATTGGGAATCTATTTCTTAGAATTTGTGGATTAAAAGACTCTTTATTTTCTATTTCCTATTTTTCTTCAATTTTTATTCCCTATTTTTATGAAAGACCTGGGTTTTTTCTTTTAAAATAAAAGAAAAAACTGAAAAGATTAAAATAACTTTGGAGAGACATCTTGTGGCTAAACTTGATATTGCAATCTGTTATTGTGTAAAAGAGACTTGGCTGACAGCCCAGAAAGTAGATAAGATACATGTAACCTTGAGAAGCTCAGCTGTGCTCTTTATTGAGTGGATTTCTTGAAAGTAAAGTCTTTTAGTTTAAATATACTATTATGGAGGAAGATCAGAAATGGATCTTCCTTATGGAAGAAGAGCAGGGCCAAACTCTTTGTTGAAAGAGATTCTTCAAACCTTAATTACAGCTGGTGATGAAATAAGAAGCTACAGAAAAAAACAAGAAGACAGCCTGGACAAGCAAAAGCAAATTATGACTATAACTAAAGAATCATCTACGCGGGATATTACAGAAAAAGTGGAACAATTAAATATCATGACAGAAGACTCAGCTGCTCAACAAATACAGACAATGGAAAATACAGAAAAGAAATTGACAAAAGGGAAAGAGGTAAAATTTCCTATTTAAAGCAGAAGGAGCCTGAGGATCTAAAAGGAAAACAGATGGAAGAGAAGATAAACAGTTCAGGAAATGGAAAGACAAGGAAAAGACCTGCTGGATCTGCTAGCCCTCTTTAAAAAATGGCAACTGGATGGTTGTTTCAACGTCAAACAATAGATATAACAACCCAAGGAGATCTGCTCGATGACTCCAAAGCAAGGACATGGAAGATGATTTGGCAAAGAAAGAAAGCTAGAATAAGACTGAAAAAGAATGGGGTTTTGATTGATAGATGAGATTTAAAATAGAATATACTTAAATAGATAAGATGGGTATTATGAGAACTTAAAATAGAATATACTTAAGCAGAAAAGATGGGTACTTTGAATATAAGATATTGTTATGAATTGAGATAAAGAAAACTTTGATCAAGTAAAACTTAGAAATATAAAACACTAACAATTAAATTTGAATATTGATTTGTGCATAAAGGTCTTGTAAAGGTGATTAAGACACATACAGTATAAGCTAAAACATCATTGATGAAAGCAATAAATATGCCTGTATGTCTTAAAATAGAATATACTTAAATGGATAAGTCGTGTATTTTGAATATAAGATACTGTTATGAGTTGAGATAAAGAAAATTTGGGCTATGTAAAACTCAGAAGTTAAAATATTAATAGGTTAATTGGAATATTGACTTGTGCATAAAGATTGTGTAAAGATGATTAAGATATATATAAGCTAAAACCTTATTGATGAAAGTAATAAATATGTCTTTATGTAGCAGTAAGGGGAAAAGAATTTTTATTAGTTCTAAATATGAGATAGTAGATATAAAGAGAAAGAGAGAGGAAGTATTAAATGTGGAAATAAAAGAAATTTTGGTTATTAAATTTAAGATTTTAAGGTACTTGAGAATTATTAGAAAATAAGAACAATATTATTGCATTATTAACTTGTTGATGTAGATGGTGAGAATTTATATAGATAAGATGTGTATCCTGAATATTAGACTTTGGGAGGAATGGTGATAAAGGAATTGGGGTCATCTAAAGTGTGGAAATGATAATTATTAAACGTTAAATTTAAATATTAATGGAAAATTAAAATTGAGAAAAATTGATTAAATCATTGATTGTCTAAAGACTGAAAGTTAAAACAACTAAGATATATGTTAACTAAAATTATTGATAAATGTTAGAAACTTACTATTTGATTAACAAAACAAGAATTGTATTAGTTAAAATATGAGACAGTAGATATTAAGGGAGAAAGAGAGGGAATGGGGATTGCAACAGTTTGAGATCTGTACTAATGATATCTATGTGTAATAGAATTATTGTATCCAGCTTTCAAATATTTAAATGTAATATTAGAAAATCAATAAAAAATTACAAAAAAAAATAGTGTGTGTAGGGAGTATAAACTCTCTAAATCTTTAATGAAATTATTCTAATAATTCTTCATATATTCTAAACTCTTATGAAAGTTTTGAATATAGTTTTCTTACAGTATATTCCTCTTCTAACCTACTCCTGCAATTAAATATTTATATGCAACAAATAAACTTTGGGAGAATTAACCCTAACAAACCATCCCCATAGTTTCAATAGAGTTTTTTTTGTAAACTTCTATGAAGTGAAAATGTGAAGAATTCCATATTTCTTAATTACTTGAAAATGTACATGGAAATCTTGAAGCAATTTGATTGTGTTTCAGTTTCATGTTGTTGTTGTTAGTTGCGAAGTCGTGTCCGACCCATCGCGACCCCATGGACAATGTTCCTCCAGGTCTTCCTGTCCGCTACCATCTTCTGGAGTCCATTTAAGCTTACTCCTACTGCTTCAGTGACTCCATCCAGCCACCTCATTCTCTGTTGTCCCCTTCTTCTATTGCCCTCAATCTTTCCCAGCATTAGGCTCTTCTCCAGTGAGTCCTTCTCATTAGGTGGCCAAAGTATTTGAGTTTCAACTTCAGGATCTGGCCTTCTAAAGAGCAGTCGGGGTTGATCTCTTCTAAGACTGACCGGTTTGAACGCCTTGCAGTCCAAGGGACTCGCAGGAGTCTTCTCCAGCACCATAGTTCAAAGGCCTCAATTCTTTGGCGCTCAGCCTTTCTTATGGTCCAACTTTCACAGCCATACATTACAACTGGGAAAACTATGGCCTTGACTATAAGGCACTTTTGTTGGCAGGGTCATGTCTCTGATTTTTAGTATGCTGTCTAGATTTGCCATAACTTTCCTCCCTAGGAGCAAGCGTCTTTTAATTTCTTGACTGCAGTCCCCATCTGCGGTGATCTTGGAGCCCAGGAAAATAAAATCTGTCACTACCTCCATTTCTTCCCCATCTATTTGCCAGGAATTGAGAGGGCCGGATGCCATGATCTTGGTTTTCTTAATGTTGAGTTTCAAGCCAACTTTTGCACTCTCCTTCTTCACCCGCATCAAGAGGCTCTTTAGTTCCTCTTCACTTTCTGCCATTAGAGTGGTATCATTTGCATATCTTAGATTGTTGATATTTCTCCCGGCAATCTTAATTCCAACTTTTGATTCATCTAGCCCTGCCTTTCTCATGATGTGCTCTGCATATAAGTTAAATAGGCAGGGCGACAGTATACAGCCTTGCCGGACTCCTTTCCCAATTTTGAACCAATCAGTGGTTCCGTGTCCAGTTCTTACTGTTGCTTCTTGACCCGCATATAGGTTTCTCAAGAGACAAATAAGATGGTCTGGTACTCCCATCTCTTTAAGAACTTGCCACAATTTGTTGTGATCCACACAATCAAAGGCTTTAGCATAGTCAATGAAGCAGAAGTAGATGTTTTTCTGGAACTCCCTAGCTTTCTCCATGATCCAGCGTATGTTGGCAATTTGATCTCTAGTTCCTCTGCCTCTTCGAAATCCTGCCTGTACTTCTCGATCCACATACTGCTGGAGTCTAGCTTGTAGTATTTTAAGCATAACTTTACTAGCATGTGAAATGAGTGCAATGGTGCGATAGCTTGAACATTCTTTGGCATTGCCTTTCTTTCAAATTGGAATGTAAACTGATCTTTTCCAATCCTGTGGCCACTGTTTAGTTTTCCAAATTTGCTGGCAAATTGAGTGTAGCACTTTTACTGTATCGTCTTTTAAGATTTTGAATAGCTCAGCTGGAATACTGTCACCTCCACTAGCTTTGTTGTTGCTCAGATTTTCTAAGGCCCATTTCACTTCACATTCTAGGATGTCTGGCTCGAGGTCAGTGACCACTCCATCGTGATTATCTGGGACGTTAAGCTCATTCTTGTATAGTTCTTCTGTGTAGTTTTGCCACCTCTTCTGCCTCTGTTAGGTCCCTACCATTTTGGTCCTTTGTCATGCCCATCTTTGCATGAAACGTTCCCTTCATATCTCCAATTTTCTTGAAGAGATCTCTGGTCCTCCCTATTCTATTGTTTTCTTCTATTTCTTTGCACTGTTCATTTAAGAAGGCATTCTTATTTCTTCTAGCTATTCTCTGGAATTCTGCATTCAATTGGGTGTATCTTTCTATTTCTCCCTTGCCTTTCGCTTCCCTTCTTCCTCAGCTATTTGCAAAGCTTCCTCAGACAGCCATTTTGCTTTCTTGCATTTCTTTTTCTTTGGGATGGTTTTAGTTGCTACCTCTTGTACAATGTTGCAAACCTCTGTCCATAGTTCTTCAGGCACTCTGTCTATCAGATCTAATTCCTTAAATCTATTTGTCACCTCTACTGTATATACATCAGGGATATGATTTAGTTCATACCTGCTTTTCTCTACTTTCTTCAATTTAAGCTTAAATTTTGCAACGAGAAGCTCATGATCTGAGCCACAGTCAGCTCCTGGTCTTGTTTTTACTGACTGTATAAAGCTTCTCCATCTTTGGCTGCAGAGCACATAGTCAATCTGATTTCTGTGTTGACCGTCTGGTGATGTCCATGTGTAGAGCCGTCTCTTGGGTTGTTGGAAAAGAGTGTTTTCTATGACCATCGTATTCTCTTGACAAAATTCTATCAGCCTGTGCCCTGTTTCATTTTGTACTCCAAGCCCAATCTTACCTGTTATTCCGGTTATCTTTTGGCTTCCTACTTTAGCATTCCAATCCCCCATGATGATAAGGACATCATTTTTTGGTGATAATTCTATAAGGTGCTGTAGGGCTTCATAGAACCGGTCAATTTCATCCTCTTCAGCACCAGTGGTTGGGGCATAGACTTGGACTATTGTGATATTGAATGGTTTGCCTTGGATTCGAACTGAGATCATTCTGTCATTTTGGGGATTGTATCCCAGTATTCCTAAGATGTCGATGTTCAGTCTTGTCATCTCTTGTTTGACCACGTCTAGCTTGCCTTGATTCATGGATCTTACATTACAGGTTGCTATGGAGAAAAGATCTTTACAGCATCGGACTTTCCTTTCACCACCAGATGCATCCACAGCTGAGCGTCCTTTCGGCTTTGGCCCAGTCGCTTCACTCTTTCTGGCGCTACTAGTACTAGCCCTCTGCTCTTCCCCAGTAGCATATTGGACACCTTCCGACCTGAGGGGCTCATCTTCCAGCGTCATATCTTTTTGCCTTTTGATACTGTCCATGGGGTTTTCGTGGCAAAGATACTGGAGTGGGTTGCCATTTCCTTCTCCAGTGGATCACATTTTGTCAAAACTCTCTGCTATGACCTGTCCATCTTGGGTGGCCCTGCACAGCATAGCTCATAGCTTGATTGAGTTACGCAAGCCCCTTCGCCCGACAAGGCAGTAATCCATGAAGGAGTTCTAGTGGATATAGTGTTCTTTTAAAAATATTTTGGAATTGACAAATTTTTAGATTTCTGTAACTGCAACCATAATCTTGAAATATTCAAAAATTTACTCTCATTTTATTTGAATCCTGTTTCTACATTTTTACTTGTTGCCTTATAATTTAAAAACAACAGTAGATGATAATGCCAATTGGCTACAGTTGCGCTTCCTAAATTTTACATGGAAGTTTTATTCAAGCTATGTGGACAGGGAAAATTTCGAAGATAATATTTACTATGGAATTTTTTAAAAAACTCTAGCCATAGAAGTTTTTGAAAGCATAAAAAAATCAAATGATGTTCTTATTTCATGACCTGTAACATATTTTTAAATGAAACTGTAATGACACATCTAGTTTTTCACTGACTAAAATATTTTTATTAAAAATATTTTTTATTTTTCAATGGTAAATATAATGTATCTAAATTATTCAGTATCCGTGAAGCACTTTTTTTTATTTTCACTGAGCAGGTTTCATAGTAATACTATTCAGAGCTCTAAGTGAAAATGACTTTGCTCTATGCTTTGTTAAATTGGCTGGTTAATTCTGGTGTTATTTACCCTGTAATTCATTAGTTTTACTCTACCATTGGCAGCTGACAGGCTGTAATTTCACGCCTTGCAATAAAAGATGTCTCATAATCTGCTTCATTTAGCAGCAACAGAATTTAATGAAATTAACTGCAGCCCTAATTATGTTACTGAATACCAAAGACTATGTTCAAATTTCTTCAGAAAAGGATATGGTTCACCCTCACTAGAACATAATTTCTTCCCCAAAGTTGCAATCATTTCCTATTAGGTAAAAAGAACATGTTCTAACTGTTGAAACTTTAATGGGTTAATTTCTCTATTCTCCAGCCACTTTTTTCAATATATATGTTAATAGTACTTTTGAAGAGGCTCTTTGGCTACAGCACGAAATCATATTGTAACTCAACTTATAGGATCAATTTTTTAATCAATCATATAGAAAATACATTTAATTAGGTTACCCCACTTTGGTATTATTAGGCTCCTCTGTTCAGGAGCATAAATTTATACTATTTATAACTGATGCATGACATGACATATTATATATACTATGCTGTTTTTTCCATTGATAACACAAGTATACAATGTTGGGGACGCTTTGTGGGGCATAGAAGAAACTGTATTCCAAACTGAGTCAGATTCACAATTACAATTTGGTGACAGTTTTGGAAAAGCTGTACTAGTGCTTCAGGATATGCAATCTTGATTTAAATGTCTATGGAGATTCTCAGTCCTCCAGGTCATAGTTATCCCAAAGTGCTTTTTCACGAGGCAACTGGACTTTCTTGTTTTTTCTTTGAAGATGTTTCACTTCTCATCCAAGAAGCTTCTTCAGCTCTGACTGGTTGGTAGGGAATGAAAGGATTTATACTCCTTGCAGACAGCTGGTCATTTGAGGCCACCTGGAGGTTTATCTGTGTCATCAGGGTCACCTGAGTAGTGCAAATGGGTGTGGAGCCTTCTTGGAACTGCTGAAAGGATTGTGTTGTAGACTGGAGATAGATGATGTCGTATCTCTCCCCCCCTCCCCCTGTTGAGAGAGGGCTGTTCAATTTTGACATAGATGGCCTCTTTGGCCCCTCTCTCAAACCAGCGGTCCTCTCTGTCCAAAATGTGGACTTTGCTGTCTTCAAAAGAGTGGCCTTTGTCTTCTAAATGCAGATGGACTGCATTGATTTGTTTCCTATGTTGTGCCATGTGTTTATGAAGTGGTTAATCTTGATTTAAGCTGACATTGATTATATTTGAGAGGCTTAATTGAAATTATAACTATGAGTATAGTAATAACAAATTATTGATAATTTGCAGGTATAAATGAAGTATTTGTCACTAGCCCTTTTATATGTTTTTAAAGAAAAGAATGCCACATTACTTAAAGGGACAATACATAGTGACTCATTTTGAAGGAATTCTATTGTCTCAAGTATGCTCCCAAGCCAAATTCTACATCCCTTTGACAACAAAAGACCTATTTGAGTTAGTTTTAAGGTTCAGCTATCTAGCTGAGTATGTAGTCCTTCACCAAGCTCATTGCTGCTGGGGTTTTGGCAGGTTGGGCTTTCTGTTAGAAAGCCCACCAAAGTAGCTTATTGGGCAATGTGATTAGTGACATGTTACTGGGGTGGGAAGTTCAACTTTGTAACTTTGTAATCTTAGGGAGGGAACTTCAATCTTGGTTTCACTTTTGATCGTGCTGATACTTTGTAGCCAATAAATATGTTCTTTAAGGAAACCTCTTGCCTTGGAGTTCTGTTTTTACTGGTCTCATCTATCGGAACCATGACACCTAATTATTAATACCTAGGGAGAAAAATGTCCCCTTGATGTGAAAATATCATGTGGGGACACTCCTAATACACTGATTGTGAAATTCAGTCACTGCTAACATACAATTGGTATTCAACAATACGGGCTTCAGATGACAGTTGAAAACTCATTTGTTCACTTTTTGTGGTTTGAAAAGCTTAGGTTTGGTGCTGTTGTTTCTTTACTGTTGCTGCTCCTGCTCTCCTACAAAATTGTCTAACTATAATTTTATACAGGTTATTATTTCTTTCTTGGATTCCACTTTGGGTTTGTTTTCAGTGGTGGAAAATGGGCAATACATTTTATAAATATTTTTATGGCTTTTAAATTGTTAAATATTTATGCCATAGGTGTGAAAAGTGATCCCACAATATTTTGGAGAACACAGACTCCACAATTTTAAGTTGGACTATTGGCTAGTTAGTTTTCTCACCAACTTTTATCTTCATTGGTTAACTCACTAAGAGTGGAAAGTTAGTTGGAGAGTATATACTTCATCATACATGTCCACCATTAAATAATATGCAGGAAAAGGCTTTTTTCTGTAACTAACAAAATATCAAGGACACTGTCTTGAAAACTGATCACTAAAACCCTCTCTGCTTTTAGAAACAATACCAACACAAAAACTTTCAATGATATTGATTCCTTTGTAGAAAAAGAGGCAAAATTCCCATGTATTCGCCATTAGTCTAGTTATATCAACAGTTTAGAGCCCTGGTGGTGCAGTGGTTAGAATGCAGTACTGCAGGCTATTTCTGCTGACTGCCGTCTGACAGCAGTTTGGCAGTTTGAGTCTCACCGGGCTCAAGGTTGACTCAGCCTTCCATCCTTCCGAGGTCAGTAAAATGAGGATCCAGATTGTTGGGGGCAATACGCTGACTCCGTAAACCGCTTAGAGAAGGCTGTAGAGTACTGTGAAGCGGTATATAAGTCTAAGAGCTATTTCTATTATCCTCCTTCTTAAAAAGGGGGAATTGTGAATGCTCCTCTTAAGGACTGCATTTCCACCTTTTTTCTAGGTATTCCTAAGAAGGATGACAAGTTCAGATCAACTATTTTTGAACTGTTTCCCTTCAGGATGATCTTGATTGTTTTCATTCTTTCTGTTTTCATTCTTTCATGGTGTAAAAGAAGATATGACTTGCACCTGTAGATTTACTGATTGCATAATTTTACATATCTACCAATGAACTTTTCATTATTTTCTATGTCACCATCAAAGCAAAACCATGCACCATTTAATTAATTAATTAATTAATTAATTAATAGGCCACCCATCTTACCTCAAGGTAACTCTAGATGCTAATAGACATGAAATGAAAACACCAATTAATTGTGCATCAAGCTATATCTATAAGGTTTATCACACTTATTGGATCACAGGTTGGTTTGTTTAATTATTTAATTTCTGCCTGCCACAATTAAAAAACTCTCAGAAACTACAAAATCATAACAAACATGTCCACAATATAAAGTAAGAAAAAGGAAAATTTAAACATAAATTAACCAATATTGCAAACATAGTAATATTTGATCATTTCAAAGCTCTCCTAACAATTCTCTTCAATAATTTCCAAAAAATTAGTCAAGTGGGAGTTAATTAATTCTTAGTGGAAAGTTATTCTAGCATGCAAGTTCCCAGGTGGCCATGGCAGTCAATTTCTTCTGGATCAGGAAGTGATCGGATCGTGGCAAAGGGCTGATAGAAATGTCCTCCATATCCAGATCGCTATACATTTGCTCTGAGATAAAAGAGGTCTAATATGTGGCTGCTTATGTTTGCTGGAAGTGGGATTATCTGAGACAAACCCATGGACATGATGGAAATAATTGTAAGAGGTTATGGAAACGAGATTGCTTCATCTCTCATACTAAATACAGGTAGTTCTTGACTTATGGCCGTAATTGGTCCTGCAATTTTGGTCATAAGTTTGATGGTCATAAAGTGGGTCACCATGTTGTGGTGGTTATTAAGCAAACGGTGATTATTAAATGAATGCCATGGTGGTTAAGCAAAGCCATTCACTATGGAGCATTTTATGAAAAGCAGAAATAAGTGCCAGTTTCTGGCAAAAAAAAATGTGGGGGTTGGACTAGAAAACTTCCAACTGTTCTATTCTATTCTATTCTATTCTATTCTATTCTATTCTATTCTATTCTATTAACATCAATCATGATCATGTAAGGCTTCCGGTTCCGGATCGCGGCACCAGCAGTCGTACGGAGAGATCTGTACGGCGGCTCTCCCCAGTTCGAGCTTTCTCCTTAGGGCCGCCGGAGGAAAAGATTGTCCAATAAAATGGACGATCACTTCGTCGCACCAGCTGAAAGCCAGAAGAACATCTAAGCGAAAGAACCCCCGTGGAGAATCCGGGTGAGACCTTTCCTACCCCTTTTTTTTCCCTAACTACTTTCCTGTCAAAAGCTTTTTTTGAACTATTTCCCTGTCGTGAGGAAGCAGCGTTTGGGCAATTGGGAAAAACAGCTTTGGAAAAAAAATAAATAAATAAAAACCAGTCAATTTTGATGGACTATTTAAATTTTGGAATACTGAGGGGACCTGAAAACATTTTATTCTTGACTATTATTGTTACAACTACGCATTTATTATTTTGAGCCCTTTCTTCATCTTTTTCAACACGAAAAATAAAAAATCTATTATTTGGAAAGGAAAAAGAAAAAAAAAGATTTTATGGTTTGCTGAGGACATCATGTGTCGAAAAGTGGTACTGCAATTATATTTCTTTATGGCTGGGAATGGCTATGACCTTCAAAGGGTGATAACCACAAGATAACGGATGCAGCTGGCCTATTGAAAATTGAAGGTGAATACTTGCCTGATTCTTATGAAGTAGAGCCTTCTTTAAAGATTAAAAAGCCTTATTACTATCGATATGGAATTTAATACACAGCTGGACTATGAACTTATATTGGAAAAAAATTTGGAAGCTGCAGAGGATGTGAGTTCCTATTTTCAATCCCTTTTCCCTACACTGAGAGAAACCGTGGAAACCACAAAACAAACTAATTTTATTCAACTTCAAACACAACCTATCGAGAAGTCTGATGACTATACAACAACTTTAACAGAGATGTCTGAAGCATCAATACCAACAGAGACTGACACTCAGATACAACTTATTGAAAATCGAGAAAAGGTGGATAAACAATTGGCAAATATAACATGGAATAAAACAGCTTTTACCATCCAAAGGCTATTAGAAGAAAGGAAAGAGAACTTTGACCAATTTGAAGCGTTAAAGAATATGGACCTTTTAATATTGTGGTTTGATTATGTAGGAACCTTACTATGGAAACCACTATGGCATAGAAAGAAGCCCAGAGTTAGATTTAAAAATGTATTTTAAAGTCTTATTTAATGGGATTAAAAAGGCTTTGATTTTTTGACTGACTTAACAACTAATGGAGTACGTGAAATGTTTAAGAGGATACCCTTTGTAATATTACTTTGTTTTAGATATGATAAGTATTGGAGAAGTAAACTTTATCTACTGGTTTAAAAAGATTTTTATAGATATAGAGGCATTGATAGAATATATATTTAAATTAGATAGAAATTTATTTGTTGGCCTGATATTTTTATTTTAAGAGAATTATTTGGAAATAAAAGGAGAATAAGAGGGATGGGTGATAAGAGAAAAAATGGTATCAATGAAGAAGATATGGGAATGTTGTTGCGAGAACAATATACCAGATATAATTATGTAAAAAAAAAAAAAAGGGCACCCGAAGTGTTAATAATATGTCTATTTAAAGCTAATTGAAATATAGTAATTGTAAGTTAGTAAAGCTTAAAAACAGGATCTGGACTTTTAGAATTGAAATGTAACTGATATTTGATAGGATCGTTTGAAACTTATATAGAATTTATTAATTTGAATATGTAAGATTAAATGAGGGAATTAGAGAGGGAAGTTTAAAAGATTTGATTTGAGTTATATATTTATGATTGTCCTTCTTTTTTTTTTGGATGTTTAATATACCCACCTCCATGGTGGTTCCTAAGCACCTTAATGTAACCCCTGTACCCCTATAAAATCTAATAAAATATATTTTAAAAAAAAAAAATCATGATCATGTGACTGTAGGATACTGCAAACGGCCATAAATGCGGGCTGGTTGCCAAGCACCCAAAATGCAGTCGTGATTGTGCGGGGTGAGAACATCATAACTTTGAATCAGGATTGTAAATCCCTTTTTTATCATAACTTCAAATGCAGTTTGAGGACTACCTATTAGGGCATGTCAAATTTTTCAACTTTCAATTTCCAAACATTAGGGGTATTCAAAAGTTGTTGCATATCTTGGGGATTGTAAAGATATTTCGGTTACTTTAATATAATTTAGATGTGCTTGGTAAATAACTACTAGAAACTACCCAGCAGCCAGTCTTGCAAGAGACATATATCCAAAAGTGCTTGAAAAGTGGAAACGAGCGAACAGTTCTTTTGTGACCCCTGTTGTAAATTCACGAGTGACAATCTTGAACAAGATCCAAGAGAGCTGGGTTCAAGCCAAAAACATATCTCTTGGTAGAGGAAAGCTAGATGTCAAAGAGACATTCACTGTGAAACTTTATAAAATGTTTGACATCCTCAATTGCAATTGTCAACTTGTTCTGTGTGCTGAATTCGGTTGCTCTGCAAGTTGCAAAAAAGAAGCTCACATTAATTGTAATTTTCATAAGAAGACGAAGATACCATTGAAGGAACTTGCTTTCGTTAAAGATCAGAAAGACTGGTTCTTTTGGATCACACCAGATTGGTTTGCCAGATGTGCCCGAGCAGAAATGGCTACTTAAAAGGCAAAAGCAGCAAGATGATGAGAGACAAAGGCTTGCTAAATATAAGTAGAGAAGTATTCCAGACATTTCGATACTGACTAATGAAGTAATTATCTCTTATGATGAAAATGAAGGAAAGACGACTGATGATGAAGATGAAAAGAAATGTGATGGAAGTTATGAAGAGGCCTTAGACCAAACACACATGCCCTCTACTTCAAAAGAAAAGACAGAATACAATAGATTAGAAATAACAATTGTCGCTATGCAGAGCATAAGATATGGTATTGGTCTACGTGCCACTGCTGCCATTATCACAGCCACCTTCATAGATAATGGCGTGATCACCGAAGAAGACAAGAGACTTGTAGTTGACCACAATAAAGTCAACTACAAGAGCCCAGGGAAAATTATGAAGTCCCTAGATCAAGAAGGGACTTGATAAGAAGGCCGAAATAGAAGGCATCTTCTTCAACGGCCATATAGATACAACTAAAGTTATGCTGAAAGCAAACAATTCAGACCAGCAATTACCCAGTACCATCAAAAAAGAACATTATTCTGTGTCCAGTGAGCCGGGTGGAAAATATCTTTATCATTTCACTCCAGAGAAAGGCTCAAAAACAAGAAAACCTGCTCAAATGATTTCAGATAATCTGGTGTATTTCATGAAGAAGAAAGGCATTGACAAAAGCTTGAAGGCCATTGGAGGAGATTCTACAAATGTTAATAGATTTCTACCCCTGCACTGGGTAGAGATCAAGCTTGACCAGAAGTTGATCTGGTTGGTGTGTGCACAAATGAGTTACCCCACAATTGGATGGGAAGACCGTGTCTAACAACAAATTGTCAGGTAAAATTAGTAACATGCTAGACATTGCAAGAGAACTTCACATTGATCCTTCATTCATTCAATTGGTGAGTCTCTCAATTTACTGAGCGACAATGTTGTAAAGGATCTCTACTGATCAAGATGGATATAGGATCACACAGTCAATAAGGACAGGAGAACTTCCCACAGATCTGGCTCTTCTGGAAATTGGTCCTGTAAGCCATTCACACTGGTTGACAACTGCAAATAGGCTTTATTGAATATGGGTTTCAAAACATGGCTTTAAAGGCAAAACTCTCCAAAACGTAAGAATGATAGTACAATACATTGTTGGTGTGTACTACCCTTGCTGATTCAATATCAAAGTAAAACATTCCTTGATTGAGGGCCCAAATCATGTGTTGTTCCAGCTGCAGCAAGTCAGACTGTAGTAGATGCTATTTTGCCAACCATTCAGTGCTCAGCATGGTATGCTTTCAATGAAATGATAATCCAGACACTCTTGTGTTCAGATGACATTCAAGAGAGTAGAGCTGGTGTGCAAAAGATCACTGACTTGAGGGGTGCAGATGATGATGTGCTGGGAGATTTTTCTGTACGTTCAAGAAAAACACCTTTAATCAATGCCAGAGCATCCATTCTGCTGGAGCTGATTGACAGGTCTGAAGGTGTATATGAGCTACCTTTGATGTGCAAACTGACTATAGCGGAAATAAAGAAGTTCATTGACAAACCAATGCAAGTACCACAGTGGCCTTGTCATGCCCAATCAATAGAGAGATGTTGAAACAGGTCACAGAGGCAGTAAGCAGAGTGTATACAGATGAGAAATGTGAGGGTTATATCAGAGGCCAAGAAGCAAGTCGGCAGCTGATGTCGAAGAACGAATCAATACAAGACTTGATGAAACTCACTTAAACATTTTTGTAACTCAGATAATTGCTTTCTGATATTAGTTTAGGATTGCACAGATTACTTTTTGCTTAGCTAGATAAGATTCATGCAGAAAAAAACTTTAATTTTTGTAGCACAAGGTGTAATTTTGAGAAGATAACAGTATTTGGGTTACAAGAGACTTTTGTGGGATATATGATCATTGTCAACGCTGCTAACATCAGATGTTCTTGCTTTGACAACAGATGGAAATACAGCCATTTTCTCTATTGCTTTTAGAATTAGTTGCTGCTGGGAGGGGGAATAGGGATGAGAGTCCAGCTAGTCATAACAATAATAACTTAGTCGTGGGAACCCAAGGACATTGGGCCCCAAGCTGATAGTGTTTTGGCGGGCTGGAGAGCTGGGGAGAAAGCCCGCACTTCAAGCTAATTGGGGAATGTGATTTATGACTGTTTATTGGAGGAGGGAATTGCACTTTGTTACTTTGTATCCAGGGGAGGGGAATTTAGTTTCTGGTTTCAACTATGTAGTGCCAATACTTTGTTTCTCAAATAAAAGATTCTTTAAGGTAAACAATGCCTCGAAGTTCTTTTGAAGAGTTTCATCTGTCGGAACCATGACAATCATATGATATATGATCAGATGTGGATTTACCAAGCTAAACATTGCGCAATTGTAAAAATAACAGCAGATTTGAATTCATGGTGTAAAAACACATATTTTTAGAAACCCCCCCCCACTGAAAACATTAAAAATAATTTTCACCCCATTAAATGACACTCCCTACTACTTAAAGCTGTCTCAGTTGTATCCTGTTGCTAATCATGTTGAGAGTTCCATGGTCCCCTGAAACCTGACATAGGGAATTTCTTCATATCACTAGGTGCCTTAGAACTATCTTAAAATGAGTTTAAGCTTTTAATAGCTAGGTCCTCAAAGTCACAGCTGGTACTAGCTAGATAACCCAGGACCAGTGATGGGATTCAGTAAGTTTGCACTGGTTCAGCAGAATTGATACTTAATTTTTTATTGAAATCTGAGTCTCCACTCCTGGCCTTCCCGTCTCCGGTTTTTCCAAGTTTTTTTTCAATCCAATGCTGAGGTTTTTTCTCTTGGCTCCTCCTTTCAGCCATTTGGATTCAGCCGTGCTGGATTTTTGCTGCCATACTGTTTAACTTTCTTTAATGTTTACTTGATGCAGAATGCCCATTCTACATCAAGTAAACTTTAAAGAAAGCTAAACAGTATGGCACTGAAAATCCAGCACAGGGGAAAGAACCCCATTTTTTTGAGATGCCAGACTAATGGGCACTCACGTGCCTCCAATCCCCTTGCTTGCTGCAAAGCTAGATTAGAGTCCTCAGGTTGTTCCTTCCAGCCAATTTTGGAGCCGTTCCAAAAGTGATGGGAATGGTTCCCACCCCACCCAATCGCTGCAGGGCTTCGTTTCCAAAAACTCTCTGCACAGGCTCCGAACAAAACTCCAGGACTGAAAAAGCAGCAATGGGAGCAAAGGGCTGTTCAAAGGATGAGGAAGGAGAAAATGGGAGAAGTCACTACTGAACAGGCAAGGCGCAACGGGGGTCAGGGCGTGGTAGGCCTGGCTGCAGGGGTCCTTTGGCACAGTAAGTGGCTGTGGGGTGCATGGGGAAACTCCCCACTCCCCCACCTGCCTTATGGCAGCACCCCCCCGCCTCCCCCCATGCCTCCCCCTGCAGAGAACCAGTTGTTAAATTATTTGAATCCCACCACTGCCCAGGACAGTATTGCTGGCCTCCTTTTCAGTGGTTCCAAAGGAGCCGGAGAGATACAATGCCAGGTTGTAGCACTGTAGGAGTCCCCTAGTAAGAGGTACAGAGGCTTCTCACCCTTGGCCTGACTTAGAAATCTTTCTTATTTCCCTCAAGGTTGTCTAGTGTGCAACCATTGCCTAAACATTGTTGATGTAATTCCACATGTGTCAAGCATTTATATAGGTATAATCTTTATAACAAGAATCAAAGCTTTCTATTATTCTCAAAATACTGGCTCATACGATAGTTGCAGGTTCAATTATTTATTTATTTATTTATTAAATTTATATGCTGCTCATCTTACTGTCAAGTGACTCTGGGCAGCTTGCAAACATCATAAAAACAAGGGTACAAAACATAAAAATATTAAATATTAAAATGAACAGAGATTAAATAAGTTAAAAATCCAGAATACTATAGGGTAGAGGCAGAATCTTCCTCATCCACTAACTACCTCCAACATGAAACACCCCCATTGGCCCAAGGGCAATCAGGGGTCCTTGGTGCTTTCTGATGCTTGTTTTCTTGCAGATGTTTCATTACCCAAACTAGGTAATATCATCAAGGGCAATCAGCAGAAATTGTTCACTTCATCCTTCTTTGAAAGTATTCCTCCCTTGAGTTCCACCATTCTTCAAGGAATTCCTCCATGCTGATTTGAAACAACAGGTAGTCATTGCTTAACATCTTAATT
Organism: Azemiops feae; assembly: GCA_023970755.1. Taxonomy (NCBI): domain Eukaryota; kingdom Metazoa; phylum Chordata; class Lepidosauria; order Squamata; family Viperidae; genus Azemiops; species Azemiops feae. The sequence continues at coordinate 3,071,822 of JALGBA010000018.1, forward strand.
GATACTGCAACTTTGTCACTAAGTGAAGCAATCACTAAGTGGGAAATCATGTAACTGCAACTGTGCTTTCCAGATGGAAAGAGGCAAGACCCTACTTGGTTTCAGCTTTTATTTACCTTCTAACCTCTTCCCCACCCTTTGGAATGTTTGAGGGCATGCTTACTGACTTGTACATATTGAAAACAATACAATTGCGTTGCAGCCTGCAACTGTGCTGCAGCATCCTCATTACTTCAACCCATCCCACCCAGTGTTGCCCTGGTTTGGTTCTTTTCTCTGTGGCCAGTTCCAATTTTGTTGATGTAGGGGGGTGAGAGATCCAGCCCATGGCCATTTCATAGTGGGGTACTGCAAGGCTCCATACTCTCTCCTCCTTTTTAACATTTATATGAAACCACTGGGTAAGATCATCCAATATCATGGGATGAGCTATCATCAATACACTGATGCTACTCAGCTTTACATCTCCATTAAAGTGATGCTGTTACTGCCCTTTCTTAGTGCCTGGAAGCAATGGGGGCCTGGATGGGGGATAGTAAGCTTCAGCTAAATACTGGTAAGACAAAGTGGCTGTGGCTGTGCACAGCCTTGGGATCCAAAAGTTTATAATCTTTAGTTCTGGATGGGATTGCACTTGTCAAGTGCCCAGGAAATCAAGAGATTCAGGCAGTTAAAATGAGTATAAAGATTTATTGCAAGCTTAAGCTCTCTATAAGAATCTGGCCAACAAAGTTGGAAAATTGGAAAATCTAAAATTAGGAGTTGGATAGAGATTGGTGAAACATTTAACTATGATTTATAAAAATATTTGATAGAGTACAGGAAATAGAATATAGTTGAGAGATATTAAAATATATATATATAGATAATAGGCATATTATAAGTCTATTTTAGAAATAATTATTGTTTTATTATTTTAGGCTTGAATGTAAAATGTTTTTAAAATACCTAAAGTTATGTTTATCCATAAAATATGTATGTAAAATAGAATAGAATAAGAGATAGAATTTAACAGAGAAGTATAAATTGAATAATTGGAATAATATGTATATCTTAAAAATAATCTATACTATATGGGTACCCGAATTGTATACTATATGTTTATATAAGGCCAAATTGGAATATGTTAATTGTGAGTTAGTTAAGCCTGAAAACGGGTGGAAATATTATTGATATTGTGTGGTTTTTTTTTCTATTTGTTTTTTCTTTCTTTGCTTAGAGAGGGAACCTTTAAAGAAGTAATTCAAATTGTCTATGTATGATTATATTTTTTACTTTGTTGTATGGAGTGCCCTATCTCCACGATGAGTTCCAAGCACTTGGTTGTAAAAAAAAAAAATTCAATAAAACTTGTTATATATATATATATAAAAAGAATCTGGCCAACTGACCATTAAGGAAAATGCATGGGAGATAAGAGAAGCATTCAAGGTGGGCTGAACTTAGATCTCTTGTGGGCACACAGGGACTCATTACTTATGACTCATTTGACCCCTCTCTCGGGTTCAGCCTGGTCATCTCCTTCAGTATTACCCCAGACAGATCCAGTTTGCAACTTGGGGGTTCTCTCCAGAGAAATGAAGCAAAGTAGATGACTTATTTATGACAGCCTTAGCCTAAAAACAGACATGGCAGAATGACCTTGTCTTTAACATTCACTTTCATTCTTGGTCACCAAAACACTCTGAGCACAAAATGCAATATTTTTAACACTTCTTCATATTTTCATGGCAGACTTGTAGTAGCTGTTCCTGAAAATGAAGAAGAACATGTTGGACTGTTGTGAAATGACTATTCTCCAATCACAGAAAAACAAGAAGAGTCTTATGAAGTTCCCTGGTAGTCATCCTTCTCTTTTCTGACATATAGGTCCTGATGTTGTTCCAAGCGTATACAGTCCAACAGATCTACTTGCTGCCTTTCCATCTTTAACTTCTCCTTTTTAGGAGGGGAAGTGTAAGTATGCTTCAAGTTGATGGGCAGGGAATATATTCAGGCTTCCATGTGAATGTATCTCGTAGCTTGTTCTGTGAAACAGGATCATAGCTGATATAAAAATTGAAATGTGAGAAAATATATATATATCCACTAGATCAGATGTGCAATGAGAGTCTGCCTTCTGCAGGTGTTCCAAATTCTTGTGATCTATGCATGCCTGTAAAGAGTGGGTTGCATCCTCCAAGAAATACCTCCATTGTTGAAGCACTGCTTCTATGCCCAGGAACTCTTTATTGAAAATAGTTATTTTCAACTATTTTCATCTTTTTTTCTCTTTCTTTCTTTCTTTCTTTCTTTCTTTCTTTCTTTCTTTCTTTCTTTCTTTCTTTCTTTCTTTCTTTCTTTCTTTCTTTCTTTCTTTCTTTCTTTCTTTCTTTCTTTCTTTCTTTCTTTCCTTCCTTCCTTCCTTCCTTCCTTCCTTCCTTCCTTCCTTCCTTCCTTCCTTCCTTCCTCTCTCTCTGTCAGAATCCAGTTATATTTCCTTTCTATCTATCTTCTCTGATCTAAAACCAATTCTTACCCTTCCCTGGATCCTGCCATACTCCCAAGGGGGAGGAGGGATATGCATGTGGGTTTATTACTTTCACTTCCTCTATTCACTACAAAGTAACCTTTTGTTTATTCGCCTTCGTGTCTGCTAACCATTACAATGTAACAATTTGCCTCTTATCCTATGCCCCCTCTGAACTTCTCCTTACCGGGCAGCTAGGAAAAGGGGGGTGAAAAGATACAAACCTCCGGGATCTGGTTTATTTCTCCATCATCAAAATAAGGTGTGAAGAGCTGTTGAATGATCGTCTACAACGGAACCGGATTGATGTTATCTTTCCTGGATTGCCGGTCTGAATCGCCCGGAAGAACTGTGGGGTGGCGGTTGCTTAGGGACACTTTAAAACATCGATTTGTAAGGGAATCCCTCACATCCTGTCTATTATGCCTGCTATCAATTTCTCTTAATAAAAGTTCCTGTTGGAAGAGATTGTTTCCAAGAGTTCTGCTTTCTTTCTTTTTTTTTTTTTATAACAAGTTTTATTAATTTTTCCATTTTTTTTTGAACAAAGTATTTAGGAAACAACGTGGGGATAGGGTAATCAATCATCTTATATCAAAAACATACATTTACTAGTCAGGTTAACTCCTTGGAGGTTCCCTATCTCTTTCCCTCCATTAATATATTCAGGTTAATACATTTCTAGGTAAATTTCAATCCATCCATAAAAAATTTTCAATCACATTTTACCTATAAAAATTCCAAGTCATGTTTTTAAGTTTAACTATATTCCAATTACCACATTCCAATTTAACATTAATTAAACATACTATTTATATTTCAGGCATCCCTAATTTCCCTAATTACATAACATAACCATTATCATGTCTACAATAATATTCCAACAATTACCTTCTCATTCTATTGTTTCCATTCCATTAGAAAATAAACATCATATCTAGCATAAACCTCTTATCTTCCAAAAAAGGAATAAAAAATAAAAATAAGGTAAAAAAGAAAATGTATATCTTTACACTATTTCAACCATATATAATCTTAATAGGTACGCATTTAAAACATTTTTCATTTCACAATTCCAAACTATATTCTAACGAATAATTCCATCTCAATTATAAATCTGAATCCTAAATATTAAATCAATCCCAACATCCATTCCGTTATTTTCATTCCATTACAAAATAGATATACCTATGATAAACATATCTCAATAAAAAAGAAAGGATAAAAAAGAGAAATAAAATAAAAGAGAAAATATTTACCTTCTTACTCTATTTCAACCATATATAATCAAGATAGGAATACATTTAAAATATTTTTCATTTCAAAATTTCAAATTATAATCTACAATAATTCCCTCACAGTTATAAATCTAAGTCCTAAGCTAAATCAGTCCCAGTTTTATTTTTCATCTCAGTTACTATTAATTCAGACCATATCTCTAAAAAAACCTTTTTTAGCCATCAAGTATAGTTTTAAGTCCCATTTTTAAATCTGACTCTAGCTTTCTTTTTGTGCCAGGCCGGTTTCCATAAAAGGGCCACTATGTCAATAAATCTCATTGTTTTGTTTACGATATTCATCCTCAATTCAATCTGGTCTTGTGTCTGTTGTCCTTCTTCCATTGTCATCTGGGTGACGTAGTCAATTTTATCTAGGGTTATAGTTATTAGTTGGTTGTCCAGGATGTCATAGTTCTGATATTCGATGGATTGTAGATAAAATTGTCTGGCGTCCTCTTTGATAGTGGTAAGTTCTTGTTCTGTTGATTTTTGGTTTATGAAGAAATCAGCTGAAGTCTGAGTGTCAATTTGTGATTTTGAGGCAAAGGCTTTTTCGTAGTTAAGTTGTAAATAAAATTCCTCGGTCTCATGTTGTACATAGGGTTGAACAGAAACCTCTATGGTATTGATCTGCTCCTCAGTTTGTAGTTCTGGGGAGACATCTTTAGTTTCCCTCCTGAAGTATATATTCTCAGTAAATTCCAAGATTTTTTTCAATATAAGGTTGTAGTCAAGCTGTGGGGAAAAATCCTCCATTTCCATGATCAAGTAGTCTTTTAGTATTTTAGTGGGAGGCTATGTTTAATAACAATCAGCAGTCCAATCAGCGTACCCAAAAATAAAAATAAAAAATAATCAAACTAGATTAGTTATAGTTTCAAGGCTTATAGTCCCACATGCACAAACGCTGCTTCATAAAATTGGGGAAATAGTTCAGAGGCTTTCACAGGAGAATAATTAGGGTAGAGAGAGGAAAGGAAAGGTCTCACCCGGAACTTCCATGGTGGTTCTTTGACGCTTAGATGTTGTTTGACTTGCGGTTGGTGCAGCTAGATGATCGGCCATGTTAATGGCCGATCTTTTCCCCGTCGGCCCAGAAGAGCTGTCTTCGACCATGGAAGGCGCTGCCGCGCCCGCTGCAGTCAATGAGAGTCCTCTCCAGCAGTAGTCGCCCCTCCAGGGCGACTTTCAACCCTTTCCAGGGTCTACCGGCGGAGGGAAACCGGCCGGCGAAGAGAGCAGGCTCTTCGCACGACCGCCAGCACCGCGACCCGGAACCGAAAACTTCTGCTTTCTTAAGATGTGGATTGAAGTGGTTCCTTACATTAGACAGGATCTGCAGTGATAGTCAACCTGGAAGGAAGAACCTTGCTGGGGGACTTTGCAAAAAATACAATGTCAGATAACGAGGCAGGGAAGGAAGAAAACCCCACGGAAAGGGAGCCTTCCCCCCAACCGAGAACCTGCCAGCTGTCAGGATCTGAAATGTCATACGCCTCAGGAGAAGAGGTGGTGGAGACGCATAACCACAAACCTCGGTGGTCAATGGGCGTTGGAAAGAAAGGTGAGTGGGAAAAGAGATCGAGAAAGGTGACCCTGAGACGGGGCAGCCACCGACCAGAATGGAAGCAGGAGATGGAGAAATCCCTGCATGTTAGCAAAGAGGAAGGAAGTTGTGCACAACACTCGAACTGGATCCTAGAGAAAGTCATTTACCTGATGAAAAGAACCCTCGGCTCTCTAGGGGAGGAGAAATCAGAGCCCTGCGGCCGCACCAGCACCTGGAGCTGCAGCTGGAGAGACACTGAGGGGGAATTGGAACCTGTAGTCCCGGGGATGTCCGCTGAACCAGCAGCGACCACTTCAGCAGCCCCCACTCCCCGCCGACCCGCAGATGGCGATCAGGATAGAAGACAATACCACCGACAATGAAGGCACCGATCCATTCAAAGATTCCCGCCACTGGACGCGAAATTCAAGGGGGAGCCAACACGCTTGGGGTTTTTCTTAACCCAAGTCCTCAGCTACATGGAAGAATACGGGCGGCACATCCCCAGTGACAAAGCCCGTATCCGTATCGTGCAATCCGCTCTGGATGGACCGGCCGCAGATTGGGTGCTGAACTTGCATGATTCCAATGCCCCAGAGCTCAATGACTTCAACCGTTTCATGTCCTCTCTGAGAAGGCGATTCGAGAACCCCCTGGCTGATCACAAAGCCCGCGAAAGAATCAAAACGGTGAGGCAGGACAGATGCCCAGTAGCCGAATATACACAAGAATTCCGGACCATTGCCAGCAAGCTGAACTGGCCGGAAGACATCCTCCTTAGCCCCAAGGAGTCCTACCAAAATTAAGAACGGAAAAAGCATCAATGGGAGAAGAAAAGGGGCTACCCGAAATACCAGAGGAATACCGAGACCTTGCTAAAGTTTTCAGTGAGGAGAGGGCGGATGAGGTCCCCCCTCACCGACCCACGGATTGTGCCATAGAATTCAAGCCCGGGGCAAAACTCCCGAAGCCCAGACTATACTCCATGAGCCCTAAGGAGAAGGAGGAAATGGAAAGGTTCATAAATAAAAACCTAGAAAGGGGGTTCATTGAACCTGCCAAGCCTAAAGTAGCTGCTCCAGTCCTCTTTAGAGAGAAGAAGGACGGCACTTTACGCTTGTGCGTGGACTACCGCTCTTTGAATGTAATCAGTGAAAGCAACCTATACCCCCTACCCCTCATGAGGGACATGTTATCCCACCTCTCGAAAGGAAGAATTTTCACTAAACTAGATCTAAGAGAAGCGTATTACCGCGTTAGAATTAAGAAAGGAGATGAATGGAAAACCGCATTTAATTGCCCAGTGGGGTGCTACCAATTCAAGGTTTTGCCATTTGGACTACAAGGGGCCCCCACAGTATTTATGCAATTAATCAACGAGGTACTAATGGAGCACCTATTTAAGGGAGTCCTGGTTTATTTAGACGACATCCTTATCTTCACCGAATCTAAAGAGGAACACGTCAACCTAGTCAGAGTGGTTTTAAAGAAACTGTGAGCTGCCCACCCATATGCCAAATAATCGAAATGCGAATTCCACCAGGAAAGAATAGACTACCTGGGCTATCGCATATCCCCACAGGGCATTGAAATGGACCCAGAGAAGGTCAGAGAGGTATTAGAATGGGCACCACCTCGCACAAGGAAGCAGCTGCAAAGTTCCCTGGGTTTCGCAAACTTTTACCGCCAATTCATTCCCTCATTTGCCCAGATAGCCCTGCCCCTCACGAACTTACTAAAAACGAAGGGTGAATCCTCAGTGAAACCTAGCCAATCACTAAAATGGACAATGGAATGCCAAGCGGCGTTTGAGAGATTAAAGAGACTCTTTTCTGCCGAACTCGTACTTAGGCATCCAGACATGGATAAGCCCTTCATAATACAGGCGGATGCAAGTGATGTGGCAGTGGGGGCTGTACTATTACAAGAAAATGAAGGGGTATTGCAACCATGTGTGTATACATCCAAGAAACTCATCGAAACGGAACAGCGCTAGCCTGTGTGGGAGAAAGAGGCATATGGGATACGTTGGTCATTACTTACAGGGTGCCAATTCCTTGAAGGGAATAAAATCCCTTTTCAGGTGTGGACAGACCACAAAAACCTGGAACCCTTGAAAACACCCAGGAAGCTCAACCCCAAGCAAGCCCGCATTTTCATCAATTCCACTTTACGCTCAAGCACATAATAATAATAATAATTAATAATAATTAATAATTAATAATAATAATAATAATAATAATAATAATAATAATAATAATAATAATAATAATAATAATAATAATAATAATAATAATAATAATAATAATAATAAAGTTGGAAGGGACCTTGGAGGTCATCGAGTTCAACCCCCTGCTCAGGCAGGAAACCCTACACCATTTTGGACAAATGGCTGTCCAGTCTCTTCTTAAAAACCTCCAGTGTTGGAGCATTCACCGCTTCTGGAGGCAGGTTGTTCCATTGGTTAATTGTTCTAACTGTCAGGAAGTTTCTCCTTAGTTCTAGGTTGCTTTTCTCCTTGATTAGTTTCCATCTGTTGCTTCTTGTCCTGCCTTCAGGCGCTTTGGAGAATAGCACTTGCCGGGGGGGGAGAACTTCTTGGCAGATGCACTGTCTCGCATGCCCCAATATAACAGCACGCGGGCCACCGATTCTAAACTGCTTATGGCGGAACCACAACTGGCAGCGCCAGTAACCACCAGAGCCCAAGCTAAATTAAAATCGCAGCTGGGTAGCCAAACTGGAATCGAATTCCGGAAAACTTTGGAAACAGATGAATGGTTCCAGAAAAATAGACATGTGTGCACAATCAAGGACGGACTGCCTTGGGTGTGGGGAAAGTTATATATACCAACCACCCAGAGGGTCACATTCATGCAGCTTTGCCATGACACAAAATCAGCAGGGCATTTTGGATTTGTAAAAACATTACACTTAATTAAAAGGCAATTTTGGTGGCCATCCATGAAAAAGGACATAGAAAGTTACGTGGCCAGCTGCCCAACGTGCGCAACTGCTAAGAGGTTGCAAGGGAAATCGCCCGGACTGTTACAACCAGTGGCGAATCCCTCAGCCCCCTGGAGGGAAATAGCCATAGTGGAATTACCAGAAAGCAATGGAAACACTGTCATCTGGACGATTACGGACTTGTTTTCGAAACAGGTGCACTTTATCCCTTGCCAAAAGATTCCTACCACAAAAGCCTTAGCGGAACTTTTCGTGCAGCACATTTACAGATTGCATGGGGCACCCCAGCGCATCATATCTGATAGGGGAGTGCAATTTACATCAGCATTTTGGAAGGAATTTTTATCCCTCTTGGGAACCACTTAGGGACTGTCATCTAGTCATCATCCTCAGGGGAACGGTCAATCAGAACGCTCGAACTCAGTACTTGAGCAATACTTAAGACGCTTTATTAATTTCCAGCAAACGAATTGGACGGACCTACTCCCTTTCGCAAAAGCTGCCTACAATAACCTAGTCCACTCCAGCACAGGCTACACTCCTTTTCAAATAGCCACCGGTCAAAGTTTCAACCCCATGCCAGAACTAATCCCAAATGAACCAGCAATCCCATCACTGAAAAAATGGATAGAACAATTACAAAACTCCTGGCCAATAGTTAGAAAAGCCTTAGACGAAGCTAGGCAAGCATACAAAGCACAAGCAGATAAAAAAACAGTTGAACCCACACCATTCATTGTAGGAGAAATGGTATATTTGTCTACAAAATATCTAAAATCCCTGTAAAAAACTTGGACCAAAATATACAGGACCTTTTCCAGTTAAAAGAATCATAAACCCAGTAACAGTAGAATTAGAATTAGAATTACCCAAAAATCTCAGGCAAATACACCCAATTTTTCACTGCAGTTTGCTGAAAAGAGAACAACAGTCAATCTTATGGCCAAAAATTCCCCCCCACCACCTCCAATCATGGTGGAAGGAGAACAACATTTCGAGATAAAGGAAATCCTAGACTCTAGGAGGTATCATGGGACAACTCAATACCTAGTAGCATGGAAACACCTCCCCTCCTCACAAAATGAGTGGGTCCATGAGCCCTGAAACTGTTAAAGAAGTTTCATACAGAGTATCCCAACAAGCCAGACTAATTTTTATACCTGTTTTGTTTTCTCTACAGGTGGGTCTCTCTTATTTTTAAGGGGGGCAGGATGTCAGAATCCAGTTATATTTCCTTTCTATCTATCTTCTCTAATCTAAAACCAATTCTTACCCTACCCTGGATCCTGCCACACTCCCAAGGGGTAGGGGGGATATGCATGCAAGTTTATTACTTTCACTTCCTCTATTCACTACAAAGTAACCTTTTGTTTATTCGCCTTCGTTTCTGCTAACCATTACAATGTAACAATTTGCCTCTTATCCTATGCCCCCTCTGAACTTCTCCTCCTTACCAGGCAGCTAGGAAAAGGGGGGTGAAAAGACACAGACCTCCAGCATCTGGTTTAATTCTCTGTCATCAAAATAAGGTGTGAAGAGCTGTTGAATGATCGTGCACAATGGAGCCGGATTGATGTTATCTTTCCTGGATTTAACACCTAGAAATTTGCCGGTCTGAATCGCCCAGAAGAACTGTGGGGTTGGGGTTGCTTAGGGACACTTTAAAACATCGATTTGTGAGGGAATCCCTCAGATCCTGTCTATTATGCCTGCTATCAATTTCTCTTAATAAAAGTTCCTGTTGGAAGAGATTGTTTCCAAGAGTTCTGCTTTCTTAAGATGTGGATTGAAGTGGTACCTTTCTCTCTCTCTCTCTCTCTCTCTCTCTCTCTCTCTCTCTCTCTCTCTCTCTTCTTTCTTTTCCTTCCATCCATCCATCCGTTTCAGTTTATTTCCAGTTCTCAAGTTTATGACTCTGAGCAACTGTAGCCTTTGAAAGAACTACTGTCTTTTCAGTCTCTTTAAGAGAACTAACCCTTAGCTCAGGGGTCTGCAACCTTAAACACTCAAAGAGCCACTTGGACCCGTTTCCCAGAGAAAAGAAAACACGCGCATGCAAGGGGGGAGCTTGATTGAAGAGTTTAATTAAAAAGAAATAGAGGCTGCTGTACATGATTTCTCTCTCTCTCTCTCTCTCTCTCTCTCTTTCCTCTCTCCCTCTCTCTCTCTTTCCTCTCTCTCCCTCTCGCTCTCTTTCCTCTCCCTCTCTCTCTCTCCCTCTCTTTCTCTTTCCTCTCCCTCTCTCTCTTTCTCTCTCTCTTTCCTCTCTCTCTCTTTCTCTCACTCTCTTTCCTCTCACTCTCTCTCACTCTCTCTCTCTCTTTCCCCCCTCTCTCTTTCTCTTTCCTCTCCCTCTCTCTCTTTATCTCTCTCTTTCTCTCGCTCTCTTTCCTCTCCCTCTCTCTCCCTCTCCTCTCCCCCCTCTTTCTTTCTCTCTCTCTCTCGCTCTCTTTCCTCTCTGTCCCTCTCTCTTTCTCTCTCTCTCCCCCTCTTCCTTTTTTCTTTCTCTTGGAGAATTCTAATAAATCACTCTCTTCTGAATAGATCTCTGCCCTCCTGATCTCCATAGCAGAGAAACCCACTTAGAGAAAAGACACCCATCAGATAGCCATTTTGTGAGAGCAGCCACAACACGTCCCTACCTCCAAATCTCAAAAGAGCCTGCCAGGCTAAATAAAACTGGCAGTCCTTCTAGCTGTGTTTTTCAACCTCTGCAACTTTCAGAGGAGGGGTGGTGGACTTCAACTCCCAGAATTCTGAAAGTTGCAGAGGTTGAGAAACCCAGCCTTACCGAAACAGATTTCTGCACTATTGAAAACACCAACTGCTGAATTGAAACCCCAAATCCAGATGGATTTAATTAGAGAAGCGACCGCACCAATTCTGCTTAACTTGAACCGGGAAGCAACTTAAGAAACAGCAAGAGGGGGGGGGGAACCCACACAAACACACACACACACACACACACACGCCTGCACTAACCCAGCTCCCTCCGTCAAAATAGGATGTGTCTATTTCCAGCCTCCCATCCACACGGCAGCCGAAGCCAGCTCCACTTGCAAGGCGGAGGAGGAGGCTGACCATGAGGATTCTGCTGGTGGCTGAGATGACGCGGCGGCCACGGAGGCAGCGCAGAGCGGGAACGGAGCCGCCAGCAGGCCTGGGGAAGCAACTCTGGGGCATTGAAGGAGCGGTAAGGGGGAAAGAGCCGTCCATCCATCCAGAATATACTCAGTCGCGCCCTGGAAGCCTTCCAGGTTCAGAGCTGCTGCTGCCACGTGGTGCAAGGCTGAACATCAACGCTCGGTTACCCTGGCAAATTCCTTCAATTGCGCTCTCTCTCTTTCTCTCTCTCTCTCTCTCTCTCTCTCTCTCTTGGTGGGGTGGGGGTCGACCCTCCAGCTCTGACCAGTGAGCGGCACAGCCAGCCCCCCTTGGAAGACCCCCAAAGCCGCTCAGCCGGGCTCCCTTCAGAGCAAAGACCCGGAGCTGAGCAGAATCAGGAAGACATCCCCCGGGGTCTTACAGCCCAGACCCAATTCCCTGCCCTGCCCATCTGGGGACTCCACTGCAGCCCCCCCTGCAAACCAGGTGCAGGATACTCGGGGGGGAGCCCAGCACCGGGCCATGGGGGGAGCCAGGCTCCCAGGACCCCCTGCCCCAAGGAGAGGAACCCCCCGGCCAATATGCACCGATCCTTCCAGATGGCATTTCTTCCCTCCAGCTGTGGGGCTCCTACAGTGCCCGGCTTCCTCTCCCCCCCAGCCCCGAGCCAGGCTCCCCAGGAAGCCGCGGGACCCCAACAGGTGTGGGGCTGGGCTGGGGAGGGATCCTCCTGCTCCAATTGGGTCCCCTCCTCTTTTCAGAAACAGTGCCCGAAAGGAAAGGAAGGACGGAGCAAGCTTCCCCTGCGGGGGATCCGACGCTTGTTGCCTACTTCCCTTTCCCAGGTGGGGGTCGGCCAGCAGATCCACCGGGCTGGCGAGAGGTCCCTTGAGAGAGCAGCTGCTGCCGCCTCCCCTCCCATCTCCCAGTGGGCTTCAGGGGAAGCGCGGGACTTCGAGGGGGCTTTTCCTGTTCAAAGCGAGCCGTGCGCCTTCAGGGGTTGGGAGACAGAGCAATGCTGACCCTAAACGGGGCAGACCCCTTTCCTGGGGCCGCGGCTTGTGGGAGGGCTGGCCTGCTCAGTGGAGGCTCTGGCGGGTCGCTCCCAGGGGGGATCCCGGGGCTGCCCCACACGGCTCCCTGGCCACGTGTGCTTCCTGGCTGTGCTTCTCCCAGGGGGCGGGGTGCCTGGGCGCAGGGCCAATCAGGAGGCCCACGAGGGGGCAAGTCCACATGAGAGAGAGAGAGAGAGAGAGAGAGAGAGAAGGGAAGCGCAAGCTAAATAAGCTTTCTACTTACTCATGTGACTATGATAAAAACTGATTATTTATTTCTAGCTGCTATGTTCAAGTGGTTGTGAATTCGTCCAAGTTTCTCTTTTACCTTGCATGGTATCATGTGACATCACATTTTCTTTGAATCTGCTGTATTGACCTTAGGTATTGAACAGCTTTTATAGTGTAGTGCCATCCCTGAAAGGGCCGCTAGAGTCCAGATTCGTCTACCCCCTTTCTACAGGTACCCAGGCTCTTCCCTGCTACACAGTCACTTGCCAGGTGTCTCAATATCTTATCAATCTGGATCTCAGTCTGCTCTGATCTCTCATCCAGGCACCTCCACTCGCCCAGCTTGGGTCACCTCTGCTGTCCACTGGGGTGTCTGCCGCCCCTCTGTTCACTGGCTTGCCCTCTCGTCTGGGTCAACTCGCCTCCAATGTCCCCTCTTGCCTTCAGGATTCCAGACAACTCAAAAGTCTTCCTGCCAAAATCTGACAGAACCCCTTCTCTTCTTTCCCCACCTCCTCCATCAGCAGAAGCTCCAGGGCTATTCTAACTAAAAAGTATCTCAATTTCTAACCTTGTCTGAGATAAATGTCCCCCACCCCCACCTTTCAAGATTCCAGCCAACTCTCTCACCAAAAGTCTTCCTGCCAAAACCTGACAGAACCTCCCTTCTCTTTTTTCCCCATCTCTTCCTCCCTCACCTCCCCCCACTATACACTCTCCCCAGCCAAAATTCCTTGGTGGGGAACTATTCTCCAATAGCCTGGGGTGGCAGGGTCTGGATCAGGGGTCTCCCCCCCATTGTCTGAAATTCTTCTAGCAGTGAGTACTTCTTCCCCTGTGCTGTGGCTCAATATATCATATGTCAGTCTTTTAGGGGGGATGTATTGCTCTTTTTGGCCTCTGTTCCCTGGGCTCAGCTGAGACAAATGGGTCTTCCTCCAGGGATTCGTCGCACCCAGGAGTCTTCAGGGCTGTGGCTAATTCTCTGGTTCTGGCTGCTGTGAGGGGTATGGGATGAATAGTTCTTCCTCAAGAAGCTTATCTGGCCCAGGGGTCTTTGGGGCTATTAGCTCATTCTCCCATTCTGGCATCGGTGCAGACTGCTTATCTGCTTTCCCTTCAGGGTCCCCGAAGATTTCTCCCTGTTTCTGAGTTTGAGGCACAAACTCAGGGATGTCTGGCCTAAGTGGCTCTGGCCCCATTTCTGTGTCCCACGCAGGTGAGGCAGCCCTAATGTGCTCCGGCAACCACAACCAGTCCTTGTTGCTGTCCTCCTCCTCCTCCTCTTCCGTGGGCTATGTTCGGGTCACTGGTCTCCTCCTGGCCAGGCAGAGTTCAGTTGCCTGCTGGCTGCTGGGGGGCTCCCACTGCCTCATTCAGAGGCAAGAGGTGATTTTATTGCCACATTTTCAGAGGCCCCGCACTCCCCTCCCCCACACACAGGTAGCTTTTTCCAACAGTGTATGGCTGGAAGCTCCATCGGTCCTCCAACTTATGTTTTCTAGGAGCACCCAGGTTTCACAACAATACCTGATTACTAGGTTGCAAATCCTGAATTGTCACCTTCAGGTCATAGTTTCTACTGTTTTTTGTTCTTGGGCCCCTGAAATGGCTTGAGCACTCTCGTATGCCATCTTCAAATTTTTTCTCATCTGGTCTATGTAACTCTGATATGAAGCGAGTGAGGTGTTGTCCATGGAGATGCCAAATGCTATATCCAACGGCAGTCGAGCCTCCCTGCCAAACATCAATTGGTATGTGGAGTGCCCAGTAGCATCAGTTTTTCTGCTATTGTATGCGTATATAACAGTCCCAAATGTCCATGTAGTGCAATCAGCACCACCTCCCTATGTTTTTCCAAGAAGAGCAGCTGCCCCTTTTCCTCGAACCGATCCGAAGGGCCCTTCCAATAAGCCACCCCTCCTCAGAGCTATAATTGGTCCTACTCTTTATACAACAATCAGGCTCCTTTTGGGGAGTCGGTTAACAAGGCCTCTCACTGACCACTTCCCAGGGTCCTTGTAGCCAGGTCACAAAGAGTGTTTTCCGCCTGATCCCTTTTCAAAACTTTCTTGGTCAAAACAGGGATACCCTCCCCTCCCACCTGGGTAGGGTTACAGTACAGTTTAGGGACACTTGCAGCAGTGACTACTACAGCTTCCACCCTGCTCCTCCTAGAACTTGGTATTTGAGTCCTTGGTACAGGGTCTGGGGTCAATCGAGTCCATTCTTCAACATGTGCCTTAGAGTCATGAGGTCTCCTAGACAGAGCATTTGCATCCCTGTTCCCTACTCCTAGCTGGTAGCTTAGGCTGAACTGGAATCTGGAAAGGGCAGCTAGCCACCGATGCCCCATGGCATGGAGTTTGGCTGTCAGGAGGAGATACATGATGCCTTGTTGTCCATCTTAACCTCAAACACTGTCCCATACAGGTAATCCTTTGACTTATCCACCACCACCCACTTCAGTGGCAGGAACTACAATTTGTGAGTGGGGTAGTTCTTCTCAGATGGAGGGAGGCCCCTACTGATATATGCAGTGGGTCTCAGGTATGCGTTATGTTCCTGATACAATACCCCTCCAAGGCTATCCCAGCATGTAGCTCATGGGGCCAGTTTGGGTCAGTGTAGGCCAGGATGGGGACATTGGTTAGGCTCCTCTTCAGTTAGTTGAAGGCCTACTCACACTGTCCTTTCCACTCCACTTGAATTGATTCCTGGGACTTCCTGGGTCCGTTCTCCTGGCAAGGCTGGCCTGAGTTGTCAGACACATCCTCTGCCCCCTCTTTCTTCAACAGATCATTGAGGGAACGGTACTGTGTTGATTTTCTAGATTTCTTGATGGTTTTTTAACATCACTATCAGGATACTGCTGAAGGTCTCAAGTCAGTTGGGATCAGAGGCACTATGTTTCATATGGATTTGTTACTAGAGAGCAGTGACAGATTTCTCTTTGGATCCACTGTGGTGGTTAGAATTTCAGTATTCAGTATTCAGTATTCCAGGCTAATTCTGCTCACAACCAGGAGTTCAATCCTGACCGGCTCAAAGTTGACTCAGATTTTCATTCTTCCGGTAAAATGAGAACCCAGATTGTTGGGGGCAATATGGTGACACTGTAAACCATTCAGAGAATGTTGGAAAACACTATCAAGCAGTACATCAGTGTAATTGCTATTGCTATTTCTACTGTTTATCCTGTGGGATCGTATATGTTTCTGTTCCTTCTCTCCTGCAGTTCACTAGTTGAGGAAGTTGCTGGGGATGGGGTAGTCATTCAGAGATGTCTGTGTTGTTGTGCAGATACTTGACAATTGTTTGGAGGCAGTTGTGAGAAAGGTGGTACTCAAACTTAGGAAGATAGCTTTCACCTTATTCCAAGCTGTTTGTAAGGTCAGCAAAAAGGATCTTTGTCAGTTTGACTGCAGGTTATAGATGTTCCTGATGTTCCTGAACTGGGATAGTCTAGTTTAGTGATACTACTCTTGAACTCCACTCAAATTTGTAAAACTATTTTCCTTGATTAAATGGGATGGCAAAAGTGGATCTTAAAGAACTGCCCAGGCTGTCTATAAGCTACAGGACCCCAATTTAAGGTGTATAAAATCCTAATGGATTTGAAATTGAAGTATTTACAAGTATTTAAAAGGCAAAATTTTGGGGCTTGAGACTAGAGATGGGAAGGCCTGGGAAAAAACTGGAAAAATGGAAAAAAATAGTTTTTTCCATTTTTTTCCCAAAGCCGTTTTTTTCCAGAAAAATTGAAAAAAAGGAGTGTGGAATATGTTCTATTCCAATGATAAATAATATATCTATGACATTGTATTCCAACTGTATAACATGAAGGCCTTAATAAAAAATTTCTGAGATTTTTTGTAAAGTCTTAAATTATTGCAAGTTTTCTCAGCTGAAGACAAGCAAATCCTGGAATACAATTCAAGTAACACTATACTTCTCAATGCAATTCCCAAACAAGAGAAATATGCATTTGTACCACTAGGTGGCACTGCAGGGAAAAGACTCGAATTTAGTTTGCATGTTGATGGTTTCTTGCTTTTTTTGTTGCTTTTGAGGGAAAGGGGGGGCTACCTGTTTTATTGCAAGAATAATATTTTTATATACACTGCATTTCATGCAATTTGTAAAACTACTCCATACTAAACTTTTTTTCCAAAATTTCTATTTTTTCTGGAAAAAAACAAGGAAAAACAGTTTTTTTCTCATGGCTTCAAAATTTCCGGAAATTTTACATCTCTACAAGTTCAAACACATTTGGAATTTTGGAAGCTTACAATGGGTATGTTCACAAAATGGTTGCAAGCGAGCAGTTGCGTACCAGGGGACTTATGGAGGTGCACCAAAATTCTTGAAAATTATTTGATGGAGATTACATGCCAAACGACTGCTGCTGCTATTACTAATTATTATTATTTTTAAGATGTTGAAGCAAGAATCTTGGGAGCACGTTAGTATCACTTGGATCATTTTCTACATACTTCTTCTCAGTGGTGGGATTCAGCCAGTTCGCACCACTTCGGCAGAACCGGTAGCTAATTTTTTGTTGCCCAGGCCCAGAATGGACTTCCAGAACGACATCCACACAGAGAACCGGTTGTTCACATATTTGAATCCCACCACTGCTTCTGCTGTATTGTAAAATATAATAATAAGCAAGGACATATAAAATATCTTCTTTGCAACAATAGCATGTCACTCAATAGTGAAGCAAATCCTGGATGGAATCTAGTGATACTTCTTTATCAAAATTCTGTTACTGCTGACAGAACTATAGATGCTGACTTTATTTTCTTGCAGTTCCATGAAATTTAGTTTTTTGTAGGGTCCCCAGCTTTCCTAAACAGATTCTAAAGATCCACAGTGGCTTTACAAAAGAGAAGGATGGAGAGGAAACGTCCATTTTACGAATAGATTTCTGCCCATGCAGCATTGAGTCCTACCAAGAATAGACCCTGGTGCCAACTTTCTCTCCATATCTTCTCCAGGAATATTCATATATGGTCCACTAATTTCAGAGGAGTTATTAGTAGAGACTAATTAAAGCTTGAATTATGAAGTAAATATGGGAATTGCAGATCCATTAGCTGGTTCATCACAAATTTAATTGGATTGTATTGATCCCTAGAAAGCAAATCTTGACAAACGCACTCTAGAAATGAAAACACAAATCCTCAGAGCTATCTAAAAGAACCGCATAACTCTAGTATCACTTTCAGAACATTTTCAAGGCATTATATCAACAGGGAAATTAGGAGGAAGAAATAGTGCTGTTCTTCAATTTGCTCTATGTCACTTTATTCTTATGCAGCACTAGTCCTAAAATTTTAAACTTAATGAGAATCAACTAAATTAAACTTAGGAGTCAAAACCCAAAAAATATAAAATGATTAACAATGAGAAGATAATATAACTCAGATTATGAAGTTGAACAATGTCTTATGGTAATTAGATTGTTAAAAAGGTTTCTTAGTCTTGTTGACATTCTGCAGAATAACATGTTATTTACTTAATTAAAATTGCAATTAAGTTACAAGCCTTTTTGAAACTACATAGAACACTTGATGCATTTTAATAAAACAAATAATTAAAAACTTGAAAATACCAAATAGATAAAGATTGTCAGGCTATGGAAAAATATTACACAAATATAAAGCTGATTTATTTTTAAAATTGACTATTTACCCTGAACCAAACTTCCAACATCCAAAATTAGAAGTTCAGGTTAAAATGTGAAAAAGTTCAAAAGGCTTGTCAAACTGAAACACGGCTAGAAAGAAGATCTTTGATGTACCTAATCCCTATTGTTTAATGTTGGGCTTTTGCTTTTAAATGCCAGTGCACAGCATGCAAGCTGTGCCCTCCTGTTGTGCAACCCAGGGCACTTTGGGTGGTAGGGGGTGGGGATGGGGAGAAATGTTCTATCTCTGTGAGAAAAAGCTGACAGGTCAAAATGCTTTTGGAGATCTTTTTTAAGAAATTGTGTGCTACAGGGAGCAAATAAGCATGCTGTGTGTGCTGGCAAAAGCTAGCAGTCAGTCAAGTTTTTATCTCTTAATGAATAGAGACTGCTGAAGTAAGGATTAGGTAATTGAGTTTATAATTAATTAGCCATAACCTCATCAGATAAAGCAGTTGTTAAGATTTTTTTTATCTCCTTCTTTCCTCAGGGCCTGCCCTTCTTTGTCCTTGTCTGACAGCCAGCACTTATCTTAGGCCTTCTCCAGGCTTTTGCCCATCAAAACCTCCCCTTTCCTTTTGCTGTTTTTGGTGGTCAGCTGAGGCCCTTATTGTAGCGTTTGGTTCACAATCAGGCTAGCTGTCTCATGCTGGGATGATGAATTAGCAGTAGGAGGTAACAGAGAGGTGATTTCAGATTTGCCCACTGATAGCTTATAGAGCTTTTTCCTGTTTATTAGGCACCCTTGTCTGCTGACACAAAGAGGTTAAAAAGATAGCTGTAGTAAACATATATCCTTTCCCCTGAATTTTAGGCTGTTTCAAAGAACCCTTAATTTCTTCTATGTGCTTGATTTTATAATAATACTGATAAAATAAATGGGATTTTGTACTGTTTGGATGTCCTTATCTCCTTTTCTTTCTGGTATAAACTTGACTGTTCTGTCTTAGAATGGTGCCTATCTGGCTCTGCAACTGCATGAAAACTTGCAGCATCAAAGACATCTAATTCTAGTTGGTTTTCAGCATTTTTATGTTCCAAGTCACTTAATGGACACCTTTTGGATTTTAAAGACATTTCATAATATTCTTACAGTTAATTTTAGAAAGCTTCCTCTCTTCAAGAAACTACAAAGCTGTTATTATTTTATAGAATTTCAATGCTGAATGTGAATAATTTTGTAGAAAAAAGAATTAGGGTTTTTTTGTGAGCATATGATTCTCTGGTATTCTTTGCCTTTAAAAGGCCATCATTGATTTCTTCCAGCAAAGTATGCAGTATGTATTATTTTTCTCAGTTTATTAATTCCACCTTTTCTTTCTTTATGCAATATCACAGTTTAAAAGAATTTGAAGGTGTTTTTTTTAAAGTTATATACAATCCCTCCTAGTCTGGGTTCTGTTGAACTTTAAATGAAAATATTGTGCTATTTGTTTTGTTTTGATACCAGCTTACTTTATTTTTTCATGTGTAGTAAGTAAGTAAAAAAAAAAAAAAGTCGCTAAGGTTGAGGAAAAAAAAAAAAAGACTGCATTTTTGATTCCTTCAAAATGTTATCCTCTCCATCTCATTTTCTTCTCTTTTTAACTATTTTAATTTCTTTTAGTAGTTATTTTTAATGATGTAAATGCAACTTTGTATATGTGTATATATAAGATTTAAATAAATAAAAGGTACCTACCTACTTAACTTTATATAGCATTAAATAGGGGAAAAGCCTGTACATTGAATTTCATCCCTAAATCTGCTTCTGTTTCAGCAGGAAATGTAGCAATAATAGAAACGTGGTAAATGAAAGGTATTTCTTCAATTTAACATGAAATTCCTGTTCCTCCATTGCTTGTCTGTCTTGTAGTTGTGGTCCTGTTAGGGTGATACAAAGAAGGGGTTTCTGCTCAAGTTACTCAGTTACTCAGAGGGTGAAATGTGAGTGAACTGGGATGTATGTGTATGTGAGAACATGTGTGCTTGCACTGTTTGAATCTGTTCAAATGCAACTAAAAGGGAATATGAGCCCAATCTGGATTTGTAGTGAGTGCTGAGGAATGATAACTCTGGTGAGAGCAGTTTTAAATTCCTTTCACATACACTGGCTTTAGAAGTATGAAGTGTTATTCACTGCCTTAGTAGTTTACCTGAGGGACAGAATAGAAAGGACACATGTATAATAGCAGTCATAGACCAAAGAAGGTACAGTATTTGTAAGAGAATCTTTTGAGATGTTTCTGAACTTTTGAATTTAATTATAGGTGAGGAAGGCAGTCTTAAAAGTGGCTCAAAAACGACAAAATTCTCCCATTTCAAATTTTCATATACATACCTATTCCTAAATAAGAGTTTAACTAGTTTGGTATTGTTGTTTTATTTACCAAATCATTCTTGTGCCTGTTGAAAGAAAAGTCTTCATCGTGGTTCAGTCCAAGCTGGGAATAAACATGGCGACTGCTTTAGGAAGAAGATTGCAGTTTATTAAAGAGGAGAGCCAGATAGAAAGATGGCTCTGGCAGAAAAGAGGAAAAAAAGGGCTGAGCACATGTAGGGAGTGGGTTTTTATACCCTCTGGAGCCTCTTGTTTGGAGTTCTTTCCTGTTCCTGTCTTGAGGCTTGAACTTTGACCTGAGTCTGAGTGTGCCCTTTGGTATCTGTGGGTTAATCCTATTATGTCCTGTCTTAGAGTTTGGGTGGGGTATGTAGATTTTAGATTTCTTTGTTTTCTTAATCTTCTAGCTTCAACTTTCCTGAATGGTTTACATCTGCATTTCTATAGAGCTGGTTTCTGCTTGGGGGAGGGAGACCTGGGGCCATTAAGAAAAAACTGGGCATGCTTTTCTGCCTCTTTAAGATCCTTTGAGGAAATATATTTTTCTGCCCTTTTAATATTTCCTTCTCTGGGGGGCTGACTTCCCACATGCCAGTTTATATCCCATTTTATTTAGCAATTTGTGTGCCAATACTTCACAGCCTCCATTACTTCCGAGAGCAGCAGATTAGCTTTGAAGGTATATGAGAGGCCCAGATATCTTCTCATTTAAAGAGTTGCACTGCCTTTTTGGATTCGGTACCTAAGGTGTCTGACTAATAGGACTACTCCATGTAATAGCAGCCCTTGACTCACTGCATAGCACAATGGAGCTATACTTCGGGGTGGGAAATTATGAAAGAGCAAACAATGACTTGTCACACTGGCAGTTTCATCCAGTAAACTAAGTGGTTCTTTTCTCTTAAATAATGTAATTCAAATTCATGTAAACATTTCCTTTCTTGTGTCTATGTTTTATTCACCTGACTTTAGATTAGATTTAAATTAGATGTTAGATTTTTTTTTTTAATCCACTTTTATTATTTTTATAAATAATTCAAGGCAGTGAACATACCTAATACTACTTCTTCCTATTTTCCCCATAACAATAATACTGTGAGGGAGAGTGACTTGCCCAAAGTCACCCAGCTGACTTTCATGGCTAAGGTTGGGATTAGAACTCAGAATCTCCTTGTTTCTTGCCTGGTGCCTTAATCTTTATCTTACATTTTATAAAATGTTAAAGTGTAATATCTTTCCTCTATTTTTATTGATCTATCTTCTTTTGGTTATACTTTTTTCTCTTAGAATTTTAAAAATGAAATTGATTTGTTTCAACATTGACTGCAATTTTAAACGGAACTATTGAAACTATTTCATTAATGCATCATTAATCATTCATCAAGACTGATTTGACCTGATATACTTCTGGTATGTTTTATTTACAGTTGAAACATTTTGGCATCTGAATAAACAATGTCATCATGCTTAAATTTATACTAGCTTGAGGAACAGAGTTTCTGTGTAGTTTATAATGCCTATGAGCATTACAAAACAATCAGAAATGTTCTTTTAGCAAGCACAAAGATCTGAATCAGGAATGAAATAGTACAGAAAATATGCAATACTATTAATGCAAATCTTTGTGCCCAACCATACCTTCATTGTCAGTTCCAATCTTGGAAGCTATCTCGAGTTTAGAGATATGATCATAGAATTATAGGGCTGGAAGGAACTTTGAAGGTCTTCTAGTCCAACTCATTGCCCAAGGCACAAGAATTTCCTGGACAGATGATTGTCCAATCTTTTCTTGAAAACCTCCAGTGATGGAGCACTTACAACTCCAGGAGGCAAGCTGTTCCATTGATTAATTTCATTCATTCATTCATTCATTCATTCATTCATTCATTCATTCATTCATTCATTCATTCATTCATTCATTCATTCATTCATTCATTCATTCATTCATTCAATGTCTATAGTTGCCCATCCCTCTCAAGCTTACAATTCCAAAAAATATATTACAATCAAAAATACTAAAAACATTTAAAACAATAAAATAATAAAAGCATCCAGATTAAATTTACATAGGAACAAGATATTTGGCTAGTTAGCTAATTAGCAAAACAGAAAGGAAACAGGGCCCTTAACATATTCAGCACCCCAGGCCCTGGAATATAGCTATATTTTTAAGGTCTTACAAAAGGCTAACAGGGTAGGGGGCATTCTAATCTGCAAGGGGGGAATGTTCCATAGAGCAGGGGCCACTGCAGAGATAGCTTATCTTCTGATCCCCGCCAGCCAACACTCTGGCTGACAGGATCTGTAGCATGCCCATTCTGCTCAATCTAGTTGGACAGATGGAGACTCTTGAAAAAAAAGTATCCCTCAGGTACCCCAGTCTGATAATAGTTCTTTCTGTCTGGAAATTTCTCCTTAGTTGAGCTAGTTGAGCTTTCTTTAATGAGAACTTCCACCCATTGCTTCTTGTCCTACCCTCAGGTGCTTTGGAGAATAAGTCAACCCCCACTTTTCTGTGACAGCCCCTCAAGTACTAGAAGACAGCTATCATGTCACCCTAATCCTTCTCTTCATTAGGCTAGACATACCTAGTTCCCTTAACTGTTCATCATATAATTTAGCCTCCAGACTAACATATTTGTTGCTCTTCCCTGCACTTTTTCTAGGGTTTCAACATTTTTTTGTAACATGGTGACCAGAATTGGATACAGTATTCCAAGTGTGGTCTTACCAATGCAGTATATAGCAATACCTTGATGCCATCCCTCTGTTGATGCATTTTAGGACTGCATTAGCTTTTTTGGTAGTTGCCACACACTGCTGGTTCATATTTACAGTAAGATACTTAGATCCTTTCACAGTTACTGCTGCTGAACCAAGTACCAACTATTCTATACCTATGTGTTTGGTTTTTCCTGCCTAGGTGCAGGATCTTAGTTTTCTCACCACTGAACTGCATTTTGCTGGCTAGGGCTCAATGCTTAACTCTGTCAGGATCCTTCTGAATCTTGAGTCTATCTTCCAAAGTGTTAGCAATATCCCCCAGCTTGGTGTCATCTGCAAATTTGATGAGTTCTCCTTCTATCCCCTCATCTAAGTCATTTATGAATATATTAAAGAACACTGGGCCCAAGACAGAATCTTGAGTTACCCCATTACATGCTTCCCTCCATGTAGGTATATAATAATTTATGGTATTGTACTGTTCTGTATTGTAGTATTAACTGTGAATGGATACACTATTTTTAGTGCACGCCTTGCATGTTTCTCTAGTGTAATCAGTCTGGTTGCATATGACACAAGTTTTACTCTGGGGAACCAGAGAATCTGTTTTTGTATCCATTCATAGTCAGTATTTTATATACTGTGTGGCTATCTCAATAGATGTGAAGGTTGTTCAAGCCTTGGTATGACATGAAAGTAAAGAATAAAGAGAGTTCTTAAAAGGTTTGGGACAATTTATTAATTTTTCTCATCCATTGTCAGTTAGCAGGTTATAATTTCGTATCTAGAACTTTAAACAAAAATTAATTGAAAAGCCCCAGAATATTTATGAGGGATATTACTTGCCAATTATTGCACCAGTTACTTGATATACTAAAATCAGAGAACTTTAAAATTGTATTGTCAGTAAGTCTTGCATCATTTGAATATATTGTATGTATGAAAATACATTTTTATCTGTAACATTGTAGGAAGAGCTAATGTTTTTATTAATACTGCAGTATAAAATATGCAAAAATATTGTCACCAAAATTCTGAAGAGATTTCAGTTATTTGTAAACTCCTGACATCTATTTCTTTCTTGTTTTTCTTTAAAGTTCTTCTTTAAATGGATTAAATGGATATGGTGTGACTTACAATTAGCTTGTAAGTTGTTCTTAGTATAGTTTGATCTCACAGTCTGATCTAATTTGTCAAAAAGTACAGGAAGAATTAGAAGCATCATTTAAGGATTTAACTGATAGAATATAGAATATACTGATAGAATACTGATGGAACTGATAGTATATAATATAATATATATTATAGAGCATATATATTGCATATAGAATATATAGTATCAGAATATAATACTGATAGATCTGAGAATATAGAATATACTATATTTAAATTTATTTAAACTGAATTGAAAATGATTGGTTTATACATGGTAATTATGGAATCAATACATTTTCATAAATATATTTTGATATATAACAGTTTACTGCTAATTTGCTGATAATCTTTAAAATCTAAGTTATTGATATATTTTATTTTTATTGCAATATTTTGTACTGCAGTGTTAATAAAAGCAAGACTTACACACCATACAATTTTAAAGGTCTCTGATTTTAGTATATGCAATAATTGGCAAGTAATATCCCTCATAAATACTCTTAAGCTTTTCAATTAATTTTTGTCTAAAATTCTAGATACAAAATTATAGCCTGTCAAGTGACAATGGATGAGAAAAATTAATAAATCGTCTCCTAAATAGTATGGACGCTTAAGAAAAATTGGGCAGCCAATTTAGCACAGCATGAACTGGGGAGGAACCTTTTGTACTGTTGTCGTGCCACTAATGTCTGGGCCTTTATTAATGGTGCTTGGCTGCTACTGACAGTTTTGTTGCTACTGGCAACTTTCTTCATTAAAATTAAATTCAGCATCGGATCCCATTAGCTACACTCTGGGTAACTTGGATGGGTGTGTAACTCTGCATAGATTTCTATTTCTGTGTTTGTATATGTGCATTCACACATAGATGCATATACCCCCAATATAATCATATACATGCTAACTGCACATCTGCATCCTTAAATCAGTTTGTTTAGTAAATGTCAAAAATGCAAGATGTATGACTTCTGTATAGCTGCCTTTTAAAAGAAGTAAAATAATTAAATGTGCAATGTAAGCTATTTGAGTAGATATTGCTCTTTAATCATCCCACCCCCTACCCGAATCTCCACTATGTAATAGTTTTGTGTGGTTGGATAAATGCATGGATACATATGAAGAATTTTTGCATTTTGCATTGTGTTTTTTCACTTCTTTCTCCCTTCTTCTCTTGGAACAAAGAACATAATTATGTGTTGGCTGTCTTTTACAGGAAAGAGTGACTGTTCTAACAGATTGATTAATAATAATAATAATAATAATAATAATAATAATAATAATAATAATAATAATAATAATAATAATAATAATAATAATAATAATAATAATAATAATAATAATAATAATAATAATAATAATAAAGTTGGAAGGGACCTTGGAGGTCATCTAGTCCAACCCCCTGCTCAGGCAGGAAACCCTATACCATTTCGGACAAATGGCTGTCCAGTCTCTTCTTAAAAACTTCCAGCATTGGAGCATTCACCGCTTCTGGAGGCAGGTTGTTCCACTGGTTAATTGTTCTGTCAGGAAGTATCTCCTGAGTTCTAGGTTGCTTCTCTCCTTGATTAGTTTCCATCCATTGCTTCTTGTTCTGCCTTCAGGTGCTTTGGAAAATAGCTTGACTCCCTCTTCTTTGTGGCAGCCCCTGAGATATTGGAACACTGCTATCATGTCCCCCCTCATCCTGCCTGAGTTCCCCTATTGTCTTACCACCTATTTGGTTAGTGCACTTTGTGTGGCACTTGCTATTAAAAGCTTGATTTTGCTTGACAGCAAGGTTGATATTCTTGTCCACACACACATCTATGTTACATGCAGTGATAGCCCTATAATTTTTAGATTGCTGGGGACAGGAATGTTCTGTATCAATTAACTCACTGTCCCCGCTGTTTAGTTTAAATATTCCTCCAGAAAATCTGTGAATTTATAGCCAAGTAACTCAGTCCCTTTCTTTGATGGATGCAAACCATCTCTTTTGTACATTTTTTCATTGGACCAGCTACTGACACCGTGACTAATATATCCAAAGCCTTCCCCTTTACACCACTCCTTTAGCCACATATTAAATTGTGCTATACACTGGCCTTTTCCATTTTGCTCCTTATACACTGGTAAAACCTCTGAAAAAGTAAGCCTACAGCCTATTCTGCTAAGTTCCTGTCCCAAGCTCTGGAAATCATTCTGCACAGAGAGTACATCTTTTTGGGACAGATCGTTAGTGCCAAGATGTACAATAGCCTCCATATCACAGTCCTTGCTGGCATTCTTGATTATTTTAGAAATACGCTTCTTGTCCCTACTGGCAGTAGCACCTGGAAGACACCTGACCTCTTTCGAAACCTCTGTGTCCTTTCCTAAATTTACATCCCTTATAATTGAATCACCAACCAGAAGGTGGCTTCTCTTTTTGGATGCCTTTCTGTTCTTGCATGACTGATGTGTAATACCTGATTCGCACTTCTTCCTGTCGAAAATAAGTTCTTCATCTCGGACCACGATCCCCTGCTTATTTGAGTTATCATCACAAATACCTTTACCTGTCTTCTTAATGTCCCTATTAAGGTCAGCAAGGGCACTGTATCTGTTGTGCAGGGACACAGCGAAAGCTTTGTGTTTATGGTTCACAGCTCTCACCCTGCCAGATCCCAAGGTTGTCCACACTGCCCTTCTCCTGCAGGATCTTTGTGGTAGAGGGGGCTGATAGCACAGAGGCTCAATAGAGTAGAAGGGCTGAACTGGACACCTAATTTCTGCCTGAAGAGCACAGATTACAGACCCTAGATAAATAATCTGTCCTTGTAGACTAGTGATTTGTTTACAGATAGGACAGTTTCCAAGTTTGAAAAGGGTACTGCGAAAGATAGCTGCAAAACAAGTGTTGCACTGAACTAAGCCAGACATTCTTAGATACAAGGCATCTCAGACGCACTTGCCCTGAATGTACCACTGCTGTTTTTGATTTTTAGTTATAATGGCACGCGGGCCGCTATTTTTCTGCTCCACCCTCCACAAACTTACAGATTGTAGCACTTCCCAGCAAGCTCTGGGCAGTTTAAATGCAGTTTAAATGCAATGGAGATCCAATCAGCAGAGCCTCAGGTACTTTTCTGCTCCACCCTCCACAAACGTACAGATTGTAGCACTTCCCAGCAAGCTCTGGGCAGTTTAAATGATTGTTATAGATAGAAATCCAAAGCCTAGATCAGAGGTCTCCAACCTTTTTGGTTTGGCGTCCTGGAAAGGGAGGCAGGCACTGATATGGGTGCTTGCGCACATGCAAACGGGGCCGTGTGAACGCGAGTGCTGAAAATGGGGTGGCACTAGTGCTGGCTGGACACTTGGGGTGGTGCTAGCACCAGCGGGATGCTCGGTGCAGTGCTACTGCTGGTAGGACACTCTGGGGTGGGGCAGCGCTACTGCCAGCGGGATGCTCAGGGCGGTGCTAGTGCCAGTAGGACGCTCAGGGTGGGGTGGTGCTAGCGTTGGCAGGATGCTTGGGGCGGTGCTAGCACGAGTGTGGTGTGTGAGTGCACACACACATGCATGTGTACTGGCCATCCCTTGATGTGGCACAGCTCAGTAGTGGGTCACGGCCCACAAGTTGGGGACCCCTGGCCTAGATATTGTGGAAACAGTACAGATAATCCTCAAGTTATGAATGTAATAGAGCCTGTCAATTACATTTGTAATCCGTTAAATGTAATGTAACACATTAAATGAATATGATCCCTCCCTGCTTTCCCCAATGCATTCATTTAAGTATATTTATTTTGAAAGCCTTTGGGGGCGCGATCTCGCACCCCTAAAGGCCTCCATCCTTCATGCCAAAAGCTTTTTCAAAGAGGACGGAAGCCTTTGAAGGTGTGATCTTGCACCCCTGCAGGCCTACGTCCCTTTGCAAAAGCTTTTGGCATGGAGAATGGAAGCCTTTGGCAGTGCAATCTCGCACCCCTGCTGGCCTCTGTCCTCTGCACCAATTTTTTTTGCAAAGGATGGAAGCCTTCGGGGACATGATCTCACGCCCCTGCAGGCCTCAGGCCTCCACACCAAAAGTTTTTGCAGAGGACTGAAGCCTTTGGGGAGGCGATCTCATGCCCCTGCAGGTCTCTTTCATCTGTAAGAAAAGTCTTTTGCAACAGTTGCATCAGCGTCCAAGAAGACGGTGGTTTTTGTGACCTCTCCTGTGCAGCTACACAAAACCAAGTGAGCTGCTACATTTTGAACCATTTGGAGCTTCGAGATACTTTTCAAGGGCAGCCTCATGCAGAGTGTGTGCAATAGTCAAAGGCAGGAGGCAACTAGGGCATGAGTGACTGAGTAGGGATTGTTGGTCCAGGAACGGGACAAAACCTTAGAGCCATTCTGTCTTGCCAGGATTCAGTAGACGTAGATGTTAAACAGAAGTGGAGAGAATGCCAAGGCCTGTGGAATCCCACATAGCAGTTGATGAGGGCTGGACCTCTTGCTTCCCGCCAGAGATCATCAAAAAGCACGACCAATGCCATTTCAGTCCCATATCAGGCCGAACCCTGACTGGAAAGGGTCTAGATAATCCATTTCATTCAGGAATGTCTTGAATTGCCATGCAACCACCTTCTCAACCACCTTCCCCCCAAAAAGGAAGATTGGAGACAAGTCGAAAATTATGCAACAGGTGGAATCTAGCAATGGTTTCTTAAAGAAAGGGCAGACAATAGCCTCCTTAAAATGCTGGGGCATCACCCCCTTATGCAGGGAAGCATTAATCACCACCAGAACCCACTTGCATGCACCTCTCAAGAAGCTTTCACAAGCCAGGAGGAGCATGGATCTAAAACATAGATTCTTGTGCTCATATTCCCTAGAACCCTGTCCACTTCCTGAGGAGCAGCAGGGTCAAACCATTCCCAGGTGCCTCTATCGGCCAGCGCCCATGCCAGCATTTAACTCGAATGAAGCCGAGTGATTTTGTGTTCCAGAAAATCAGCAAATTCCTCAGTGTGCCCCTTCAGGTGGACCGCTGTATCCTCCTTCCCCAGGAGGAGGCAGTTCACTTTAAAGAGGATTGCTGGCTGATTATCTGCAGAAACAATTAGGGTGGAGAAGTACTTACACTTTAATGCCTGAATCACCACGAGGTAGGCCTTAATAGCAGCTCTTACCTATGTTCGATCAAATTCATTCCTTGTCTTCCACCAGTGGTGCTCTAGATGTTTCTTCACCCATTTCATCACTCTCAATTCCTCCCTATACTATGGGGGATGAAGAAGTCTGTGGGAAGGAGAGGTTGCATGGGTGCAATCCTATCCAGAGCCTCAGTCACCTTCCTATTCCAAGCAGTGACTAAGAGCCCGGCAGGACAACACAGTAAATCTGCAGTTATAACCCCCAGTTCCTTCTGAAACCCATCTGAGTCCATTAGTTGCCAGTAATAGATTGACCTAATAGGTTCTGCCTCCCTGCAAGAGGAGGGGGCTACATCTCTAGAGAAACTCATTGCCACCAGATTGTGATCTGACCATGATGGGTACCAAACACAGGTCCATCAATTGTAGGTCACTGCTCCAAACAAGAATATTAGAACAGGTGTGTGACTGCTATTACTAATCAGGCCCTGGATGACCTGTGACAGGCCCATGAAAGTTATGGTTTCCATGTAATCCCAAGCTACCTCTGACCCCCTCCCCTCCAGGGATGGCAGGTTGAAGTCCCCCAGAACTATAAGCTTGAGAAACTCCATTGCCAGGTCTACACTGAAGTCCAGGAGCCTGGGTAAGGAAGCTGCCACACAGCAGAGAGGCTGGTACAGCAGCAGCAATCCCAACTGATCCCTTAAGCCAAACCTAAGAAAAAGTGTCTCATAGCTGGGCACTTGTGGAGTCATGCCCCTGGAGGCTACCAGAGATTCTCTGATGACAACAACATGTCCCTTCCCCAGCTCTGAAATCTAGGCTGGTGCCATACTTGATAACCCACTGGGCACATTTCTGAGAAACTGGAAAAGAACAGAACTAAGCCCCCAATAAAGGAATGGGTTCTGACATGCCGCCCCCCCTTAAAAAAAAGAGAGATCAACCTGCAGAAAAATAAAACAAAGAGATATAAATAAAGGTTAGTCTGGTTTATCCGGATATTTAGTATGGAACTTACTAAGCAATCTAGGGGCTCTAACGTGACATTTTTGAACCCATTTGTTCTGGGAGGGAGGTAGATGTTTCCACGCCACCAGGTATTGGGTGGAACCATAGTGTTTCCTAGAATCTAAAATCTTGATTTCAAAATGCTGTTCGCCTTCAACCATAATTGGAGGAGGGGGAGGAGCTGCAACCAGCCTTAAGGGTGATTGCAGCTCACATTTTAAAAAACTGCAGTGGAAAATTGGGTGAACTTGTCTGAGTGTCTTGGGGAGCTCCAATTCTACTGTAACTGGATTGATTATTCTTTTAATAGGGAAAGGTCCCACAAATTTTGGTCCTAGTTTCTTTGAGAGTTGCAGGGATTTTAGGTATTTTGTTGAAAGATATACTTTCTCCCCTACTTGGAACAGTTTTGGTTCCATTTGTTTTTTGTCTGCCTGGAATTTATAAGCTTCCCTAGCTTCGTCTAAAGCCTTTCTCACAACCGGCCAGGTGTTTTGGAGTTGTGTAATCCATTCTTTCAGGGAAGGAATGGTTGGTTCATTAGAGGGTAGTTCAGGCATTGGGTTAAAACTTTGTCCCATTGCCACTTGGAATGGGGTGTAGCCTATGCTGGAATGCACAGCGTTATTATAGGCAACTTCTGCAAATGGGAGTAGGTCGGTCCAATTGTCTTGCTGGTAATTAATAAAACATCTTAAATACTGTTCCAGTACTGAGTTTGAACGTTCAGTCCCACCATTCGTTTGGGGATGATGACTAGATGATAACCCCTGAGTGGTCCCCAAAAGTTCTGCGTCACTGGGAAAGATGGAATTTGCGATACAATGAATTGAATTGTCTTGTTTGTAATTCACTAGAACTGGTATGGATATAACTGGGCAAAAGCATCACAGTGTCAGGAGGGCTGGAAGCTGAATCATATGGGAATTGAGATGAAAATTCTGAAGTAAAGAGCTCAGATAAAGACTTATGCCCTGTAAAAAGAAGAAAATGACCCTGGAATTCTGAGTTAAATAATGGAGGAACTGATAAAGTGTTGGTGGTGGTCTGCTATCACCTGCTCCTCTTAGGAGAAGATATGAATGTTGCTTTGTAAAAATTGTAGATTTTTAAACAGCATGAAATAACAGTGATAGGGTCAAAATGAATCTTTAGTTACCCACGTATACATTAGGAGACAAACTATGCCAAGTATGATCCTTCCAGAAAATGTCTTGCTTATCTTACAACAGCAAGGGATCAGGTAACCTGGATTTGATACACAAACAGAGAAGACCTAATATAGAAAGTAAAAATAGCAGGAATGTTGGGTGTTCTGTCCTTAGAATGGTAGACATTGAAGAGACTTGCAAATGCAACAACAAGGTTTATTCATCACACACAGAAACAGAACAGAAAACGAAACTGGCTCTGCCCTTTTATACAAGGAGCCCTGGGTAACTGTAACCAATCATTGCATGAGTTTTTCCCGAGCTAAAAGCAAGCATGCCTGGGTCTCCAGACATCCAGTCTCCGCAGCAACCACGTGGCCCCTAGCTTCGCCTGGTTCCCGCCCTGCACCTGCTGTCTTAGCAACTCAGTACATTACACCCCTCCCGCCTGGGTTGAAAGCATAATGCACCTAATTAAGTTCTGCCTCCCCATGGAGGCTCTCCAAAATCACTCCCACTAACCTTGGCCCCGGCCTGGGACCTCTTAGGACGTGGCGATGCCGCCATAGGGCAGGCATTGAAACCAAGCAAGGTTGTTCTTTTGAGATCGTTCCGAGCGCTTGGCTAGCAAGGTTGTTCCTTTGAGCATATTCTGAACGCTCGGCTAGCAAGGTTGTTCCTTTGAGCATATTCTGAACGCTCGGCTAGCAAGGTTGTTCCTTTGAGCATATTCTGAACGCTCGGCTAGCAAGGTTGTCCTTTCGAGCGTGTTTTAAACACTAGGCTAGCGCCGACAGAACCCTCACGTATTCCTGTAGGAATTTCGGCGGCCTTCTGGCCCTTTCCGATCTCGGAGCTGCCGCAGATGCCCGGTCTGCAAGCTTGCCCGCCGGGCTCGGCAGACCGGGGCTTAGGGACCCGTGAATTTCGGTCGGGTTTGGAGCATGCAGGCTGGCTGGTTGGTCCAGCTCTGCGTGCCGGTTTGGGGTGAAATTCCCCGGAAGGGTGGTATTCCCTTGAGGGGTGGTATTCCCCTGATTAGCGTTCCGCTGTGGGATGGAATTCCCCTGATCAGCGTCCCGCAGTGGGGTGGAATTCCCCTGATCTGCATAAGTAGCCGGTTGGGAGGCCCTCTGCAGAGTGGAACTTCCGTGGTCAGTGTTAGCCTGCAGTTGGGAGCAATGTCCTGCAGGTGCAAAACCCGCCATAGGACAGGCTTGAACAGCCAATTGCGAGTAATGTCCCATAGACGTAGTGCTTGGGACAGGGACCGCCTCACTGTCAACCCCAGTTTGATTGTCTCGATCCGGATCGAGGCCCCCCTCCCCCCCAAGAACAGAGCAAGGAGTGGAAGGGTGGCTCGGCAACCTCCAATGAAGTTGATCAATGTGCCGGCGGAGCACGCGACCATCTTCCAAGGCCACTTCATAAGAAACAAACCACAGCTACCACCCACAAGTTACCAGGGCCGTAGTTTCAGGCCCACACTGGATCGCCCAAGTTCAGCCGCTTTGGTGCCCGTGGTTGTGACACCTGCGATGCAACCCCGTCTGGGTGTAATCTATCCAGCTTAGTGATAAGCTGGCAACCCCATCGGAGCTCGGCGGGGCTCTTGCCCGTAGCAGTGCATGGAGTGGTGCGGTGGCAAAGGAGAAAGTCAGCCAACCGGTGATGCCAGTTACCATGCATGATTCTTTTCAATGAATCTTTCGTTGTCCGCACCATGCGTTCTGCTTGGCCATTCGACGCAGGGTGGAATGGCGCTGACGTAGCGTGGTGGATTAAGTTTGCCCTCAGGAAGGACTGGAACTCCGAGGAAGTAAATTGAGCTCCGTTGTCAGAGACAATTATGTCAGGGAGTCCGTGAGTGGCAAAAATGCTGCGAAGAACCCTGATGGTGATAGTGGAAGTTGCAGCGGACACTGGAACTACTTCCAGCCACTTAGAGTGACTGTCCACGATGATAAGAAAGAGTTGCCCCTGAAAGGGGCCAGCGTAGTCGATATGGATCCTCGACCAAGGATCGTGTGTTGTTTCCCACCCAGGGCATTTCTGGCCTGGACTGCTGACAAATGTGGCACCCTTGGACCTGAGCTTTGATCTCTTTGTCGAGCCCAGGCCACCAAAGGTAGCTGCGTGCAAGCGCCTTCATGCGGACTATCCCCGGATGTCCCTCGTGCAAGGAAACGAGGACTCTAGACCTCAACGAGGTCGGGATTACTACCCTACTGCCCCACAGTATACACCCCTTGAAGGTGGATAGCTCTGCTTCTGCTTCCAAAACCTCTGAAATTCCGTGTCCAGCCATCCTGATAACACCCAGTTCAACACGCGTGTCAGCATGTTGTCGGCAGCTGTCTCAGCAGCTACATCCCCTGCGTGGAGAGGGGACTCAGGCAAATCCTGAATAGACAGGATATGGTTTGCCGGTGCAGGATCAGGCTCTATGTTCCTTAAGGGCAATCTACTGAGGCCGTCTGCATGGCCCATCTCTTTGCCCGGCTTGTGAATCAGGCAAAAATCATACGCAGAGAGAAATATTGACCATCTTACATTCTAGGAGAGATTATGTGGGGTGTCTGCTTGTTCATTGTGAACAACCCCAGAAGTGGCTTGTGGTCTATAAAGACCGTAAAACGGCGACCATACAAGAAGTCATGGAACTTCTTGAGGCCCGCTACGATTGCCAGTGCTTCTCGATCTATCTGCACGTAATTACGCTCCGTGGCAGACAGAGTTCTGGAATAATACGCTATATGGACCTGAGTTCCATCTGCTTTAAGGTGACTTAAAACAGCTCTGATCCCATAAGGGGAAGCATCACATGCTATGCTGACAGGGAGTCGCTCATCGAAATGAACCAGCACCGCATTTGAAGAAAGTAATGCTTTAACTGCAGCAAAACTCTTCTCGTGGACATGTGTCCACGACCATAGAGCCTGTTTGTCCAGGAGCCAGTGTAATGGCTCCGTCACGGCTGCCTTGTGGGGAAGGAAGACATGATAGAAATTTAGCAGTCCCAAGAACGCTTGAAGTTCTGCTTTTGTTTTGGGACTGGGTGCCTGCTGAATCGCTTCCAGCTTGGACTGAGCAGGATGTATGCCTTCTGCGTCTATGCGAAACCCCAGAAACTCTGTGGACGCAACCCCAATTTTACACTTGTCCTTCCTGAGCTTCAGGTCCACTTTGCGAAACCACAGCAAAACGGCCCTGAGTCTCTCAGCCAAATTTTCCACTGATTCCCCTGAGATGAGGACATCATCGAAGTATGGGCATATGCCCGGAAGGTCTCTGAGCGTTCACTCCATGACACTCTGGAAAATACCTGGCGCTACGTTAATGCCAAACTGTAGCCTTCGCACCTTGAAAGCCCCCCAATGGGTCACAATGGTTTGTGCCTCTGCCGTGGCGTCATCCACCGGCAGCTGTTGGTAGACCTGGGCCAAATCAAGTTTTGCAAAAATGCAACCCCCTTGTAGAGATGCCAGAATATGGCTGACTACTGGCACGGGATAAGAGTGTTGCTGCAGAGCTTTATTCAGCGTGCATTTATAGTCAGCGCAGATTCTGACTTCTCTGTTGGCCTTAAGTGGCATAACTATGGGGGTTTCCCATGGACTGCTGTCCACAGGCTCTAAGATGCCTTGCTGCAAAAGTCTGTCCAATTCCGCATTAATTTTGTGCTTGAGAGCGAGTGGCACCTGACGAGGCTTGATCATAATCGGTGCGACAGAAGGATCTAACTTCAAGGCAATTGGGGGGCCCTTGTATTCCCCTAACTCTGTGGTGAACACGTCTGTGAATTCTTTGCAGACCTGGTCCAGGGTGGCCGTTTTTAGACTATTCAGCCCTGTTACCTGAATTCCCAGGGCCTCGAACCAATCAAGCCCGATTAGGCTTGTCCTGTCCCCATCGACCACAACGATGTTCAACATTCCCATGAATTTCCGGAATTGCACCCTTAGTGTGCCTCCCCCTTAACTCTGACCGGGGAATTCTGAAAATCGGTTAATATTAAATTCGATGGCCTGAGTTTCACCCATTGGCCGCTTCTGCCACAAATCCGGTTAAGAGTGCTCTGGGAAATGATGGACAGGGCAGACCCCGTGTCCAGTTCCATCCTCAATGGGACTCCTTGCAACTTGACTTCTATTTGCAACTTTCTCTTTAAGGGCCTATGTCCCCCGGTTCTATGGACGCTGCGCCTGCTGGCACAGAACCCCACCCTGTTCTGGCTGGGGACCCCGGTACTTTTCCGAGGCAACTCTTTCTTGGAAATTGCTTTTCCGCGACCTAGACAAACGGCAGCGATGTGCCCTTGCTTGCCACATGCTTGGCAATTTGCTGTCCAGAACCGGCAATCGGCTCATTTGTGCCGTCCCCCACACCCCATGCACCTAGGGAAGGGATCTGCCTTCTCAAGAGGTCTAGGAAGTCCTTTCGCCGGGGTTTGTCGCACCAGGTCAACTTCCTGGTCCGACTCGGCCTCTTCCTCTGGTTCGACGTCCTCGTGGTGGACGGTTTGCGATGGCTGAGGGTTCTTTGAGAGCCGCAAGGCCCGTACAGCTCCGCCGGCTGCTTCTTCTGCTGTGACCTCTCGCAACGTGTCTTGGAATGAGACGGTCTCCTTTGCGAAGATCTTCTGCTGTAGATCTCTGCTCCTCAGCCCACAAACTAAACGGTCTCGTAACCATTCCTCTAGGTCCTTGAATTCACACGGCCTCGCTGCCTGTTGGAGAGCGGCGATGAATTCTGTGGCGGACTCTCAACGCTGGTCCCGCTGCTCGAAAGCGTGTCACCATGCAATGACCGACAGCTTCGGCTCGAAGTGCTCCTTGAGCATCTTTTTTAATTCACCGTATGTCACGGTCTCCAATGGCACTGGGGACACTAGGTTCTCCGCAATATTGAAAACGGCTTGGCCACAAACACAGAGCAGCATTGCGGCCTTCAACTCGTCTTCTACGATCCTGTTTACTCGGAAGTAATTCTCAGCCTGGGCGACATACGAGCTCCACCTCTCCGGGTGAGCAATGTTGAATTCAGCGAGCTGCCCCAGTTTTGCCATGATAGGGTCTCTTCTCTACCACGTGCTGCCGCTCTGCTGGAGGGTTCCAGGGCAGTTCCTTGCAGCACTCTCCCCCAGCATTTGCATACTGGCAGGTGAGTGAGCCGAATTAGGAACGCCGTCCTTCAGCGTGGTCTGGCCTTCCTTCACGGTGAGTCAGGCTCTTCGTTGTGGTGGCAGCACAATCCCACCTTCGTCGCCAATTGTTCTGTCCTTAGAATGGTAGACATTGAAGAGACTTGCGAATGCAACAACAAGGTTTATTCATCACACACAGAAACAGAACAGAAAACGAAACTGGCTCCGCCCTTTTATACAAGGAGCCCTGGGTAACTGTAACCAATCATTGCACGAGTTTCTCCCGCACTAAAAGCAAGCATGCCCGGGTCTCCAGACATCCAGTCTCCGCAGCAACCACGTGGCCGCTAGCTTCCCTGGTTCCCACCCTGCACCTGCTGTCTTAGCAACTCAGTACATTACATTGGGAAAAGTTATGCTGGACTTCCTGCTTTGAAGAAAAATCTGAGCTGAATATAATTCAACTTATATTTTATACATGTACACATAAATATACTCAGAAAAGTAAATAAAATGATATAGCAGAATAAGATGATGGAAAAAATAAATTTGAGAGTTGCTAAAAAATAAAATAATTTGCAAAAAACTCCCCAAAAGGGGGAAAAGAGGTAGCTAAGATATCTGAACAGAAATCTTAGTCGACAACTGAACACAAGAAGAGTACAAATATTCCACAAAATGAAGGATATTCAGGAAGAATGCTAACCACAGAAAGAGCTTCTTGAGATGTATTTTGAAAAGAGGCAGACAAAAGAATCAGCATAGCTTCTCTATATGATGATAAAAT
Organism: Azemiops feae; assembly: GCA_023970755.1. Lineage (NCBI taxonomy): Eukaryota > Metazoa > Chordata > Lepidosauria > Squamata > Viperidae > Azemiops > Azemiops feae. Next base: position 3,109,615 of record JALGBA010000018.1, read on the forward strand.
TGTAAAAGAGAACAGATGAGGTAGACTTCTAACAATTATTTCGGTTCTATCTTTTCCAACAGAGCTGTAAAGACAAGTGTAAGACTGAAACTTTTGACTGCGAGAAACATAATCCAGGAATCTCTATTAATGTTGAATGAATTTAAATCTGCACATAAATTGTTTCCTAGGGCATTCAATAATTTTTCTGATGGTCTGGCCAAACTCTAATTATCTTTGAGGAAACCTCAAGATTTGTTCAAGTACCAGGTGGTTGGAGGGTTGATGAAAAATAAAAACAGGATTAGTTAATCAATCAAGTTTTCATCTCTAGAAAGAGGAAAAATTCAAGAAACTGTAGACTAATGAGTCTCACTCAGCACCTAGGAAATTAGTTGAGCAAAATTACAAAATAGTGCAAATATTACCACAAGTATATATAGGTATCTCAAGAGCAACTTTTTCCATTCTAACCTTACCTTAGATTTGATCATAGTAAACTGTGGGGAAGGTACTGACATAATGTATCTGAATCTCAGCAAATTATCTGAAAAGAAATATCCAAGGACAGTATAATTAGCAAGCTAACTGTTTCTTAGATGGCTTGCCAATTAGATAGCATTATAACTGCCTATAAAATAGTACTTAGAGACTTCTTATCATTTGTTCTTCATCAAACCTGAATAGTGAAGTTCCAGAAAATTCAATCATTGGCCAGTATTCTTCAATGTTTTTGCTAATGACTTGACAAGTTAGAGGGTATGCTTATCAAATAGGCAGATTATACACAATTAGGTAAAACTGCTAATATCCTATAAAATAAAATAAAATTCAAATTAATAGATTAGAGATCATTAACAATATAAAGTCAGAAATGGTTTATTTAAGAAACTAATCAATGTACGACAATAAATTGAAGGATAACTGGTTTGGCATTCATATTTATGAAAAAAAGTAAATTTTATTAGATTGCAAATATCACTTGTTTGAAGAATCCTGGGGTTTTCCCCGGACACCTTTTGGACGAGGCACAGATAGGGCAGTTAGCAGCTACATAGGTCTCAATATCCTTTTTTAGTGATGACCACCAGAACTAATGTTTTATGAGGTGTAGAGTTTTGACAAAAACAGATGTGCCCCTTTTTCAAATTGTGGCTTTTCTGTAGGACCATGATCCATTGGCTTTTGGGTACATACAGTTTGGCCCCACCCCAAGCCAAGCCATCATGCAAAATGAAGTTGGCATTGTAGGTCTTGTACTACTCATCCTTTTCTAATTCTGCTTTTAATGCTGTGAGTAATTCATCTGGCATGAGTGGGGAGAGTTTTCCTTGCGCTCTGGTGATGGCTGGGGCCACCAGCTGCTGGGAGGGAATAACTGGTCTGATGACTTCAGTTTTAAAGGTGTTGTATTGGAAATTCTGTCCTCTTGGGAAATACCATAAGGTGAAATTGAAACGGTTGAAGCAGTTGAAGTACTGAGCCCATCAGACCTGTTTGGGGGACAGTTTTCTGGGAGTTTTAAATGCTTCCAGATTTTTGTGGTCTGTCCACATCTTGAAAGGAGTTTTACTTCCTTAATGTCTACATGTTAAAAGTGCTGTCAGAACCCATTCCTATTTCATTTCTACCTATCCCCTCTGACCCAAAAACAAATCTCACCTTTCCCTGGGTTCTGCCATACTCCCAAGGGGGAGGGGGGATGTGCCTGTGGGGTTATTGTTTTCCCTTCCTCTATTCACTACAATGTAACCTTTTGCTTCGTTTATTGCCTCTGTGTCCACTGCCCGCTACAATGTAACAATTTGCTTCCTGCACTGTATCTCTCTCTGAACTTTCTTCTCCCTAACCTGTCAGCTAGGAAAAGGGGGGGGGGAGAAAGAAATACAACCTCCGGAGCCTGGCTTATTTCTCCGTTCTCAAAAGAAGGTGCGAAGAGCCGCTTGAACATCGTGCTGCAACCAGAGCTGGACCGATGTTATCTCCCCTTTCCCACGATGGGGATTGGCTGGTTGTGAACCGTCCGGATGAACTGTAGGGTGGGGTTTGCTTGGGGACACTTTAAAGTATTGATCTGTAAGGAATACCTCAGATCCTGTCTATTATGCCTGCTATCAACTACTCTTAATAAAAGTTCCTATTGGAGGAAACCGTCTCCAAGAGTTCTGCTTTCTTGAGATGTGAGATTGAAGTGGGTCCTTACAAGTGCCCAGTGCACTGCGTAGCCTTCCTTTTCCAATACTGCCTACCTGCACTTGGTATCGGTAAGTTTTTTGGATAGGTAAGTGCATGGCTGCAACAATACTGCACAATACTGCATCCACTGCCAAATCTTTAGCATCTGCTTGGATAGCAAAGGGGGTGTTATGGTCTAGGTATTTTAGCATGGCTTCAGCTGCGAAAAAGCGTTTGAGCTTTTTGAACACCGCTTGGCATTCCATTGTCCATTTTAAAGGTTGAGTAGGTTTAGGTTTCCCCTGCCCCTTGGTTTTCAATAGGCTAGTGATGGGCAGCACTATTGGGGCAACCAGTGGGATAAACTGGTGGTAGAAATTTGCAACTCCCAGGAAACTTTGGAGTTGTTTTCTGGTGAGGGGAAGGGTCTACTCCAGCATGGCTCACACTTTTTTGGGCTCCATCTCTATCCCTTTGTGGGAGACACACTACCCCTGATAGTCAATTTTGTGTTTCTGGAATTTACACTTAGAAAGTTTAGCATACAACTGGGTGGTGGGGAATTTCTTCAGCACCACTCTAACTAGTTTCACATGCTCCACCATGGTCTCAGGATAAATTAAAAGGTTGTCCAAATACACCAGGACTCCTTTATATAAGTGTTCATACAGGACCATGTTTATCAGCTGCATAAAAATGGCGGAGGCGCTCTAAGGTAATACTAATACTCCCAAGAAATCAGAACTCTTGAAACTGGCATTGTTTCAAAAGAAACTTTTATTGAGAGATAGTGAAAACAGGAAAGCTAGGCAAAATCTGAATAATTCCCATGCAAAAAGTTACATTAAACCCCTCTCTTCAAAACCCCTCCCAGGTGCCCAATTGCCTGGTCCAAATCCAGCCAATCCACAGGTGTGAAGTTGTTATGGGAACTGGAAATTGAAAGAGCGATAAAACTTGGTTCCCAGGCATTGCATCCTCTTCTCAGCTGAACAAAGATAAGGCAGATGGTCCCAGGCACATTCCTCCCCCCTTTCACACCCAAAGAGATACATCAAAGGTTGAGAGAACAAAGCAAAAGAAACATATCCCAGAGCCCATGACCTCCCCCCTCCCAACACAGGAAAAACCTCCCCCCTCCCAACAGAATGGCAGTGCTCCAAAAATGAATTGAGGGACCTGACATGCCCCCCCTTAAAAGAAGGAGAAGTCCACCTGGAGAAATATAAAATAATAAAATTGGAGAGAAAGAGAATTCACAGATTAATTGGGTTTATCCAGGTAACGTGCATGAAAACATTAGAGTAACCTAGGGGCTCTAACATATTTCTTGTGAACCCATTCGTTCTGGGATACAGGGAGGTCTTTCCAGGCCACCAAACACTGGGTGGCTCCATGGTATTTGTGTGAGTCTAGGATTTCCTTAATCTCACCCTCTACCATGATGGGTTGTGGTGCTGGGGGAGTGACTGGGGGTATAGGTGATGTTATCTCAGGCTATAGCAGACAGTAATGGAATACAAGGTGGATTTGCCTTAAGGCCTTGGGGAATTCCAACTCCACTGTGACCGGGTTTATAATGCATTTGATTGGGAAGGGTCCCATATATTTTGGCCCTAACTTTTTGGAGGGTTGAAGGGATTGCAGGAACCTAGTAGACAGGTATACTCTGACCCCATTGTGGAATGGTTTAGGTTCCATTCTCTTTTTATCTTCCTGAGCCTTATAAGCGGCTCTAGCCTCATCTAGAGATTTTCTGACAACTGGCCAAGTATTCTGCAGCTGATTCATCCATTCCTTAAGGGAAGGGATTGTGGGTTCATTAGTGGACGATCACTTGACTATGAGCCAGCAGTGTGCAGCAGTAGCCAAAACAGCTAATACAATCCTGGGTTGTATAAACCGAGGCATAGAATCAAGATCACATGAAGTATTAGTACCATTTTATAAAACCCTAGTAAGACCACACCTGGAATACTGCAACCAATTTTGGTCACCATACTGCAAAAAAAATGTTGAGACTTTGGAAAAAGTTCAGAGAAGAGCAACTAAAATGATCAAAGGCCTGGAGACAAACATATGAAGAATGGCTGCTAGGTTTGGCTAGTCTAAAGAAAAGAAGAAACGGGTGACATGATAGCAGTATTCCTTTTTTTATATATATAATATATATTATTGATTTTTTAACATGGTCACCTTAATATTTGGTAAACAGTGTGTTGTCTGGGTCTACATTTAAAAAACATTCATTAACAATTAGTTTCTATGATCTATAATCCACATAATAGCTTTACTTGACTTCCTCTTTTCCCCATAATGTTCTCTTTTGCCAACCTTAAGTTAATACAATTCTTGTTGTTTTGATAGATAACAATTGAGTGTAATTTTTTTTCTAATATTTCTACAGATAATAATCACATCAATATAATATTTCTTTTCTATCTAGTCATTCTGGTTGCCTCATCGTAGATCCTGTTTACAGTTTTTGTTTACATTTATTTTTCCCACAATGTTCAAGACATTCTTTCTGGTTAAGATTTTCTCAAAGTTAATTACATTTAAATATTTAAGTCTATTTTTCGCACTTAAGCCATCCCAATATTTTTACCTTCCTTAATAAATAAACAAGACTTAAAAAGAAAAAAAAAGAATAAGAGTAAAGAAAAATAAAAAGATAGTATACTACTTAAAATATATGTTCCTCCTAAGCTAATACATATTTATTTCCAAAAATTTTCAGTTCTTTTTTACCATGATTAAAAATATATTTAATCTTTAAGTATTCCATTTAATAAATCTAGCCATCTAATCTTTTAACTCTTATTCAAAACATTTTTATCCATTGTAGTTTTCTTAAAATCAATCACATTTAAATATCTAAAACATTTCCTTTATATAAGCCATTCCAACTTTTTTATATTACTCATATCAAGAAATAAAATAAGAAAAGAGAAGAAAAGGAGAGTACTATGTTACTTGAGGGGCTTATCCCTCTTAAAATAAAATTCATATCCAAAATCTTTCTATTTCTTTAACCATATTCAAACAGGTGTTTCTTTTTTAAATATTCTCTCTGATAGGGCCCATCATCTATTTTCTTAATTTTCACTTTAGCCTTTTTCTTTTGTCCAGTATCTTTCTTAATCAATATGTTCTGCTGAATCAAAGAATCTTTCCATATTCTTGCAGATGTTACTGTAGATATGAAAGGTAGGTCAAGTACAATGTCTTTGTAGGAGACTTTTGCCCTTTCATGTTTGTTGAAAATCTTTTTCTTTCTTTTTCTCTCTGCTTCTCTTATCATTTCTTGTCTCTCCAGTTCTCGTGGTGTTTCTGACATCTCTGCAATCCATTTTATCCAATCTTTTTTCTTGTCCTCAAATTTGTTTTGTAGTCTTAAAGTATAAGTTGTCTTTTCCAAATCCAATATTTCTTGTGAATTTTTCCCCACTTGGGTTAAATCATACTTCTTTGTTTTGTTAGCTTCCATCTTTAAGTCTATATCCTCGAATTTGTATTCAGTTATCTGTTTTATCTGTTCCTTCTCTATTGTTGTTTTCTGGGAAATTTTTTGTTGCAAAGTTAAATTGGAGATAGATTGATTTATATTTTCAAAGTTATTTTGGATATTTTTATGGTTTGAAATCATTGTTTGAATTAGTTGCAGCATATCATATATCTCCTCTTGAAAAGTATTTGTTTTTTCTTGATAAGTTCTTTCTACAAGTCTCTGATTTTCCATGATAGCCAAGAATCAAAGTTTTCTTTTCTCTGCAAATAGCTTTAGAGTCACAGTTAAGTAGATATTTGTAATCCAAAGATTACAAACAATTTTTTTTCTAAAGTTTATAATTCTCTCTTTGTCTGTAGCCCAGATTGTTTTCTTTTTTGTCACAGCTGTTCTCTATTGTTAGAGCTTTGAAGGTCAGAAGCACAAATTAGTTTTTTCCAGATTTTGCCAAATCTTATATGAGAGCCATAGCTGTCATAGTCTTCATCCACCATTAGATGTCAGCACTAGTTCATTTTTCAAATTTCAAAATAAACAGTTGTCTTTAAAATGAGAATCTTAACCATTCAGCAATTTCAAACTTATCCAGATTTAGTTTTTGTATTCATTTCATTTCATTTCTATATGTTTTAGTCCTCCATAAAGGGTTTAATTCACCACTTCAGTTAGTAAAAGGGTGGGGCAAAGATCCCCCTCCTTCACTTTCAGAGGTTTTTTGCTTCTTGGGATTCCCCCCCCCCCAGGAAATTAGTTAATAAGTAGGATAGAGAAAATCAATGTTCTTACCCAGATTCAAATGCGCTGTTTACACTGAGCTTAAAGTAGTACTTTTTGACCGGTTGCTTGTAGCTTGGGCTAGGCTCTAAAGTAGGCTAGCCTTTCTCCTGTTGGTTTCTGGAAGGATTCTCCTGGACCGATCGGGTCGACCGCTGTCTCTCCGTGGTCCATGGGATTTCCTTCCTTCTTTGCCGTCTCTTCGGGGTGACTTCTGGCCCATTTAGGGTCCCCTAACAAGAAGAAAATCAGCCGTAGGGTGTGGAGCCCTGCAATCCCTCAGCTGCTGCGCTACTGCACAAAACTGGAAGTCTTGATAGCAGTATTCCAGTATTTGAGGGGCTGCCACAAAGAAGAGGGCATCGAACTATTCTCCAAAGCACCAGAGGGCAGGACAAGAAACAATGGTTGGAAACTGACCAAAGAGAGAAGTAACCTGGAATTAAGGAGAAACTTCCTAACAGTGAGGACAATTAACCAGTGGAACAGCTTGCCATCAGAAATTGTGGGTGCTCCATCACTGGAGGTTTTAAGAAAAAACTAGACAGTCACTTGTCTGAAATGGTATAGGTTTTCTTGCTTGAGCAGGGGGTTGGACTGGAAGACCTCCAAGATCCCTTCCAGCTCTATTCTATTCTAGTTGGTAGTTCAGGCATTGGGTTGAACTCTTGTCCTGTGGTCACTTGAAAAGGTGTGAACCTGGTGCTAGAGTGAACAGCGTTAATATAAGCCACTTCAGCGAATAGTAGGAAGTCAGTCCAATTGTCTGTTGGTAGTTGATGAAGTATCTTAGATACTATTCCAGTACTGAGTTTGTTCGTTCTGTCCCAACATTCGTCTGAGGATGATGACTAGAATTCAGGCCCTGGTCCATTCTCACGAGGTCCAAAAATGCCCTCCAGAACTTAGAAGTAAATTGGACCCCTCTTGTCTGAAATTATGCAACGTGGGGCCCCATGTAGGCAGTAGACATGGTGGAGGAACAATTTTGCTGTTGGAATCTTTTGACAAGGAATGAAATGGACCTGCTTTGAAAACAGGTCTGTCACCACCCAAATGACAGTGTTTACCACACTTTCTGGCAGTTCTACGATAAAGTCCATAGAAATCTCTTTCCAGGGTGCTGAAGCGTTTGCAACTGGCTACAGAAGGCCAGGCGTTTTCCCCTGTCTCCGTTTTGCTGCTGCACATGTAGGGCAGCTGGCCACATAACCCTTGATGTCCTTTTTGATTGAAGGCCACCAAAATTGTCTCTTTAACAGGTGTAGGATCTTTACAAACCCAAAGTGTCCCGCCACCTTTGAGTTGTGGCACATTTGCATAGTCTTTAGTCTCTGGCTGGCTGGGACATACAACTTCCCTCCTACCCATGCCAGCCCGTCCTGTATGGAGCAGAGGTTTTTATGACTAAGAAACCTTTTCCAGGGCTTACTTAAAGGCCAAGGTGATAGTGTTGTCTAGTGGTGGGGTGCCTTTCGATTGCACCCTTGTGATTACTGGGACTGCTAATTGCTGTGTTGGGAGTAGAGGCTTGACTATTTTGGCCTTTACATTGTTGTATTGTGGCAGCATGGATAGGGCATCCGCCAGAAAGTTCCCCCCCCCGGATGATAGCGGAAGGTAAAATTGAAGTGCTGGAAGTGTTGGGCCCACCATGCCTGCTGGGGGACAGTTTCCTTGAGGTTTTCAACGCTTCTAGGTTTTTGTGGTCAGTCCAAATCTGGAAAGGGATTTTGCTCCCTTCTAGAAAATGCCTCCAAGTGAGAAGGGCCCACCTCACTGTGTAGACTTCCTTCTCTCACACCGTCCAGCGTTGTTCGGTCTCAGTCAATTTTTTCAAAGTGTAGGCGCAGAGCTGCAATTGGCCTTTTTTTTCCCCTGGAGCAGTACCGCGCCTACAGCCTCATTGCCAGCATCGGCCTGAATGACATAATGGGGAGTGCAATCTGCACAAAGGAGGGAATGAACTGCCTATAGAAATTAATGAAACCCAAGAAGCTTTGCAATTGCTCCCTGGTGCGTGGGGTTTCCCATTCTAAAATGGTGCACACTTTCTCTGGGTCTATCTCCACCCGCTCATGCGAGATCCGGTAGACTAGGTAGTCAATCTTCTCTTCGTGGAATTTGCATTTTGAAAGCTTGGCATATAGTTTGGCAGCATGGAGTTTATTCAGGACCACTCTGACCAGTTTTACATGCTCAGCTTTTGTCTCAATGTATATTAATATATCATCCAGGAACACCAAAACTCCCTTATGCACATGCTCATGTAGCACTTCATTTATCATTTGCATAAATACTGCAGGAGCTCCTTGTAATCCAAAAGGGAGCCCTTTAAATTGAAAGCAGCCCAGGGTGCAGTTAAAAGCAGTTTTCCATTCATCTCCCTCTCTAATTCTGACTCTGTAATAAGCCTCCCGTAAGTCCAGTTTAGAAAATACTTTTCCCTTAAAGAGGTGGGCCATGTCCTTCATGAGGGCAAGGGGTAGACATTCTCCACACACACCGCATTCAAGCACCTATAATCCATGCAGAGACAAAGAGACCCATCTTTCTTCTCCCGGAATAGCACTGAGCTGCCACCTGGGGTCTAGCCGGCTGGCTGAAACCCCGAGCTAAGTTCTTATCTATGAATTGGGGCAGTTCGTCTAGCTCCCTGGGAGTCATGGAGTACAGTTTAGGCTTTGGAAGTTTAGCTCTGGGGACATTCTCAATGGCACAGTCTGTGGGCTGGTGAGGAAGGAGTTCATCTGAACCCCTCTCACTGAATACTTCAGCCAAATCGTGGTATTCCTTAGGTATGCCTCTCAGTGACTCGTTCTTTGCAGCCACCGCCGCTTCTCGATTTGGCTCTCTTTTCTGTTTGTTGCAGTTACTAGGCAGGACTTTCTGTTCCTTTGGGAACCTTAACTGCCCCTTCCGCCAGTCCACCCACAGATTCCATTTTTTCAGCCACGACTGCCCTAGCAGAAGGGGCCATTCCATGCCAGGTGCCATTATAAAGGTTAGTCTTGGAGTGGCTCCCCATGGTTAAACCCAGGGATTCAGTGGCAAAGGTGGCTGGGATGCCTCCAGCAGTGGACCCTTAGATGGCAGAATGCAATTGGGTTCTTTAGTCTCCTCAGACGGATTCCCAGCTTTCCCACTAGGGTGGGGCTTATTAAGCATCTGATGCACCCTGAGTCTAGTAGGGCTTTTAGGGCTACTTTCGTCCCCATGCCTGGGATTAACAGTTCTATGGGCATGGTTACTGGTTTGATTGGCCCACTTACCAGGAGGTCGTCATCGTAGTTGCTGTTGGACATCTCCGGCTCTTTCTCCAGTGGGTTTTCCTCCCTGAGGGTTGATCTGCCTTCTTTCCAGGGGTCTGTTGTGATTCATCGGCTGCCAGCAGAGCTAGCAGCCGAGTTGGATGTGGAGGGGGAGCCTGGGTTGGCATTGGAGCTTTTGGAAAGCTCCGATGAGCAGGAGGACTCAGAGCCAGAGGCAGAGCCAGGCCCATCGGCCCACACTCAGGCAGAGAGGCAGCTGTTTTCGGGGCCTAAGTTGAATGAGGAACAGATGGGGCCTGTCCCAGATGCATGTATGCGCAGAGAGGAGAGGAGAGGAAAGCAACGGAGGGTTATGGGTCGGCTCTTAGGGAAAAGAAGGAGACGTTAGCCAGCCCCTCCCTGGCTGGACCATAAATAGGAGGGGCTTGGGAGTGGCTGTTCGTGGGAGAGAACCGTTCATATTACTGGATGCTTCAATCAGTCTAATTTCTTTGCCAAGATTTCTTTGTGAAGACTCAGGTTTGCCGGGACTCTTTGTGTTTCAAGTGCTAATCAAGTCTCCCTGCTGGGAGCCAATAGACATTGAAAGTACCTCAGCTGGTGTGAACTGGGACTGCTAATGCTTGATCAAGCATTTAAAGACTTGTTAACTGAGGTTCTCCCATGAACACATTCCTGCCTTGTTAATAAAAGGGGTTTCTACTCACGAGTAAGCAGTTGATTATTACTTGTGAGGGCTGGGTCAGAACAGAGTCTTCAAACAGCATTCCACAGCCCAGTGGCCTTCCTTGCCACATTTGAAGCAGGCAATTGAGCGCAGTGCTGCTGTTAGGGGTCTTGCTGCCTTCCTCTTTCCTTCTGGTGGGGATCGTCTCCACACTCTGCCTGAGTGGTACTGGTTCATGGCTTGGTCAATCTCTGCTTCTTGGGCCAGGATGCACCAGTCATGGAGGTGGGCAGGGGCTCTTCTGGCGATGTAAGCATGGTATAGTCATCATTGAGCCCATCTTTAAAACAGTTCACCAGGATGTCTTCTGGCTAGTTGAGGTGGCAGGCTAGGTCCCAAAATTTTTCGGTGTACTTGGCTACCGGGCAGCGGCCTTGCTCACCATCTTAATGCAGTCTTGTGCCTTTCGATAGCCAGGGGGTCTTCAAAATGCCATCTCAGCACTGCCATGAAACAATTGAAGTTCCAGAACTCTGGAGCATCAGTGTTATGCAGGGTCACCATCCATCTGGCAGCAGCACCTTCCAGGGCTAGGGTGACAACTCTGACCCTGGGGAGTTCTTGCCCATATTCCTGCATGTATGTGAGGACATGGGCAAGGAAGAACCCCAACTGTTGAGGGTCCCCATCGAACGTGACACCCAGGGGGTGCCTTATGCTCCAGCCATGGGGCTCCTCTTCCACCAGGCTCCTGTGCATTTACTCTGACTGGGATGACCTGAGGTGGGGTAGCTGGGACGGTCGTCGCCCTTTCTGCAGAAGACATGGCATCGGCTGAGGTTCCTGGGGTGGGGAACTCACTTCCCCTGCACACAGGTTCCTCTGCCGGTTCCTTGCTCTTTTCCCTGCAGCCACTGGCTTCTAGCACCTTCAAGTTCTGGAAGGCTTCCACCATGAAATGTATGGCACGTTTCAGGAGTCTGTTGGCCGGGCTCAGCTCTTGGCCTGGTTCATCATTGGTGTAGAGTAGCTCCATCTCACATTTCCAGTCTGGCTTCTGACTACCACAGGTGAGAGTGACCCTCTGGATCCTCCCTTCCCAGTCCTCCTTTTTCCCCACACCAATGGACCATCTTGGCCTCTGGGGATTTTCCATTGCTGTGGCTTCCTTTGTCCACTTGGAGGGGCTCTCCTCAGGCTGAGTCTTCGTGGAGTTCTCTGCCCGGCACTCAGCCTCCTTCTGCTCACTGCCATGGTGAAACATCATGTGCACGGTCCCCACGGTAGTGTTGTAATTCCTCCGGATTGACCACTTTGCAGATCTTGCCTAATGTAAGATCCTGCCTCAGCTAATACTCCCAAGAAAGCAGAACTCTTGAAACTGGCATTGTTTCAAAAAGAGGAAGAGCCTCCCCCCTCCCCACAGAATGGCAATGCCCCAAAAATGAATTGAGGGGCCTGACAGGTGGCCTGTAATCCAAAAGGGAGCACTCAGAATTGGAAACATCCTAATGGATAGTTAATGCAGTTTTCCGTTTGTCCCCTTCCTTAATCCATACTCGGTAGTACACCTCTTGCAAGTTCAGTTAGTAAAAATCCTCCCCTTGACCAGGTGGGGCAGCATGTCTTACATTAAAAGTGGGAGGGGGTAAACTTTTCAATGCTGATTGTGTTTAATCCATAGTAGTCTACGCACAGGTGGAGGGACCCATCTTTCTTTCCCCGGAAAGGGAAGGAGCAGCCATATGTGGGTTATATAAACCCTTGCTGCAAGCTATTATCTATAAATATTCAGAGATCCTGGAGATCTCCTGGAGTCATAGAGTACAGTTTAGGTTTGGGTAGTTTGGCCCCTGGCAGTACTTGGGTGCTCATGAGCTACCCTGCCAACTTCCCTGTTTGCCTTCATGCCCAGTGGCATGAGGTTGAGGACAGCTAGTCTCTCTCTCTGGACTTCCTTTTGGGGTCCTTTTGCCAAATATTTAATATCCTCCTTCTCCAACTTACGTAGGGATTCCACTTCAGGAGCCATGCTAAACCCAGTACAAGGGGTATCTCCATGTCTGGTGCCATAATGAAGGGTTTCTATATGGGCTCCCATTTGCAACTCTATTGGTTTAGTGACAAACGTCACAGCTGTCCCTGCTATGGACCTGTCGAATTGGCAGAAAGCCATGGGCATCTTAAACTCTCTGAGCCGCACACCCAACTTCTGGTACAGCCCGAGAACAGGAGGGCAACCAGGTTTCCCGGATGTTCTGAGGAGGTCACCACCAGTTCTATGGGGATGGTCACGGGTATCAACGGGCGACTTACCAAGGGGTCATTGTCCATGTTGGTGTCACTCCTCAGTGGGCTCCTAAGCAATGTGGTTGGAGTTCTCGCACCATTGCTGGATGGTGGGGTGAATTTGACCTCCACTCCTTCTAGGACTGTCTCATGGATCCTTTGGGCTGGCTTTCCCATTCTCTTGAGCCCTGCGGTGGCTTTTTCTGGGGGGTGCAGTGCTTGGCAGTTGGCTGCTTGGTGCCCTTCATTTCCACATTTGAAACACCTGATGGAGTGGCAGTGTGGGCTTTGCTCACGTCCTCCTTGTTTCAAGGTTTTTCTGCATTTGATTAGCTCAAAAGACTTTTTTCTGCCAAACTGGTGTTAAAGCACCCAAACCCCGAAAAACCTTTTGTTATCCAAGCTGATGCCAGCGACGTCACGGTGGAGGCCGTGCTACTGCAAAAGAATGAGGGAGGGCAACTACAACCCTGTGCTTACACAACAAAAAAAGCTGACTGGGCAGTGTGGGAGAAGGAGGCTTATGCAGTCAGATGGGCTCTTCTCTCTTGGAGACATTTTCTAGAGGGGAGTAAAATCCCATTCCTGATCTGGACTGATCACAAAACCCTGGAAGCTTTAAAAACCCCTCAAAATTTATCCCCTAAACAAGCACGGTACTTCCAACATTTCAACTTCACCTTATGCTATTTACCGGGGGGGGGGGACTTCCTGGCAGATGCTCTGTCGAGGATGCCGCAGTACAATAGTGCCAAAGTGGAGATAGTCAAGCCTCTCCTCCCCTCTCATCAGCTAGCATCCCAATTAACCACAAGGGCGCAGCAGAAAGTGAAGCCACCTGTGGACAATGCCATTGCAGCAGCTTTCAAAAAAGCCCTGGAAGGGAATGAGTGGTTGAGCAGTCACTAAAACATCTGCTCTATGCAAGACGCTTTGGCCTGGGTAGGTGGGAAGTTATATGTACCTGCCAGCTAAAGGCTAAAAATCATGCAAACCTGTCATGACTCAAAGCTAACGGGGCACTTTGGATTCATAAAAACCTTACATCTCCTCAAGATAATTCTGGTGCCTTCGCTCAAAAAAGACATTGAGAGTTATGTTTCCAGCTGTCCTATATGCGCAACTGCAAAATGGAGGCAAGGGAAAACACCAGGGCTGCTTCAAAGCTATAGCTGAGCTGTCAGCACCCTGGAGAGATCTCTCCATGGACTTTATTGTGTAACTTCCTGAAAATGTGGGAAACACGGTAATTTGGGTTGTGACAGACCCAAATACAGGTACATTTCATTCCCTGCCAAAAGATTCCAACAGCCAAGGGGCTGGTGAAAATGTTCCTGCATCACATTTACTGCCTACATGGAGTGCTGCAATGCATCATTTTGGATAGAAGGGTCCAATTCATGTCAAAGTTCTGGAGAGCTTTTTTCGACCTCTTAGGAACCAACTAAGGATTTAGTTCTAACCACCATCCGCAAACGAATGGTGGGACAGAACGAACGAACTCAGTTTCGGAGCAGTAGCTATGCTGCTTCATTAACTACCAACAGGATGACTGGACTGACCTCCTGCCATTTGCTGAAGTAGCTTACAACAATGCTGTACACACCAGCACAGGCTTCATGTCTCTCCAAGTGGCGACAGGACAAGAGTTTAATCCGGTGCCTAAGCTACCAACCAAAACCCCACAATTCTCTTTTTAAAAGAATGGATAAATCAGCTAAAAAATACCTGGCCCTTTGTATGTAAGGCCCTTGCAGACGCTAGGGCAGCTTACAAAGCTCAAGCCAAAAAAAGAGAGAGTAGAACTCACTATGGTCAACTCGCCATGGGACAACTTGCTGCAGGACAAATCAACAATTTTATTTAATTATTTAAAATAATTAAGACATTATTTTAATTTTGGTCATTCACATTTCATTTTGTCCCTTCTTTGGCATCCTTTCTTTAATAATTCTATTCCACTATTTCTTCAGTATTAGTTTAACACTTGTCCCACACACTTGTCCTGTGGTGAGTTGGCCATGGTGAGTTATCCATAGCGAGTTGGCCAAGCTAAGAACCCGGCTACTTTTAAGACCACTGTGTGCCTTTAGCTTGCCTACATAGCGGGGAGGATGGATGGAGAAACAAAGTGGAATCCACAGGTGGCTTATCATCGTGAGAGAGCAGAGAAGTGAAAGGTCTGTTTTGGCGATCAGAAAATGCTTCTCATAACAAACAGTTGTGTTTTGATTGGACATTGTGACCTGCCCAGTCAGAGGAGAGAGGAAGAGAATGACTAGAGGCCAAGAATGGGGACGTCTCCTAGCCTGACTTCGGTACCGGTACTCATGCCCCAATATCCGATGGGCACTATGGTTGCAGCGATGACAGGAGTGGATCAACCTACCAGATTGACCCCAATGATGTGCCTCAACCTGAATTGACCACACTACAGCATGCCAGAGGCTTCTGTTCCCCAAGTGGGGAAAATTGGCTGGCAACCACAACAGCCAGTGGCGGATCCTTATCTTGGGACGTTGGGGGGGGCAGCCACAGCTAACCGGGGCTCAAGTGGGGTGGCAATGGGTCGATAGAGGGGGATTACAAGCTCCCCAGCCACCACCAGCCCCCCGACCCCCTCAGATATTCCCATTGAGAGCAATGTTAGATGGGAGCCCTGAGAAGTTGGCATTTTTCCTGAACCAGGTCTGGTCCCACCTTGATTGCCATGGGAATAATTACCCAGATGAGGCACCTCGAGTGGATGTAATCGTGGCTAACCTCAAAACTGAGGTGGCAGAGTGGGTGACCATCGTCCACGATGAGGACGCCCCTGACCTAGCCACTCCAGATGCATTACTGGGGAGTTTCAGACATGCTTCGGAGATCCAGCACAGAACCAGTGGGCGGAGATAGAAGTCAGAAGACTCAGGCAAGGGATCAGACCAGTGATTGAGTATATTCATGAGTTTTGCAGTGTCGTGGCGAGATTGAGGCACTGGCCAGAGCAGCTGCTGATTTAGTTCTTTTGGGAAGGGCTGAGTCGTGATCTATTCCAGCTGTATCTGGCCAGGGGCATTCTGAATCGGCTTGATGACTGGTACCAGTTGGTTGCAGTGGTAGAGGTAGAATTGATGCTGTGCAAGTATGGAGAGAGCACCAGACACCGCCCCAAGAAGACCCAAGAGAGGTGACCCCTGGGGAGGAACCCACCAACTGACCTGCACCTGCAAGGCAATGAGAGTGCACACCTATTCTGTGCTTCCATTGTGGTCAGGAAGGCCATTGTGCTGCGATGTGTCCAGCGCCGCCCCCCCATGCAACTTTAGCTGCACCAGCCCCTGTGAAACTGAAAAAGCCACCAAAAAAGGGGAAGGAGAAATCAAATGCAGTGATTAGAGTTGTTGAGGACTCCCCTCCAGGTAGTGGAGAGGATTGAACTCCGATCGAAGAGGCACCTCAAATGATCCTGTACAACAGTGAGAGCCAGGGAGAAGATGACCCAATGGTGAGTGCACCTGTAAATCACCTTGAGGTCAAATAGGCATCAAAGCTCCCCGGTCGGGGGCGGAGGGAGTAGTGAAAGCCTTCATAGACTCAGGCTGTTCTCGTTGCCTGATAAACAAGACTGTAGTTCAAAAATTGGGGTTACGCATAAGGAAGTTAAAGAAACCCTTCAGGTTCGAGCAGGTAGATGGCTCACTAATTGGGGGAGAGGCTGCCTCTTTCCTAACCAAACCAGTACAGCTAGAGATGGGAAGACACAGGGAAACCATCCATTTTGTGGTCCCCCTGAAGATGGCTGAAGAGATGATCCCAGGCTTAGCCTGGTTAGCAAAATGGGGTCCCAGAATTTATTGGGAGAAATCCATAGAATGGATGGTCATGAGAAAGCAAGTCCAAGGGAAACCCAGCAGGGAAAGAAAGCAATTTGAGGGGGAAAATCAGCTGAGTGCAGCCAGGGAGCGTCGGAGAGAGGGGAGGAAGAACACGCTGTCCCCAGAGACTACAATGACCTCCTGGAGGTGTTCAGTGAGGAGGAATCTGACATCCTCCCCCCCATCGCCCTGGAGCGGAGATGGGCAGTGTGGGGGAAGGAGGCATTTGCAGTATGATGGGTATTACTAACCTGGCGACAGTTCCTGGAAGGGGGCAATCACCCCTTTGAGGTATGGACTGATCATAAGAACTTGGAAACCCTGAAAAACCCCTGTAAGCTTTCCCCTAAGCAAGTCAGGGCAGAGTTACTGAAGTTTGCAGGAGTAGCGTACAACAACGCAGTACACAGTAGCACTGGATTTACTCCATTTAAGTTGGCTACTGGAGTGGAGTTCATGCCAATGCCCAAATGTCCCCAGGAAGTCCCCTCTTCGAGCACCTTGAGTGACTGGGTGAATTCATTCCAGCAAGCTTGGAATGATGCGAAGAAAGCCCTAGTCAAAGCAGCTGAAAGTCAGAAAAAACAAGCAGATAAGAAATGAGCCATGCAGGAGACATTCCGAGTGGGAGACAAAGTATATCTATCTACAAAGTATATAAACCTTAAACAAAGTTGCAAGAAGTTAGGACCGAAGTACATAGGTCCCTTTCCCATAGTGAAAGTGATAAACCCAGTAACGGTGGAACTGAAACTAACTAAGTGGTTGGGGAAAGTACATCCTGTATTTCATTGCAGTTTGTTAAAACCCTATAAAGAATCCATGTTGCGGCCAGTTGGGATAGCAGCACCAATCGTGAAAAGGGGGGGAAATGCATTATGAGGTTAAGCAGATTTTTGATTCTAGAATGCATAGAGAGAAACTGCAGTATTTAATTCAATGGAAGGGGTATCCCATGTCGGAATCCAGATGGGTGATGGCACAACATCTACACGCAGATCATTTAGTAAAACAGTTTCATGCTAGATACCCCCAAAGACCGGGTCCAAATGAAGGAGCAAATAACGGACTTTGATGAATGTGTTTTATTTTTCAGGTTACCTTTCCCCCAAAAGGAGGGTGACTTGTCAAGCTAAGAACCCAGCTACCTTTAAGACCACTGCATGCCTTTAGCTTGCCTACAGAACAGGGAAGGGGGATGGAGAAACAGAATGGAATCCACAGGTGGCTTATCATTGTGAAAGAGCAGAGAAATGAAAGATTTGTTTTGACGAACAGAGAATGCTTCTCATAACAAACAGTTGTGTTTCAACTGAACATTGTGACCTGCCTGGTCAGAGGACAGAGGAGGAGAATGATTCATTTAATTAACCGCTTCCCGCCTTTTCGTTAGAGCCAGCTTTCGCTTTCTAACTTGCCGCTATGATTCAACCCATTAAAGACAACATTAGAGGACTTTTTGACTCCAGTGTGTTTCTTGGTGGGGATTTCAGGTGGAGGGTGATAGGTGCGTTTGCCGCAGCAAATTGGTGTGGTGATTTGGCCATGGCAAGTTGTCATAGACCCCTCTAGGGAAACAGTTGTTGGGGAATGGTTCTTAGTGGTATGGGATTGACTGGTTTTGTGAAAATAAAATTATTAGACGTGATTTGGTTTTCTTATTGTATAATCTTGAATATATCCAGAGAAATATATAGTACAAACAATTTTGATCTTTACTCTTCCAATTTAGAATACAAGGAATCTCATGTAAGCTTGTTCAGGTGGCAAAATTCTGTTACATGAGAATACTCTGAAAAATAAATCCTTGCTTTTTTACTCTTTAAATTAGCACTGTCAAGATTCCTCTCTTCTTTCATCCTTCCTGGCAGAAATCCTTATCATAGTTTCTCACCTCCACCATTTCAGAGTGGGAAGACCATCAGTAGGTTAGTAGAATCTCTAACTCTGCATAAGGTGTAAAGTCTGCCTTTATAGACTGAAACCTCTTATAAAGCATTGGCCTTATTTATGTAATTTTGCCATAATCATTGGATTAATGCTCTGTTCTGTCTAAATCTTGAGAATAGTATTGTTTTCCAGTCATCAGTTCAGAAATGTCATGTTTTCCTCTTTGTTTGGTTAAAACAACTGGATAGGAAACTCCATTTGATACATTTATATTCCGCCCAGGATCCTAATCTTGACTATTATTTTTTATTGTAATAAGTAGTAAAATTGAATTTGCCTATTATTTGGCAAATCTGGATGTCTTTGGATATTCTTATTTGGTATACTGATAAAATCTCAAAATTTCAGATTTTTTTTTTTATAACAAGTTTTATTAATTTTTCCATTTTTTTTTGAACAAAGTATTTAGGAAACAACGTGGGGATAGGGTAATCAAACATCTTAAATCAAAAACATACATTCACAAATCAGCAATTGTCTAAAATCAAAAACATACATTTACTAGTCAGGTTAACTCCTTGGAGGTTCCCTCTCTCTTTCCCTCCATTAATATAACATATTCAAGTTAATACATTTCTAGATAAATTTCAATCCGTCCATAAAAAATTTTCAATCACATTTTACCTATAAAAATTCCAAGTCCTGTTTTTAAGTTTAACTACATTCCAATTAGCACATTCCAATTTAACATTAATTAAACATACTATTTATATTTCAGGCATCCCTAATTTCCCTAATTACATAACATAACCATTATCATGTCTACAATAATATACCAACAATTACCTTCTCATTCTATTGTTTCCATTCCATTAGAAAATAAATATCATATCTAACATAAACCTCTTATCTTCCAAAAAAGGAATAAAAAATAAAAATAAGGTAAAAAAGAAAATGTATATCTTTACACTATTTCAACCATATATAATCTTAATAGGTACGCATTTAAAACATTTTTCATTTCACAATTCCAAACTATATTCTAACCAATAATTTCATCTCAATTATAAATCTGAATCCTAAATATTAAATCAATCCCAACATCCATTCCGTTATTTTCATTCCATTACAAAATAGATGTACCTATGATAAACATATTATCTCAATAAAAAAGAAAGGATAAAAAATAGAAATAAAATAAAAGAGAAAATATATACCTTCTTACTCTATTTCAACCATATATAATCAGATAGGAATACATTTAAAACATTTTTCATTTCAAAATTCCAAATTATAATCTAACCAATAATTCCCTCACAGTTATAAATCTAAGTCCTAAGCTAGATCAGTCCCAGTTTTATTTTTCATCTCAGTTACTATTAATTCAGACCATATCTCTAAAAAAAAAAAACTTTTTTAGCCATCAAGTATAGATTTAAGTCCCATTTTTAAATCTGACTCTAGCTTTCTTTTTCAGCCAGGCCAGTTTCCATAAAAGGACCACTATGTCAATAAATCTCGTTTTGTTTACGATATTCATCCTCAGTTCAATCTGGTCTTGTGTCTGTTGTCCTTCTTCCATTGTCATCGGGATGACGTAGTCAATTTTATCTAGTGTTATAGTTATTAGTTGGTTGTCCAGGATGTCATAGTTCTGATATTCGATGGATTGTAGATAGAATTGTCTGGAATCCTCTTTGATAGTGGTAAGTTCTTGTTCTGTTGATTTTTGGTTTATGAAGAAATCAGCTGAAGTCTGGGTGTCAATTTGTGATTTTGAGGCAAAGGCTTTTTCGTAGTTAAGTTGTAAATAAAATTCCTCGGTCTCATGTTGTACATAGGGTTGAACACAAACCTCTATGGTATTGATCTGTTCCTCAGTTTGTGGTTCTGGGGAGTCATCTTTAGTTTCCCTCCTGAAGTATATATTCTCAGTAAATTCCAAGATTTTTTCCAATATAAGGTTGTACTGAAGCTGTGGGAAAAAATCCTCCATTTCCATGATCAAGTAGTCTTTTAGTATTTTAGTGGAGGCTATGTTTAATAACAATCAGCAGTCCACCTCCACACAGCTGCTTTTTAGTGATAATTTGAAGGCCAAGTTATAGTCATAATCAAAAAATAGTACAGTTGTAATGTCAATTTTCACCACAAGATGTCCCCAGTAGGCTGTAAAGTATTTTTCCAGATAGTATTTTTTTCCAATTAAGAGAACAAGAACAATAATAAAAAAAGTATTGTTCAGTTTAATAAGTAGATAAAAAAAAAGTTCAATAAGAGAAATTTTTCGGGAACCAGCGTACCCAAAAATAATAAAAAAAAATAATCAAACTAGATTAGTTATAGTTTCAAGGCTTATAGTCCCACATGCACAAATGCTGCTTCATAAAATTGGGGAAATAGTTCAGAGGCTTTCATAGGAGAATAATTAGGGTAGAGAGAGGAAAGGAAAGGTCTCACCTGGATCTTCCACGGTGGTTCTTTGACGCTTAGATGTTGTTTGCATTGCGGTTCCGGGTCGCGGCACTGGCGGTCGTGGAAAGAGTCTTCTCTCTTTGCCGGCCGGTTTCCCTCCGCCGGTAGACCCTGGACAGGGTCGAAAGTCGCCCTGGAGGGGCGACTACCACTGGAGAGGACTCTCATTGACTGCGACGGGCACGGCAGCGCCTTCCGCAGTCCAAGACAGCTCTTCTGGGCCGACGGGGAAAAGATCGGGCATTAACATGGCCGATCATCTAGCTGCACCAACCACAGATTTTTTTTTCTTGAAATGTTATGGTTTTATTTTGCTGTACAATTGACTAGACAGTCCTCTGTATACACGGATAAGAAATTTTTAAGTCCTTACTTCATCTGCTAATTTGTCTGCAACTTTTATTTTTCTGTAACAAGAAGTTTATAAAGCTCCCAGGAACTAATAAGAACTAATAAGTTTTCTTAATTGTGGTATCTCCTTGCTATCCTAAATCTATGCAATTTTATCTCTGAAAAAAATATTAATGCAATATTAGGAATGCTCCTTAAAAATGGGATTTTGTGGATCTATTGAAGAAGCAGAAAACAGCCAAATAAATTCTGACTGGCATGTCGATGAAGAATTTAATTAATCTTTGAAATTTTCATTCATATTTGTTTTACCATCAAAAAAAATTCTTTGATGTGGAGGAAAATCAGTTCATTATATGCAGTCTGAAATCATGAATATTGGAACAATGGTATATGTAACGACCTGCCTCAGTTAGACCTCCCAAGAAAGCAAAACTCTTGAAACTTGCATTGTTTGAACAGGAACTTTTATTGGAAGGTATTGACAGCAGGAAAGTAAGGCAGGATCTGAGGATTTCCCACGCGAAATGATAGATTAAAAGAACCCAGTCAAACCCCACCCCAACAGTCCATCCGGCCAGTTCAAATAGAGCCAATCCATAGGTATCAAATTGTGGTGGGAAAGAGCTGATAAGGTGCCACTCTCAAGATTGTCAGGTCTCTCCACGGCTTCATCCCTTCACCTGGAGATAAGGCAGATGCCCGGAGGCACATTCCATTCTCATCCCAAGAAAGATACAAGACGAATAAAGCAAAGGAAATACATTGCAGAATACCCATAGGTCCCCCTTCCTCCTTTAGAATGGCAGAACCCAAAAGTGAAGAGAAAGAAGAATAGGGAAGGGAAAAAATAGGGGTTCTGACATGCCACCACCCCCCTTTAAAAAATGAAAGATCCACCTGGAGATAGACAAAATAATAACAAGGAGATAAAAGGAAATACAGCGGTGGGCGAGCTCAACTCTGGCTTTAGTAAATTACAGTGAAACACCAGATGAACCTGTCTTAATGTTTTGGGGAGTTCTAACTCAACTGTTACTGGATTAATGATGCGTTTGATGGGGAAAGGCCCCACAAACTTTGGCCCTAGCTTCTTGGAAGGTTGTAAAGATTTCAAAAACCTTGTGGAGAGATACCCCCTATCCCCCATCCTGAAAGGCTTGGCTCTACTTGTTTCTTGTCTGTCTGCACTTTATAGCTTCTCTAGCCTCATCTAAAGTTTTTCTAACCACTGGCCACATATTCTGTAATTGCGTGATCCAAAAGGGATGGTGGGTTCATTGGCTGGCAATTCAGGTATCGGGTTAAAACTCTGTCCTGTAGCAACCTGGAACAGGGTATAGCCTGTACTAGAATGCACTGCAATGCAAGCATATCAGATATTGTTCAGGTAGTGTGTTTGTTTGTTCTGTCCCCCCATGACTAAATGACAGGACCTGGTCAGTACCTAGTAGACCCAAAAAAGCTCTCCAGAACTCTGAGGTGAATTGGACCCCCCTGTCTGATATTATGCACTGTGGGGCTCCATGCAGCCAATAGATATGCTGCACAAACAGCTTAGCCAAGGCTTTAGCAGTTGGGATTTTTTGGCACGGTATAAAGTGGACCTGTTTGGAGAGTAAGTCTGTCACTACCCAAATGACAGTATTTCCAGCGCTCTCCGGTAGCTCCATGATAAAGTCCATAGTAATTTCTCCCCAGGGTGCTAAAGGGCTAGCTACCACCTGTAAAAAGCCAGGCATTTTCCCTTGCCTCTGTTTTGCTGCTGCATAGATGGGGCAACTAGCCAGATAGTTTTCAATATCTTTCTTTATGGATGGCCACCAAAATTGTCTCTTTACCAG
Organism: Azemiops feae; assembly: GCA_023970755.1. Classification (NCBI taxonomy): domain Eukaryota; kingdom Metazoa; phylum Chordata; class Lepidosauria; order Squamata; family Viperidae; genus Azemiops; species Azemiops feae. The sequence goes on from JALGBA010000018.1 coordinate 3,132,702, forward strand.
GTGGAGGGTTTTCACGAATCCAAAGTGTCCAGCTAACTTTGAATCATGGCAGAGTTGCATGAACTTTAACCTCTGAGTGGCAGGTATATATAGTTTTTTCCTTACCCACGGCAGTCCATTATTCACTGAACAGAGATTTTTGTGGCTAAGGAACCACTCGTCCTTCTCCAGTGCTTGTCTGAATTACATGCCTGCTGTACTGTCAAGGGGGGGCAGACTCTTTGCCTGTGCTCTTGTGGTGAAAGGAGCAGCTAGTTGCATCATGGGTAACAGTGGTTTGACTACTTCGGCTTTTGCACTATTGTATTGTGGCATTCTTCACAAGGCATCTGCCAAGAAGTTTTTTCCCCCAGGTAAATACCAGATGGTAAAATTGAACCGATGGAAGTGTTGTGACCATTGAGCTTGCTTGGGGGACAGCTTCCTAGGGGTTTTTAGTGCTTTAAGATTTTTGTGATCAGTCCACACTTGAAAGGGGATTTTGTTCCCTTCCAAGAAGTGTCTCCACATGAGGAGGGCCCACTAGGGTTGGGCTTATCAAACATCTGGTGCAGCCCGAGTCCAATAGAGCCTCTAGGACTACGTTCTCCTCCATCCCTGCGCTTAACAGTTCTATGGGCCTGGTGAGGGGTGCGATGGGTCCACTTACCAGGGGCTCATCATCGGAGTCGCTGTTGGATGTCTCTGGTCTCTTCTCTGGTGGGGTTGGAGTTACCCTCCCAGTTTTTCGGAGGGTTGGAACTCGACGACCTCGGTGCTTTTCATCACAGTTTTCCTGGGATGCTGGGGTTTTTTCACAGGTTTCCCCTCTCCAGGCTGGTCTGGTTTCTGACCAGGGTCTTCGAACGGCACTCTGCAGCTCGGTGACCTTCCTTACCATACTTGAAGCAGGCAGTTGAGCGTGGCGCTGCCGCTTGGGTTTTCATCGCCTCTCTTTTCTTCTCCGGCAGGGAGCGTTTTCATCCCCGACCAAACTGATGCTGATTTTGGGGTTGGTCGATCTCTGCCTCCTCCGCCAGGATACACCAGTCGTGGAGGTGGGCAGGGGCTCCTTGGGCAATACAAGCATGATAGAGGTCATTGTTCAGCTTGTCTTTGAAACAGCTCACCAAAATTTCCTCTGGCCAGTTGAGACAGCAAGCCAGGTCTCGGAATTCCTTGGTGTACTCAGCCACCAGTGTCGGCCCTGCCTCACGGTTTTGATGCAGTCCCTAGCCTTCCAGTCAGCTAAGGAGTCCTCGAATCTCTGTCTCAGGGAGGCATGAACTGGTTAAAGTTCCAGAGTTTGGGGGCATCGGCATTGTGTAGGGTCACCATCCAGCGGGCTGCTGCGCCTTCCAGGCCATGGTTAAAATTCTGACCCACGTGCTCTCACTGGGGATCTCCCGGCCATATTCATTCATGTAGTTCTGGACTTGGGCCAAAAAGAATCCCAGTTGCTGAGGATCTCCATCAAACTTCACGCCCAGGGGGGAGTTTTCCAGTTGAAGTGGCAATTTCCCTACCTTCTGGCCCTGCGCCCGTCGGCCCCAGCTGGGGTGGCTCGGGCTGGAGTCGTTGCTGTGATTACAGTCCCTGTGGCTTCTGTGGCGCTGGTGGAAGTGCCAGGGTTGGGGGATTCTCTCTCCCCCCTTTCCTCTTCCTCCCCCAGCCTTCTGTCGACCAAGCCCTGGCAGGGATCTGCTTCTTCCTACTTGAGGTTTTTGAAAGTTTCCACCATCAGGCTTATGGCTTGTTTAAGGAAGCAGTTGGACCAAGTTAGTCCATTTGTGACCATTCCATCTCCTGCTTCCATCCCGGCTATTGGCTGCCTCAGTGGAGGGTCACTTTCTTGGACTTTCCTTGACAGTCCTCTTTCTTCCCCATGTCAATCCACCATCGTGGCTTTGCGAGGTTCTCCCCCATCTTCTTTTCGTCAGCTGAGCTGGAGGAGTCAGAGCTGCTGTTGCTTGGGCAAGCCTTTGGGGAGGCCTCCACCCAGTGCTCGCTCTCTCCGTTCTCCCCACCGTGATTAGACATCGTTTGCACGGTCCCTGCGGTAAGGGTTTTCTTCCCTCTGGGTTGACCACTACACAGATCCTGCCTAATATAAGGACTTGCCTCAGTTAGACCTCCCAAGAAAACAGAACTCTTGAATCTTGCATTGTTTCAACAGAAACTTTTATTGGAAGATATTGACAGCAGGAAATAAGGCAGGACCTGAGGATTTCCCACACTAAATGATAGATTAAAAGAACCCAGTCAAACCCCACCCCAACAGTCCATTCGGCCAGTTCAAACAGAGCCAATCCATAGGTGTCAAATTGTGGTGGGAAAGAGCGGATAACGCGCCACTCTCAAGGTTGTCAGGTCTCTCCGCGGCTTCATCCCTCCGCCCAGAGATAAGGCAGATGGCCAGAGGCATATTCCACTCTCACCCCAAGAAAGATACTTCAAAGAGGAAGGAATAAAGCAAAGGAAATACATTGCAGAATACCCATAGGTCCCCCTTCCCCCTTTAGAATAGCAGAACCTGAAAGTGAAGAGAAAGAAGAATAGGGAAGGAAAGAAATAGAGGTTCTGACAGTATAAATATTTCTTTTTTCCCTTTTTTCCAATTTCATTTAAATATATGTTGCAAATACTTAGTTATTTGCAATTAATACACATTATTTAGCCTAATTTGAAAAAGAATCTTGGAATACCTGTAAGGTCCTGCCTCAGCTGGTCCTCCCAAGAAAGCAGAACTCTTGAGACAGAAATTATCTCAAAAGAAACTTTTATTGAGAGGTAGTGATAGCGAGAAAGCAAAGCAAGATCTAGTATTTTCCCACGTAAAACATTACATTAAAGCATCCCTTACAGACCCCACCTCAACGGCCAAATGTCCGGTTTGATTTCATCCAATCCTCAAGTGTGAAGTTGTTATGGGAGCCAAATTGATAAGCGCAGTTCCTAGGCATCATTCTCAGGTTTTCGGTTTCCTCTCGGCCTCTTGATCTCCTCCCCTCGGTGCAGAGATAAGACAGATGGCCCAGGGCACATCCCTTCTTCTGTTTACACCCCAATGCATCAAAGCCCATACCACAATAAAGTCCATAGAAGTCTCTCTCCTGGGTGCTGAAGGTCTCGCTACCGGCTGCAAAAGACCAGGGATTTTCCCTTGCCTTCATTTTGCTGCAGCACAAGTAGGGCAGCTGGCCACATAACTTTCAATGTCTTTTTTCAACGATGGCCACTAGAAATGCCTTTTTATCAGGTGTAGGGTCTTCACAAATCCGAAGTGTCCCGTGAGTTTTGAATCATGGGAGACTTGCATAATTTTTAATCTTTGTGTGGCAGGGACGTAGAGTTTTTCCCACTCACGCTAGTCCATCCTGCATCAAGCAGAGATTTTTATGTTTAAAAAACCATTTGTCTTTCTCTAAAGCTTGTTTGAATGCCACCAGCCAGCGCCCCTGCCTCACGGTTTTTATGCGATCCCGTGCCTTTCGATCAGCCAGGCAGTCCTCGAACCTCCGTCTTGGGGCTGTCATGAAATGGTTAAAGTTTCAGAGCTCCAGCGCATTGCAGTTGTGCAGGGCAGCCATCCACCGAGCTGTGGTTCTTTCTAGGGCTAGGGTGACGACCCTGACCCTGGCTTCCTCACTGGGGAGGGTTCTTCCATATACTTGCATCTAGGTGAAGATGTGAGCCAGGAAGAAGCCCAGTTGCTGGGGGTCCCCATCGAATTTCACCCCTAGGGGAATCAGCTTCGGTTCTTCCAGGGGTTGGTGTAGAGCTCCTCCCTCTGGGGGCTGCTGCCTGCTGTGCCGTTGGGGCGGCCACCGCAGTTTCCAAGGCTGCCCCTACTGTGGCTTCAGTTATCCCCGACTCACTCCCACCGCCCTCAGTTTCTTCCAGTGGTTCCCTCCTTTTACTCTTGCGCCATCCGGATCTCGTCTTCAGGTTCTGAAAGGCTTCCACTATATATTGCACAGCTTGCTTCAGGATCTAGTCGGCCATTTCCTGCTCTCCTTCAGACTCGTCCTCATCGGAGAGCAGTTCCATCTCATGCTTCTAGGCTTTTCTTCAGCTGCCTCAGGTGAGTGTTACTCGCTGGGTTTTTCCTTTTTTACTGTTCTCTCTTCCCTACTCTGACCAACCATCTCATTTTGATGGAGCTTTCTGCTGTGACCATTTCCTCCATCCATCCAGAGGAGCTTTTTTCTGGGTGGTTCTTTGCAACAGACTCTCCCCAGCATTCGGTCTCGTCTTGTTCGCTATCATGGAGGGACATGGTGTGCATGGTCCCCATGGTAGGGCGGTTGCCTCTTTGCAGATCTTGTTTAATGTAAGGTACTGCCTCAACTAGTCCTCCCAAGAAAGCAGAACTCTTGAGACAGGCATTATCTTAAAAGGAACTTTTATTGAGAGATAGTGATAACAAGAAATCAAAGCAAGATCTAGTACAAGGGTGTCAAACTCACAACATCATGTGCCAGCAATGGGGTGGGCGTGGTTTTGCTATGATGCATCCAGCCCACGGGCCGGCAGTTTGACACCCCTGATTTAGTATTTTCCCACGCAAAATATTACATTAAAGCATCCCTTACAGACTCCACCCCAGATCCTCCTCCTCCCCCCTCCCAACAGAATGGCAGACCCGAACATATAAAGAAAAGCTATATAATAAATGAGGGTCTGACAATATCATATTAAAATTATATTTTGTTTTGGTTATTCACATGTCATAAACAAGCAAATAGTTTTAAAAACAAATCCAAATAGAGTAGTCTAATTATGGAGTTTTGAGATTTGAATAATAATTTTTTGTATAATCTAAATGGGAAAAAAATCCTGGAGTTTGCTTCCCTGAAATATACTAAAACAATAGCAGAAAAGATTCATTTATGGAATTGACATTTGCAAGGACTACACTCAAGGGAAATGAATACATTCTCCTGATTACTCATATCTCTTGCAGTAGAATATAATCCTCCAGGAGTAGTAATTCATAGTTGCCAACTTTCACAGAGGAAGGAAAGGTCCTTATTCATTTGCATATTAATGCATTGAAATGTATGCAAATTCAACACTTCAACATTGTCTAATATCAAGGATGAGTTTAAAATAGAAATTAGGTGGGAGGCAGAAAAGCCAATCACACCAACTTAATGCTGATCATGTGACAATTATAGTATTCTATTATAGCGGCCCAAAGGCCACAAACTATTTCAGCATTCAGAACACAAAATGCATAGTTGATGAGTTATCTTGTTAGTTTCCATTGTACATTTTTTGTGTGTGCTGGTTAGCTTGCTTTCTGGTTATTTTTTAATGCTGAGCAAGATTGAATCGAAACCAGTATAATCAATCATCCTATTTCTGTTTTAAGTACTGAAAAAATAGAAGTTGAATAGGCAAGAAAAATATTTAAGATAAATTGCAGTAGAGTTGCTTATGTGTTTCACTAATCACAGAAAAATGCCTGGTTTTGTCCTGCATGGGAGTCAATCAAAAAACTTTGCACTTTACCAGACTTTATGTTTCAAATTAGTTTCAGAAAACATATCTAGTGTTTGAAGCTGAAATAGTAATTATATATTGATAATTATACTTCAGAAACAGATATGGAATGACATGACTGAATATTGTTCCAAATAAAATCTTCTACATATATGTAAGGACCCACTTCAATCCACATCTTAAGAAAGCAGAACTCTTGGAAACGGTCTCTTCCAACAGGAACTTTTATTAAAAGAAACTGATAGCGGGCATGATAGACAGGATCTGGGGAATTCCCTTATACATCGATGTTTTAAAGTGTCCCTAAGCAAACTCCTCCCCACATTCCTTCCGGCCGATTCAGGCCGGCAATTCTCTAGGTGTTAAACCCAGGAAAGATAACATCAATCTGGCTCCACGATCATTCACCAGCTCTTCAGAGTTTATTTTGATGACGGAGAAATAAACCAGATTCCGGAGGTCTATGTCTTTTCACCCCCACCCCTTTTCTAGTTGCCCGGTAAGGAAGAGAAGTTCAGAGGGACATAGGATAAGAGTCAAATGGTTCCATTGTAATGGTTAGTAGGGGCGAATAAACAAAAGGTTGCTTTGTAGTGAATGGAGGAAGTGAAAGTAATAAAACCCCTCTGCATTTCCCCTCTCCCCTTTGGGAGTATGGCAGGACCCAGGAAATAGTAATAATTGGTTTTAGATTAGAGGAGATAGATAGAAAGGAAATATAACTGGATCCTGACAATATAAAAGTGTCATATAAGGGAGAGGGCTGAGCTGGTGCATACCTGTATATTTTGTCTATTTTGAGTGGATTTTAATTTGTGGAATCACATGCAATTTTATTATATCAGTTTTATATTACTGACAACATACTGTATATTCTTAGGATTTCTGTATTTTCTTTCTGGCATGGAATAGAAGTGCAAAATAAACTTATAAGGAACCAGGATAGATTATTATGGGACTATATAGTATGCAGTGACAACCTTATTCTATGTTATGGCTTGCCTTTCCCTGGGGAAAATGTGTTTAACAATGCATGTTATAAGCCAACTTCTTCAATATCTGTAATGTTTGAACCCAAAAGGCATCTTATAATCAGTATGGTAAAATAAGTTACCATACTCTAGCTATAATCAGAAGATCTATTGGTTATATCCAAGGATCTTTTGTTGCCTAGATATATTTAACACATTTTTTCTTTCATTATCTAGGTTCTATGCTACTTCAGAAAATTTCCTCATTCTCATGTGAATTTATGATACTTATTTGAAAAACACATTGCAAGCATTCCTTGTGTGACAGAACGCCACAATTGCCTGAATTGTGACCAATGTTACACATATTTGACTTTGTGATACTGTAATGATAGTTGTAACATATATTTCAATTATTTTGAGCAAAATTGCTTTAAAGATGATACATCGATGGTCATTTAAAATAAATTAAAAACTAAAAGAACTCACTATTGTAGTTGAGAGTTGTGGTTTAATTTAGAAGATGCTATGTTGCTTCATCGTAACGTTGGAAGGGTGTTATTGATGAAAATAACTGTAGGTTTATCACCTATTTTATAACAAGTGAGACCAGTCTAGTTATAATGATACAGACCAGCATAGGTTTTCAAAAGTTTTAGGCAGAAATGGACTGTTACTCAAGATGCCCAGGATTGGAGCAGGGACCTATGCCATGTAAATTAAGCTTCTAGAAGGAGAGGATATAGTAAGCAAAGTCTCTTGAAAAATCCAAAAGAAACACACAAACAATGACATTCACTTTGTACAATTTTGAGGAATAGATGCAGTATATATTATTTTTAACTTGGAACTTTCACTTACTGCAGAAATCAAATACAGTTCACAATGTAACCATCACTCTCAAATCCCTTTTTGGTCTATAACGTGAAGTATGAAATCTTTTCTGAAATAATATAGGTCATTAAAAATACTTCATTTTCTTTCAATGTTAGGTTTGTTATTCAGTAGATGTTACATTAAATTGGATTTTGTGTCCATCATTATTAAAATGTGAAGTGTGTCGGTCACAAAACATACATTTCAGGGCAGTTAGCTGAATAATTCTTTTCTTTATTACCCCAAATTACTGCTGAGCTCTGGAGAGGTGAGCAGTTTAGCCAATTATTGCCATTTGAGCTGGATTTGTGGGTGATTAGCTTCTGGTCGAATTCAGTCCTGGTTAGGGCTTTGAAGTCTTTGCTTGTGTGATTTTTCACAGCAGTAAGGTAGCAATAGTCGCAGCTAATGACAGGAAGGTTGCTTGGGTTGTTTGACCTGTGGGGGGTAGGGGTGGTCAGGTTTAGCAAATAGGGCATCCACAATAACAAGCGTATCACTAACCCTGCCGTGCATAATCAAAGTTTTATAGGATTGTTGGAGATGCTGACAGCTCAATTAAAGTGCAACCCTTTGTACCATATATCCTAGTAGAAGCACAGAAATATTGCTAACAAAAAAAGGGGGGCACAAGGGAACTGGGCTAAGGATCCTATATTCTTTTTCACTATTTCATGGAATGTTTTATAGAGTGAGCTGTGAAAATCATTCATTTGTGAAATAGCTTGTCTGGGGAGGAGAAAAGTGCCAAAGCTTCTGTTAACTAGTGTTCTTGATGTTTCTATGGAAACAGTTTTTATCAGGACAGAAACTTTAACATTGTTTTTAAACCTTTCAGGAATTCCTTACATATCTAGGTAGGAAGCATCATATAAGGCAAAACGATGCAGGTGGAAATTACTGAATTACTTAATCTAGATTTTGGGTATGGGTATTTAATTAATATCCACTTAAAATAACATTGTTCCTAGTTTTAAAGACAATTAATTTGAATAAAATATATTTGAATCCATTGAATTTAATCCTTTATTTCTGTTTCTAAATCTTCTTTTCCTGGGTTATATAAGAGAAAAATATTCACAATGTTAAGAGTTGTTTAGCAGTGGAACAAATTCTGGAAGTGGTAAGTGCTCATTCACTGTTCCTTCTTGAACAGAAGTTGGATTGTGTCTATTGGAAATGATGGAGTTGTAGATTTTTGCAGTGGTTAGGGGGATTGGACTAATTTCTTTCCAAGATTCCTTCCAATTCTTGTATTATGTTATTCAATGGTATTTAATAAATTCCATTATTGTTTCATATTGGCTTCAGGGATTAGTTCTTTGATCTGATAGGATTAACCATGGCATCTTTAGAACGCAGCCTCTTCCAAAGACCTTTCTAACACTGAGATCCATATTAGTTTTTCAATTGAAATATCATTGGAACTGCTTTTGAAGTCTGAATTAGTCCATCTCATCTCATAACTGAAACCATCCAACCACAAAATTTACCAGCAGTTCTGGAGAGTCTTCCAGAAGTGGTACAAATGATAGTGATTATATGCAGAATTAACATAGGATCCCAAATTTTACTGTTGAGAGCCTAAATATTGACATGGGGAAGAATGAGAAGCAAATATTTTTGCTGAATTATTGATTATCTACTAGGTACCTTCAGGCATAGCTAAGTTTATAGCCTTAGCATTTCACTAAGGTCACTAAATATACTAAATGTATATTTAACAACATACCAGGTATATGCCCCATTTCCAAGGGCTGCCCCAGACGGGTTTATAAAGACTCACTGCAGCCAAGTGGGCGTGACTGGGTAGGTGTGGCCATCTGAGTGCTGTCAGGTGGGCATGAGTGGGTTGACGTGGCCAGGTCAACGCAAAGGATTAGGTGCAGCTGGCTTGATGTGGATGACTCGGGACGGCTGGGTGGGCAGGGCCAAGTAAACGCAACCACGTGGGTGTGGCCGGGTGGGGATGCCAGGTAGGCGTGGTGGGTGGGGATGCCAGGTAGGCATGGCCAGGTGGGCGCAGAACAGATTGCCTTAGGTAACTGGATGTGGAACCAATTTGGCACCCCGCCAGAACAAAAACACCCAGAGACATACTGGCAAACAGGAAGCAAAGAAGTGGCAAAATTTGAAAGGCAAAGGGTGGATTCCCTCCCACCATTTGGAGAAATGCTCCTTTTTTCTTTCTGCTTCCTGAGGTGTAAGGACCCACCTCAGCTAACCACCCAAGAAAGCAGAACTCTTGAAATAGACATTGTCTCAAAAGGAACTTTTATTAGGGGTTAGTGACAGTAGGAAAGTCTAAGTGAGATCTGGGGAAAATCCCACTTAAACGGTATAATTAAACAAGCAATCTTCCTCCTCCCACCAAACATATGGTGTCCATTTGAAATCCAGCCAATCCACAGGTGGCATGATGTTTGGGTAACTGGCACGGCGTGCATCTCAAGGTCTTCTCCAGTTTCGTTTCTCCGTAACTGTCTCCCTGAGACACATTCTTTTTTCAAGTGGATAGAGGTGGGAGAGGAAAAGTAGAAAGCGAAAGTTATCCCAAGCGAAAGCAAATCCCCCCCCCTCCCAGCAGAATGGCAGGCCCCAAACAAGAGCATATATGCAGGGAAAAACAATAAGGATTTGGGGACCTGACAAGAGGTTTCTCTGCTACGTTTGGGGCACTGGTTCACAACATGGAGCATGTGAGGATGATGAGTGCTGGATGTAACTTCTACATTTCTTTAGAGTTATAAATCCTCACAAACCACATACATTTGCAGAAATCTCACTGAATCAGGGAAGGGATTCATCATTCCCCATTTGGTCAAATCCACAGAAATGGGGGAGGGTGGAAATGGAGGAGAAGGAGATAAACAGAAGGAGGGGAGAGTGGATATTTTATATTTTCAGTAGTTTGACATAGTTCTTGCTGTGACTCTTCCTCCCCCCCCCAAAAAAAAAATACCCTAACAATTTGATGTCTATCTCTACATTCTTGTATTATTTTTGGAATATGAAGCAAACTAGTTTTATAGTTATATACTGTGTGCTATGCTTTATCTGGGTACTAAATGTTTAGATTATCACAATGCATTTAATAAAAGCCAGTATTTTTTTCCTGGTTCTTATTCCAGCCATTTATTTCTCTTGCCCTTTCTCTTCCACATGTAGTGTTGGGAAAGTTACAGTGCATAGGAGATTTACCAGTTTGTTTTCTTTGATTTCCTGACTTTATTGGTCTATGTCTTCCTAGGCACATCATTCCTTTGGACCTATCAAGCAAGAGATCCTTATCTGGCCATCCTGCCAAGATTACAAGCAAGAGTAGCATAAGAACAAAAATCATAAGAATCTGAAAAGAACACAGTGATAGCCCAATCCTTGTCTTATCCTGCATTTTAAGAGACTGGACAGTCACTTGTCTTAAATGGTAAAGAGCACTGATGGTGAACCTTTTAGAGACCGAGTGCACTTGGTATGCTTTTGAACAATTAATGTGATTTTTGCTGTTGTATGCATGCTAATAATTTGTCTAATCTTGGCTCATACTTTGTAAGTTTGAGACCAACACATGTAGCACTCAGGTCATCTGTTACTCTGTTTCTGGTGTCAGATTTGATATAATTCAAAGCTGAAAACAGCTGTTCACAAGCATAAGATGATCCAAACAAAGTAAGGAAAGCAATCCCAAGTGCTTTCATTGACTTAAAATTATTTGGCAGAGAATTCCACACTTTAAGGATTTCATTTTCAGAACAAACTGTGCTGTCCTTTGTCGTCCTTGTTTTCACAGGATTGCTCTCAATAAGAGTGAGGCGCGCTTTGGCTCTGTTTTTGCCAGGAAGGGGCTTGGGAAATGGCTTTTTCCTGGCGAAAACAAGCCTCCAAGCCCTGATGCTGGCGGAGTGAGGCAGCGGAGACCAGAGCCGACCCTTCCTCGTCTCCCCTCGCTTCCCCAATGCCTCCCTTCACTAACCTCCTTTCCACTCTGTTCTCCGTCACCGCCTGCAGGGCAACAAAAGAAGCTTGTGTGACTACCAGTTAAAAAAAAAGTTCAACCAGACCTTCCAACTTTGCAAGATCTTTTTTTTTCGTGAGAAGTTGGAAGGTCAGATTGATCTCTTTTTTTAGTCCCACAAGCTTCTTTTGTTGCCCTGCACATGGAGCTGGAAAGGAAGTAGTAAAGGAATGTGGTTGCCCTGGGGTGAGGGTTAGGATTTGGCATTGTGGATGCCCTGGGGTGTGGTGGGGATTAGGATTTGGCATTGTGGATTGTGGAGTGTTTGTGCTCTGGTGGGGCTATTCAAAATGCAGGGATTCCCTGCATTTTGAAGCACCCTGCATGGAAAGGAGCGCTCCATTTCTCAAGTGCCCCATTCCAGGCATATGGAGCTTGCAGTCTCTGCCAGATCTCCATTGGAATAAAGTCTTTTAGCTCCTATAGAGTGCTTCCAAACTCAACCAGTCCCTGCGTTTGGAAGCGCTCCATAGGTGCGGAAACATTTTTTTATCCCAACGGAGATCTGGCAGAAGGCTCCATTTCTCAAGCGCTCCATTTTTTTATCCCAATGGAGATCTGGGAGAAGGCTCCATTTCTCAAGCGCCCCATTCCAGGCATACGGAGCTTGCAGTCTCTGCCAGATCTCGGCCAGATCTGGCAGAGACTGCAAGCTCCACATGCCTGGAATGGGGCGCTTGAGAAACAGAGCCTTCTGCCAGATCTCCATTGGGATAAAAAATGTTTCGGCACCTGTGGAGCGCTTCCAAACACAGGGACTGGCTGTGTTTGGAAGCGCTCTATAGGAGCTAAAAGACTTTATCCCAACGTACATCTGGCAGAGACTGCAAGCTCTTTGGCTAAGTTTTCACAGGAAAAAGCCATTTCTGAAGCCCCTTCCTAGCGAAAACAAGCCTCCAGAGCAGGCATGTCAAACTCACGATGTCACGTGACATCGCATGATGTATCGTGACTTTTTCCCCATTGCCAGCAATGGGGTGGGCACGGTTTCAGCGTGACGCATCCAGCTCGCGCGTCGGCAGTTTTACATGCCTGCTCCAGAGCGAGCACACCTTGCTCTTAAGAGCAATCCTGTGAAATCAAGCCTCTGGAGTGAGGCTTGTTTTCGCTAGGAAGGGGCTTGAGAAATGGCTTTTTCCTGCGAAAACTTAGCCAAAAAGTGAGGCATGCATGCCCACAGAGAGGTCTCTGAGTGCCCCCTCTGGCACGTTTGCCATAGGTTCGTCACCACTGGTATAGGGTCTCCTGCTGGAGCAGGGGGTTAGTCTAGAAGACCTCCAAGGTCCCTGCCAGCTCTATTCTGATTGATAAAGTGAGAACTTGATATCTATGAGAAGGCCACCCCACTTTGCCTCCCCAGTGACTAGATGGCTGAATGTTTAACCATCCTTACTAATATAGATAAATAAAACTTATCTTATGTGAACTTGGCTAACCCCTTTTATGGCTGTTTGCTGATGGGATTTGCCACATTTTAAGTTAACAGATTCCATTGTCTAACTATGCATAATATGTGAATTTGTCTAACTACGCATAATATGGGGGTTTTTTTGGGGAGGGAGGGAGAGAATATACCTTAAGTCAGGAGTCTTCAAACTCGGCCCTTTTATGACTCATGGACTTCAACTCCCAGAATTCCTCAGCCAGCATGCCTGGCTGAGGAATTCTGGGAGTTGAAGTCCATGAGTCATAAAAGGGCCGAGTTTGAAGACCCCTACCTTAAGTTTTTTTAATCATATGAACTTAATTCCAGAAATATTAAAGAGGTGTCTATCTGCTGTGTCCACATCCCATACATTTTTATATTCCCATTGTCTGCCATTTTTCTAAACTGAAGGCCTCCAAGATTCTATCATTTTCAGTTAGGCAAGTTGCTTCATTTTTGCTGTCCTTTATAATGTTTCAGTATATGGGCAATATTATGTATCAGGTGTTGTCCATTGGAGCACTCCAATGTCAAATCTCAAAGTAACAATTATGTTTGGGGGGATATATCTTAAGTTTCTTAAAATTCACTACTGGGAATTTTGTGGAGGATTAGAATATATGCTTTTAGTGAAAAAGTCGCAGAAACCTATCCCTGGCAATGGGTCATTTACAAGGATGTATGCCTAATTTACTGCAGTTGTTAGACTTGCCCGGTATGCATTTTTTTCTCATCTCTGCTAGAGGCAAAGCCGGTGTTTTGCAACCTAGGTTATTTTAAGATGTGTGACCTGCAACACCCAGAATTCTGGCTGGGGAATTCTGACAGTGGTCATCATCACATCTTAAAAGGGGCAAGGTTGAGAAACATAATGTACCATGAAACTGATGGAATACCATTGACTTTTTTATCAGTACACATAAGGATGCCATCGTTTATGCACAGGACTATGTCATGGGCTGGGCTAAGGAAGACGACTGGTGTTGTCAGGGTATGGTTCTATCTTGATAAGCTGCAACTGGTGAGGAGGTCTGGTTTTTTTGTTAAGCTATGTAACTGCAAATTCTCTACCACCAGCTGCTTTTTTCACAATTCAGTCTTGAGCATCTTTCAAAAAGATTTTTTTCATGCTGATATCCTTAAAGCAACACTTTTGTTTCACTATTCACTGAGGGAAGTAAAAACTAAGAATAGAGGAACTATTGGCATCAAGTTGTCAGAAAAGCCGGGGGCCATTGTCCAAACATTCCAAGTGCCCAACTTTAGGGCAAAAGTTTTCTTATGTTTGTTGCATGGTGCAGAGTTATCGATCTACTTGTTGGCTTTAACCCTAAACCCCACGCACCCAGTGAGGTTAACAGAACGTGGCAGGGCGGCACCTTACTGGCTGGGGACTGCCCAGCTTAGGGCGGGCGGTAGCTGCCCAATGAGGTACTATGACCTCTCCCACCATCAAAAGTGGCCCCTGGCATCATGCTCTATGCCAATCAAGCAAAGACTTATAACCGTAACTGCCACTTCCCGTGTTGTTTCAATGCTATATGCAAAGCTGGAGTGTCCTCTCCAGAGCACGAGGCCTGGGTAGATTGATATGGAGGATAGGCTGTTACCCAGGCAGCAGATCCCCCCTCTCCACATCGCTGAAATAGTCCAATGGAACAGTGAAGCCGATACGATTAGTTCCAGCTGCGTCACAGGAGTTACCAGAAGTACGCAGTCATGAACTGCTTCCAGGATTCCGGCTCCGGATTTTTACCTCAAGGTTAACTCCTGAAGCCTTTTCCAATAGTAGATATAGCCACAAGGCAGTGGAGGTTTGAAATCAGAGTTTCCCTTCTCCTAGAAGATGGTTGTGCCGCTTTATCCGCCGTTGGGGCATAAAGCCCTCTTCCGCCTTCAAAACCATTAGCCATCTTCTCCTGTGACCCTGGAAAGGGGCCTTTACGAGGTGCTACCAGCCGGGCCAGCTGGACCAAGTTTTTTTTTTAAGGAGGTATTACTCCTCCTGCACTCCTCCTCACTCCAGGACTCCTACTTCTGCTCCAGATTTTACCTCGGGATTGCTCATTGCTCATTCACTCCTTCGCTTACTGCCCCGTCACTTCCAAATGCCATTTGCACATTCACTCCCACACATGCTACCCCATCAGTTGCAAACGCCATTTGCTCGTGCACTCCCTCACTTGCTGCCCTTCGCTTCCAAACACCATTTACTCATTCATCCATTACCTCACTTACTACCCCGTCACTTCCAAACACCATTTACTCATTCATTCCTCCACATACTGCCCCGTCGCTTCCAAAACGCTCCATCGCCCTGTCACTCCCACACGTACTACCCCGTCACTTCCAAGCACCATTTACCCCATTGCTTCCAAACGCCATTTACTCATTCACTCATTCACTCATTCATTCCCACACATACTACCCCGTCAGTTGCAAACACCATTTGCTCATACACTCCCTCACTTGCTGCCCCGTCGCTTCCAAACGCTGCCCCGTCGCTTCCAAATGCTGCATACATTCACACACAACCTTACTCACACACAACCTTACTCACAAACATATACCTTACATATTTAAAATTCATTAAAATCCGGCGAGAGCGGAGGGACTGGTTTGTGGGTCCCGCGAAGGAGGAAGTCACGGACCCTGTTGTTTTCTTTTGTTTTCCTAATGAACAGTAGTTACCTAGTGCTTTGAGTTCTGAGGGTCTGGCTGGGAAGGAACCACCTGTGAATTAACCCAGGCAGGCCGAAT
This sequence comes from Azemiops feae, assembly GCA_023970755.1. Lineage (NCBI taxonomy): Eukaryota > Metazoa > Chordata > Lepidosauria > Squamata > Viperidae > Azemiops > Azemiops feae. The sequence continues at coordinate 3,148,237 of JALGBA010000018.1, forward strand.
GGTTTTGGGTGTCATCAGTCTGGAGAACTACCATCTTTAAACCCCAGTAGGGTAGCACTGCCCCAGATAGAATTGTTGAACAATTTGGACTCATGATTCCTGCTTAAAAGCAGGTAGCAGTTGTACCCAAGGAGCCCTTTGCCTGAATTCATCTTGTGTGCCAATTGTTCCCATTCCTGAACTGGTATGCCCTACTCATGGTTACTCATGCCCTAGTCATTTCTTGTTTGGACTGCTGTAGTGTGCTCTATGTGGGACTGCCTTGAAGACCAGATGTTACAAGAGGGCTGAAATGCAGCAGCACACACATTTTGGGACACCTGATGGTTTGACTATGTTACACTGCTGCATAAGTTGCATTGGCTTCTAGTTTCTTTTTGAATGCAATTCAAAGTGCTGGTTGTCACCTTTAAAGCCCTGTATGGCACAAGGTCAGATTATCCTCTCCCTGAGGACATCTACCCATCCAAACTAATAGCAAAACATTCCCCCACCACCACCATTCAGAAAACCCCTACACTCCTTGTCATCCAGAATGCAGTTCAGATAAGACATCTCAGGTGTTGGGTCTGGAAGAGATGTGAACCCAGTGTTTTCTATTTGGGGAGGGTGCTGATAATCTATAACTACAGTGGCAAGAGAAGTAGTTTGTAAAGTATATTTACCTTTATTGTTCCTCTGAGTTTTCCTTATATCCCCTTCTCTTTTCTCAGCCTCATAAGACCACTATTGGAAAGAAAGAAATAATAAGGCAGTGATGGCGAACCTTTTAAAGACTGAGTGCCCAAACTGCAACCCAAAACCCACTTATACATTGTCGAGTGCCGGGTGGGTGTGGCCCATTGGGTAGGCGTGGCTGCGGTGGTAATGGCAGACTGGGCGGGACTAAAAAGTTCAATCAATTCCAACTTTGCAAGATCTTTTTTTTTCCCGCGAGAAGTTGAAATTGACTGATTGAACCTTTTTTTTTTTGCACACGGTGGCGGAGGCCTAAAGCGAAAAGGTTTTATAAAACCCAGCTTGAAGGCCTAGGACTGGGGTGACAGCGCACGTGCCCACAGAGAGGGCTCTGAGTGCCGCCTCTGGCACCCATGCCATAGGTTCGCCACCACTGATCTATACCCTCTCCCCCTCATGAAGGACATGCTATCTCATCTTTCGAAGGGGAAGATTTTCACAAAGCTAGACTTAAGGGAAGCATACTATCTAATTAGAATTAAGGAAGGGGACAAGTGGAAAACTGCCGTCAATTGCCCCTTAGGGTGCTACCAGTTCCGAGTTTTACCTTTTGGGCTGCACGGGGCTCCTGCTGTATTCATGCAGCTGATAAATGACATCTTAAGGGAGCACCTATACAAGGGTGTGCTCGTTTATCTGGATGATATCCTTATATTCACAGAGATCATGGATGAACATGTCAAACTGGTCAGGGCAGTCCTAAACAAATTACGGGCAGCCCACCTCTATGCCAAACTTTCTAAGTGTGAATTTCATAAAGATAAAATAGACTACCTGGGATACTGCATCTCCCCAGAGGGCATAGAAATGGACCCCGAGAAAGTCCGGGCAGTATTAGAATGGGCGCCACCCTGCACAAGGAAGCAACTACAGAGCTTCCTGGGATTCGCCAACTTCTATTGGCAATTTATTCCCTCTTTTGCCCAAATAGCCTTACCAATCACAAACTTACTAAAAACCAGAGGGGAGGGAAAACCCAAGCTGAGCCCACCACTAAAATGGATAGTAGAATGCCAAACTGCATTCGAGCGACTGAAAAGCTATTTTCCATAGAGCCAGTCCTAAGGCACCCTGACACCAACAAACCTTTTGTAATTCAGGCAGACGCCAGCGATGTAGCAGTGGGGGCTGTACTGCTACAAGAAAATGACGAAGGGGCATTACAGCCCTGCATGTACACATTGAGAAAACTCACCGAAACAGAGCAGAAGTGGGCAGTCTGGGAAAAGGAGGCATACGCAGTAAGGTGGGCTCTTCTCACATGGTAGCACTTTTTGGAGGGGAACAAAATTCCTTTCCAAGTGTGGACCGATCACAAGCATCTGGAAGCATTAAAAACACCCAGGAAACTTACCCCTAAGCAAGCACGGTGGTCGCAACATTTCCACCGGTTCAATTTCACACTGAAACATCTGCCGGGAGGGGGGAACTTTCTGGCAGATGCCTTATCCAGAATGCCACAGTATAATAGCACTCAGGCTAGTGTAACAAAACTGCTCTTGCCAGAGACGCAACTGGCAGCACGAGTAACTACCTGGGCACAAGCCAAGCTACAAAACCCGATAGCGAGCCAGGCAGGAATTGAATTCAGAAAAGCACTAGAAACCGATGAATGGTTTCTAAGTTACAAGAACCTGTGCACGATCACAGATGGTCTACCCTGGGTGGGAGAAAAACTATACATACCCAAAAGTCAAAGACTGATGATTCAAAATCAGCAGGCCACTTTGGGTTTGTAAAGACATTACACCTAGTTAAAAGACAATTTTGGTGGCCATCAATAAAAAAGGACATTGAAAGCTATGTAGCCAGCTGCCCAATTTGCGCGTCAACAAAAAGATTACAAGGGAAATCGCCTGGGCTGCTACAGCCAGTAGCAACCCCCTCAGCACCCTGGAAGGAGATCTCTATGGACGTTATAGTGGAGTTACCAGAAAGCAATGGAAACACAGTCATTTGGGTCATAACGGACCTGTTTTCTAAATAAGTACATCTTATACCGTGCTCAAAAATCCCTAGAGCAAAGACACTAGCAAAACTGTTTTTTCAACACATCTATCGTTTGCATGGAGCCCCACAGCGCATCATATCAGATAGAGGAGTGCAATTCATCTCGGAGTTTTGAAAGGAGTTTTTGACTCTATTAGGGACTACACAAGGACTGTCATCTAGTCATCATCCGCAAACGAATGGTGGGATTGAACAGTCGAACTCAGTACTAGAACAATATCTTAGATGCTTTATTAATTACCAACAGACCAACTGGACCGAGCAACTCCCATTCGCTGAGGTCATCTACAACAATGCCGTCCACTCCAGCATGGGTTACACTCCGTTCCAAGTAGCCACAGGACAAAGCTTTAACCCAATGCCAGAACTCTCCCCTGCAGAACCTGCCATCCCCTCTTCAAAAGAGTGGATTGCACAACTAAAGAACACCTGGCCAGTGGTTAGGAAAGCATTGGATGAGGCTAGACAAGCGTACAAGACTCAAGCAGACAATAAGAGAGTCGAGCCAAAACTTGTTACCAAAGGGGAAATGGTTTATCTATCCACTAAATACCTAAAATCCCTACAACCATCTAAAAAACTGGGACCCAAATATATAGGACCTTTCCCCATTATTAGAATTATAAACCCAGTAACAGTGGAATTAGAACTCCCAAAATCCATTAGACAAATCCACCCAATCTTCCACTGCAGCCTTTTAAAACACAAGCAACAGTCACCGTTAAGACCAGCTGTTGCTCCACCCCCTCCTCCCATTATTGTAGAAGGGGAACAACATTTTGAAATTAAAGAAATCTTGGACTCCAGGAAATACCATGGCTCCACTCAATACTTAGTAGCATGGAAACACCTTCCATCCTCCCAAAACAAGTGGATCCACAAACGCCACATTAAAGCCCCTAAATTGTTAAACAAAATCTACTCAAGAATACCCGAAGAAGCCTGATTAACCTATACATATTTTTGTCTCTATGTCTCCACAGGTGGACCTCTTTTTTTAAGGGGGGCAGGATGTCAGAACCCATATTCTAAAGGAGGCTCTTTTCTAACTTTAACTCATATTCTAGTCTTTCTATACTTCTAGGTTCTGGAGGGGAGGGAGGAAAAGCACTGTGGGTTATTGCTCTGATTTCCTCTATCGCTACACTGTAACACTTTGCTGTTTCTGCATACTTCCTCTGTGAACTATCTATCCCCTTGATGTCAGCTAGAAAGAGGCGGGAGAAGAAAGGAATGTGCCTCCGGCAACTGGTTTATCTCCGCGTTCGGAAGGGAAGGTGTGAAGAGCCAACAAAACATCGCTGCAACCCTGAGACATCTGCTCTTTCCCACAATGGACTTAACACCTGGGGATTGGCCCATGTGAACTGACCGGATGAACTTTGGGGTGGGGTTTGCTTGGAACACTTTTAACCTATTGATCTGTGTGGGAAACCCTCAGATCCTGTCTAGTATGCCTGCTATCAGCTTCTCCTAATAAAAGTTCCTTTTGGAAGAAACCGCTTCCATGAGTTCTGCTTCCTTAGGATGAGGTTTTGAAGTGGGCCCTGACAGCTTGACTTCTTGAATGGCCATTTAGTCCTAATTAAGCAGTACTTCCCCCCCAATAGTAGCCACCAAGAACAAAGATTTTGATGTCTACTATGAGGTCAGCTGAATTATGTCAAGAAAGTCACATCTATATTTGAAAAATATTTTCAGAAAAATATGTACAGCAAGGAAGTTTCACTGTTTATCAGGGCAAAACCTTTTATATCAGAAGCAGATATGATTGAAGAAAAATACCTGAAGACAACTGATGGATATACTTGTGAAAGTGCTACATGTGATTTTGCTATGCTGATACTGTCACATGTATATATCATATCAGCTGGTAGATTAATTAGAAATATCTGCTGCTGTGGTTTCAGTATCTTCAAATCTGCACAATGATCTCTATGAGTGAGGGGAAAGGATACCAAAATATTTTTTATGTGGCTTAAAAGTGGTATTGTGTATTGAAACATTTTTCATTCTGTATGCAAATTAGTATGATGACAATTTTGATGACATATAAATGGAGTTCTAGCACAAATAATATAATGTAAATAGTCTGTGCATTCATGCATCTGTTTATATGACAATGATAGTTATCTTTTGTACAATGCTATAAAGTTTTGATGTGCAATATTTCACTGTAGAAAAAAAATGTTCCCACAGTGTTCTTCAGAAAAAAAGCACAGTAATATGCATTGATATTCAGCAAAGGATATAATCATGATATTCCAATCCTGTTTTCAATAATTATGCAAATCTCTTTATGACATAATAAAGAAAAAAGTAATACAAATGCACCAAAATGTTACTTTGAAACATTTGATTACTTTGATATGAAAGTTACTTTGGCTCCTTCATACAGTAGCATTAGTCTGTTACATTAAGAAATGAGATAATTGTTGGAAATGAAAGCAGACTGACATCTTACTAGGTGAGACCATGCATGCTTATTTTTTGGCTTAATAAATAAATACTTGCTATAGATATAATCACCTGATTGCACTGTCTCATATTTTCTTTCATGAAGCCATGTTGAGGGAGAAACAGAAAACAAACCTCTAAAATCTTGCAGACAGGTATCAGAAATTGTAATAAGTAAGGAATTTATCATCTTGTAGCATATAAAATGTTGATTGCCTGTAAATGTGCTCATACACACTGTAAATATTTGTTAAATATTATTTGTATATATTAGGAGTAGATTAAAAAAGAATTCAAATTAGATTGTATTAAACTGAAGAACATTTCAGTTTGAAGATTTCAGTGCATTGGATTTCATCTGTTATAAATTTTTGTTCTGATTGTGTAGTAATAGTCAGATTTTGATAGTATACATAATCTTAGCAAATAAATAAACAGTGGCATACCAGAATGTTGCTTCTACTTGATACAGAATCTTACTTAGTAGGATAGTTATTTTGTATATCAAAAGGGGCTGCTCTTGCCTAATAGGACTTTTAATATGTGGCTCAGGGGACCCAACTGCAGTTTTGTACACATTTCAGCTTGTTTCTTTTTTAAAAAAAGTCTAGAAAAATCTAGTTTATATTCCCTACTCTTGAGTTTTATTTGCTTAACCAGTTTAAAGAGCTGCCCAATTCACAAAAGATGTCACTGGATAGCTATTGTTAAAAAAATAACCAAAAGAAAACTAAAAACAATAATTAACTACTACCAACCATAATCATTATCCTAAACCCGAGGTAGGCAACCTTGGCTTTTTTATGACTTGTGAACTTCAACTCCCAGAATTCCTGAGCCAGCCATGCTGGCTCAGGAATTCTGGGAGTTGAAGTCCACGAGTCATAAAAGAGCCAAGGTTGCCTACCCCTGTCCTAAACCATTACATATGGTCCAATGTCTGGTAGAAGAATCAGATTTTCAACACTTTGTAGAAGGCCATCTGAACCTTGGGGTAAGTGGTAAGTTATGCTGTTCCAAAGGGTAGGTACCATGACAGACCATGCCTTCTGGTCCCATCAGATAGAGTTGTTCTATAGAAAGATTGGAGCATGCTTTACATCAGGCATGTCAAACCCACGACATCACGTGATGTCGCGCAATGTATTGTGACTTTTTCCCAATTGCCGGCAATGGGGTGGGTGCGGTTTTGGCGTGACGCATCCGGCCCGCGGGCCAGCAGTTTGACATACCTGCCTTACATTGTCAGATATTGAAGAATGGGCAGAAGACTCTCACAAATAACTTGAACTATGAAGAGCTTTATAGTACTCTTCTAGAAACCTACTGTGAGTCTCATGAAGTAGTAGTGTTACCTGATCATATCATGGTGCTCCCAATCACTGCATTCTAGACTAGTTGCAACTTCTGAGTGGCCTTAATGAGCAACCCCATATAGAACAAGAATGACCATGCATTGGGCTCCTGATTCAGGAATGGACATAATTGGTGCACAAAATGAGTTTGTGCAAAGGTTTTCTTTATCATAACTGCCACTTACTCTTCATGTAGAAACCAAAGACCCACAAATTGTGCACTTATAGCTCCAAAGGCCCTCTCTGTTTCCTTGGGAGCAACAGGCTCAAACTCTTCCCAGGTAACCCAAACAGACCAACCTCAGTCACCTATATAGGAACAGAATTTTAATTGAGAATGAATTTGATAGATGCCTTAAATTGACTTCTCAAAAGTATTATAGATCAGAGGTCCCCAACCTTTGGGGCACCAGGGACCAGTCCTGTGGAGAGAGGTTTTTCCGCAGACTGGAAGGTGCATAGTTTTGTGTGCTGCCTGCATCCTGTGGATGGGGCTTTGCTTGTTTGTGTGAACCAGTTGCTGGCATGCTGCGGTCCAGTACTGGTCCACGGACTGGGGCTTGGGGACCCCTGTTATAGATGTTTTGCTGGCCCCTCTTTAGTTAGAGGGTCTAGTCAGCTTGAACAGGGCCACTAACCATCTATCTATCAACAGGATAGGAGCAAAAAAAATGACTACAAGGTAGAAGTAGTATTCTAAGTTGCTTTATCTTCCTCTGTAAATTGGGGGATTTTCTGGTACCACAGGCAGACTGCAATAGTGCAAACTGATTCAAGGCCATTGTTGCCCTCTAAGAGCAGCTAAGGTCTCAGAGCCTTAGAAACAACTCCCAAGTTCCCTCTGAACCTAACAGAGATGATTCAGAATTTGAACTAATCAAAGGTTAACCAAAAGTATGCTATTCTAATGCTGGTCCTGGCTCATGTTACTTTCAATCTAGTTTAAAACAAGTCATTCTATAGTTCAGAAATTTGTGGACAAATAATTTTGTTTGGTCTGTGAATAAAAGGCAAAATCACAGCACTGAGTACATATTGAAAATATAGGGAGCCAAATTGAGATAGTTTTTACTTTTTAATTTAGCTTTACTATTTTTTTTCAACAGGGAATGCTTTTAAAGCGAAGTGGTAAATCATTAAATAAAGAGTGGAAGAAGAAATATGTTACTCTTGGAGACGATGGTATATTGACCTACCATCCAAGCTTACATGTAAGTATGTATGCATTGATATTTATTCAGAGATCAAGTTCTATAACCAAATTTAGACTACAAAAGAACAACAATCCTATCAATAAAAAAGAAAAGCCTAATTAATAAATAACTGTTGGTATTTTACAATTATAGAGTTTGTAATCAACTATATGTCAATCATATAATCAACTGGACTCTGCCCAGAGTCACCATTTGAGGGAGATGAGCAGCATAAAAAATTAATAAATTAACAAATAAAAATAAAATATACTGTAAAGTACCATCAAAAACTAGAAAAGATTAAGACTATGGAGCTAATTTGTATTACTTATTCCAGTTGAAAGATGCCTTTTTAGTTTGAAGTGGTGGGGTGGAGGTGGGCTATGCAAAAATTATTCCTCATAATTGGTATTGTAATTATTTAATTTTACTGTTAATAACTTGATATGAGATAGTAAGAATATTCTAGTCTGATTCTATTGTTCTTAGCGTACAAAAAAGACTATATCAATAAACGATTATTTTGTTTACATGAGGATTACAATCCATTTGTAAAACCTAGCTATATGCTCCAGAATCATTCCCCACATTATTAAATGAATAAGGATTATTTAAGTGTTCTGATATCCTAGCATATATTATGATTCTGTTAGAACTATTAATGTAGTCTTGGCTTGGTTGCTTCATAGCTGTGAATCTGCCATAAACAATATTTTGCAGAACATTAACTGGTTGTTTAGATCAGATTTTCTCACTTATGAGAGCTCAGAATTAGTAAGAGCCACAAGTTGTCATAAAATAATGGTGAATGCTAGCAGACAGAACTTGGCACAAAATAAAAAACTAAGATTTTTGAAGACGTATTTTATAGTTTTAATGAAAAGTTGTTTAGATATCCCAAAAGAGACAAGAAAGGAACTCATGTTCTTTGCTTAATTTGAGTGACTGTATAATCAATTTTTAAAATAATTTTATCATATTGGAATTCAATATAATGCAGACACAAGCAATAGACCAAAATCACACTAGTGTCTTAAACTTCAAAAAGAGCCGATTTCAACATACTTAGTGAGAGCTTGGGAGGGATTCCATGGATGAAAATCTTAAAGGGGAAAACAACTCAAGACACTTGGGAAACTTGGAAAAATGTGATTATAAAAGCCCAGTCCACCTCTATACCACTGAAATAGAAAAATAAGAAATCCAAGAAGAAACCAGCATTTCATTTACATGTTGCTTTTCATTTGGGGGAGAAACCTTTTGCAGATTATATGGCAAGAGATGGTTCATTCCAACGATTCTCTGCCTACCCAAATTTTCATTTTGACTGAAGAAGTTACTTGGATGAGTAATGAAATATCTCAGTTTTAATATACCTTTGTCCAGTTGCCACAATTTATCCTTTTGAGCTACTTTTGGCCTGGTTGATTGAGTCTTCATTTACATGTTGCTTTTCATTTTGGGGAGAAACCTTCTGCAGTCTGTATGGCAAGAGTTGGTTCATTTCAACAATTCTCTGACTCTCTGCCTACCCAAAGTTTCATTTTGACTGAAGAAGTTACTTGGATGAGTAATGAAATGTCTCAGTTTTAATAAACTTTGGTTCAGTTGCCATGATTTAATCTTTTGAGAAACCAGAATGTTTGCATAAAGAACTCTCTGATAAGTGAAAGACAAAAAGGATAAGTATAAAAAATGGAAAGAGGGACACTTAACTAAGGCAGAATACCAGCATATAGCCCAAATGTGCAAGAATGAAGTCAAGAAAGCTAAGGCTCAGTATGAAATAAGATTTGCAGTATGAGTGTCAAAAATAATTTAAAAAATGTTTCTTTCAACATGTAAAAAAAATAAGAAAAAAGTCAAGGAAACAGTCGGTCCACTAAAGATGGCAAGGAAATAACAGGCAGTAGAGAGAAAGCAGAGCAGAGCAGATTAAGGAAGTTTCTCCTTAATTCTAGGTTGCTTCTCTCCTTGATTAGTTTCCAACCATTATTTCTTGTCCTGCCCTCTGGTGCTTTGGAGAATAATTTGACCCCCTCTTCTTTGTGGCAGCCCCTCAAATACTGGAATATTGCTATCATGTCACCCCTATTACTTCTTTTCTTTAGACAAGCCAAACCCAAGTCCTGTAGCCAATCTTCATATGTTTTAGTCTCCAGGCCTTTGATCATCTTAGTTGCTCTTCTCTGAATTTTTTCCAAAGTCTCAACATCTTTTTTGTATTATGGTGAGCAAAATTGGTTGCAGTATTCCAGGTGTGGTCTTACTAGGGTTTTATAAAGCGGTATTAATACTAATACTTCGTGTTATCTTGATTCTATGCCTCTGTTTATACAACCCAGGATTGTATTAGCTTTTTTGGCTGCTGCTGCATACTGCTGGCTCATAGTCAAGTGATTGTCCACTGGGACTCCAAGGTCCCTCTCACAGTTATTGTTTTTGAGCCAGGTCTCGCCTAATCTGTACTTGTACCTTTGATTTTTCCTGCCTAAATGTAAAACTTTGCTTTTCTCCACATTAAAATTCATTTTGTTGGATAGATCCCATTGTTCAAGTTTGTCAAAATCTTTTTGGATCCTGAGCTTGTCTTCTAGGGTGTTGGCTATTCCTGCCAGTTTAGTGTCATCTGCAAATTTGATGAGTTCCCCTTCTATTCCTTCATCTAAATCATTTATGAAGATATTGAAGAGTACTGGGCTTAAGACGGAGCCTTGTGGTACCCCACTGCTTACTTCTCTCCATGTGGATGTAGTACACGCTCTTTGAACTGTCTTCCCCTTGATGTCAGCTCGAAGGGAGGGAGAAAAGAATGCACCTCTGGGCATCTGGCTTATCTCCTGTTTTGGAAGGGAAGGTGCGAAGACCCAACAAACACCACTACATGCCTGAGACAGACTGGCATTATCAGCTTTTCCCCACAATGGACTTCACACCTGGGGATTGGCCCATTTGAACTGACCGGATGAACTATTGGGGTGGGGTTCACTTAGGACTCTTTTAGCCTATTGATCTGAGCGGGAAACCCTCAGATCCTGTCTATTATGCCTACTATCAGCTTCTCCTAATAAAAGTTCCTTTTGGAAGAAACTGCTTCCATGAGTTCTGCTTTCTTAGGATGAGGTTTTGAAGTGGGCCCTGACACTGGGTCTGTTTTTTCCCCCTTTCTTGAAGATGAGAACCACATCAGCCCTTTTCCAATCCTCAGGTACTTTCCTAGTGCTCCAGGATTTTTAAAGATATGGTACAATGGTTCTGAGATAACATCTGCCAGCTCCTTGAGAACTCTGGGATGTAATCTGTCAGGTCTCAGTGATTTATATTCGTCAAGGTCAGATAGGAGTTCTCTTACCATTTTCTTGCTTATTTTAATTTTTATTTCTAGTTTGTCTTTTACAGTAGTTATTTTGGTACGTTAGGCTATAATTTCTTTTTGTGTGAAGACTGATGTCAACGCTGTTACAAACTGAACTGAAGCCATTTTTCATTTTGTCTTCGTTGCCACATTTTAGTTTAGAGATTTTAGATGAAGGAGGGGGAGGGGGATGTTAATTTTCTCAGGTAGCCATAACAATACTTCTATGTGAGAATCAAGGTCAGTCCTGATAATAGTTTTGGTGGGCTGAAAAGCAGGGAGGAGAGCCCGCGTTTTGAAATAATTGAATGTGATTTATGTTAGCAATTTGGGGTGGGAATTGTAACTTGTTACTTTGTAGCCTGAGGGAGGGGATTTTAGTCTTGGGTTCACCTTTGTATGTGCCGATATCTTGTTTCCTAAATAAAATGTTCTTCAAGGAAGAAATCCTTGCCTTGAAGTTCTTTTAAATGGAACCATGACATCTGATGCAAAGAATGAGTTAAGCAGCTCTGCTTTCTCCCTACTGCCTGTTACTTCCTTGCCATCTTCTCTCTTTAGTGGACGTATGGTTTCCTTGACTTTTTTCTTGTTGTTAATATGTTTTTTATTGTCCTTGATTTCTGTTGCAAGTCTTCGTTCATTCTGAGCCTTTGCTTTCCTGATTTCATCTTTGCATGTTCTGCCTCTCTGCTGACAATCAGCCTTAATTATCTGTCCCTATTTCCATTGTTTGTATTTGTCCTTTTTGTCTTTTAGTTTGTCAGAGAGATCTTTGTGCAGCCATGCTGTTTCTTCTTGCATTTCTTCTTTTCCTTTTTCAGTGGTATTGTGCTGGACTGGGCTTTTATGATCGCATTTTTCAGACTTTCCCATGCTTCTTGAGTTGTTTTCCCCTTTAGGATTTTCATCCATGGAATCTTTCCTAGGTTCTCTCTGAGTTTGTTAAAATCAGCACTTTTGAAGTTTAAGAATTGGTTGAATTATTTTCTATTGCTTGTGTTTGCATTATATTGAATCCCAGTATGACATGGTCACTTTCCCCCAAGGTTCCAGCAACTTCAATTCCCTCTATCTCTTCTCTATTAATAAGAATTAGGTCCAGTATAGCTTTACTTCTAGTTCCCTCCTCTACCTTTTGGATGACAAAGTGGTTGGCTAGGGTGATTAGGAATCTGTTTGACCTCCACTTGCTGCAGAGTTTGTCTCCCAGTTGATATCTGGGTAGTTGAAGTCTCCCACTACTACTGTGGTATGCTTCCTACATATGTTTGTTAACTCGTTGGCCTATTTCTTCTGATTGGTTGGGTGGCCTGTAATATACACCTACGGCAAAGTCACTTTTTTCCCTTTTATATTGACCCATATACATTCTGGAGGGGTTTTATCTTTGATCATGTGTATTTCTGTAGATATGTAGTGTTCTCTTACATATAGTGCAACTCCTCCTCCTCTTTTTGTAGATCTGTTTCATTTGAACAATTTGTATTCATCCATCAGTACATTCCAGTCATGGGTTTATTTTGGAATTCCAAATTACATTCATTTGTGCTGTAAGGAAGTCAGCAAGAGAATTCACTCCTGGATAGTGAAAGCTATTTGACTTGATTTACACTTATTTTACTACAAGTCTTTGCTTTTATTAGTGTGGTGTTTTTTTTAAAATGGTCTTATTTCCTTTCATGGGAAAATTCTTTCTTTAATTATTTTTTATTTTGGGAAATTTTATCTCAACTTTTTTCTTTGGTCATTTTGTTATGGTACATTTGCTTGTCCTTGGGAAATGAATTGTTTGTTCTTTTTTCATATCTGAACTACATTAAAATTCAAACAACCGCAAATGAAGGACTTTGAATGCTATACATTATATATTCTTTACAATGTCTACAAAAAGAGATAAAGCGCTTTGGGAAGCCTTTGAAAAAAGGTTTTTTAACTTAGAAGTGCTATTTGAAAACTTCAATAAAAAGATTGATTGGTCAACAATGGTTTTGAATCAATCCCAGGGTGATACCCAGATGCAGATGGCAGATGTGAGGTACTGGGCTGAATGGGACATGAATACAAGAAACTCAGAGATGATGGACTGGATTTTCTTGGAAAGATGGATGGACTTTGGAGAATGGTTTTATTATATTTAACCAGAAAACAGTTGACAAGAAATGCTGTGTTTTTCTTTACAGGGAGACTTTCTGAACAACAGGCCTCACAGAGAAATTTACAACAGAGGCTTATGACTCTGTTGGGGAATCAAATACAATTATTGGGAGAGATTCCAAACAAAATTTTAAGGAAAAGTTTATTATTGAGATTCAAATGAGGATACTTGATCCCAAACAGGTCAGATAATGACTACAGTGATTTGTGGTAGATAAGAAGACATTGTTAGCTTTATATGAATTGAATAGGATAAGACAGGACAGGACAGGACAGAATAGAATAGAGCTGGAAGGGACCTTGGAGGTCTTCTAGTCCAGCCCCCCACTCAAGCAGGAGAACCTATACCGGGGGTAGGCAACCTTGGCTCTTTTATGACTTGTGGACTTCAACTCCCAGAATTCAGGCCAACAAATAAATTTCTATCTAATTTAAATATATATTCTATCAATGCCTCTATATCTATAAAAATCTTTTTAAACCAGTAGATAAAGTTTACTTCTCCAATACTTATCATATCTAAAACAAAGTAATATTACAAAGGGTATCCTCTTAAAAATTTCACGTGCTCCATTAGTTATTAAGTCAGTCAAAAAATCAAAGCCTTTTTAATCCCATTAAATAAAACTTTAAAATACATTTTTAAATCTAACTCTGGGCTTCTTTCTATGCCATAGTGGTTTCCATAGTAAGGTTCCTACATGATCAAACCACAATATTAAAAGGTCCATATTCTTTAAGGCTTCAAATTGGTCAAAGTTCTCTTTCCTTTCTTCTAATAGCCTTTAGATGGTAAGTGCTGTTTTATTCCATGTTATATTTGCCAGTTGTTTATCCATCTTTTCTCGATTTTCAATAAGTTGTATCTGAGTGTCAGTCTCTGTTGGTGTTGATGCTTCAGACATCTCTGTTGAAGTTATTGTATAATCATCAGGCTTCTCGATAGATTGTGTTTGAGGTTGAATAAAGTTAGTTTGTTTTGTGGTTTCCACGGTTTCTCTCAGTGTAGGGAAAAGGGATTGAAAGTAGGAATTCATATCCTCTCTAGCTTCCAAAATTTTTTCCAATATGAGTTCATAGTCCAGCTGTATATTAAATTCCATATCGATAGTAAAAAGGCTTTTTAATCTTTAAAGAAGGCTCTACTTCATAAAAATCAAGCAAGTATTCACCTCCAATTTTCAATAGGCCAGCTGCTTCCGTTATCTTATGCTTATCACCCTTTGAAGGTCATAGCCATTCCCAGCCATAAAGAAATATAATTGCAGTACCACTTTTCGACACAAGATGTCCTCAGCAAACCATAAAATCTTTTCTTTTCTTTTTTTTTTTCCTTTCCAAATAATAGATTTTTTATTTTTCGTGTTGAAAAAGATGAAGAAAGGGCTCAAAATAATAAATGCGTAGTTGTAACAATAATAGTCAAGAATAAAATGTTTTCAGGTCCCCTCAGTATTCCAAAATTTAAATAGTCCATCAAAATTGACTGGTTTTTATTTATTTATTTTTTTCCAAAGCTGTTTTTCCCAAATGCCCAAACGCTGCTTCCTCACGACAGGGAAATAGTTCAAAGAAAGCTTTTGACAGGAAAGTAGTTAGGGAAAAAAAGGGGTAGGAAAGGTCTCACCCGGATTCTCCACGGGGGTTCTTTCGCTTAGATGTTCTTCTGGCTTTCAGCTGGTGCGACGAAGTGATCGTCCATTTTATTGGACGATCTTTTCCTCCAGCGGCCCTAAGGAGATAGCTCGAACTGGGGAGAGCCGCCGCTCTTCCCCAGTCGAGCAGGAGCCTCCTCTAACGGTGGTCGCCTCTACGGGGCGACCTTCGACCCGATTAAGGGTCTACCGGCAGAGGGAAAGCAGCCGGTGGGAGAGACAGATCTCTCCATACGACTGCTGGTGCCGCGATCCGGAACCGGAAGCCGGCTCCACCCTTTTCTTATCTGCTTGTGCTTTGTATGCTTGCCTAGCTTCCTCTAGAGCTTTTCTAACTATTGGCCAGGTGTTTTGTAATTGTTCCATCCATTCTTTCAGTGATGGGATTGCCGGTTCATTTGGGGTTAGTTCTGGCATGGGGTTGAAACTTTGGCCGGTAGTTATTTGAAAAGGAGTGTAACCTGTGCTGGAGTGGACTGCATTATTGTAGGCAACCTCTGCAAAAGGCAACAGGTCCGTCCAATCTGACTGCTGGAAATTTAGAAAACATCTTAAATATTGCGTTACATTTTTCTGATTGACCATTTCCCTGAGGATGATGGCTAGACGTCAGTCCCTGGGTGGTCCCTAAAAGGGATAGAAATTCCTTACAAAATGCAGATGTAAATTGCACTCCCCTATCAGATATGATGCGTTGGGGTGCCCCATGCAATCTGTAAATATGTTGCACGAAAAGTTTCGCTAAACCTTTTGCGGTGGGGATCTTTTGGCAAGGAATAAAGTGAACCTGTTTGGAAAATAGGTGCGTGACCGTCCAAATGACAGTATTCCCATTGCTTTCTGATAATTCCACTATAAAATCCATGGCTATTTCCCTCCAGGGGGCTGAGGGATTTGCCACTGTTTGTAACAGTCCTGGCGATTTCCCTTGCAACCTTTTTGCAGTTGCACACTTTGGGCAGCTGGCCACGTAACTTTCTATGTCTTTTTTCATGGATGGCCACCAAAATTGCCGTTTAATTAAGTGCAATGTTTTTACAAATCCAAAATGCCCTGCTGATTTTGTGTCGTGGCAAAGTTGCATGAATGTGATCCTTTGGTGGTCGGTATATATAACTTCTCCCCCACCCAAGGCAGTCCGTCTTTCATTGTGCACATGTGTTTATTTTTCTGGAACCATTCATCTGTTTCCAAACTTTTCCGGAATTCAATTCCGGTCTGACTATCCAGCTATGGTTTTAATTTAACTTGGGCTCTGGTAGTCACTGGCGCTGCCAGTTGTGATTCTCCCATGATCGGTTTAGAGTCAGTGGCTCGCATGCTGTTATATTGGGGCATGCGAGATAATGCATCTGCCAGAAAGTTCTTTCCCCCCGGCAAATGCTTGAGCTTAAAATTGAATTGGTGAAAATGCTGGGACCAGCGGGCTTGCTTGGGGTTGAGTTTCCTGGGTGTTTTCAAGGCTTCCAAATTTTTGTGGTCTGTCCACACCTGGAAAGGGATTTTATTGCCTTCAAGGAATTGACACCATGTAAGTAATGACCAACGTATCCCATATGCCTCTTTCTCCCACACGGGCGAGCGCTGTTCCATTTCAGTGAGTTTCCTGGATGTATACGTGCAGGGTTGCAACATTCCTTCATCATTTTCTTGTAATAGTACAGCCCCCACTGCCACATCACTTGCATCCGTCTGTATTACGAAGGGTTTGTCCATGTCTGGGTGCCTCAGTACTGGTTCGGCAGAAAAAAGCCTCTTTAATCTCTCAAATGCCGCTTGGCATTCCATTGTCCATTTTAGTGGCTGGCTAGGTTTCACTGAGGATTCTCCCTTCGTTTTTAGTAAGCTCATGAGGGGCAGGGCTATCTGGGCAAATGAGGGGATGAATTGGTGGTAAAAGTTTGCGAAACCCAGGAAACTTTGCAGTTGCTTTCTTGTGCGAGGTGGTGCCCATTCTAATACTGCCCTGACCTTTTCTGGGTCCATTTCAATGCCTTGTGGGGATATGCCGTAACCTAGGTAGTCTATATTCTTTCCTGGTGAAATTCGCATTTTGATAATTTGGCATATAGGTGGGCGGCTCGCAGTTTCTTTAAAACCGCTCTGACTAGGTTGACATGTTCCTCTTTCGATTCAGTGAAGATAAGGATGTCGTCTAAATAAACCAGGACCCTCTTAAATAGGTGCTCCCTTAGTACCTCATTGATTAATTGCATAAATACTGCGGGGGCCCCTTGTAATCCAAAAGGCAAAACTTTGAATTTGTAGCACCCCATTGGGCAATTAAAAGCGGTTTTCTATTCATCTCCTTCCCTAATTCTCACGTGGTAATATGCTTCCCTTAGATCTAGTTTAGTAAAAAAAAATCCTTTCGAGAGGTGTGATAACATGTCCTTCATGAGGGGTAGGGGGTATAGGTTGCTTTCACTGATTGCATTAAGAAGCCGGTAGTCCACGCATAAGCGTAGAGAGCCGTCCTTCTTCTCTCTAAAGAGGACCGGAGCGGCCACCTTAGGTTTGGCTGGTTCAATGAACCCCCTTTCTAGGGTTTTCTTTATAAATCTCTCCATTTCCTCCTTCTCCTTTGGGCTCATGGAGTATAATCTGGGCTTCGGGAGTTTTGCCCCGGGCTTGAATTCTATGGCACAGTCCGTGGGTCGGTGGGGGGGAAGCTCATCCACCCTCTCCTCGCTGAAAACTTCAGCCAGATCTCTGTATTCCTCTGGTATTTCTGGTAGCCCCTTTTCTTCACCCATGGACGCTATTTCCGTTTTTAATTTTGGTAGATCCCCTTGGGGTTTTAAGTCTGTAGGGTCCTCTTTCAGGAAATTGATTTCTTTCGTCCTCCAATTTACCCAGGGGTTCCATTTTGTTAACCATTCCAGCCCTAGGATCATCGGGCATTCCATGCCTGGGGTCACTACAAACGTTATGTCTTCCTCATGATTTCCCAGGGATAGGTGGATTGGTAACGTGGCTAGGGTAGCTGGCACCCCCCCTGCTATGGACCCATCTAACTGGCCAAATGAGATTGGTTGTTCCAGCCTCCTCACTGGAATGCCCAAATTTCCCACTAGCGTCGGGCTAATGAGGCAGCGGGTGCAGCCAGAGTCTATTAAGGCTTTCACTTTGACAGCTTCGGGCATGGAGGGGGCTAATATAGTCACTGTCTTGAGGATGGGTGGGATGGATCCACTTACCAATGGTTCGCCCTCCGAGCTGTCATCTGGGGCGTCCACCGGCCCTGCGGTGTAGGCTGGGGCTCTTTCCCCACGATGGGCGGAGGTAGGGGATTCCACAGCCTCTATCCCTCTCATGGCAGATTCTTTTGACTTAGCTGGGGACTTCCCAGATTTGCTGGCTGGTGGTCTGTCTGGTTGTGCTGGGGGGCTTTTGAGCGGCATTCTACAGCCCGATGCCCCTCTCTCCCACATTTGAAACAGCCCATTGGTTTCTTGGCCATAGCCGATGGCTTCGCTGGTTCGCACGTCGGTTCAGGTGGTGAGCGGCTCCATTGTTTTCCTCGGCGGTGCCTCTTCAGTAGGTCGATCTCTGCTTCCTCTGCCAGGACGTACCATTCGTCGAGTTGGTGTGGGTCCCCCCGGGGCAGGCAAGCGTCCTATAGGTCGTAATTCAGACCATCTTTGAAGTGGCTAAGGAGGATGTCTTCCGGCCAGTTCAGCTTGCTGGCAATGGTTCGGAATTCTTGCGTATATTCGGCTACTGGCCGTCTGCCTTGCCTCATCGTTTTGATTCTTTTGTGTGCTTGTGATCAGCCAGGTGGTCTTCAAATCGTCTTCTCAGAGAGGACATGACACGGTTGAAGTCGTTGAGCTCTGGGGCATTGGAATCACGCAAATTCACCACCCAATCAGGGGCCGGTCCATCCATAGCAGATTGCATGATCCGGATACGGGCTTTGTCGCTAGGGATGTGTCACCCGTGTTCCTCCATGTAGCCAAGGACTTGGGTTAGGAAAAACCCCAAGCGTGTCAGCTCCCCCTTGAATTTCGCGTCCAGCAGCAGAAGTCTTTGAATGGATCGATGCCTTCTTTGTAGGTATTGTCTTCCATCCGGATCGCCATCTGCAGGTCGGCGGGGGGTGGGGACTAATGGATCAGCGGATGTCCCCGGGGCTGCAGGTTCCAATTCCCCCTCAGTGTCTCTCCAGTTGTGGTTCCAGGAGTTGGTGTGGCCGTGGGGCTCAGGATTCTCCTCTCCTAGGGGGCTGAGGGTCCTCTTCATCAAGTCGATAGCTTTCTCTAGGATCCAGTTCGAGTGCTGTGCCCAGCTTCCTTCATCTTCGCTTGTGTGCAGGGATCTCTCCATCTCCTGCTTCCATCCTTGTTGGTTGGCCCCCTGTCTCAGGGTCACCTTCCTTGATTTCTTTTCCCACTTGCCTTTCTTTCCAACGCCCATTGACCACCGAGGCTTGTGGTTACGTGTCTCCACCACCTCTTCTCCTGAGGAATCTGACCCTTCAGATCCAGATATTTGGCAGGTTTGCAGTTGGGGCAACGGCTCCCTCTCCGGGGGGCTTTCCCCCTTCCCTGCTTCATCGTCTGACATGGTAATTTTTGCAAAGTCCCCCGGCAAGGTTCTTCCTTCCAGGTTGACTAATTTTGCAGATCCTGTCTAATTTAAGGACCCACCTCAATTTACATCTTAAGAAGACAGAACTCTTGGAACGTTTCTTCCAACAGGAATCTTTATTAAGAAAAACTGACTGAAGGCATGCTAGACAGGATCTGAGGGGTCCTCCTGATCATTCAATGTTTTAAAGTGTTCCCAAGCAGTCCCACCCCACATTCCTTCCGGTCAATTCAAATTGGCAGATGGCTGGGTGTTAAATCCATCGGATCCCAAATGTTGCAATCTTCCCCCCCTTTTTCCTTGCTGCCGGTAAAAGGAGGCTTCATAGGGAGTGAGATCAAAGGCTGATGGCCGCATTGTTATTGTTAGTACTCCAGAGAGGGAATCCACAAAGGATGTTTCTTTGTAGTTGATAGGAGGAATGCCAGTCATAAACACCTGTGTTTACTCCCCCCCCTTTGTAGTATGACAGAATCCAAAAGAGAGTAAGAATTGGGTTTTCTCAGAGTAGATTAGCTAGAAATAAAATATAATTGGATTCTGACAGGTAGCCTCTCAAATACTGGAATACTGCTATCATGTCACCTCTGTTTCTTCTTTTCTTTAGACTAGCCAAACCCAAGTCCTGCAGACATTCTTCATATGTTTTAGTCTCCAAGCCTTGGATCACCTTAGTTGCTCTTTTCTGAACGTTTTCCATGGTCTCAATATCTTTTTTGTAATATGGTGACCAAAATTGGTTGCAGTATTCCAGGTATGGTCTCACTAGGGTTTTATAAAGTGGTACTACTACTTCGCATGATCTTGATTCTATGCCTCTGTTTGTGCAACCCAGGATTATATTAGCTTTTTTGGCTGCTGCTCCACATTGCTGGCTCATAGTCAAGTGATCGTCCACTAGGACTCCAAGGTCCCTCTCACAGTTACTGTTTTTGAGCCAGGTCTCACCTAATCCGTACTTATATCTGGTTTTTCCTTCCTAAATGTAAAACTTTGCTTTTTTCCACATTAAAACTCATTTTGTTGGATAGGGCCCATTGTTCCAGTTTGTCAAGATCTTTTTGAATCCTGAGTTTGTCTTCTGGGGTGTTGGCTATTCCTGCCAGTTTAGTGTCATCTGCAAATTTGATGAGTTCCCCTTCTAGTCCCTCATCTAAGTCATTGATGAAGATATTGAAGAGTACTGGGCCTAAGACAGAGCCTTGTGGTACCCCACTGCTTACTTCTCTCCATGTGGATGTAGTACCATTGAGGACTACTCATTGAGTATGGTTTGTCAGCCAGCTACAAATCCATCTGGTGGTGATGTTGTCTATTCCACCTTTTTCTAGCTTACCAAGCAGTAGATTGTGGTCTACTTTGTCAAATGCCTTACTGAAATCTAAGTATACTACATCAACAGCATTTCGCTGGTCTACTAATTTGGCCACTTTATCAAAGAATGAAATAAGATAGGTTTGGCATGATCTTTTTTTAACAAACCTGTGCTGGCTACTGGTTGTTTGTTGTTTGTTTGCTTCTAATTGTTTGCAGATCTATTTTTTGATTATCTTTTCCAGGATCTTCCCAGATATTGATGTTAGACTATTTGGTCTATAGTTTCCTGGGTCTGTTTTTTTTTCCTTTCTTGAAGATGGGAACCACATAGCCCTTTTCCAATCCTCAGGTACTTCCCCGGTGCTCCAGGATTTTTGAAAGATATGGTGCAATGGTTCTGAGATAACACCTGCCAGCTCCTTCAGAACTCTGGGTTGTAATCTGTCAGGTCCTGGTGATTTATATTCGTCAAGGTTGGATAGGTGTTCCGTTATCATTTTCTTGCTTATTTTAATTTTTGTTTCTAGTTTGTATTTTGCAGTATTTTTTTTGTATGTTGTGCTATAATTTCTTTTTGTGTGAAGACTGATGCAAAGAATGAGTTAAGCAGCTCTGCTTTTTCCCTATTGCTTGTTACTGTCTTGCCATCTTCTCTCTTTAGTGGACCTACAGTTTCCTTGACTTTTTTCTTGTTATTAATATGTTGAAAAAAACTTTTTTTATTATCGTTGATTTCTGTTGCAAGTCTTTGTTCATTCTGAGCCTTTGCTTTCCTGACTTCGTCTTTTCACTTTCTGGCTATCTGCTGATAATCAGCCTTAGTTATGGGTCCCTCTTTCCATTTTTTGTACTTGTCCTTTTTGTCTTTCAGTTTGTCTGAGAGATCTTTGTGCAGCCATGCTGGTTTCTTCTTGAATTTCTTGTTTTTCTTTTTCAGTGGTATTGTGCTGGGCTGGGCTTTTATGATAGCATTTTTCAGAGTTCTCCATGCTTCTTGAGTTGTTTTCCCCTTTAGGATTTTCATCCATGGAATCTTTCCTAGGTTCTCTCTGAGTTTGTTAAAATCAGCACTTTTGAAGTTTAAGAATTGGTTGAATTATTTTCTATTGCTTGTGTTTGCATTATATTGAACCCCAGTATGACATGGTCACTTTCCCCCAAGGTTCCAGCAACTTCAATTCCCTCTATCTCTTCTCTATTAATAAAAATTAGGTCCAGTATAGCTTTACTTCTAGTTCCCTCCTCTACCTTTTGGATGACAAAGTGGTTGGCTAGGGTGATTAGGAATCTGTTTGACCTCCACTTGCTGCAGAGTTTGTCTCCCAGTTGATATCTGGGTAGTTGAAGTCTCCCACTACTACTACTACTACTACTGTGGTATGCTTCCTACATATGTTTGTTAACTCGTTGGCCTATTTCTTCTGATTGGTTGGGTGGCCTGTAATATACACCTACGGCAAAGTCACTTTTTTCCCTTTTATATTGACCCATATACATTCTGGAGGGGTTTTATCTTTGATCATGTGTATTTCTGTAGATATGTAGTGTTCTCTTACATATAGTGCAACTCCTCCTCCTCTTTTTGTAGATCTGTTTCATTTGAACAATTTGTATTCATCAATCAGTACATTCCAGTCATGGGCTTCGTCCCACCAGCTTTCAGTAATGGCAAATATGTCATATCTACCCTTGTGCTATTGCTTCCAGTTCACCCTGTTTGTTCCCCAAGCTTTGAGCATTTGTATATAAGCATTTAAGACTTTTATGCCTATGGTTATGTTTCCTGCATCTCCTAATTGTTTGAGTTTTTCTTTTTTCTCATCACTCCCTACCTCATTGTTTGTTTTCTTGGGATTTATGATTGGTTTTGTGTTCTAGAGATTCTAAAGATTTGTCACCCTTCCCTCTCAAGTTTAGTTTAAAGCCCTTCTGATGAATTGGGCCCGAGTACATTTTCCCCTGTTTTTGTGAGGTGCAGCCCATCCCTTGCCAAAAGGTAATGTAGGTAATGCAATCCATGGTTCAGGAAAACAAAGTTTTCTTAGCGACACCAACCCTTTAGCCAGTGGTTTATTTCTAGAATTCTTTTTTCCCTCAATGGGTGTTAACCTTTCATTGGGAGTACTGATGAGAACACAACATGTGCTCCAAGCTCCTTAACTTTATTGCCTAGTTGCTGATAATCTCTCAATATTGTACTCAGGTTCTTTGTTGTGTCATTCGTCCCAATGTGAAGCAGGAGGAAAGGGTAGTAATCTGTGGGCCTAATTATTATTAGGTTATCAGCCACTTCTTTGATTTTTGCTCCAGGGAGACAACATATCTCCCTAGATTATATGTCTGTTCTGCAGATGGCTGATTCTGTTCCTTTGAGGATAGAATCTCCTATGACCGACACTCGCCTTCCTTTTTGGGGGTGCAGTCTGGGGTGCTTTTCTGTTTATCTCAGGTGTATTTGTTGATGTGACTTTTTAAGGGGTATTTGGTGATGTTTCTTTTCTAGGTGTCTGCATGTTTTCTTTGAGGGGAAGATTGTGGGTCTGTGTATTTCCATCTAGGGGAAGAAATAGATTGCTCAGTTTTAATGGGGCTGCTTCTGGTTGGGATAGATTGGGCAGTAGGGTTTTGTTAGATGTATGCTGCTTCTTTCTTTGATTATTGGGTTTCCTTCTATGTGTGACATACTTCCATTTGTCTTCCTCCAAGGGTTTATCAGTAGGGTTAAATCCTCTGGGAGTTATTTGTCCATTGTTTGGGTATAGCTTTCTTGCATAGGTTGGAGTTTGGCTAGAGTTGCCTCTAGACCAGACATGTCAAACTCATGATGTCACGTGACATCGCGCGACATATCGGGACTGTTTTGCCATTGCCGGCAATGGGGTGGGTATGGCTTCCGCGTGACGCGTCCGGCTCGCAGGCCGGCAGTTTGACACCCCTGTTCTAGACCCTTACTTTTTCCTCTAGTAGTCCACATAGTTTACATTTAATGCATGTATAATTTGGGTGTTCTTTGGGCATAAGCACATACATGGAACATGTATTGCATACCACAATAGTATCAGTCACCTGTTCCATGAGTTTGTTGTTTGAAAATCCCTCTTTTTTGGTTGGTGGATGTTGGTGGTTGGTGGTTGCTTTGCTGTTAGTCTTGTTTCTATCTTCTCTGTTCTAGGTAATTATGCCTATTTTTTCCTATCTTTTTTCTGCCTTTTTTGTGCTTGTTTTTCTACGTTGTTATTTGCTTACTATTATGTTAGTTTTATTTATCATTTTCTTCCTTATATTTTTTAAAGTTTTTAAGCTCCAATTCCTCCCTACCTTATTATTTAAGATTTGCCTTGTTCAGAGTTGCCTCTTTATTAATCCTATTCTTCCTTGATTTCTAATGTTCCACTCTTGTCCTTATTATTTGCCTATTTATTTATCTTTTATTTTCTGTCCTGTAATTATTTTTATTCTCTATCGGGGTCTTTCCTCCCTTTCTATTGGGACCTCAAACTTATATATTGCCTTCACTTCCATCATTCGCTGCTCCTGCCTCTTGTCATTTTCTCTGCCAGCTCCGTTCTGTCTTTCGGTGCTCAGATCTTTTTGGCTTTGTCTCTGCTCTGGTCATCTCTCTCAGCCTGTCATTCAGCTTTCCGGTCTGCTCTGCTCAGCCGGCCAGTCAGCTTTAAAGATCTGCTGTGCTGCCCGTCTCTGCTGCTGCATTTCTCCCATCCACCGATTCTGCTGCTGCATTTCTCCCCTCCACTAATTCTGCCACCCCAAATTTCTCACTGCCACCTGTTCCCTTTGTTGGATGGATTGTTCCAGGCCCTTTGTCCTCTGCCAGACAGACTGCTGGGAAGGGCTGCCAGGCTAGCAGGAGGCAGGGGGGAGGGCTGCTGATCTTGCTGGGGAGGGAATGCTGATCAAGTCCTCTCCAAGACCTCCACTGGGGCAGGTCACTGGCCACAGTAAGCTTGCCTCTCCTATCTGCAGCCGGCTCTTCTCCCTGCTCTGCTATCTCATAGGCTTGCCTCTTTGTTTTCTGCCAGTCATTGCCCTGCCCTCACTCAGCTCTCCTCTCAGCCCCACAGCTGATTTTCCTCTCAGCTCTGTAGCTGGCCCCTATCACTCACCTGCTCACCTCTTTGTTCTCTGCCGGTTTGTTTTGCTGCTCCCAATCAGTTCGCCTCTCCATTCACCTCACTTCAATGGGCCTTTGGTCTCTTGGGTAGGCCTCTCGGTGCAGCTGGGCTTCTCTCAGCAGGCAAGTTCGCTGCATGCCACTGTCCTTGTTGGTGTTTTTCTCCTAATTTCTCCAATCTTTCCTCTCCTTTTCCTTTCTCCAGTCTTTTTTCTTTTTCTATGACTTAACTGTCCTCTCCACCTCTCCTCCCCGCGATGTAACCATGCTTCCTCTGTTGCTGTCATCTTGAAAACCACAGTGAAAACTACAGTGAGAACAATTGACAATGGAACAGCTTGCCTTCAGAAGATGTGGGTGCTCCATCACTGGAGGCTTTTAAGAAGAAGCTGGACAGCCACTTGTTTGAAATGATATAGGGCCTTCTGCTTGAGCTGAGGGTTGGACTAGAAGACCTCCAAAGTCCCTTCCAACTCTGTTATTCTATTACTTCTGATTTATGAATATCATAATTTAACATGAATCACCTCTTACAATTCCCCCAATAATCTTTACTAGATTTCAGTCCAGTAAATTTGCAATTAAATAAAATTATGAAAAGATATGTGTTACTCTTTCCCTTTTTGGAAGCAGTGTATAGCCGTTCCTATTTCTGTTCAGAAGTAATGGGTACAATCGAACTTATTTTTAGATTATTGGATATAGTTTTCATGTTGAGTACCTTATGTAAAGGAGAATTGAATTCTAGCTTTTGCCTAACTGGTTTACAATAAACACAATAAGCCATGCATGACCTACAAAAGCCACTTCAAGTATTTTAGTTGCTGTAAGAGGAAAGAAAATGTCAATGGTTTGCAATCAATATAGTTAGGTCGACTGATCAACAGCCAAATCTGCTAAAGCAGAGGCAAAACTAAGGGTCTAAGGGCCACATCCATATTCAACATCTCATCAATAAAAGAAAATCCTGAAACTATTGGAAGTAATAATGATAGTAATTTATTACATCTGTACACTATCCAAAAGTACGTGTTGATAAATCAGTGGAGCAAACAATAATCAGGAATGTTGGGAGAGAAGCATCAAAGATCATTTGAAATAATATAAACAGTTTTAAAATGAGCCAGTAAAATACAACCTAACTTCATCATTCAAACAGCTGAAACACATTATACATTATCCTTGACTTATAATCATAAATGGGACTGGAATTTCCATTGTTAAGCAATGTGGTCATTAAGCGAATCACATGACTTTGCAATCTTTTTGCCGCATTTATTAAGTGAATTATGCAGCTGTTAAGCAATTCTGGCTTTTCCCTATTGACTTTGCTTACTGGAAGCCCCTAGGAAAGGTTGTAAATGGCGATCAGATGACCTCAGGATGCTGCAGTAATCATAAATACTTGCTGGTTTCCAAGTGCCCAAATTTTGATCACATGATCATGGGGATGCTGCAGGAGGTTGTAAGTACAACAACCAGTTATAAGTCACTTTTTTCAGCACTTTGAATGATTGTTAAACAAATGGAAATCCATTTGTTTAACAATGTCAAGGAATACCTGTAAACCCTTGTCAGTTTAAAAGTTTGTGTTAACTTTTTGGCTTCTCCACAGAAGATAAGATTCTGGATTATTTCCTTCAGAATTGCATCAGCTGGCTAGCCGGTCCTCCTTGTTAGATTTCCAGGAAAGGAAAGGTGGATGCAGGCTGTCTGCTAATTGCTCACAACTCCTATCTGGCTTCCCCCATTGACTTTGCTTGTTGGAGCCCCCCTAGGAAGACCATACATGGCAAACAAACAACTATTAATGGGCAAATGGCAAGCAAACTGTTAATGGGCAAATCCCTAGCTAAGCAAGAATCACAGATAGTAAACTCAAGCAGCTCTAGAGGCATTAGTTTGGCTCAAGATTAATTCAAAAGACGAAAAACATTTTGGGCAGATCCCTTGCTGTAATGTCCTGAAAATATTTTATGGTATCCTCTGCCTTCAGATATAATAGAAAATACTACTGCAATAAATTTCCTTAAGCATATATATATATGCCATATGAAAAATTCCAACTCCAAAACAGGAAGAGCGACTACAAAAACATCTTCCTCAGCCTTTCCCCCATCACCACCCTTGGTTGCATCCCAATGTGGATAACACTACGCATTTATGGATGTGGGATTATGTTGAAATTTAAGGCTTAGAATGTGTAAGTTGGTATGTGATGTTCAAACTAATTGCTGTTGTGCATTATTCCCTTACTTTGCTTTCTTGAAATTCATAAGATTGCTTTTTTGAAGTTCTCACTAAAAAAAAGTAAAATTTCAAGTATTTTCAAAGGCAAATCTATATAGAGGACATCTCAACGACTTGTTCATATAAAATGGAGGGTAAAGCATCTTTTCCTTAATAGGCTTATAGCTAAAACAGATTTAGAAAAAAGCAATTACTGCCACTGATGCTTCTATGCTCACATTAATTCATAAAAAGCATAATGGCACATATTGGCCAAAGCAGGAATAGGCAATATTTTGTCTCCTGAAGACCACATAAAGTTTAGTAAAGACTATGTACTACACAGAATCTAAAGTATGTTATAAACACAGAACTCCTCCTGGGATACACAGATACTCATACTTCTGCCATACATACTGTTCAAAATCTAGCTACTTTTATTAACAACAACTGGCTCTTTTGAGTTCTCTGGGAAAGAGCAAGCAAATTGACTTGCTTCCCACTAGCCAATGAAAAAAATGAAGGAAGGCAAAATTGCTCAGGTTTTACTACTGCTTCAATTCCTTCACCCCATACTCCACCACCTGCCTGGTTGCTGCCTGCACCTCCCGCCTCTTCCCTGTGTGTTTGTCTGCCTGCTGGTCATCAAAACTTCCTCCTCAGCTTCATCATCAATACTACCAAGGAAAAATAAGTGCTGTTATCAGCTATCTAGTTTTGAGGTTGCAACTACATGTGCCATTTTAAAAACTATATTTCCTATTGGTCTCCTTGCAGTAAGTTAAATCAGTTAGGCTCATTTTTCAGATACACAGATTTTGAAATGGTGCATCTGCAGCCCAAATATTGACTGATTGTAAAAATGCTTTCCTTCCTTGGCTAGTTGGGGAGGAATAAGTACTTGGGAAGTTGCTTTCCCTCTCAACAAAAGAAGGTAAACTTTAGTCCTGTCCTTTGAATCAATAAACTGGGGGATGGGGAGAAAAGTGCCTCTCAATGGGAAAGAATGCAAAGGAATAGTGTAATGTATTGAATTGAATTATGAAGCAGGTGGCTGGGATTGTGCAGGAACGGTTAGCAGACCACGTGGCCTGCCAGCCAGACTTCCTGTCTACAAGCTTGTTAGCATGCATTTGAGCGGGAGAATATGGTGCATTTATTGGCTGATGTCACCCAAAGCTAAATGTATAAATAGGGCTGGAGCAATGTTTGTTAGTTTCTGTTTTGACCTTCAATAAAGAAGTACTTGTTTCTATTGCTGCCTCTTCAATGCTGAACCAAGCAGAAAACAGAACATTGGTGACGAAGGTGGGATAGTGCTGCTGCAATTTGAAGAGCTGAGTCACTACGGGGGAAAGGCCTAGCAAGCGCTTGGTTGGAATGGCGTTCCACCCCCCCTCTCACTCTATCCTGCCAGTACGGAAACGCTGGGGGAGAGTGCTTCCAAGACTTCACCCTGGAAGTCCTATGGAAGCCTGCGCAGCACGAGGCATTGAAAAGGCCGCGAAAGACTTACCATGGCGAAGATCGGGAAACTCTCCGAATTCGACATCACTCATCCGGAAAGGTGGATCTCCTACGTCGCGAGAGTTGAAAACTACCTGAGGGTAAACCAAGTTCAAGACGACGGATTGAAGGCCGTGACGCTCCTGTGTGTTTGCGGTCAAGCAACTTTCGATATTGCCGAGAACTTGGTTGTGCCAGCGCCACTTGAGTCCATTGCATACGCAGAACTTAAGAAGATGCTCAAAGAACATTTTGAGTCCAAGCTTTCGGTCATCGCTTGGTGGCACGCTTTTGAGCAACGAGACCAGCGCCCCAGAGAGTCTGCTGCTGACTTCATTGCCGCTCTTCGCCAAGCTGCATGGCCGTGTGAGTTCAAAGACCTTGAAGAGAGGCTGCGGGACCGCTTAGTCTGTGGTCTAAGGAGCCAAGAACTGCAACAGAAGATCTTTGCTAAAGAGACCATCTCTTTCCAAGATGCACTGAGGGAGATAACGGCCGAAGAAGCAGCAGGCGGAGCTGTTAAGGCCTTGCGGCTCTCCAAGAACCCTTCTTGCATGGCGGCCATTCACCATGAGGACGCCGAGACTGCTGAAGACCATGAAGTCGATCGGTTACAGCAACCACCAGAAAGAAGGATTCAACGACAAGTTGACAAGGCAGTTTTGTTCTCTCGATGCATCGGGTGTGGAGGCCGTCACAAACGGGCTGACTGCCATTTCCGCACAGCAACTTGCCAGGCGTGTGGCAAGCAAGGCCACATCGCCGCCGTTTGTTTGGGTTGCAGGAAAGAACATTCCTCAGAAGAGTTGCCTCGGAAAGGTACCGGGGTCCCCAGTCAGAATAGGGTGGGTTTTTGCGTGAGTAGAAGGAGCGTCTTTAGGACAGGCACCCATCGCCCATTCAAAAAAAAAGTTACACCTCAAAGTCAAGCTGCAAGGGGTTCCTTCTGATATGGAGTTGGACACGGGTTCAGCTCTTTCGATAATTTCCCAAAGGACACTTCAGCAGATTTGCAGTCAAAGCGGCAAACGAGTGAAGCTCAGGCCGTCGAACCTCGTTTTAACCGACTTCCAAAATTCCCGGGTAAACGTCAAGGGGGAGGCCACACTCGGGGTACAGTTCAGGAATTTCGAGGGTCCCTTGGAAGTCGTAGTTGTTGAGAGCAACTGCACTAGCCTAATTGGGCTCCATTGGTTTGATGCTTTGGGAATTCAAGTGACTGGGTTAAATAGCTTGCAAACGTCGAGCCTTTCAGTAGTGTGTAAAGAGTTTGCTGATGTCTTCAGCCCAGGGTTAGGGGCTTACAAAGGGCCTCCCATTGCACTACGGTTAGATCCTTCAATAGAACCGATAAGGATTAAGCCTCGTTGGGTGCCTTTTGCCCTAAAGCAGAGAATCAATGCAGAGCTGGACAAGCTGTTGTAACAAGGCATTTTGGAGCCAGTTGATAGCAGTCCATGGGAAATTCCCATTGTCACGCCACTTAAGGCCAATGGAGAAGTCCGCATTTGTGCTGACTATAAATGCACACTAAACAAAGCTCTCCAGCAGCACTCCTATCCTAGCCTGTAGTCAGCCACATTTTGGCATCTCTACAGGGAGGTCGCATTTTTGCCAAATTAGATTTGGCTCAGGCCTACCAGCAGTTGCCAGTGGACGACGCTATGGTGGAGGCCCAAACCATTGTGACCCACCGGGGAGCCTTCAAGGTGTGAAGGTTACAGTTCGGGGTTAATGTAGCCCCTGGCATCTTCCAGAGCGTCACGGAGCACACGCTCTGCAATATTCCGGGTGTATGCCCATATTTCGATGATGTCCTCATTGCAGGGGAATCAGTCGAAAACCTGTCTGACAGGCTCCAGGCCGTCTTGCGGCGTTTCCACGAAGCGGGGCTGAAGCTCAAACAGGAGAAATGCAAAATTGGGGTCACTTCCACGGAATTCCTGGGGTTTCGTATAGATGCCGAAGGCATTCATCCTGCTGAATCCAAGCTCAAAGCAATTCAGCAGGCTCCCAGTCCCAAGACAAAGGGAGAGCTTCAAGCCTTCCTGGGACTCCTTAACTTCTATCATGCTTTCCTCCTCCACAAGGCCACAGTGGCAGAGCCGTTACACCGGCTCTTGGACAAGAAGGCCCCATGGAAGTGGACGAGTGTCCACGAGAGGAGTTTTGCAGCAGTTAAAGCATTGCTGTCATCAAATGTGGTGTTGGCTCATTTTAATGAGCAGCTTCCAATCAGCATTGCCTGCGATGCATCCCCGTACGGGATCGGAGCTGTGTTAAGCCATCTTAAGGCTGATGGAACACAAGTTCCCATAGCATATTATTCCAGGACCCTCTCTTCAGCGGAACGGAATTATGCGCAAATAGATAGGGAGGCATTGGCCATTGTGGCTGGCATCAAAAAGTCACGACTTTTTGTATGGCTGCCATTTCACGGTCTTCACTGACCATAAGCCACCCTTGGGGTTGTTCACCATGAACAAGCAGACACCCCAGATCATCTCTCCTAGAATGTTGAGGTGGTCAATATTCCTATCTGCTTATGACTATTGTCTGGTTCACAAACCAGGTAAAGAAATGGGCCACGCAGACGGCCTTAGTAGGTTGCTTCTACCGCTATTGGAGTCAGATCCTGCTCCAGCCAACCACATCCTGGTTATCCAGGACTTGCCGGACTCTCCCCTGAATGCAGGGGATGTGGCTGCAGAAACAGTTTCTGACAGCACGTTGAGCCGCGTGTTGAACTGTGTGCTCACGGAATGGCCTGACACGTGTCCTGGCCCTAACTTCCAGAGCTTTTGGAAAAGGAAGCATGAGTTATCCACCTTTAAGGGTTGTATTCTGTGGGGCAGTAGGGTAGTAATCCTGACCTCACTGAGGACTAGGATCCTTGATTCTCTGCATGAGGGACATCCGGGAATAGTCCGGATGAAGGCACTCACACGCAGCTACCTTTGGTGGCCTGGGCTCGATAAAGATATCGAGGCCCAGGTACACAGGTGCCTCATTTGCCAGCAGTCAAGGCCAGAAATGCCACATGCTCCTGTACATAGATGGGAGACCACATAAGCCCCTTGGTCGAGGATTCATATTGATTTTGCTGGCCCCTTTCATGGGCAACTCTTCCTCATTGTGGTAAACAGTCACTCTAAGTGGCTGGAGGTCATTCCAGTGTCCACTACGATGACCGCCAAAACCATTCAGGTTCTGCATGGCATCTTTGCCACGCATGGGCTTCCAGATATCATAATCTCCGACAATGGAGCTCAATTTACTTCTGCTGTCAGAATCCAGTTATATTTCTTTTCTATCTGTCTCCTCTAATCTAAAACCAAGTATTATTCTTTCCTGGATCCTGCCATACTTCCAAGGGGGAGGGGGGATATGCAGAGGTATTTTATGACTTTCACTTCCTCCCTGCACTACAAAGTAACCTTTTGTTGATTCACCTCTACTAACCATTACAATGGAACCATTTGACTCTTATCCTATGTCCCTCTGAACTTCTCTGCTTTATCGAGAAACTAGAAATGGGGGGGATGAAAAACCACAGACCTCCGGAATCTGGTTTATTTCTCCGTGTCAAAATAAACTCTGAAGAGCTGGTGAATGATTGTGGAAGCTGAGTGATGTTATCTCTCCTGGGTTTAACAACTAGAGAATTGCCAGCCTCAATCGGCCGGAGGGAATGTGGGGAGGAGTTTGCTTAGGAATACTTTAAAAACATCGATGTATAAGGGAATTCCCCAGATCCTGTCTAGCATGCCTATAGTCAATTTCTCTTAATAAAAATTCCTGTTGGAAGAGACGGTTTCCAAGAGTTCTGTTTTCTTAAGATGTAAATTGAGGTGGGTCCTTACATCTGCGGAGTTCAAGTCCTTTTTAAGGGTGAATATGATTAGGCATGCCACTTCGGCTCCTTTTCACCCGGCCTCTAACAGCCAAGCGGAGCGCATGGTTAGAACCACAAAGGAATCCCTGAAGAGGATCACAACTGGCAATTGGCATCACAGGTTGGCAGACTTCCTACTCTGCCAATGCACAATGCCCTGCACTTCTACGAGCAAAAGCCCAGCTGAGTTAAGATGGGGGAGACGCCTGATCACAAAGCTGGATCGTTTGCACCCGGACCAGATTGCTTCACAAGTGCCGCAGCCTAAGGCACCGAGGCACTTGCAAGTGGGTGATCCGGTTTGGGCGTGCAATTATGGACAAAGGGCACTGTGGGTGGTAGCTGTGGTTTGCAAGGTGTCAGGGCCGCTCTCATACGAAGTGTCCCTGGAAGATGGTCGTGTGCTCCACAGGCACATTGACCAGCTGCGTTGGAGGTTGCCACGCCACTCTTCCGCTCCTGGCTCTGCTCTCGGGGGGAGGAGGAACACGATTACGATTGTGCTTCGGACTCTCTCAGCGAAAGCGGGACATTGCGATCGCCAAATGTTTTTTTTTGCCAACGAGGCTGCTCCTAACTCAGGCATTGTGCCCATGGGACATTGCTCTCAATCGGCTTTTCATGCCGATCCGGTGGATTCTATGCCACCACAGAACTCTGGTTCAGGCCTACCGAAACAGGCCAGCCAAAGGGAAATGGACACAGGCTTGGGTCTACCGGAACAGGCCAGCCTTCATGAATCGGCTCTACCCGTGTCGGATGGGTCACACAGCCCCGGTCTGCCAAGCCTGGCAGGCGAGCTTGCAGATCGGGAGCTAGCAGCAGCTCCGAGACATTCGGAGCGGGCGAAAGGCCCACCAACATATTTAAAGGACTACGTAAGGTTTTTGGCATTGCAAACTTAAAATGCTTATGTATTTTTACTGCAACTTAAAATGCTTATGTATGGTTCTTTGAAATGTAAATGCTTATGTATGATCTTTTGAAATGTGAATGCTTATGTGTTTTCTTACAAACTGAAATGCTTAAGTATTCTTGATGCTGAACGGAGTAATGTCCGGTTTATGTAACTGTTCTGTCCCAGCCTATGGCCGTCCTTGTTAAAGGCACAAGGACAAAACCCCTTTTGAAAAAATAGGCTGGAGACTCAGAAGAAAACAAACCCCTTTTAATATGGGTAACAAACCTGCCAAATAGTCCAAAAACAAAAGCAGCAAAACACAATCCAAATGGAGGAAATTGTCCACACGAAACACAATGCAAAACAGAGAAGTAGTCACCGGCAATACTAACATGATCCCATGAAGTACTTTGCAATGGTTGCCTTCAGCAACCAATACCGCCCACACATTCCCACACATTCCCCTTTTGTAATTCAGTCCTCAAGGCGTGGCTTCTCAGTGCCTTCTCTGGAGTCGTCCCATTGCCTCTTTCTGGTTTACTCTCCTAGCTTGTCTTCGTTTGTGGGTGTCTCTCTTTTCCACCAGCTGTGCATCCTCCGAGTCCAACCCAGCTTCCCCACCCAGCTGCATCTCATCCTGAACACGAGCGGAAGGGCCAGGTTCCTCACTGGAATGTGAGTCTTGGAGCTCATCAGAGCCTTCCCCCGACTCCGATGGCTCCTCAGGCCCCTCCTCCTCCTCCTCCTCAGATTCCCTGGACTCAGCTGTTGGGAATACAGGCTGGCACAGAATCACGACAGTAACACTGAGTGCCAGTGTGCCTTTTTGAATGTGTGTAGTCTTTGACAACCAAACAATGTTTTGGAAATGTCAAAGAGCCAGGGGGGAGGGGTGTAATGTATTGAGTTGAATTATGAAGCAGGTGGCTGGGATTGTGCAGGAATGGTTAGCAGACCACGTGGCCTGCCAGCCAGACTTCCTGTCTACAAGCTTGTTAGCATGCATTTGAGCGGGAGAATACGGTGCATTCATTGGCTGATGCCACCCAAAGCTAAATGTATAAATAGGGGTGGAGCAATGTTTGTTAGTTTCTGTTTTGACCTTCAATAAAGAAGTACTTGTTTCTATTGCTGCCTCTTCAATGCTGAACCAAGCAGAAAACAGAACAAATAGAAAGTCTCATTTGTACCAATATGCACTGTGGGGATGATCCCAAACTTAATGGAATCAAGCTGAATCAGAATAGAGCTGGAAGGAACCTTGGAAATCTTCTACTCCAACCCCTTGCTCAAGCAGAAGATCCTATACCATTTCAGATAGGTGGTTGTCCAGTCTTTTCTTAAAAACCTCCAGTGATGAAGCACTTACAACTTCTGAAGGCAAGCTGTTCCATTGGTTAATTGTCCTCACTGTTAGGAAGTTTCTCCTTAATTCCAGATTGCTTCTCTCTTTGTTTAGTTTCCAACCATTGTTTCTTGACTTGCCTTCTGATGCTTTGGAAAAGAAGTTGTCCCCCTCTTCTTTTCGCAGCCTCTCAAACACTATGTCACCCCCTAGTCCTTTTTTTCCTCTAGACTAGCCATACCCATTCTGCAGCCTTTCTTCATGTGTTTTTGTCTCCAGCCTCTTAATCATCTTAGTTGCTCTTCTATGCACTTTTTCTAAAGTCTCAACATCTTTTTTGTAATGTGGTGACCAAAACTGGATGCAGTATTCCAGGTGTGGCCTGACTAAGGCTTTATAAATCGATACTAATACTTCACATGATTTTGTTTCTATGCCTCTATTTATATAACCAAGGATTGTATTAGCTTTTTTGGCTGCTGCTGCATACTGCTGGCTCATATTTAAGTGGTCATCCACTAGGACTCCAAGGCCCCTCTCACAGTCATTGTTTTTGAGCCAGATTTTGCCTAATCTGTACTTCTACCTTTGGTTTTTCCTGCCTAGGTGTAAAACTTTGCTTTTCTCCACATTAAATTTCATGTTGTTGAATAGGGCCCATTGTTCAAGTCTGTCAAGATCTTTTTGGATCTTGAGCTTGTCTTTTGGGATGTTGGCTACTCTTGCCAGGTTAGTGTCATCTGCAGATTTGATGAGTTCCCTGTCTATTCCTTCATCTAAGTCATTGATGAAGATATTGAAGAGTACTGGGCCTAAGACAGAATCTTGTGGCACCCTACTGCTTACTTCTCTCCATGTAGATGTAGTACCATTAAGGACTATTCATTCAGTACAGTTTGTCAAATCCATCTGATTCCACATTTTTCTAGCATACCAAGAAATAGGTTGTGGTCTACTTTGTCTAATGCCTTGCTGATATTGATGTTAAGCTGATTGGTGTGTAGTTTCCTGGATCTGTTTCCCCCCCCCTTTTTTTTTGAAGATGGGAACCACATCAGCTCTTTTCCAATCCTCTAGTAGTTCCCCAGAGTTCCAGGGTTTTTAAAGATATGTTACAATGGTTCTGAGATAACATCTCCCAGCTGTTTCAGAATTCTGGGATGTAATCCTTATATCAAAGTCAGACAGATGTTCTCTTACAGCTTTCTTGCTTATTTTAATTTTTATTTCTAATCTGTCTTTTACAGTTGTTTTTTTGGTAGGTTGGGCTATACATTTCTTTTTGCGTGAAGATTGATGCAAAGAATGAGTTAAGCAGCTTTGCTTTCTCTCTACTACCTTTTACTTCCTTGCTATCTTCTCTCTTTAGTGGACCGACTGTTTCCTTAACTTTTTTCTTGTTGTTTATATGTTGAAAGAAACTTTTAAAAAATGATCTTTGACTTTTTTTGCAAGTCTTTGTTCATTCTGAGCCTTTGTTTTCCTGACTTTATCTTTGCAGATTCGGGCTATCTGCTGGTATTCTGCCTGAGTTAGGTCTCCCTCTTTCTATTTTTATACTTGTCCTGTTTGTCTTTCCATTTATCAGAGTGACCTTTGTGCAACCCTGCTGGTTTCCTCTTGGATTTCTTTTTCTTTTTCATTGGTATTGTGTTTTATGATCATATTTTTCAGAGTTTCCCATGCTTCTTGAGTTGTTTTCCCCTTTAGGATTTTTATCCATGGAATTTTTGGGGGGCTCTTCTGAGTTTGTTAAAATCCTTGTGCCATATGTAATAAGCAGTATGTAAAAAAGTTTTGAAAGAATCTCATCGCAAATGCTGGGAATTTCTCATAAAAATGTGTAAAGTTCCTTCCAACTCTGTTATTCTGTAATTATTTTACTTACTTGAAATCTAGGTGTCTTAAGACCCCTCCAGCTATAAACAGTTGCACAACCTTCTTTATCTCTGTAAGCTCTCCACGTTTGGAAAATAAAAGTTTCATTCACTGGGAGAGCTGCCAGAATGGAATATCCATTAAGAAGTTGTTCTCAGGACTTCCGGTGGCGATGTCAAGGCGGTGCAGGGGAAAGAGGACAGTCTCCGTCCTCCAACTCTGATTTTTCCACATTTGGAGACCCTTTGGGGGCGCAGAGAGCCTGGAGGGCTACGCGCGAAAGGGGTGACGCCTGGGGAGTAGCGAGGTGTGAGGCAAACACCCACTATGATGAAAGGAAACCCCCTAAATCCAGTGTGGAAGTATCTGCCACCCACGGATGGTGGATCTGAGGCCGTGACAAACCACAGAGGATGCGGAAGCAAAGATATACTTAACAGACTGTATTATTGAGTGAGTTAAAATACTTTAAAAAGATTGTGAAGAGTCTAAAAAGATTTACTTGTCAGTTAGTTTGGGTGTTGGAAGGAAGCTCAACTCGTGAGGGAATCCTCAATGCAAGCGGCGACCCAGCGGGAAGAGCTGTGAATCAGCAGATTGAAATAACCAGAAGAGCAATAGGAGAGAGACAAAAAAAACAACAACTCTGTGGCAGATGTTCTAGCGCAGGACGAAGATGACGGTTGAAGTTTGAGGAAAGAGAGGTTGAGAGACAAGAAACGGTGGTGACGGCGGAGTTTGCAAGGCGAGAGGAGCGAAGGGAGCGATCGGCAAGTAGATAGCCGGAAGTGCGGAGAAAATGGCGATCTAGGGAGGAAGGAGAAGGAGCGATACACAACAGTATGTTACAGAAGATTTGAGAGAGTGGGGTTGGAGGAGAAAGAAGGAGATTGACTTGAATGTGGAAAAGACCCGGAAAGGGAAGGAGACGGTGAGAGGACGTGATATGGTGATACGGCGACGAAAGTGTTAGGAACGTGGAGAAGATCCTGAAAGTAAAAGGGGACGGCGAGAGGACGTACAGCGACGAAAGTGACAGGAATGGACAGACGGTTGACGAGATAAGACTGGAGAAGAAATTTGGAACTTTAGAGAGACTGTGTGTCAAGTAAGAAAGAGGAAAGAAAGTGAAGAGGGTTGGAGAAGGTGAAGAGAGGTCTGGGAGTATAGTGGAAGTAGAGGTAGATCGAGAAGAGGAGAGAAAGAAAAACGAAGTACCGGACGTTTAGAGTAAAAGAGTAAAGTTAAAAAGGTGGCTGGTTAAACAAAGAGATATTAAGAATAGAAAGTATTTGAGAAACAGGATGACATTATGATAACATTGAGGACAGGAAAGAAGACAATATCAATGTTATGGTTCCAAAGGAAGATTGCTTTTCAAAGAAACATGAGGCATATCTCCTCTTTGAATCTTTTTAATTGCAAACATAACCTTGGCACTTACACGGATGGATGCCAGAAACTGAATTTCTCTAGCTTGCGTCTTTCTTTTCTTGCTACACCCCTCCCTTATTTTACAGTCATGAATTACGTCTTCCAATTAGGCTGGAGGCCAAAGATTTACTTCCGTTTCTTTCCCGGGCTTTCCTCATGAACCTCCTCTCTTTCTGTCATCTGAATTAACTCTAAAAATACCAGACAGTTCTGCATATCTTGTCAAAGCAATAATATCCTATATTTACAGCGTTGACAATCAAGTCCAGCACTGACACATTCCTCCTCACCAGGTCAAAGAACACTAGAAGGAATGCTAGGGACAGAAAAACAGAGTGTAATATTAAATATGCAAACTATGCAGACAACACTGCTAACTATTCAGGAAACGATGTTAAAAATGCAGGAAACAATGTCTAAGAATCATATAGAAATGAGAGGTGATATGAATAAATTAGATAATAGGATAGAAATGATTCAACAAACAATTGAGAAAAATGAAAAAAGAATACAGACAGTAGAAGTAGGGTTGGATAAAATAGGAAAAATAAGTTGATACAGTAGACGAAAAATTGATGGTAACTAACAAAAAATTGGAAGAATCGATTATTCATCTAGAAATGGACTGGGCTGCGTTTTATTTAAGATTTCAAAACGTGGTGGAAGAGAAGGAAGAGGATTTGGGTGCCATTATGGTAGAGTTGATAGCTGAAGCTCTACAAAGAGATAAGCAAGAAATATTATTAGAGATAGATGAGACATACCGAATCCATACGAACTATGCCAGATGGAACAGACTTCCACGAGAAGTTCATATAAGATTTACCAGAAAGAAAGTTAGAGATATAATATACAAGATTACAAGAGACAACCCAATGATCTATAAAGATAAAGAAATACAAACACTAAAACAAGTCCCAAAGCAAGTAAGAGAACAGAGAAGAGATTATAGATTTCTTAGTGCATATCTAATTAAAAGAAGCATACCATTTAGATGGTTAATCCCAGAGGGGATGTTGATATCTTGGCAGGAGAGAAAGGTTAAGATAGATAGTTTAGATAGAGCACGAGAATTCTATGAACAGTTGGAAGGAGTGGAAGAAGAGAATAGTAGTAAGGAAGAACTAGAATCTAGAAGCCAGGAAGACCAACAGCAAGAGCCAAAAGAAATAGAACGAGAGATAGAAAGTAAGGAAGAAAGAGGACAAAGGAAAGAAAGAGGAGTAGGTTTGAGAACAAGACAAACACATAAGTAGATCACACAAGTAGATTACACAACGGAAGAGGAGATTAAATTAATATCAATTAATGTTAATGGATTAAATGCACCCGCTAAAAGGAAACAAATACTAACAAAATTAGTTAAACAAGGTACAGACATAGTTTGTCTACAAGAGGTACACATAAAGGAGGAACATAAGAAATATTTGGAATTCCCGAAACTAGGAGTACTATATACAGCACTAGCGGGGAAAAACCAGAGGGGAATAGCTGTCTATATTAGGAAAGAAATTAAAGCCAAATTGAAATATCAAGATACAGACAGAAGAGTGCTAATAATAGAATTACAAATTGAACAGAAAATATGGCTGTTGGTGACGATTTATGCTCCAAACGAGAACCAGAAAGAATTTTATAACAAACTACATAAGAAACTTATAGAAATTGGACAGGAAAATATCTGCATAGTGGGAGATTATAATGCAGTAGTGAATGTACAAAAGGATTATATTAGCAATACAAAAAATAAGAAGAAACGGAAAATATTACCAAATACATTTTTTGAGATGGCACATGAATTTAAGCTATCTGATCAATGGAGAAAACGGAATAAAAAAAAAAGGAATACACTTTTTTTTCGAATCCGCATAAATCCTGGTCTAGGATAGATATGGCATGGATGAGTGGAGAGGTAGGACAAGACATAGTAACAATAGAAATAATGCCAAATATATGGGCCGATCATAATCCCCTGAACATAGTCTGGAAAGGGCAGAAAAAAGTAAGGAGAGGGTGGATATTGAACTCCCACATTTTAAAGGAAAAAGAATTTACTGTAAGGATTAGAAAAGAAATGGAATTATTCTTTAAAGAAAACACAAAACAAGAAACATCACTACAAATTATATGGGATACGGCTAAAGCTTATTTGAGAGGTATAGCGATAGCTTATACAGCAAAAAAGAATAAAGTGAGAAGGCAAACGCAAAACACACTTCAGGAAGAGATGAAAAAATTAGAATCTAAATTACAAAGGGAGCCACAAGATGAAATGATTAAAGTGGAAATGGCTTTGGCTAAACATAAACTAAATATGATAGACCAAGAGGAAATGGCAAGAGAATTGAAAATAGCAAAACAAAATTTCTTTGAACATGCAAATAAGCCTGGGAGGTGGCTCGCCTATAAATTAAAAAAAGAGAAAGAAAAAAAATATATTCAGGAACTACAAGATGAAAATGGAGAGTTGCAATATAGAATGGATAAAAAGAAAAAAATAATTCAGAGTTATTTTGAGTCACTATACAAGAAAGAGGAAATAGATGTGGGAAAAATAAAACAATATTTAAAAGTTAATGGCTTGCCGGAATTAAAAGAAGGACAGAGAGAAATATTGAATAAGGAAATAACAGCTTTGGAATTAAGAACCGCAGTGCAAAAACAAAAAAATAATAAAGCTCCGGGGCCAGATGGACTTCCAGGGAAGAGTTCGAAACGATATTATTGGAAGTGTACAATGATGTGTTGGAGAAAGCCAAATTACCAGACTCCTGGATAGAGGCTAATATATCTCTTATCCCAAAAGAAGGTACAGACCCCAAACAGGTAAAAAATTATAGGCCAATCTCGTTGTTGAACACGGACTACAAAATCTTCACTACTATAATTGCGGAAAGATTAAAATTAAAATTAAATGATATAATACATTCAGATCAAAACGGTTTTTTACCCACAAGACAAATTAGGAATAACACGAGAACGGTGTTAAATGTCCTAGAATATTATGAAGCACATCCTGAAAAACAGGTGGCATTGATATTTTTGGATGCCCAGAAAGCATTTGATAACCTCAATTGGCAATTTATGTTCCAACAGATTGAGGATATGAGATTTGGAGGGAAGTTTGAGAGAATGATAAGGGCAATATATAAGATACAAAAAGCTAGAGTGATAATTAATGGGGATAATACAGAGAAATTCGAAATAAACAAAGGAGTAAGACAGGGATGTCCAATGTCACCTCTACTTTTCATTTTGACTTTAGAAGTGCTATTAACCCAAATTAGAATTAATAAAGAGATAAAAGGATTACAAGTTAAGACAGAAGAATACAAGACGCAGGCATTTGCGGATGACTTGGTGTTTTTTATAGAGGAACCACTAGAGCACAGGTCGGCAACCTGCGGCTCCGGAGCCACATGTGGCTCTTTGAGCCTTCCCCTGCGGCTCCCAGCCTCCTCTGCCATTTGCTTCTCTCTCTCTCTCTCTCTCTCTGTGTCTCTGTCTCTCTCTCTCTGTGTCTCTCTCTTTGTGTGTCTGTGTGTGTGTGTGTGTTTGTGTGTGTGTGTGTAAAAAAGAGAGTAGCCTCACCCTGTTCCGAAGAGCCGACAAGCTTACTGGGCGAGGCTCCTCCCTTTCCTGCGTCTCTGCAGGAAGCAGGAAGCAGGAAGGGCAGGAGAGAGCTAGCTAGTCCAGCTATGTTGACTCAGGAATTCTGGGAGTTGAAGTCCATGAGTCATAAAAGAGCCGAGCTTGCCTACCCCTGAGCTTGTTGCAGAACAGCTTGAAGCCAGCTTGCCAGGTGAGCAGAAGATCGGAGAGAGGGAGAGAGGGGGGGGAGAGAGACAGAGAGAGACAGAGAGAGAGAGACCCTTTTGACATCTAAAATGAAGATAACACTGCATATATCCTTTTTTACCTTTATTATATATATATGTGTGTGTGTGTGTGTGTGTGTGTGTATATGTGTGTATATATATGTGTGTGTGTGTGTATGCGTGTGTGTGTGTGTATATATATGTGTCATAAAGCAAATAAATAAAAACAATCACCGGGATAAAAATCTTAAAACAAAGATTGTTTAGTTTACAAAGCTGAGCTTTCGTCGGCCACACTGCCGACATCATCAGAGCATATAACGTAAAATTTGGAAGTCTGTTCTTATATGACTGGCTGTTTCTGCGCCCGGGCTCTCGACCTAGTCATCGGTCCACTCCTCGGCGTCGGGCGCACCGTTGTTAAAGGGGCCGTTTCCACAGGTATCCTCTCTCCTCTGGTTGCCGTTGTTCTTAGGGCATTTGTGTTGGTGTTAGGGGGTCGAGTGTCCGATCGCTCCTGCTCCTCCCGTTTCGTGCCGGGGGATCGGGTGTCAAATCGTTCTTGTTTCTCTCCTCCCCCTCCCATCCCCATGGTCCCATTCATATTAGTCTGTCTCCATGTCCCTGAGCTACCCGTGGAGCGTGTAGTTTCTTCAGCGCGTGTGCAGGGGCGCAGGAAATAGTCGTCTCGCGGTCTGCACACATTGTTCGTTGTTTCCTTCGTCGCTGGGCGTGGTCGTGTCCCTATCATCTGGTTTTTAGCAGGGCGTATCTTTGCTGTTCCCCTTCTCTTCCCAGCCTCCGCTGCCCCTCTTTCGTCTGTGTGTGTGTCACGAGATTGGCTGTCTGGTCCTTCCTGTTCGTTGTCTTGCTCCCCCTGTTTTGTATGGATCGGGGTGTGTGCGTCTGGGGGACCTATGGGGTAGGCTTCCTCCGTTCTTTTACTCACCACCCCAGTGTCTCCTTGTATGTGGGATCCTGGGGGAACCCACATACGGATAGGATGCTGCATTATAGAAGCAACCATCCGGTTGCTCATAAGGCCAGCTTTATCAAGACTCTATTCAAACGAGTTGGCTCCCATTGCAACACTAACAAGACCAAAACGGAAGAGAGGAGGCACCTCTACCAAGTGTGCAGACGCAATGGTTACCCAGTGGGTTTTGTTAGGCGTCACAGCAGACCATACAGACCTCGCACGAGCACACAAGCCGACGGGGCACCAACCCAACCGGCACGGACAACCTTGCCATATATCAATGGCGTGTCGGAGGCCACGGCCAGACTGTTGGCCCCCTTTAATGTGAGGGTGGCCCACAAACCACAAAGGGGTGGGGAGGGCATCATACCAACTGGCAACACAAACAACCTGCCCACACCAGGCACAACTGGAAGGACGAGGCAACAGAAAGGAGGACTACCACAATCCCCAGAGAGAGCAATGAACCAGAAGCACACCCCACAAACAAAACAACGCCCCAGACCCAGCGGGGCACAAAAAGGAAAGGGGGAGCGATCGAACATTACCAGACAAACAACCCCCAGGAACCCACATACAAGGAGACACTGGGGTGGTGAGTAAAAGAACGGAGGAAGCCTACCCCATAGGTCCCCCAGACGCACACACCCCGATCCATACAAAACAGGGGGAGCAAGACAACGAACAGGAAGGACCAGACAGCCAATCTCGTGACACACACACAGACGAAAGAGGGGCAGCGGAGGCTGGGAAGAGAAGGGGAACAGCAAAGATACGCCCTGCTAAAAACCAGATGATAGGGACACGACCACGCCCAGCGACGAAGGAAACAACGAACAATGTGTGCAGACCGCGAGACGACTATTTCCTGCGCCCCTGCACACGCGCTGAAGAAACTACACGCTCCACGGGTAGCTCAGGGACATGGAGACAGACTAATATGAACGGGACCATGGGGATGGGAGGGGGAGGAGAGAAACAAGAACGATTTGACACCCGATCCCCCGGCACGAAATGGGAGGAGCAGGAGCGATCGGACACTCGACCCCCTAACACCAACACAAATGCCCTAAGAACAACGGCAACCAGAGGAGAGAGGATACCTGTGGAAACGGCCCCTTTAACAACGGTGCGCCCGACGCCGAGGAGTGGACCGATGACTAGGTCGAGAGCCCGGGCGCAGAAACAGCCAGTCATATAAGAACAGACTCCCAAATTTTACGTTCTATGCTCTGATGATGTCGGCAGTGTGGCCGACGAAAGCTCAGCTTTGTAAACTAAACAATCTTTGTTTTAAGATTTTTATCCCGGTGATCGTTTTTATTTATTTGCTTTATGACATGTGTTTACCTGGGATTCGGATTTTTAGCATAATTAAGAATATATATGTGTGTATATATATGTGTGTGTGTGTGTATATATATATGTATATACACACATATATATATATAAACACACACACATACACACACATATATATACACACACACATATATATATATACCTATAATAAAGGTAAAAAAGGATATATGCAGTGTTAT
Source organism: Azemiops feae (assembly GCA_023970755.1). NCBI lineage: Eukaryota > Metazoa > Chordata > Lepidosauria > Squamata > Viperidae > Azemiops > Azemiops feae. The sequence continues at coordinate 3,192,725 of JALGBA010000018.1, forward strand.
CTTCATTTTAGATATCAAAAGAGTTTTGCGGCTCCCAGTGTTTTGTTTTTGGTGGGAAACGGGTCCAAGTGGCTCTTTGAGTGTTTTGGTTTGCCTACCCCTGCACTAGAGAGAGGAAATATCCTTATGAACAAAATAGAAAAAAAATGGAACAGTGGCAGGACTAAAAATTAATAGAGAGAAGACTAAAATGTTAGTAAAAAAATTTAACTGAAAAACAAAAAAGGAACTTAGAAGATTTGGGACTGCAAATTGTAAAAAAAGATTAAATACTTAGGAATTTGGCTTACTACAAGATGTTCCTCAATAAAAGAGGATAATTACAAAAAACTGACATTACAAATGAAAAAAGATTTAGAGGTATGGGGAAAATTACAATTATCACTATTAGGAAGGATCTCTGTGATCAAAATGAATATATTACCAAAATTATTATATTTGTTTCAGACAGTCCCAATAAAATTAGAGAATTTTTTTTTTGACGAATTAGACAAAATGATAAATAAATTTATTTGGTTGGGTAAAAAAGCACGAATAAATGTTAAATCATTACAAGATAGTAGAAGTAGAGGTGGCCTTGGACTCCCAAAATGGGAAACTTATTACCAAGCAGCTGGGTTACTTTGGATTAGGGATTGGATAAACTTAGAAAATAAAAGGGTTTTGTTGATTGAAGGACATGATTTGCAGGCCGGTTGGCATGCTTTCCTATGGGGAAAATATAAGAAGACACATACATACTTTTACCGGCACCAGATAAGAGATGCCCTGATTTGGACGTGGGAAAAAGTTAAAAAGAAACACTATATTAAAATACCAAATTGGGTCTCATCGATGGAGGCAATGGTTCACCCAAATACACTAGACAAAAAAAAGATGATTAGATATAAAGAATTAGTAGATAACCAAGGAAATCTCAAATCAAGGGAAGAATTAAAAGAACAGGGTATAATCATAGATTGGTGGCCATACCTACAAATACAGTCAAAATATTGCAAAGATATGGAAGAATATGGAATAAATCGGATACCACAGCAATTAGATAAAATTTTGATAGGTAAGGAAGGAAATTTTTTAACAAAAACTTATAAATATTTACTAGAGGTAGAATTGGAGGAGGAAATAGTAAAAGGTCAAATGATAGCTTGGGCACGAAATGTGGGCCGAACTATAGAATTAGAAGAATGGGAAAGAGTCTGGAATATAAATTGCAAATTGACACTGTCAACGGCATATAAAGAAAATCAATACAAAATGTTCTATAGATGGCATTTAACACCGGCGAGATTGGCTAAAATGTATAAAAATATGAATCCGGACTGTTGGAAATGCAAAAATAAGGAGGGAACATTCTACCATATGTGGTGGCAATGTCCCAAAGCCAAGATTTACTGGGAACAGATAAGGAGATGGATCCAGGAGATAACAACAGAACAAATTGAATTCAAACCCGAATTATTCTTATTAGGTATAATTAATCCAAGGATAAAAAAACAAATCCAATACATCATTGTACACATAATAACGGCACGCATTGCATATGCGCAATATTGGAAAAGTGAAAATATACCAACAAACGACATGGTTATTTACAAGATATTAGAATGCGCTGAGATGTACAAGCTTACTCTAGAAATAAAAGACAAGGAAGCAACAGAATTTTATGAGATATGGAACAAGTGCTATGTTTGGTTAGAACAGAAAAACAAAAAAGTATGAAAATTAATGTACATAACTGTAAATAATTGTAAGAGATATAAAAAACAGTACTGTTAAAAAAATGTACTTTTATTTGTTGTAAAGTGAAAAAAAAAAGTTGTTCTCAGAATGTTTAGTAATATGGTATGAAATTCAAAATGTAAAGTCTAATTTTCAGTACAACTGAATATTAATGAGGAAGGAAATGGCTAAATTACAAACCTTTATTTTTTGTGTAATGTTTAGATGGCTAAAATGCAGCTTTCAAAAGTCCTATCAAAATGCTATTATTTTCTTTCTGTGCAGTGTCAGCCTCCATTTAATTCATAGTTGATGTATCTATAATTTCCACCCAAGCAATCTTCACTGTACTCTCCCATATCAGGAGTAGGAGAAACTGCTGGAATAGGAAATTCTGTAAAATTTCCATTGCTTTCTGCTAGTGGAAATGCATAGCTGAGTCAGTTGTGAAGTCATTATTGCTGTAGTGGAATTGGGAAAACATTTTCAATGTTTGTCTAATTTTATTTCAAGAAGATTGTCTTTTTCTTCTTGGAAATAGTTTGAAGTAGAATTTAGACACAATATTTAATTATGTGTTGTCATGAAGAAGTGTATAAGATTGGCATGTGCAATATACACAACTGTATTTTATAAATACATACTATTGACTAAGCTTATAATACAGTTGTAGGGTTCCTGTACTCTTTTTTTAGGAGGATGTGCTCTTTTCTTTTCCAGATGTGCCCTTGGCCTCAATGGAAACCAATCAAAGTACAATTTATATTCATTAAGTACTTGTCAAAACTGAAAAATTTTCTAATCAACAGCAATCTAGCTGAAGCCTCCTCAATGACTGGGAGTATTGCCTCTGTAGTATCGGCTATTTGCCTGTTACAACTCTAGGCTAGAAATCCACTGATTACATTAGGCTAAGCTGTGAAGTAAATGAACCATATCTTATTTAGGTGCAAGTAGCTTCAGTGTAGTCCTGCCCTGCAGGGCACTTTATAGCATTTTATATTTCTAAAATTAGTGTAGCTTTCGATTTGCTGCAGGGTCCTGCATGTTATGCCTTTGAACTCCGTAAGCAAAGGGAACAGGATCTTTGTCTTCCTACTGTTCCTCTTTCTGCATTTCATCAGTTTTATTTTGCATCTTTTCCAGACAGTATTTTGCAATAAAAATGTCTGACTACCCTTTATACAAAAAAGTGGATACATCAGCATTTGCTTGTCAGTGCAGTTTTTTTTCCCTAAGCAATACTGTGCAGTTGAATACATTTTGCAGTTTCTAACTGTTTTCTCAGTCTTACTATATATTTCTTAATGATAAAGTTGTATTGTTAAAGAGATTATTAAGTGTACTGCAGATGTGATTTGGTAGGCATTATCTGTATTAGTATTATTTTAATATATTGTTGATTGGAAATATTACATAATCTCTTTTGCAAAGATATTTCACATAGGTAATATGAACTACAACAAACACATTTAACAAGATATGTGTGTGTGTGTAGATCTCTTGTGAATCTGACTCTTTCTAGTATTGTCTATGGATATGTGTGTATGTGAGAGAGAAAGATGCGTTCTTATTGTTATGAGGGGAGATGCTAGGAAGGTTATTAAGAGTTGTTATTGTTATGACTGTGTCTCCTTTGAAAAGAATAAAGAGTTTTATTATGCCAGCTAAATGAAAATAGGGAAGATAGCTGTTCCTGAGTGATTTTTAAACTGTCCAGCAGGGCACAGTATGAAACATTACAAGGTTAAATCTTCCAAAGTCAGAACTGGCTAGAAATTTAAAAAGCTATCATGCATTCTCATAAGCATGAGATTTTATGCATATTTTTTGCTGTTTTTGAACTGTTCAGCCCTATATATTTGATGATATTAAGCCTTGATTCTGTATAGTCATATTAAATTGTGAGTAAAGTTCTATCAGATCAATAATACAGCATTTGATATGGACTTTGCATTATTATAAATACACTTTTAAAAATAGTTTTATTTAAATTAATAATAGTGAGCATATTATGTTTAGTAAATACTAGTGTATTTTCTTCATAGATGAATATATTCTAAAGCTTTATAGAATTTATCTGTAAAGATATTTACTTGTTTCATCTAGATTTAAATATTGCAAACAGTGTTTTATTATTTAAAAAAGGAGGAAACCAGTGCATCCATTCATATGTATTGCTATTTTTTATCCTTCTTTTCTTCTCCTTGATTCTAGCTAAAAGAAGTTCTCCTTTATCTATGGAACTTAAAGAAAGGGACATGGAAGTTAGTTTCTGTGGTTGTATTTGATTAACCTTTTCTGTTCATGAACGTTTACCTGCTCCAACAGATGCTTGAATCAATTAATGACTGAGAGGCAATTGTTAGAAATTGCCCACTTCTATGGTTTCCCTGGACTCTCCCAGGCTATAACAAGGATTGCAAAAGGTGCAGTGTACTGGAGAAGGAGAATTAGTTAAGGGTGCCTGCCTTCCATGAATGGTGAAAGACATATGTTTATAATATATACCGTACTACATAATAAAGAATGCTCACTAGACAACATGTGGATTTTCTGATATAGCTTGGGGATATTAAATTCATATTTTGCTAATTCAAATATCCACTGATGTGATCTGCAGCTCCCAAACAAATATATGAATTAGAACCTGATTATTCATCAGATTCTGCTCATTTCCCAAAAGTGTAAAGGACTGAAAATACACCAAAGTTCATTTTAAATGAAATTGCCTCCAAATTGTCTAGAGATACATAGAATACAAAATAATACAGTTGGAATGGACTTTAGAGATCTTCTAATTCAACCTCCTGCTTGTATCATGCCAGACAAATGGCTGTCCAATCTTTTCTTGAAAACTTCCAGCGATGGAGTACCCAAAATTTCTGGAGGCAAGCCATTTCATTGATTGATTGTTCTCACTGACAGGAAATCTCTCCTTAAGCTGGAGCTCTCTTTGATAAACGTCTGTCCATCACTTCTTGTCCTGCCCTCAGGTGCTTTGGAGAATCGGGTGACCCCATCTTTTCTGGGACAGCCTCTCAAGTATTGGAACATTGCTATCATGCCACACCCAGTTTTTTGCTTTGTTAGATTAGACATATCCAACTGTTCATCATGTCTTAGCCTCCAGCCTCCTAATCATCCTTGTTGCTCTTCTCTGCACTCTTTCTAGAGCCTCAACATCTTTTTTGTATCATGGTGACCAAAACTGGAAGCGGTATTCCAAGTGTGGCCTTGAACAAAGCAGTACTTTGATACTATCCTTCTGTTGATGCAGCCCAGGGCTATATTAGCTTTTTAATGTCTGCAACACACCACTGGCTCTGTCCATTACTTCTTGTCCTGCCCTCAGGTGCTTTGGAGAATTAGTTGACCCCCTCTTCTCTGTGATAGCCCTCAAGTCCTGGAAGACTGCTATCATGTCATTCCTAGTCCTTCTCTTCATGGACTAGACATACTCAGTTCCCACAATTGTTCATCATATGTTATAGCCTCTAGTCTCCTAGCTGGACATAATGTGAAACATACCACAAGTGACTATAACATCCTGAGCAGGAGACTGAAAAAACTGAGGGCACAAATGGTGCTTTCTTTATTCTTTCTTTTCAAAGGGCATAGCCCAAATATAGAGAGAATACTGGGAACAAGCAACTGGCTATATGAATAATGCCAATAGAAATTGTTGGAATTCTTGAAATATTTCCAAGATGAATTCTTGGCAAGAGATGGGATGCACCTATGAAAGCTAAGAAGAATGTGTTTGGAAGACATCTTGTAGTTCTGATATAGAGAATTACAAATTGAAATTGGTGGGGTAGGAAGAAAACATTGCACTCTCACCAGATATCATCAACAACTGCTGATTCTGTCCCATAAATGGGCTTGACCACTGATTGAAAGATGTTCCGATAATCCGTTTTTACACAGCTTGCTTAGTGCTAGCAATAAATGTTCAGACAAAATTGTGTTTATCAGCTGGTTTGTCAGCAATTTAACCACTGATTTTCCTAGTCTTTTCTGGGATAACACTGAATAAATATAGTCAATTTCTAAGTGATAGCTCTTCAGATTCTGAAAATAGCAAACATGTGCCAATAGACTTCACTTCTTCAGAGTATAGATGCCAAAAGCCTTCAAACTATTATAAGATGTTTTTTTTACTCAGGCCTTTATTTTTTTTGGTTGCTGTACTATGGACTTGTTCCACATTGTCAGTATCCTGACAAAACAGAATAAAACATACAATGTGGTATCAAAGACTGTTGAGAAGTCAAAGAGAGCAAGGATGGTTGCACTACCATTGACCATTGTATCCTTTTGGGCCAGCTGCGGATTTTGGGCTGGGCGGTGCAGTTTTGTGCTGGTTTCGCTCCTTCCTCCAAGGCCGTTTCCTATTGGTGTTGATAGAGAATGAGAAATCCAGCCCACAGTTATTCTTTTGGGGTGTGCCACAGTACTTTCTCCATTCCTTTTTAAAGATGAAGCCACTGATTGAGATAATTCACCACCATAAGTTGAGATATCATCAGTATGCTGATGATACTCAACTTTATATCTCCATCCCTGGTGATCCAACTGATGCTGTTGCTGTCTTCTCCCAATGCCTGGAGACTGTGGGGGCCTGAATGGGGGACAACAGGCTTTGGCTGATTAAATGGCTTTGGGTGCATGGAACTTCAAGACCCAGGACTTTGACAATCTTGGTTCTAGATTAGGTGCAAAACTACCTCAGACAGACCCAGCCCACAACTTGGGGGTTCTTCTGGTCTTGCGACCTGCTTGAAGAGTAGGTGGTGGTCACACCTAGGAGAGCTTCACATAACTTTGTATTGTGCACCAGTTGTGGCATTTCCTGGATCAGGAGTCTCTGCGTTCAGTCACTCAAGCCCTAGACATCTTACATTTGGACTACTCCAATATGCTCTTCATGGGGCTATCCTTGAAGAGCATTTGGAAGCTACAGCTGGTGCAGAGTGCAGTGGCACGGGCAGTTCTTATGGCCCTAGAGTCACCCATGTTACACTACTGCTCTGGGAGCTGCACTGGTTGCCAGTTTGCTTCTGGGTGTAATTCAAGGTGTTGGTTATTACCTTTAAAACTCTGCATGGCATGGGTTCATTTACTTGAGGATCCCCAGTGAGACAGACCTGTCCCACCTGCATTGGCAAAGGGAGCATATGGTGGATCCTGCCAGTCAAGGAAATTTCAGCTGACAGGGTCCAGCCTGACAGGGCCTTCTCTACCATGACTCCTTCCCTTTGGAACATCTTATCCCTTGAGGTGAGATTGGCTCTCACTCTTCTGACCTTCCTCAATAAGAGGTAGCTGTGCCAAGTGGCTTGGGGCCACAGTGGGGGACTATCACACTAGAGGTGTTTGATCAATTAAGAGCCAATCCCACCTCCCCCTGACTCCAGCTCCCTTCCATCCCATCTTGTAACTATGATTTTACTTTGATTGTACTTTCATTTTATTATGATAGGAATATTTTAATGTTTTTATACTGTAAGATAGAACTAATGCATTTGGGTTTTTTTGCCTAAGTGTAAACCCGTTTTTTTTTTCCACCACTGAATTGCATTTTGTTGAATAGGGCCCAGGGTTCAAGTCTGTGAAGATCTTTCTGGATTTCAAGCCTAAAGTGTTGGCTGTTCCCCCAGCTTGGTGTCGTCTGCAAATTTCAAGAGTTCCCCTACTATCCCCTCACTTATTTGTTTTTGAAGATGTTGAAGAGTACTGGGTGTAGGACAGAATCTTAGGATACCCCCTTCATGCTTCCCTCCATGTAAATGTACTTCCACTGAGGACTACACATTGAATGTGGTTGGTCAGCCAGTTACGAATCAATCTGGTAGTGATGCTGTCTATCCCACATTTTTCTATCTTTACCAGGAAATAATTTATCTACTTTGTCAAATGCCCTACTGAGGTTCGAGTATACTATGTCCACAGCATTTCACAAGTCCACTAATTTAGTTGCTTTGTCAAAGAATGCAATAAGGTTTTTCTGGCATGATCTGTTTTTGACAAACCCTCGTTGGCTTCTAGTAATAGCTTGGTTTGTTTCTAGATGTTCACAAAACTGTGTTTGATTATCTTTTCCAGAATCTTCCCAGGTATTGATGGTAGGCTAATTGGTTTGTAGATACATTTTTGTTCCTTTTTTTGAAGATGGGAACCATATCAGCTCTCTTCCAGGCCTCTGCTTGTTCTACAGTGCTCTAGGGTCTTTGAAATATATGGTTCAGTGGTTCTGAAATCATGGTAATCCATTTGATGATTTCAACTCCTCGAGAATGGATAATTATAGTTCTAGTATTCTCTTCTCATTTTCTTGCATATTTTGATTGTATTCCTGTTCTGTCTTTTATGATACTGCTTTGATAGGTTGGCTATTTTTTCCTTTTGTTATAATCAATTTCCTATATTTCACAATCAAATTTGGCAGCATATGGTAAATAGAGATAAAGATATGTATGAACGTGCTGTATTAAAAATTGTTTACATTTTAAACAAAATTGTTTTCCTATTTCTTTACATGAGAAGTATCTGTTATTACATGAGATGATGGAATACTTTGGGCTATAAATTCTTACTTGACAAACAATTTCCACTATAAAGACTACCCACAGCACGTGAAATAGATGTCCCATACCTAGCGATAAAAAACAAAAAAACTATTCTTAACATTTGATTTTAAAATCTTCAACTTAATACATTATCAAGAGAATATGGCTGAAGATCAGGAAAAAATCCTTTTTATGTTGAAATCAATACACAAAACTATTCTTTTAGCATGTAACAAAATAAGAGGCATAAAGGAACAAGATGCCAACTTCTATATACAAACCCAGATCTTGACTACAACCAAAGAACTAACAATGCAGAAAGTAACAGGAGAAGTGGAACAACTAAATACTAAGACAGAGGACCCAACTGACCAACAGATCCAGCCAACAGAAAAATTAGAAAAGAGAGTGACAACGTTGAAAATGGAAAAAAACTTTTTACATAAATCAGAAGAAATTTGAGGAAAAGGAAGAAGAACAGATTGAATGGAAGATAAACTTATCAGGACAATTGTGAGAAATTGGAGTAATAGGGAGGCAATTAAATGAATACAAATGGGCTAGTTTTTCCACAAAAACTGTAATTAAATTGTCTTTCTTATTTCAAATAATACATATAATAATAGAGGGAGAACTGTTTGAGGATTCAAAAATATTGACATGGAAGGTTAGTTGGCAAAGGAAAAAAAACAGAGTAAGGCTGAAAGAAACTAGGGTTTTGATTTATTAGAGGGGATTTCATACTACTGATTAGAGGGTTGAATATGGTGGAAAATAGATAATTTTTAGAAAATAAAGTAACATTATAATTGAATAGGTAAGATGTGTAATAAGATTAATAGACTTTTGGTTTAATATGGTGGAAAATAGATAACTTTTAGAAAATAGAATAAGATTATATGCAAATAGATAAGATGTGTATTTAGAATATTAGATTTTGTTATAAAAAGGGGGAAATGTAGAAGTTGAAATAAGGGAAACTCTGGTCAACTAAAGCTTGGAAATTATAATATACCAAATGTTAATTTGAATATTGATGGGAAATTAAAGCCTGGAGAAAAAAGCAATAATAGGACATTGATTGTATATAACGATTGAAAGACTGGAAACCAGAGATCTTCCTGCTGGGTATTTTAAATAGAAAATATAGTAAAGAAATACGGTACTTAATCTTACATATAACAACGGCAGCAAGAATAGTTTACGCACAGTTCTGGAAAAATGAGAATATACCATCAGAGGAAGAAGTGATAAGGAAAATCTTAGACTGTGCGGAGATGGACAAATTAACAAAAGAGATAAAAGAAAAGGAAGACACAGAGTATTATGTAATATGGAATAAGTGGTATGATTGGTTGGAGAGTAGAAATAATAAATGAAAATAAACATGGAAAGGTCAAGAAAGGGAAAATGTGTGTATAATAATGTATAATAATGTATAGTAATAATATGTATTATTCTAAGTATGAAGTATAGTATGAAGGAAGAAAATGGAAATAAGAAATAATGGGACAACAAGGACAAATATTTTTTAAAGAAGAATAAGGGGGGGAAAGGTAAATAATAGAAGATTACCGTTACGAAATTGCTGTTTAAAAAAAAAAAAGGAGTATACACTGTGTGTTTATGTGTGTTATGTTTTGTTGTTTTAAAAAAATAAAAAAATTAAAAAATTAAAAAAAAAAAAGGATTGAATGCAAACACTATTAAGATATGTATAAGCTAAAAATTATTGATAAATGTAACAAAGATGGTTTTACTTAGTTGATAATAATAAGAACTATATTAGCCCAATATAAGATAGTAGATATTAAGGGAAAAAGAGAGGAAATATCTGAAGTTGTAACTTGAGATTTGTGCTAAAGATTTATGTATGTTATTGAACTATTGATTACCCAGTCACCACGTTGCTTTTTAAATGTTTAATTGGAAAATTAGAAAAAATAATAAAATATTATGAAAAAAAACAATAAAATTCAGTGTAGAAAAAAATAAGGTTTTTCACTTAGGCAAGAACAACCAAATGTACAGGTATAGATTCGATACAAATTACCTGGCTTAATAGCAGTAACTGTGAGAGGGATCTTGGAGTTCTAGTGGACAATCATTTAAACATGAGTTAGTGTGCAGTGGCAGCCAAAAAAGCCAATGTAAGGCTAGGTTGCATTAGCAGAGGGATAAAATCAAGAAAACATGAAGTATTAGTATTGCTTCATAAAGCCTTAGTAAGATCTCACTTAGAATATTGCATCCAGTTTTGGTCACCTTATTATAGAAAAGATGTTGAGACTCCGGAAAGAGTGCAGAGAAGACCAACAAAGATAATTAGGGGGCTGGAGGCTAAAACATATGAAGAATGATTGCAAAAAATTGGGTATGTCTAGTCTAGTGAAAGAAAAACTGGGATGACATGATAGCAGTAGTCCAACATTTGAGGGGCTGCCACAAAGAAGATGGGGTCAACCTAAAGGCAAGACAAGAAACGATGGAAACTAATCAAGGAGAGAAGCAACCTAGAACTAAGGAGACATTATAAATGAAAGCAAATGCACATGCCCCAGGATAATGTTGCAGGATCCAATCTGAGTCGGTCACCGGGACCATAGGTTTAGTCTTCCGAACTTTTGGACTTGTGCTGGAGTCTAACCTCAGGAAACCTTTCTCTCTACTGGAAAATATAGAGAGAAGTTCCTTGAGGATGAGCTTCAGTATGAATCTGAACGCTCGGAAGACTAAACCTCTGGTCCCAGTGACTAACCCAGATTGGATCCTAAGGAGAAATTTCCTAACAGTGAGAACAATTAACCAGTGGAATGGCTTATCTTTAGAAATTGTGGGTGCTCCATCACTGGAGACTTTTAAGAAGAGACTGGACAGCCACTTGTCTGGAACGATATAGGGTTTCCTGCTTCAGCAGGCGGTTGTATTAGAAGACCTCCAAGGTCCCTTCCATTTCTGTTATTCTGTTAATACAATTTTAAGAAAATGTATCTTACCTGTGTCACCTGTCAGTTGAACTTTGAGAAGAGTGTTATACCGGTGCCTTAAAATAGCTCAGTTGAAATCTGAGCTCTTATTCATATAACTTGAGAGATGACTAAACGGTCTACTCAGGATGTGTATAGATTTGCCTAACCCCACCCCTCTACACTTTAAGGAATGTGATTGATGTTTTTTCCCACTGACAGGTGATACACAATTGGGAGAGAAATCAGAACTGGGGAATCCATTAATACTTTCTTAAACTTATTCTGCATTAAAATTGTAAGGGCAACACTGCTGACTGGGTTTGCTTTTAAGATAAAATAGGGTCTGTCTGTTGCTTCTGCTGTTCATTTGGGAATTAGGGAGGGGGACTGTCTTTGGAGATGGGATGGACTCCTTCTCAGCTGGTTTTCACCAGGTTCCAAGACTGTCGTGCCCTGAGTGTGAACTGTTATCTGCCTAGCACCTCAGCATTCTCAAAACATCTTCTCAGCATCATATTGACTGCCAGTGAACTGGTCAGAGGAGTTGGGATTGGGAAAACGAAAGAAGTGTTTTATGCTTTGCGTGAGACCTTCAGATTCTGCCTGACTACTGCATCCAGTTTTTCTCAGTAAAAGTTCTTTTGTTTCAAATCAAGGGATTCAGGAGTCTTACTTTCCTGAGGAGGTTGACTGGGGCAGGTCTGACATTAGGCGCAATCTGCAGTACTGGTCAACCCGGAGAGATCTGCCATTCTACCGTGGGGACCATGCACACGATGTCAGCTCAAGGCAGTGACCAGGAGGAAGCCAAAAGTTGGGGGAAAGCCTCCTCCAGGATTTCCCCCGGGCTGGACCTCTCTGAATGGATGGAAGTTGGGAGCCTGGGTGACTCATCGAGACCCAGGTGATCCATAGGCATCAGGAAGAAGGAAGACTGGGAAGGAAGGGCCAAGGGAGTGACCCTCACCTGTGGTAGCTTTGGAGCCTGGCAACAGGAGAAGCAACCACAGCTGGAAGAGCTCAAGGATGAGGAGGCAGGTGGAGAACCCAACCATGCAGACCTGATGATGAAGCAAGCCATGAATTCATGATGAATGCCTTGCAAGCCCTTAAGTTGCACGAGTCCCTTGCCAAGGCCGCTGCCAGCGAGGCCCGACAGACCCAAGCAGAGGATGACGATAGGAGAGCATCATTGACAGCCACTATGCCAGATGCCTCGGCAACCCCAGCCACCACTACCGCAGTCGCAGGAGCAGCACCGAGGGGGACCGCCAGAGCTACTGCCCCAGCCGGAGCTGCACCAGCCAGGGGGAAGAATCGGAAGACCCCTACCCCTTGGGGTGAGGTTCGATGGGGACCCTCAGCAACTGGGGCTCTTCTTGGCCCACATCCTGATTTACATGTAGGAGTATGGCCCCAAGATACCTACTGAATGAGCTAAGGTGAGGAGCGTTACTCTGGCATTGGAAGGAGCCACCACACACTGGATGGTTACACCACAATGAAAATGCTTCCAAACTGAGGAATTTCAACCGCTTCGTGGCAGCGCTCTGTCGATGATTTGAAGACCCCTTGGCTGATCACAAAGCGAGAGACCACATAAAGACCATCTGCCAGGGTCGTAGAGGGGTGGCAGAATACACCAAAAAATTCCAGGATCTGGTGTGTTAGCTCACCGACTGACCACAAGACATCCTCATCAGCTGCATTTCAAGGTCCCCCTACCCACCCTTCATGGCTGGTATGATTTGGTTGAAGAAGTGGAGATCGGCAAGGCATGCAACAGGTACCGCCTGAGATGAGGGTGGAAAAAGTCACCTCCGGAAAAGAGAGAGACAGCAAAGCTGCAGAACCCACAACCACGCTCAACCACTTGTTTCAAGTCTGGTCTGGAGGGGCATCGGGCAGCAGAGTGCAAGACCGAGTGACCTGCCAAGAAGGCCTGCCCCGGTTCTTCTGGGAAAACAATTAAACCACCACAATAATCCCAAGAAATGGCACTGAAAAGGGTGGAGATCGTTGAGTTCACCTCATCTCCAAAAAGTGGCAAGGGAACTCCAATCCTGCCGACTGAAGGCCACGGTCTGAGCGACACTGACACCAATGATGGCCCCCTTGGTAAGTGGCCCGATGACACCAGTAACAGTCCCCATAGAACTAATTATCCAATCATTGGGGCTAAAAGCCAATCTATCAGCCCAACCCTAGTAGAAAAATTTGGGATATGATTAAAACAACTGAAGCATTCTGCCAGCTAGATGGATCTGTAGCAGGAGGCATCCCAGCAACGTTTGCACTGAGCCCATAGAAATGTGGATGGGGGGGCCATACCAAGACTCTAAGCTTTATAGTAGCTCCCGGAATGGAGCGCCCTTTGGTACTAGGGTTGGCCTGGCTCAAGAAGTGGAACCCTTATGTAAATTGGAGGAAGGGGCTGGTGAAAATCTGACAAGCCTGCCCAGCGCATGGCCTGGAGCAAGTTCAGGAAGCTATTCTAGCAGGCTGTGAGGCAGCAGTCGCAGTGCAAGAGCAGGGAAAAGACCTTGGCTCTATCCCTAAAGAATACTGGGACTTGAAGGAGGTGTTCAGTAAAAAGGAGTCAGATGAGCTTCCCCCTCACCGACTGACAGACTGTGCTATAGAGATTTTACCAGGGGCTAAACTACCTAAGCCAAAACTCTACTTGACCCCAAGAGAACTAGAGGAATTGCATTATTTCATTGATAAGAACCTTGCCCATGGATTTATCCAGCCAGCGCAACCCTGGGTGGCTGCCCCAGTTTTGTTTTGGGGGAAAAAAGGATGTGTGTGGACTATAGAGGGTTAAATGGGGTGTGCACGGAGAACATTTACTCCTTGCCTCTAATGAAGGTCATGCTAGCCCACTTGGCAAAGGGCAAGATTTTTACTAAGCTGGAGGTACAGGAGGCGTACTGTCATGTGAGAATCAAAGAGGAGGACAAGTGGAAAACCACTTTTAATTGACCATTAGGGTTTTTTCAGTTTAAAGTCCTCCTTTTTGCCCTCCAGAGCTCTCTGGCCATTTTCATGCAGCTAATTAATGAGGTATTGCATGAGCACTTATATAAAGGAGTGCTGGTGTGCTTAGACAACATATTGATTAACACCGAGATGAAAGGTGAGCACGTGAAATTGATGAAAGTGGTAGTCAAGAAACTAAAAGCTGCTAAGCTGTATGCCAAGGTCTCCAAATGCGAGTTCCATCAGAGTAAAATAGACTACTTAGGCTACCGCATATTGCACCGAGTTGAGATGGACCTCCAAAAGATCCAGGTGGTACTGGACTGGCCTCCACCCTGCACCAGAAAGCAATAGTAAAGCTCCTAGGCTTCGCCAATTTCTACTGCCAGTTTATCCCATCTTTTACCCAGATTGCACTACCCATCACTAATTTTTTAAAGACAAAGGAGAAGACAAGCCCAAGCCTAGTCAACCTTTAAAATGGACTATGGCGTGTCAGGCAGCGTTTGAGAAATTTAAATGCTTATTTGCAGCCGAACCTGTCCTAAAACACCCAGATCTAATCACCCTATTTATCATTCAGGCAGACGCTAGTTATGTGGCAGTAGGGGCTGTACTTTGCAACAAAATGAGCAAGGGAACCCACAACCCTGTGCCTACACATCTAAAAAACTGTCAGAGGCTGAACCAAGATGGGTGGTTTGGGAAAAGGAGGCTTACACCATGTGCTGGGCACTCTTAACATGTAGGCACTTGTTTGAAGGGAGCAAGATGCCTTTAGAGGTGTGGACCCACCACAAAAACCTAGAGGCACTGAAAAACCCATGGAAGCTGTTGCCCAAACGAGTTCAATGGGCATAGTAGTTCAACCAGTTTGACTTTACGCTACCTCCCAGGGAGGGAGAGTTTTCTGGCTGACGCCCTATCACAAATGCCTCAGTATAACTGTACCAAGTCAGACATTGTCAAACTGTTAATCCCATCATGCCAGCTGGCTGCTCCAGTTACAACCAGAGCATAAGTGAGAGAGAAGCCTCAGATAGATAACAACATAACAGCAGTTCTTAAAGCATCAATACAGGAAGACAAGTGGTTTCAAAATCACAAAAATGAATGTTCCATACGGGACAGTCTAGCCTGGGTGGGAGCAAAATTGTATGTATCAGACAGTCAAAGTTTACTGGTCCAGGTTAAAGTCATAATTCAAAAACTGCTGGGCATTTTGGTTTTGTAAAAACTTTACATTTAATTAAAAGACAGTTTTGGTGGCCGTTCTTAAAAAGGACATTGACTGCTATGTTTCAAGTTGCCCAATTTGTGCCTCTAGCAAGTGGGGGCAGGGAAAAGTCCCAGGGCTCCTCCAACTGGTGGCTGAGCCAACAGCACCATGGAGAGAAATCTCCATGGATTTCATGGTGGAACTCCCAGAAAATTCAGGAAATATGTTTATATGGGTTATAATTGATTTGTTTTCCAAGCAGGTACATTTTGTCCCATGCCAAAAAATTCCCTCAGCACATGCACTAGCCAAGCTTTTTGTACAACATATCTACCAACTGCACGAAGCTCCACAATACATAATCTCTGATAGGGGGGTGCAATTCCAAGTTCTGGCAAGTGTTCCTAAATCTTCTTGGGACCGATCAAGGGCTTAGCTCCAGTCACCACCCCCAAACTAATGGGGCATGCGAACGCGTGAACTCAGTATTGGAATAGTACCTCAGATGCTACATTAATTATCAACCGGACAACTGGACAGACCTATTACCATTTGCGTAGGTGGCATACAATAATTTGGTACATAGTAGTACAGAGTTCACCCCTTTCAAAGTGGCTACAGGACAAGACTTTACTCCCATGCCTGAGCTGCCTTTGAATGATCCCCCTGTGCCTTCTTTAAAAGAATGAGTCTTTTAAAAGAATGCTATCAGCATAGAGAGTATGTACCCCCTTCCCTTAATGAAGGACATGTTGACCCACCTGGCAAAAGGGAATTTTTTTACAAAGTTGGATTTAAGAGAGGCTTATTACCAAGTCTGTATTAAGGAGGAAAACGCCTTCAATTGCCCCCTGGGAAGCTTCCAATTCAAAGTGTTGCCTTTTGGACTACAAGGGGCCCCTGCTGTATTTATGCAGTTAATCAACCAGGTGCTCCATGATCATTTGTACAAAGGGGTTTTAGTTTATTGTGATGACATTCTCATTTACACTGAGACTATGGAAAAACACATTAAATTGGTCCGCGAAGTGTTGAGGAAACTACTGAGAGCTAAACTGTACACAAAGCTTTCTAAGTGTAAGTTTCACCAGACATGCCTTGACTATCTAGAGCAGACATATCAAACTCGCGATGTCAGGTGATGTCACGCAACGTATCGGGACTGTTTTGCCATTGCCAGCAATGGGATGGGCGCGACTTCCGCGTAACGCATCCGGCCCATGGGACGGCAGTTTGACACCCCTGATCTAGAGTACCGAATTTCAAATGAGGAAATAGAAATGGACCCTGCAAAAGTAAAAGCTGTGTTGGAATGGCAACCCCCTCACACCCATAAATAGCTTCAAAGCTTTGGGGGGTTTGCTAACTTTTACCACCAATTTATCCCCTCTTTTGCAAAGATAGCCATGCCGATAACTAACTTACTGAAAATGGGGAAAGGGGGGGAACCCCCCAACCTTGTCAGCCATTGCCATGGTCTCTGGAATGCCAAGCTGCATTCGAGAAACTAAAAAGACTCTTTGCAGCCGAACCTGTTCTCAAGCACCCTGAAAAGCAATTCATCATTCAAGCTGATGTGAGTGACGTGGCTGTGGGTGCTGTCCTCTTATTAAAAAAAAACATAGGGAGGAATTACAACCCTGTGCTTACACTTCCCGAAAGCTGACTGACACAGAGAGGAGATGGGCCATTTGGGAGAAGGAGGCTTTTGCAGTACAATGGGCATTACTAACATGGAGCCACTTCTTGGAATGGGGGGAGATACCTTTTGAAGTGTGGACTGATCACAAAAATTTGGAAGCTCTGAAAACCCACCGTAAATTATCCCCGAAACAAATCCAGTGGGCTCAATACTTCAACCGTTTCAGTTTTACCTTAAAGTATCTTCCAAAGGGTTAGAATTTTTTGGCTGATGCTTCAGTTCAAAAGCCACTGAGAGGAAATTATTAATTCTCTCATTCCTCTAATGCAGGGGTCCCCAACTCCCGGGCCATGGACCAGTACCAGTCTGCGGCATGCCAGCAACCAGTCTGTACAAACAAGCAAAGCCGCATCCGCGGGATGCAGGCAGCACACAAAACCACACATCCTCCAGTCCGCAGAAAAACCTCTCTCCACAGAACCGGTCCCTGGTGCCCAAAAGGTTGTGGATCTCTGCTCTAACACAATCTGCCTCTCAAATAACTACTAGAGCTCAATTGTGAAAGCAATCCACCGGTCCTGATGATCGCTTACTGAAAAGACTTAAAGAGCAATTAGAGACTGACATTTGGTTCAAGGACAATAAATCTCTAAACCCTTCGGGGAGGGCTGGCCTGGAAGGGTTCTAAGCTATACCTCCTGAGTGCCCTCAGAATCCAAGCCCTTCAGCGCAGTCATGATGCAAAGCAGGCCGGTCACTTGGGGTTCTTGAAAACATTACATTTGGTGCGAAGGCAGTTTTGTGGCCAGGTATGAAAAAGGACATTGAGAGCTATGTGAAAAGCTGTGCTACCTGCGCTGCTATGAAGAAATGTCCTGGGCTGGATCCAACCTCAAGAGGCATGCAGAAGTCCCCCCCCCAACCTCCGTTCCTGGTGCAAACGGCTAGGAAAATGCCTCCGAGGCTTGGATCAGGCCCTTGGAAGCTCCATTCCAGGCAGCAGCAGCTTGGAGCAGTCCTCCGAGAGCTGGATCCAACCTCCAGAGGCATGCAGAAGCCTCTCCCGGCCTCCATTCCAGGCCACTTAGAGGAGGGCTCTGAGGCTCCGGGGACAACGGGGTCACTTTCTCCCCCAGCACGGCGAGCTCCGGCGGGCTGGATGTGGGTGTGAGGGGCCTGGCCTTCTCCCTCAGTTGAAGGCTTCAGGCTTGTTGTCAGGCAGAAAGGAGATGGGGGCAGGAGCAGGAGACAGGCACCTTTCGCATAGAGAATGAAAGTGCACAGAAGCGTTCCCTGGCCTCAAATCTAGGCAGCAGCAGGAACCGCAGCAGAGAGGAGACAGATCTTTTCCAGGTGAGTCCAGCATGGCAGGAAGGGAGGGAGAAGCATGCGGTCGGGGAGGCCTTGGGGGCCTGTTCCAGCACTAGACCCTCCATGGCCTTCCCCACCCTGAGATACCTCATTCACTTAACAAGCTGCACATGTTTTAACGAGCAAGGGAATGATTTTGTACCTCGAACGTGATTCACACTACGAGTTTTCGAGTTACGAGTGGAATGGGCAGGCTCCATTACACTCGTAACTCGAGGACTACCTGTAGTGAAAGTTTTTGTTTCCTTGGCAAACTTTCCCCTATAAAAGATGAATTTCTGAATTTATTTTTCCCTATAGTATGTGATAAGCTTGTCAAAATGATTAGCAGATAGAACTTTCCCATTCTTTTAGAACACAAAAGTAGAATAATGTAGTTTATCAGAGTACACATAGTAAACATTACTCAGCCTCTTAACAGTTTTTCTTAAAATTTTATGACTCTCTCAGAAATACAGTGTTTGTAAGTGAAAATATGAAGTGATATAAAAACGATCAGTGAAATATCGGATATTAACAGTCCCCAAACAAACAGTAAAAACACAACTAACAAAAAACTTTCTTCCTATTTCATTATAGTAAATGGTGTAATGAATTTTCAAGCTCCTGGAAAACCAAAGCCTATAAAATCTGAACAGAATCCAGTTCAGATGTTCATTGGAGTACTATAGCTTGGAAATATTATGAAGATTGTCCCCGTGCTGTTGTTAAGAACCCTGGAGGAAACTGATTAACAGTCAGGCTTCAGATCAGGATTTAATACTGAGACAGTTTTGGTTGCTGTGATCTGTGGCAGAACTGGGATGGACGTGGTGCATTTATTTTTATGCTACTTACCTTTTCATAGCTTTTGATACCATCAACCATGGTATCCTTGTGAATCAGCTCTGTGGGTTGTGGAATGAGGGGCACATTTTATGGTGGTTTTCTTTCTTTCTCTGGTACTGGTTGCAATCAATGTTGGTTGATGAGGAGAGATTGTTCCTTGGCCCCTCATTTGTGCTACAGGGTTCTTCTCCTTTTCAGTAACTACAAGAAACCTATACAGGTAGTCCTTGCTTAACAACCATTCATTCAACAGCTATTGGAAGTTATGACCCAGTCCTCAAAGTTACAACCATTGCAGCACCCCTGCAGTCATGTGACCAAAATTTGAGCAGAACAGAGGGCAGAGACAGGAGGAGGAGATAGGTGTGTGTGGGGGAATTGAAGAGGAATCAGGATTGGGAGGGAACCACTAAAGTGATGCAGTCATGCATTATCACACTTTATGACTGCTTTGCTTAGTATAGAAGTTCCAGTCCCAATCACCATTGTTAATGGAGAAGTACCTGTAAAGCCCTGGTTATCTACCTGTCTCACATAGTATCTGTCCAACTGGTTCAATCTGACAAGATTGGCGCACTTCATGTACCATCAATTAAACAGTGCCACCTTTCGGGATCTTAGAACCATGACTCCTCTGTAGGAGTGCTGGTCCTCTGGATAGAAGCTCCTCCTAGATTGAGGTGGCTCCCACCCTACTGGTTGTAAGGACCCACTTCAATCCCACATCTTAAGAAAGCAGAACTTTTGGAGATGGCCTCCTCCAATAGGAACTTTTATTAAGAGTAGTTGATAGCAGGCATAATAGACAGGATCTGAGGGATTCCTTTACAGATTGATACTTTAAAGTGTCCCCAAGCAAACCCCACCCCACAGTTCATCCGGACAGTTCAGACCGGCCAATCCCCGGGTGTTAGGTCCATCATGGGAAAGGGGAGATAACATCAGTCCGGCTCCAGTTGTAGCACAATGTTCAAACAGTTCTTCGCACCTCCTTTTGAGACCGGAGAAATAAGCCAGGCTCCGGAGGTTTGTATTTCTTTCCCCCACCTTTTCCTAGCTGCCAGGTTAGGGAGAAGAAAGTTCAGAGAGATGTATAGTGCAGGAGGCAAATTGTTACATTGTAATGGGCAGCAGACACAGAAGCAATAAACAAAAGGTTACATTGTAGCGAATAGAGGAAGTGAAAGCAATAACCCCGCAGGCATATCCCCCCTCCCCCTTGGGAGTATGGCAGAACCCAAGGGAAGGTGAGATTTGGTTTCAGATCACAGGAGATAGATAGAAATGAAATATAAATGGGTTCTGACATCCTGCCCCTCTTAAAAATAGGAGAGATCCACCTGTAGAGAAATAAACAGGTATAGAGGTTAGTCTGGTTTGTTGGGATATTCTGTATGAAACTTTTTTAGTAGTTTAGGTGCTCTGACGTGACGTTTATGGACCCACTCATTTTGGGAGGAGGGAAGGTGTTTCCATGCTACTAGGTATTGAGTTGCCCCGTGATGCTTCCTAGAATCTAGGATTTCTTTTATCTCGAAGTGTTGTTCTCCTTCAACCATGATTGGAGGTGGTGGGGGGGATTTTTGGCCGTAAGGGCGACTGTTGTTCTCGTTTCAGCAAGCTGCAGTGAAAAATTGGGGGTATTTGCCTGAGGTTTTTGGGTAGCTCTAATTCTACTGTTACTGGGTTTATGACTCTTTTAATTGGAAAAGGTCCTATATATTTTGGTCCAAGTTTTTTACAGGGTTGTAGGGATTTTAAGTATTTTGTAGACAAATATACCATTTCTCCTACAATGAATGGTATGGGTTCGACTCTCTTTTTATCTGCTTGTGCTTTGTATGCTTGCCTAGCTTCGTCTAAGGCTTTCCTAACTACTGGCCAGGTGTTTTTTAATTGTGCCATCCATTCTTTCAGCGATGGGATTGCCGGTTCGTTTGGGATTAGTTCTGGCATAGGGTTGAAACTTTGACCGGTGGCTATTTGAAAGGGAGTGTAGCCTGTGCTGGAGTGGACTGCTTTATTGTAAGCAACTTCTGCAAAAGGGAGTAGGTCCGTCCAATTCGTTTGCTGGAAATTAATAAAGCATCTTAAGTATTGCTCAAGTACTGAGTTAGAACATTCTAACTATCATTGCATTGAGGATGACAGTCCCTGAGTGGTTCCTAAGAGGGATAAAAATTCCTTCCAAAATTCTGATGATAAACTGCAGTCCCCTATCAGATATTAGTTTCGCTAAGGTTTTTGCGGTGGGAATCTTTTGGCAAGGGATAAAGTGTACTTGTTTGGAAAACAGGTCCGTAACCATCCAGATGACAGTGTTTCCATTGCTTTCTGGTAATTCCACTATAAAATCCATGGATATTTCTTTCCAGAGGGCTGAGGGGTTCACCACTGGTTGTAGCAGTCCGGGCGATTTCCCTTGCAACCTCTTAGCAGCTGCGCAAGTTGGGCAGCTGGCCACGTAACTTTCTATGTCCTTTTTCATGGACGGCCACCAAAATTGCCTTTTAATTAAATGTAATGTTTTTACAAATCCAAAATGCCCTGCTGATTTTGTATCATGGCATAGCTGCATGAAAGTGATCCTCTGGGTGGCTGGTGTATATAACTTCTCCCCCACCCATGGCAGTCCGTCCTTGATCGTGCACACATGTCTATTTTTCACTGAGGATTCTCCCTTCATTCTTAGTTGGTTTGTGAGGTAGGGCTATTTGGGCGAACGAAGGGATGAACTGGCGGTAAAAGTTTGCGAAGCCCAGGAAACTTTGCAGTTGCTTCCTGGTGCGGAGTGGAGCCCATTCTAGTACTGCCCTGACTTTCTCGGCGTCCATTTCAATGCCCTGTGGGGAGATGCGATAGCCCAGGTAGTCTATTCTTTCCTGGTGGAATTCGCATTTTGATAGTTTGGCATATAGGTGTGCAGCTTGCAGTTTCTTTAAAACCGCTCTGACTAGGTTGATATGCTCCTCTTTGGACTCGGTAAAGATAAGGATGTCGTCTAGATAAACCAGGACCCCCTTAAATAGATGCTCCCTTAGTACCTCGTTGATTAATTGCATAAATATTGCGGGGGCCCCTTGTAGTCCAAATGGCAAAACTTTGAATTGGTAGCACCCCATTGGGTAATTAAATGCGGTTTTCCATTCGTCCCCTTCCTTAATCCTAATGCGGTAATACGCTTCCCTTAAGTCTCGTTTGGTGAAAATTCTTCCTTTCGATAGGTGGGATAACATGTCCTTCATGAGGGATAGGGGGTATAGATTACTTTCGCTGATTGCATTCAGGGTGCGGTAATCCATGCACAAGCGTAAAGTGCCGTCCTTCTTTTCTCTAAAGAGGACCGGGGCGGCTACTTTAGGTTTGGCAGGTTCGATAAATCCCCTTTCTAGGTTTTTATGAATCTTTACATCTCCTCCTTCTCTTTGGGCTCATGGAGTATAGTCTGGGCTTCGGGAGTTTTGTCCCGGGTTTGAATTTTATGGCACAATCCATGGGTCGGTGAGGAGGGAGCTCATCCGCCCGTTCTTCACTGAAAACTTCAGCGAGGTCTCGGTATTCCTCCGGTATTTTGGATAACCCCTTTTCTTCTCCCACTGATGCTTTCTTCATTCCTGGGCTTGATGGGGCTCTTTGGGGTGTTAGGTTCGCACAGTCCCCCTTTGGGAAATTGAGTTATGCCGTCCTCCAATTTACCCAGGGTTTCCATCTCTTCAGCCACTCCAGCCACTCACTGGGCATTCCATGCCTGGGGTCACTACAAATGTTATGTCTTCCTCGTGGTTCCCTAGGGTTAGGTGGATTGGTAAAGTGGCTAGGGTAGCTGGCACCCCCCCCTGCTATGGACCTATCTAACTGGCCGAACAAGATCTGTTGTTTCAGTCTCCTCACCGGGATGCCCAAGTTTCCCACTAGCTTTGTGCTATGAGGCAGCGGGTGTAGCCAGAGTCTATTAAAGCTTTTACTTTGACAGCTTCGGGCATGGAGGGGGCTAATATAATCACTGTCTTGAGGATGGGTGCGATGGGTCCATTTACCAGGGGTTCACCCTCCGAGCTGTCGTCTGAGGTATCAGCCGCCCCTGCGGTGTAGGCCGGAGTTCCTTCCCCATGCTTGGCAGGGAGCGGGGACTCCACAGCCTGTCGCCCTCATGGCGGGTTCTCGTGGCTTGGCTGTGGACTTCCCTGATTTCCTGGCCAGTGATCGGTCTGGCTTGCATTGAGGGGCTTTTGAGCGGCACTCTAAGGCGTGATGCCCCTCTCTCCCGCATTTGAAGCAGCCTGTTGGCTTCTTGGTCATGGCCGGTGGTTTTTCTGGTTCGCGTATCGGCTCAGGAGGCGAGTGGCCCCATGATTTTCCTGGGCTGTATCTCTTCAGTAGGTCGATCTCTGCTTCTTCTGCCAGGACATACCATTCGTCGAGTTGACGTGGGTCTCCTCGAGGCAGGCACGCATCATATAGGTCATAGTTTAAAATGGCTAAGCAGGATGTCTTCCGGCCAGTTCTTGTTATTGTTTTCAGGTTCATTGTTGAGTCATTGGTTCCCACATGTAGGAGAAGAAAGGGGTAGTAATCCGTGGGGTTGATTATTTTATTAAGGTACTCAGTTACATCTTTGATTTTTGCTCCAGGAAGACTATATACCTATATGTATCAACATAACGTGAAGTCTTAGTGCCGCTTTATCCTGCTTTGGTCAGCCCTCACTTGGAATACTGCATCCAATTTTTGTCACCATGATACATAAAGATGAGTGTAGACAGCGGGCAGAGAAGAGCAATAAGGATGACTAGGGGGCTAGAGGCTAAAATATATGATGAACAGTTGCAGGAACTGAATATGTCTAGTCTAACGAAACGAAGGTCTGGGAGTGATATGATAGCAGTCTTCCAATATTTGAGGGGTTGTCACAGAGAAGAGGGTGTCAACCTATTATCCAAAGCAAATGAGAGCAGGACAAGTAATAAAAGAAGGAAATTTATTAAGGAGAAATCCATCCTAGAACTAAGGAGAAATTTCCTGACAGTGAGAAAAATTAATCAGTGGAATGGCTTGCCTCCAGAAGTTGTTGGTGCTTCATTACTGGAGATTTTAAGGAAGAGATTGGATAGTCGTTTGTCCAGAATGGCATAGGCTGTCCTGGTTGAGCAGGGGGTTGGACTGTTGTTGTTAGTTGTGAAGTCGTGTCCAACCCATCACGACCCCATGGACAATGTTCCTCCAGGTCTTCCTGTCCTCTACCATCTTCTGGAGTCCATTTAAGCTCACCCCTACTGCTTCAGTGACTCCATCTAGCCACCTCATTCTCTGTCATCCCCTTCTTCTATTGCCCTCAATCTTTCCCAGCATTAGGCTCTTCTCCAGTGAGTCCTTCCTTCTCATTAGGTGGCCAAAGTATTTGAGTTTCAACTTCAGGATCTGGCCTTCTAAAGAGCAGTCGGGGTTGATCTCTTCTAAGACTGACTGGTTTGAACGCCTTGCAGTCCAAGGGACTCGCAGGAGTCTTCTCCAGCACCATAGTTCAAAGGCTTCAATTCTTTTGCGCTCAGCCTTTCTTATGGTCCAACTTTCACAGCCATACATTGCAACTGGGAAAACCATGGCCTTGACTATACACACTTTTGTTGGCAGGGTGATGTCTCTGCTTTTTAGTATGCTGTCTAGATTTGCCATAGCTTTCCTCCCCAGGAGCAAGCGTCTTTTAATTTCTTGGCTGCAGTCCCCATATGCGGTGATCTTGGAGCCCAGGAAAATAAAATCTGTCACTACCTCCATTTCTTCCCCATCTATTTGCCAGGAACTGAGAGGGATGGATGCCATGATCTTGGTTTTCTTAATGTTGAGTTTCAAGCCAACGTTTGCACTCTCCTTCTTCACCCACATCAAGAGGCTCTTTAGTTCCTCTTCACTTTCTGCCATTAAAGTGGTATCATCTGCATATCTTAGGTTGTTGATATTTCTCCCGGCAATCTTAATTCCAACTTTTGATTCATCTAGCCCTGCCTTTCTCATGATGTGCTCTGCATATAAGTTAAATAGGCAGGGTGACAGTATACAGCCTTGCCAGACTCCTTTCCCAATTTTGAACCAATCAGTGGTTCTGTGTCCAGTTCTCACTGTTGCTTCTTGACCCGCATATAGGTTTCTCAAGAGACAAATAAGATGGTCTGGTACTCCCATCTCTTTAAGAACTTTGTTGTGGATCACAATTTGTTGTGATCCACACAATCAAAGGCTTTAGCATAGTCAATGAAGCAGAAGTAGATGTTTTTCTGGAACTCCCTAACTTTCTCCATGATCCAGCGTATGTTGGCAATTTGATCTCTAGTTCCTCTGCCTCTTCGAAATCCTGCCTGTACTTCTGGTAGTTCTCGATCCACATACTGCTGGAGTCTAGCTTGTAGGATTTTAAGCATAACTTTACTAGCATGTGAAAATAGTTCAATGGTGCGATAGTTTGAACATTCTTTGGCATTGCCTTTCTTTGGAATTGGAATGTAAACTGACCTTTTCCAATCCTGTGGCCACTGTTGAGTTTTCCAAATTTGCTGGCAAATTGAGTGTAGTACTTTTACTGCATTGTCTTTTAATATTTTGAATAGCTCAGCTGGAATACTGTCACCTCCACTAGCTTTGTTGTTGCTCAGATTTCCTAAGGCCCATTTCACTTCACATTCTAGGATGTCTGGCTCGAGGTCAGTGACCACCCTATCGTGGTTATCAGGGATGTTAAGCTCGTTCTTGTATAGTTCTTCTGTGTAGTTTTGCCACCTCTTCTTAACCTCTTCTGCCTCTGTTAGGTCCCTGCCATTTTGATCCTTTATCATGCCCATCTTTGCATGAAATGTTCCCTTCATATCTCCAATTTTCTTGAAGAGATCTCTGGTCCTCCTATTCTATTGTTTTCTTCTATTTGTTTGCACTGTTCATTTAAGAAGGCATTCTTATCTCTTCTAGCTATTCTCTGGAATTCTGCATTTAATTGGGTGTATCTTTCTCTTTCTCCCTTACCTTTCGCTTCCCTTCTTTCCTCAGCTATTTGCAAAGCTTCCTCAGACAGCCATTTTGCTTTCTTGCATTTCTTTTTCTTTGGGATGGTTTTAGTTGCTACCTCTTGTACAATGTTGCGAACCTCCGTCCATAGTTCTTCAGGCACTCTGTCTATCAGATCTAATTCCTATTTGTCACCTCTACTGTATATACATCAGGGATATGATTTAGTTCATACCTGAGTGGCCTAGTGCTTTTCTCTACTTTCTTCAATTTAAGCCTAAACTTTGCAACGAGAAGCTCACGATCTGAGCCACAGTCAGCTCCTGGTCTTGTTTTTACTGACTGCATAGAGCTTCTCCATCTTTGGTTGCAGAGCACATAGTCAATCTGATTTCTGTGTTGACCGTCTGGTGATGTCCATGTGTAGAGCTGTCTCTTGGGTTGTTGGAAAAGAGTGTTTGCTATGACCATCATATTCTCTTGACAAAATTCTATCAGCCTGTGCCCTGCTTCATTTTGTACTCCAAGGCCAAACTTGCCTGTTATTCCGTTTATCTTTTGGCTTCCTACTTTAGCATTCCAATCCCCCATGATGATAAGGACATCATTTTTTGGTGTTAATTCTATAAGGTGCTGTAGGGCATCATAGAACTGGTCAATTTCATCCTCTTCAGCACCAGTGGTTGGGGCATAGACTTGGACTACTGTGATATTGAATGGTTTGCCTTGGATTCGCACTGAGACCATTCTGTCATTTTGGGGATTGTATCCCAGTATTGCTTTTCCTACTCTTTTATTGACTATGAAGGCTACTCCATTTCTTCTGAGGGATTCTTGCCCGCAGTAGTATACCTGATGGTCCTCTGAGTTAAATTCACCCATTCCTGTCCATTTTAGTTCGCTGATTCCTAAGATGTCGATGTTCAGTCTTGTCATCTCTTGTTTGACCACGTCTAGCTTGCCTTGATTCATGGATCTACACATTCCAGGTTCCTATGGAGAAAAGATCTTTACAGCATCAGACTTTCCTTTCACCACCAGATGCATCCACAGTTGAGCATCCTTTCGGCTTTGGCCCAGTCGCTTCACTCTTTCTGGCACTACTAGTACTAGCCCTCTGTTCTTCCCCAGTAGCATATTGGACACCTTCCGACCTTAGGGGCTCATCTTCCAGCGTCATATCTTTTTGCCTTTTGATACTGTCCATGGGGTTTTCATGGTGAAGATACTGGAGTGGGTTGCCATTTCCTTCTCCAGTGGATCACATTTTGTCAGAACTCTCTGCTATGACCTGTCCGTCTTGGGTGGCCCTGCACGGCATAGCTCATAGCTTGAGTTACGCAAGCCCCTTCGCCACGACAAGGCATTAATCCATGAAGGAGGGGGTTGGACTAGAAGACCTCCAATGTTATATTATATTTGTTGCAGTTTTTTGTTGCATTTCAGCCATTGGATTAATTTTTATAATTTATTCAATTACAGAATAATACAGAATACAGAATAACAAATTCAGAAGGAACATTGGGGTTGGACTAGAAGACCTCCAATGTTCCTTCTGAATTTGTCATTCTGTATTCTGTATTATTCTGTAATTGAATAAATTATAAAAATTAATCCAATGGCTGAAATGCAACAAAAAACTGAAACAAATATAACTATATAATTATGACTGTAATATAGATTGTGTGGTTATTTCGTGTTCTGAATTAGCAATAGCAATAGCACTTAGACTTATATACCGTACTTCACAGTGCTTTACAGCCCTCTCTAAGTGGTTTACAGAATCAGCATAATGCCCCCAACACTCTGAGTCCTCATTTTACCGATCTCGGAAGGATGGAAGGCTGAGTCAACTTGAGTGGGTGAGAATTGTACTGTCAAACTGCTGGCAGCCGGCAGTCAACAAAAGTAACCTGCAGTGCTGCATTTTAACCATTGTGCCACCACAGCTCTTGACTACACTAATTGTCTTTCTTAGTCATTCATACACAAAAGTCTGTTCACATGTTTGTGATGGCAATTCTATATTAAAGTTATCATAACAGCATTGCAGTATTACCACAAATGTCAGGCATTTCCTCAGGAAGGAAAGTAATTGTAAGGAATATAATAGCTGTATATTAAGGACTGATTTAATAATGTGTTTTTAGTTTAACTTAAAGTACCACATTGCCTGAAAGTGATCAAACTGAAGCAGACAGTTAATGGTATAAAAATAATAAAGGCAGGATATAAATATATTAATAAATAAATAAAAATTTGCCATTAAAGTAGATTTCAATTTAACAGAGAAAATGTATTTTCCATCATTGTATGCTTACCATCCACATTGATATCAGGTTGGATTTACTATCTTGTAGTAATACTACTTTAGGAACTGAATTAATATATTGAAGACTGAATGGCATAGAGATACCCTCATTCTTATCCTCTTGAAAATAGCTCCACATAAAATAGAAAAGTGTGCTTTTGTGTGAGCAAGCTGAACACAGTGGATCTCTGACATGGCACTCAGTTGTTAGCAGGTTTATCTCATTGCACCTCATTTGCATCTGGGACATCAATTAGCATGTTTGTTGAGACTAATTGAATGAAACTCAATCATAGCTCTTAATTGCTTGACTATGTGAAAAGAAATCACATTAATGCAGCTAATTAAGTATATGACAATAGATGCAACATAATTAAGGGAGAAGGTAAAAAACAAGCAGTGGCAAAGGTGTAAGAGCCATGGGGTACAGTGGCTTCAGAAACTTAATACCGGCACATTTGGGGAATGTGTCGGTATTGTTTTTCTGGTGCTTCATTATTGCTACTGAATTATGAACATAGAAAACTTAAGAACTAAATGTAAATAGGTTTGCAATTACTACTTTTTCAAGCTGTTGAGGAGCCAAAGATAGCACTTCTGGGGTGGTCCACTGTAGAGTAGACTCTGGGGACTTGTTAAGTGCTGTTTAAAAGTACTTGGCTTTGATTTACCCTTGTGTCTTGTTAAAGCAATCCCTTTTCTCCTATCAGCATTTTTACAGCTAATATCCAGGGATATTCTCTTTGTAATATTTGCATATCAAAAATCAGGCTTTCTGCTTTTCTGTAGCACTGCATATTCCAGATGACAGGGTCATCTTCAACTGTTTCTTATATGCTCATATTCTCTGAAGTAGTTAAGCTTTTTCATGCTATAAATTTGTATTTCTGTAAATTATAATTTCTAAGATGAGAGAATGTTGAGATTTTGCTCTAGGAAAATGCAGCTCTTTGATCTTTTTATATAGACTTCATTTTTAGAAAATATATTTTAAAATATCAGTTACCAATACAATTAAAACCCAATAAAACAATAATGATAGCAGATGTGTATAAAACTTAATCATGCAGACTTCTCTGGGGAGAGTATTTCATAAATGAATCTTCAATTGAGAAGGTCTCCTTCAGAATGGGTTTAGTGAATTTGGGTTGCAAAAATACAGATAACCACAATATGACATCTGGTGCTCATTTAGATGTTTGCAGACTGGATATGATAGTCCTATTCCAGAATCCAAGGCTATAACACTCTCAAAGATTCTCTACAAAGATTCTCTACAAGAATCTTTGAACTCTTAGAACTTAAATTTGAGTGCAGTCACTTCCAGAATATTGGTCATTCAGAATCACAAATTTATCAGTATTTAAACTTGCTTAAAATTTAGGCAATGAAATGTAAATTGATTAATTTTCTTCAGCCTTATTTATCTCTTCAAGGAAACACACACATTACCTTCTTAATATATCTGTAGTATACTATGAGATTTGTATAAAATTAGAAAGGGTGAAATTTGTCAGTCATTTGAAAACCGTTGTGCATATTTGCCAGAAGCTGCTGAAGTCGTCATCATTGTTGTCAGCCATTCAGTCATGAGCAACCCTCAACCCTCTATGGATCAGCACCGTCCATGCCCCTCTGTCTCACACAATCTCCTTCAGATCTGCTATTGTCATCTCAGAGTCATCTTTTATAGTATCCAGCCAGCAGATGCTAGGGAGACCCCTTCTCCTTTTTCCACTGATCACTGCCAGCACGGTTAACTTTTTCAGTGAGTCAGCTCTTATGACATAGCCAAAGTATGACAGCCACTATTTGGCAATCTTGGCTTCAAATGATATTTTTGGTAAGGTTTAACTTAGGATTTCTTTGTTTATTTTTGCAATTCATGGGATGTGTAATAGTCACCTTCAGCACCACAGTTCAAAGGTGTCCACCCTTCTCTTATCTGCCTTTTTCAGAGTCCACATTTCACAGCCATAAGTAGCAATTGGAAAAATTATTGCATTAACTAATCTGCATTTGATTGTGAGACTGATGTCTTTATTCTTCCAGATGTTACTCATGCCAGACATTGCAGTTCTTCCACGTGCTATACACCTTTTGATCTTGGGGCTGCAGTCACCACTTTGGTCGATTTTAGAGCCTAGAAAGATTACTGTTTCAATGGTCTCATTGTCAATCTGCTCTGTGACCTGTGTGTTCTCTGCAGTTTTCATTATCTTTGTTTTCTTTATGTTAAGGTACAGTCCAAATTTTTCACTTTCATCTTTGATTCTCAGGATTAACCACTCCAGATCCTCATTGCTTTCTGTGAGTAATGTTGTATCATCGTATTGGAGGTTGTTGATATTCCTCTCACTGATTTTAATCCCAATGGTAGATTCCTCCAAATGTGCATTTCTCATATCTATTTTGGTGTACATGTTGAATAGTATAGGTGACAGGATGCAACCTTGTTGAATTACTTTTTCAGTTCTGAACCATTTTGTGTCTCCATATTCAACAGTAGTGGGCCTTATTCAAGATGACAATGAGAGTGCTTACCGCAAGGAGGTTGAGGGTTTGGTGAACTGGTGTAAGGAAAACAGTCTAGTTTTAAATATTGGAAAACATTGCTTCCAAACCAGACTGTGATGCTGTATGACAGATGCTCTCGATCGTCTCTCTGTAGAAAGTGGTAAGGACAGGGGAAGGAAAATGTGCTTTTCTCATGTGACAGTGTTGAGCAACCAAGCCAGCCTACTTGTTAACTGCACACCCAGGAATTTGATGCTGGTAACCATTCCTTTGACACTAGCCATTCTGTAATTGCAACAGGTTTTATCCTCTGCACCACGGATGAATGCTGTCTTCTTCTTTGCCTATTTGCAGCTGCAACACCAAAATTGATATTGCTTTTTATGTATAGGATCTAACAGCTTCCCAGTGGAGTATTATGCTATTAATATTTAACAGTGCCCCCACCCTGCAATTTTATATTCTGATCTACTTTAGAAAACTTCCTAAAGATTAAGAAAATATGTTTTAAGAAACATAAATCCCTAGTAAACTCAGGAAAATCAAATTAATCACATGGTTTCTTTTAATCCCATATTTTTTGCATTATTTTCATCTCCTCTGGAGGAAATATATTTGTGTTCTTTTGGTGCAGGATTATATGCAAAATGTTCATGGAAAAGAAATTGATCTCCTGAGGACCACAGTTAAAGTGCCAGGGAAGAGGCCACCTCGTGCCACATCAGTCTGTGCACCTATCTCTAATCAAAGAACAAATGGCTTGTCCAAAGAGATGAGCGGTTTACATATGCCACCAAATTCAGGTAAGAGAAATATAGTTTGAAAACATGTTTTCAATATTTGCTTATGTTGCCTTTTAATTTTAAAATACTGTAATTATATTTAATATATTTAAGGTAAAACTTTTATGTAGTGGTAAGTTCCATTTAATTCATTACTATTTATTTTTAAATACACAAGCATAAGGTTTGGTTTTAAGCCACTCCTGGAAGGTTTGACTGGCAAAACAATCTTTTTTTAAAAAAATAAAATAAAATAAATAATGGTAGGAAGGAACTTGAATAAAATGCCATGTGAAAGAAGGGACTGAAGGAGCCCTATCATGTGAATGACAGCTTCAATTATAAATGATATACCCCAGACATAGTTATTGCTTTATTAGTGGGAACTAGAACTTAAGTACAAGAATGTATGTACATTGTGCAAATATGCTAACACTTTCCTTACCATTATCATAATATAATATGAGCATCAGAATGATTACTGGGTAAATTGCCAATTTATGACTGTTCTGCCATGGAACATGGAAGTCATGTAAACTTTGATGTTTCGTTAACCTTTCTCTTTACTTCTGCCACATAATCCAAGAAGGTCCAATTTTTCTTCTGACATTTTGTTTTTGAAGTGAGATTTATCTATCATTTGTAGAATACTTTTCTCAGATGCTAGAATAACTTGAGAAACATAAATCAGTCATTATTAGACAAATCAGTACAGTAATGTATAAATAGATTTGATAAAATGCACCAAATAAAATGAGAATGAATTTTTTAAAAAATATATTTAAAAAGTACACTAAAACTGTAAGGAGGGAGAAAAGAAAAGCAATCATCTGTAGCATTAACATAGGCAATGTCTAGGAGATTATTGGTTTTTAGTAGATGGTTAAATCATATAATAATAGGTGCCTCCCAGATGTCAGAAGAGTGTATGAGAGATTAGGTAAAGTCATAAAGAAGATATTCTGCAGTGTGGGTAACTTCAAGATTGCAAGTCAATAAGAATCACCTTGAACTTGGAAGCTCTAAAAAGGAAGCTCAGGTAGCATCCTTTATTTATTTCCATCAGAGACTGCAGAGCAGAAGAAAAATACACACATGAACAACTGGCTATGGAAATAGTATCAATATGGATTTGGTTTCTGGGGACCTTGTTTTAGGCTCTCTGGAGGAAAGATGTCCATTGCAAAGGTATACAACCTCTCACAAGAACGGAGAAACAAATGTTTGGTTGAAGTATGCCATGCTTGATCACAAGAGTTTTAAATTACATCTTCTGGTATTGAAGTGAGAACTCAGAACTTTAGGCAGGGATATTGGAGGATGTTACAGAGTTGTTATAGTAGGGTCAATGAACTTTTCAATGAAAAAACAGGAAGAACAGTAACTTGTAAAGTATACTATTTGTCTTGTCTATATTATCATGTTCAGACTCTTAGCATAAAATGCAAATATTGCTTAAATAAATATTAATAAGAATCTGATGGGATGACTTTTATGACTGAAATATAGAGTTGATAAATACAATTAGCTTAAGGAACGGAAACAATAGAAAGGTAGATATGAATTCCTGCTCAGAAATCAAAATGAATGGTGTTAGTGTTATAGAGGACATTTGAATAGAATAGAATAGAATAGAATAGAATAGAATAGAATAGAATAGAATAGAATAGAATAGAATAGAATAGAATAGAATAGAATAGAATAGAATAGAATAGAATAGAATAGGAGCTGGAAGGGAACTTGGAGGTCTTCTAGTCCAGTCCTTTGCTCAAGCAGGAGAACCTATACCATCTCAGACAAGTGACACTCTAGCCTCTTCTTAAAAATCTCCAGTGATGGAGCGCCCACAATTTCTGGAGGCAAGCTGTTACACTGGTTAATTGTCCTCACTGTCAGGAAGTTTCTCCTTAATTCTAGGCTGCTTCTCTCTTTGATCAGTTTCCAACCATTGTTTCTTGTCCTGCCCTCTCTGGTGCTTTGGTGAATAATGTGACCCCCTCTTCTTGGTGGCAGCCCCTCAAATACTGGAATACTGCTATCATGTCTCCCCATTTCTTCTTTGGACTAGCCAAACCCTAGTCCTACAGCCGTTCTCCGTATGTTTTAGTCTCCAGGCCTTTGATCATCTTATTTGCTCTTCTCTGAATTTTTCCCAAACATTCAACATCTTTTTTGTGATATGGTGACTAAAATTGGCTGCAGTATTCCAGGTGTGGTCTTACTAAGGTTATATAAAGCGGTTCTAATACCTCGCATGATCTTGATTCTATGCCTCTGTTTATACAACCCAGGATTATATTGGCTTTTTTGGCTGCTGCTGCACATTGCTGGCTCATGGTTAAATGATCGTCCACTAGGACTCCAAAGTCTCTCTCACAGTTACTGTTTTTAAGCCAGGTCTCACCCAATCTGTACTTGTACCTTTGATTTTTCCTGCCTAAATGTAAAACTTTGCTTTTCTCCACATTGAAACTCATTTTGTTGGATAGGGCCCACTGTTCAAGTTTGTCAAGATCTTTCTGGATCCTGAATTTGTCTTTGTTATGTCCTGGGACTGCTGAATGACTCAGGAGGCTGCAGAAGGCCCGGGCAATCCACGTGGTTGCCCGGGACCAGACAGGCTGTCTCCAGCATTGTGCACATACGCAAGGCGAGAGACTAGCCTTGCATTGATTGGCTGATGCTGTCCCTTGCAAGGGAGTATAAAAGGCCCTGGTGCCATTTTGTCTTCTGTTCTGTTCGTGATCTCAATAAAGAGTTGTGTTTGTTACTCCTGCCTCGCCTCGATGTCTCTTCTTCGAAAACAGAACATTGGTGATGAAGGTGGGATCCGCTGCAAGCAGAACAATAGGAGAAGCTAGGCTGACTTACCAGAGAAGGCCTGAAGCACTGGGAAGTTCGGCATCCGGGGGAAGCAATTGCCTGCCAGTACGAAAACGCTGGAGGTGAGCTCGGCTTCGAGGGACCCCTTCTCATTCCTTGCAGCGAGAGGCATCGAAGAGGCGACAGGCTGTAACGATGTCAAAGCTGGGCCGTCTGTCGGAATTTGACACTTCTCACCCTGAGCGCTGGAGTTCTTATGTGGCGCGTGTGGAAAATTACTTGAGAGTAAATAAGATCCAGGAAGACAGCCTTAAAGCTGCTACATTGCTGTGTGTCTGTGGGCAAGAGACTTTTGACATTGCAGAGAATCTTGTAGCCCCAGCACCACTGGAGTCAATTGTATATGCTGACTTAAAGAGAAGTGCGAGAGCACTTCGAACCCAAGCTCTCAGTAATTGCCTGGAGGCATGCATTTGAGCAGAGGGACCAGAGGCCTGGTGAGTCTGCTGCGGACTTTGTTGCTGCCTTAAGACAAGCAGCTAGACAGTGCGAGTTCAAGGATCTGGAAGAGAGGCTTCGGGATCGCTTGGTTTGCAGACTGCGAAGTCGTGAGCTGCAACAGAAACTTTTTGCAAAAGAAGATGTCTCATTCCAAGATGCTTTGAGAGAGATTGCAGCTGAAGAAGCAGCGGGCAGCGCTGTGAAAGCCTTGTGGCTCGCCAGGAACCCTCCGGCAGTGGCCTCAATCCATCAAGATGTCGCTCGAGAGGTATCTGAAGAGGATTCAGAAGAGGAGATGGACAGGCTTCAGCATGCTGAAGAGAAGAGGCCTCAAGGGCGCAGAGAAAAAGTGGCAGCATCCCCTCGGTGTTTTGGTTGTGGAGGTCGCCACAAGCGAAATGATTGCCGGTTTCGCTCCGCTACCTGCCGGGCATGTGGCAGGCAAGGCCACATTGCATCCGTCTGTTTGGGTCGCCAGAAGGAACGGTCTGCAGAAGAATTGCCTCTGAAAGGTACCAAGGTCCCCAGCCAACACAGGGTGGGCTTCTGCGCATCCCGTAGGGGCGTTTTCAAAACCGGGGTTCACAGGCCACTTAAAAAGAAGCTTCACATTGACGTGAAGTTGCAAGGGGTTCCCATGTCAATGGAGTTGGACACAGGGTCCGCTCTATCGATCATTTCCCTTGACACCTTCAATAAGGTCTGCAACAGAAGTGACCTACGAGTTAAACTCAGGCCTTCAAGTTTAATCCTTACTGACTTCCAGAATTCCAGAGTCAGCGTGAAGGGGGAGGCCATGCTCAGGGTGCAGCGTAGGAATTTTGAGGGGCTGTTAGATGTGGTGGTAGTTGGGGGTGATCGTGCGAGCCTTATTGGGCTCGATTGGTTCGAGGCCCTTGGAATTCAAGTGACTGGACTTCACAATCTACAAATGTCAGGCCTTGCGCAAGTTTGCAAGGAGTTTGCTGATGTGTTTAGTTCAGAGCTTGGCTCGTTCAAGGGGTTTCCCATTGCTTTATGTTTAGACCCAGCCATCACATCCATTAGGATCAAGCCCTGAAGGGTGCCCTTTGCCTTAAAAAACAAAATAGATGTAGAGCTGGACAAGCTGATCCAGCAGGGCATTTTAGAGCCTGTGGACTCTAGTCCATGGGAAACACCTATAGTCACGCCACTGAAGGCCAATGGAGAAGTCCGGATTTGTGCGGACTATAAATGTACACTTAATAAGGCATTGCAGCAGCATGCCTATCCGATGCCTGTGGTGAGCGACATTTTGGCCTCCCTCGAGGGGGGGCGGATTTTTGCAAAGCTTGATTTGGCTCAGGCCTATCAACAGTTACCTGTTGATGAGGCAACGGCAGAGGCCCAAACAATTGTGACGCACTGGGGAGCCTTTAAGGTCAAAAGGCTGCAGTTTGGAGTTAATGTAGCCCCTGGCATATTCCAGAGCGTGATGGAGCGAACGCTCCGGGGTATTCCGGGGGTCTGTCCCTATTTTGATGATGTCCTCATCGCCGGGGAGTCATCTGTGAACTTAGCTGAAAGGCTGAGGGCTGTCTTGCTGCGTTTCCGCCAAGCAGGGCTGAAGCTGAAGCAAAATAAGTGTAAAATTGGAGTCACCTCCACAGAGTTCTTGGGATTCCATATTGATGCTGAAGGCATCCATCCTTTGGAATCCAAGCTTCAAGCGATTCAGCAGGCCCCAAGCCCCCAGTCGAAGAGTGAGCTTCAAGCCTTCCTGGGGCTGTTAAATTTTTACCATTCATTCCTTCCCCACAAGGCTGCAGTGGCTGAGCCATTACAAACAGGCTCCATGGAAATGGACAAAGGTCCATGAAAGGAGTTTCACAGAGGTCAAGGCCTTGTTCTCTTCAAATGCGGTTTTAGCCCATTTTAATGAGCAATTGCCTATGTGCATAGCCTGTGGTGCATCCCCTTATGGGGTTGGGGCTGTGCTGAGCCATCTCAAGGCTGATGGGACACAAGTCCCTGTGGCCTACTACTCCAGGACTCTCTCATCTGCAGAGCGTAATTATGCGCAGATTGACAGAGAAGCCTTGGCAATAGTAGCTGGAATAAAGAAATTCCACAATTTCTTGTATGGCCGCCATTTCATGGTTTACACAGACCATAAACCTTTGCTGGGTTTGTTTACAACAACAAAACAAACCCGACACATTATATCTCCTAGAATGCTGAGATGGTCAATTTTCTTGTGAGCATATGACTACACCCTGGTTCACAAACCAGGTAAAGAGATGGGCCATGCAGATGGTCTCAGCCGATTACCTCTACAACAGATAGAGGCAGATCCTGCTCCTGCCCTTCACATTCTCTCCATTCAGGAGTTGCCTGAATCTCCCCTCAATGCTAGGGACGTGACTGCAGAAACTGCCACTGATCACACACTCACACGCGTGCTGACATGGGTGTTGTCAGGATGGCCTGACACATGCCCGGGTGCAGAATTCCAAAGTTTCTGGCAAAGGAAGCACGAGCTTTCTACTTTCAAGGGGATGTCTCCTGTGGGGTAGCAGGGTAGTCATCCCGGCCTCATTGAGGACTGGAGTCTTGCTCTCTCTGCATGAGGGACATCCGGGAATAGTCCGGATGAAGGCGCTAGCGCGTAGCCACCTCTGGTGGCCTGGGCTCGATAAAGAGATCGAGGCCCAGGTGCATGGGTGCCAAGTGTGTCAACAGTCAAGGCCAGAAATGCCCCAGGCCCCTGTACATAGGTGGGAGGAGACACATACACCATGGTCGAGGGTACACATCGACTACGCTGGGCCCTTTCAGGGGCAATTCTTCCTTCTCCTCGTGGACAGCCATTCCAAGTGGCTAGAGGTTGTTCCTGTCTCCTCCACTACTACTGCTAGGACCATCCAGGTGCTGAGAGGAATCTTTGCCTCACATGGTCTTCCAGATGTCCTTGTCTCAGACAATGGACCCCAATTCACCTCTTCTGAGTTCCAGGGTTTCCTTCAAGCCAACATGATCTGGCATGCCACATCTGTGCCATTTCATCCAGCTTCCAACGGTCAAGCTGAGCGTATGGTGTGTACTACCAAAGATGCTTTACAGAGAATCACTCATGGAAACTGGCACCACAGGTTAGCTGACTTTCTTCTTTGTCACCGCACCACACCTTGCACTGCCACTGGAAAGAGCCCAGCTGAACTCCACTGGGGTTGCAGACTCATCACTAAGCTGGACAGGTTGCACCCTGACCGGGTGGCTTCACAGGTGTCACAACCGTGGGCACCTAGGAGACTACAGGTGGGCGATCCGGTCTGGGCAAGGAACTATGGACCTGGAAATCTCTGGGTGACAGCAGTGGTATGCAAGGTCTCTGGGCCACTGTCATACGAAGTGGCCTTGGATGATGGTCGTGTGACCAACTGCGCTGGAGGCTTTCCAGCCACCCTTCCGCTCCTGGCTCTGCTCTGGGGGGCGGGGAGGACCACAATTACGATTGTGGACCACAGTCTCTCCATGGAGGTGGACCTTCAAATGTTCCTGCACATGTTCCTGAAGGGGTTTTTGCCATGGAGGCAGCTCCTGACTCTGGCACAGGCACCGGGTCTATGGGACATAGCTGTCAATCGGCTACTCAGGCCACTCCAGCTGCTGGTCTTGGGCTCGAAGGACAGTGTTCCCAAGAGGGGTCCATTGTGGATTTGGGGAATTCCACCCCACCACTGGACTTGGGGAACTCCACCCCACCAAGGAACTCTGGTTTGGGTTTAGCGGATCCAGCCAGTCAGCAGTCTGGAGGGTTGCCTGGGTCTTGGGGGCATCAAAGTCCTGGTTTGCCTAGCCCGACAGGCGAGGTGGCACGCCAGGCACAAACGATGGCTCCAAGAAGGTCAGAGTGGGTCAAGGGTCCACCCAAGCATCTAAAGGACTATGTGAGGTTCCTGTCAAGTAGTAGGGAGGCTTAATAGTCCTATAGAACTCAATACACACTCAATAGAAGGATGTTCTGTTGAGAGCCTAAAAAACACTATGAGGTATTCTTGTAAATACAAGAAATGGAATGAAGGAGTCTGCCAATGTGCAGGCATGAGTGTGTTTAGAAATAATAACATGATAAGTAAACACATGAATATGTAGGTTGCTCTAAAACAGTAAGTATTCACTTATTGTTTCATCCAAGGGGGGAAGGGTGTTATGTCCTGGGACTGCTGAATGACTCAGCAGGCTCAGGAGGCTGCAGAAGGCCCGGGCAATCCACATGGTTGCCCAGGACCAGACAGGCTGTCTCCAGCATTGTGTGCATGCGCAAGGCAGGAGACTAGCCTTGCATTGATTGGCTGACGCTGTCCCTTGCAAGGGAGTATAAAAGGCCCTGGCGCCATTTTGTCTTCTGTTCTGTTCGTGATCTCAATAAAGAGTTGTGTTTGTTACTCCTGCCTCGCCTCGATGTCTCTTCTTCGAAAACAGAACAGTTTTCTGGGGTGTTGGCTACTCCTGCCAGTTTGGTGTCATCTGCAAATTTGATGAGTTCCCCTTCAATTCTCTCATTTAAGTCATTGATGAAGATATTGAAGAGTACTGGGCCTAAGATGGAATCTTGTGGTACCCCACTGCTTACTTCTCTCCATGTGGATGTAGTGCCATTGAGGACTACTCTTTGAGTACGGTTTGCCAGCCAGCTTCAGATCCATCTGTTGGTGATGTTGTCTATTCCACCTTTTTGTAGCTTACCAAGGAGTAGGTTGTGGTCTACTTTATCAACTGCCTTACTGAAGTGTAAGTATACTACGTCCACAGCATTTCGCTGGTCTATTAGTTTAATCACTTTGTCGAAGAATGAAATAAAATTGTTTGGCATGATCTATTTTTAACAAACCCGTGCTGGCTACTGATTATACCCTTTGCTTCTAGTTGTTCGCATATCTGTTTTTTGATTATCTTTTCTAGGATCTTCCCAGGTATTGATGTTAAACTGATTGGTCTGTAGTTTCTTGGGTCCATTTTTTTCCTTTCTTGAAGATGGGAACCACATCAGCCCTTTTCCAATCCTCAGGTACTTCAACGGTGCTCCAGGATTTTTGAAAGATGTGGTGCAATGGTTCTGAGATACCATCTGCCAGCTCCTTCAGAACTCTGGGATGTAATCTGTCAAGCCATGGTGATTTATATTCGTCAAGGTCGGATAGGTGTTCTCTTACCATTTTCTTGTTTATTTTAAATTTTGTTTCTAGTATGTTTTTTGCAGTGGTTTTTTTGGTATGTTGGGCTATAGTTTCTTTTTGTGTGAAGACTGATGCAAAGTATGAGTTAAGCAGCTCTGCTTTCTCCCTGTTGCCTGTTATTTCTTTGCCATCTTCTCTCTTTAGTGGACCTACAGTTTCCTTGACTTTTTTCTTGTTAATATGTTGGAAGAAACTTTTTTTATTATCCATGATTTCTGTTGCAAGTCTTTGTTCGTTCTGAGCCTTTGCTTTCCTGACTTCATCTTTTCATGTTCTGGCTGTCTGCTATAATCGGCCTTAGTTATGTGCCCCTCTTTCCATTTTGTACTTGTCCTTTTTGTCTTTCAGTTTGTCAAAGAGATCTTTGTGCAGCCAAGCTGGTTTCTTCTTGACTTTGTTTTTCTTTTTCAGTGGTATTGTACTGGTCTGGGCTTTTATGATCACATTTTTCAGAGTTTCCCATGCTTCTTGGATTGTTTTCCCTTTAGGATTTTCATCCATGGGATCTTTCCTAAGTTCTCTCTGAGTTTGTTAAAGTGAGCTCTTTTGAAGTTCAAGACACTGGTTGGATTGTTTTCTGTTGCTAGTATTTGCATTATATTAAATTCCAGTATGACGTGGTCACTTTCGCCCAAGTTTCCAGCAACTTCAACTCCCTCTATCACTTCTTCTCTATTACTTAGAATTAAGTCCAGTATGGCTTTACGTCTAGTTCCCTCCTCCACCTTCTGGATGACAAAGTTGTCAGCTAGGTTTGTTAGGAATCTGTTTGATCTCCCACTCGTTGCAGAGTTTGTCTCCCAGTTGATATCTGGATAGTGTCAGAATCCAATTATATTTTATTTCTAACTACCTACCCTGAGAAAAAACCAATTCTTACTCTCTTCTGGATTCTGTCATACTACTAAGGGGGAGGGGGGTTAAGCATGGGTGTTTATGACTGGCACTTCCTCTATTAACTACAAAGTAACAACCTCTGTGGATTCCCTTCAAGAGTACTAACCATAACAATGCGGCCATCAGCCTTTCATCTCACTCCCTATGAAGCCTCCTTTTACTGGCAGCGAGGGAAAAGGGGGGGAAGATTGCAACGCCTGGGATCTGATGGACTTAACACCCAAACATCTGCCAGATTGAATCGCCCGGAAGAAATGTGGAGTGGGACTGCTTGGGAACACTTTAAAACATTGAATGGTGGGGGGGACTCCTCAGATTCTGTCTAGCATGCCTTCAGTCAGTTTCTCTTAATAAAGACCCCTGTTGGAAAACCCATTCCAAGAGTTCTGTCTTCTTAAGATGTAAATTGAGGTGGGTCCTTACAGATAGTTGAAGTCTCCCATTACTACTGTGGTATGCTTCCTACATACATTTGTTAACCGGTTGGCAAAGAGTTCATCTATTTCTTCTGATTGGTTGGGTGGCCTGTAATATATGCCTATGGTAATATCACTTTTTTCTCATTTATACTGACCCGTATACATTCTGGAGATATTTTATCTTGGATCATGTGCATTTCTGTAGATATGTAGTGTTTTCTTACATATAGTGCAACTCCCCTTTCCTCTTTTTGTGGACCTGTTTCTTTTGAACAATTTGTATCCATCCATCAGTCTATTCCATTCATGGGTTTCATCCCACCAGGTTTCTGTAATGCCAACTTTGTGTTAAAACATGTGAGGAACAAATAAAACAATACTGGTATTTGATTTCTTATCATTATTTTTCAAACCAAGGTAATATCAATTATGCCTCCAAAGCATGAAGTCATAGTGATTGGAAATTTAAACACACTGTAATAGAATATGAGAATGACATTGAAGAATGAGGAGAAGAGATGCTGCCTAGTGAATGATCAGAGAAGAAGGGGATGAGCTCAACAGTTATAAGCAACAGTTAGAGAAAGGGCAAGGGCCCGTCGAAAACTGATCATTCTGTAAAAAGAGTTGTAGCCTTCAATAAAGTGAATTAGCTCAACTGGTCATGCTTTATGTCTGATTTACCTGAGAAGACTGATACACACTGACCTATGGCATGAGACAAATTCTGCCAAACACTGTTCTGCCCAGAAATTCTGGGCTTGTCTTGCTGGCAATAGTAATGGAGAAAAGCTACCCTTGACTTGATATCCACCAAAAAGAAATACTCGAAGAATTGAAAATAGCAGGAACATTACAGGAAAGTGGCCATATAATAAGTTGTGCATAATAAAGCATGTATCTTGAACTAAAAAAAAAGTTTATTTTATTAATACACTTAGAACAACGTTAAGTAAGATTCTGTGGCATTGGGAAAGGGGGCTTAAAATGGCAGGGACTTTCTAAGAAGCAGATTCTAGAAGTGTAATTGCAAAACTTACAGTAAGGAAGGGAAATGGAAGAAAGAAGAGGAAAGCAACATAGTCAATGGGCACATTTGCCAAACTTAATATTTTTATTTATCAAAAATGTCTTCTGGGCCTAAAGCTGATTCTAGATATAGGTGCTTTGAAATGTAATGGTGTTGTTGTTTTTTTTGTTTAAATTTAAACCATTTGTATTCTTCACATTCCAGACTGTAGTTTGTGGGCATTCTGGCTATAAATTCTGGAAACTAAATGTTGCCTCCAGGTAGGGAGCAGTATATCTCCAAATACAAGTTTTAGGAGAATAAGAGCTCTTATTTCCCCGAAAATAAGACCCGGTCTTATTTTATTTTATTTTTTGCCTCCAAAAGAGGCACCATTTTTTGGGGGTGTCTTTTCCACGGTTTCACCTTGCTGCCGTGGCCCCAACTGGCCCACTTCTTCTGTGGCCAAAGGAAATGCCTCTGCAGCTGAGAATGGAGCTCTGGCCTGCATTTCGCTGTCAGAGGCCTTTCTGGAAGGCCTCTGAAGGTGAAATGCAGGATGGGGGGCGCCGCAGAAGAAGTGAGCCGGCGAGGTGAGGCAGGTGTCAATTGATGGGAGGCCTGGCTGCAACGGTAAGTGGGTGCAGGGTATGTGGGGCAGCTCCACACCCCCACCCAAGCTTGATTTTTAGGCATGTGCCTCACCCCAAAACTAGGCCTTGTTTTTGGGGTAGTGCTTATATTAGGCCCACCCCCAAAAATCAAGCTAGAGCTTATTTTTGGGGTAAGTCTTACTTTCGGAGAAACATGGTATGTCCATCTTACAAAGTTGGTGAAATATTGGACTTGGCTGGATCCAGCAGGGCTATTCATATAGGAGAGGTCCACAGCCATGTTGATGCTGTGCGTGCAATGCTGGATATTTGTCATCTTATATTGTTTCTGAATCATTCAACTAGTGTTTCCTAATCTAGACTAAAACTCACACCATTCCTAGCAGTCACCATAGAAATAATTCTTATTGTTTGCAGCATGGAAGATTTTTTCCCACCTTTCCTACTCTTCTCTCAACATGCTTCTATTATCCCATTCTGTATTATTTTTCGATTGTTAGTTTTTGGCCAAGGGCCATATAATTTGTCATGT
Organism: Azemiops feae; assembly: GCA_023970755.1. Classification (NCBI taxonomy): domain Eukaryota; kingdom Metazoa; phylum Chordata; class Lepidosauria; order Squamata; family Viperidae; genus Azemiops; species Azemiops feae. The sequence goes on from JALGBA010000018.1 coordinate 3,236,626, forward strand.
GACCCTCTCCCAATTCACATGACATCCTGAAGCATACTCAGCCATCCATATTGTAGTGCCGTGGTGGCGAACTTATGGCACGTGTGCCACACTGGGCACGCAGAGCCCTTTCTGTTGGCACGCACGCCAGAGGGACACTCCCCTCCTCCTCTCCATGTGTGCATGACTAGTGGGAACTGGAGAGGGCAGGAAAACTGAATCCAGCAGCGCTCTCGCGGGAACAGCTGCAAGAGCTGAGCTGCGAGAGCTGGGCAGGGACAGGGGAACCTAAAAAAGGAGCAGGTTTTGGCAGGAGTGCAGCGAGCGAATGAGCAAGTGAGCAGACGGCATTTGGAAGCGACGGTGCAGTGAACGAGCAGCAGCAGTTTGGAGAAAGGGCGAGCGAGCGAAGCAGCGTGAGTTTGCACTTTGGAGGAGGCAGGTGGGACATGGTGTCCGTTTGTGCTTTGCAGAAGCTCGCAGGGGTGGGGGGAGGAGGATGCACATGTTTGCACTTTGGAGGAGGCAGGGGGCAGGGGAAAGAGGACATGCGTGTTTGCACTTCGGAGGAGGCAGGTGGGACGTGGCACCCGTTTGCGTTTTGCAGAAGTTCGTAGGGGGTGGGGAGAGGAGGACGTGCGTGTTTGCACTTTGGAGAAAGGGAGAGAGAGAGAGACAGGAAGGAAGGGGAGGGGGAAGGAAGGAAGGAAGGAGATGAGAATGAGAAAGGGAGGCAGGCAAGGAAGGAAGGAAGGAAGGAAGGAAGGAAGGAAGGAAGGAAGGAAGGAAGGAAGGAAGGAAGGAAGGAAGGAAGGAAGGAGATGGGAATGAGAAAGGGAGGTAGGCAAGGAAGGAGGGGAGGGGGAAGGAAGCAAGGAAGGAAGGAAGGAGATGGGAATGAGAAGGCGGGAGGCGCATGACCCTGAGGATGCTGCAACAGTCATAAGTAAAAAATGGTCATAAGCCACTTTATTCAGTGCCTTTGTAACTTTGAACAGTCACTAAGTTAACTGTTGTAAGTTGAGGACTATTGTACTTTATCACTTTTTTCCTTTTTGGGGGGGGGGTCATCAAGTTTTTGACACCTTGCTAGGCCACTGGAAAAGCCCTGAGTTAGAGCAGGGCTTTTCAACCTTTTCACTGATTGTACCATTTTTAGAATATGGCAATATTCAAGTACCACCAGTCACCTAGCAAGGTGTCAAAAACTTGATGACCAAAAAAAAAAAGGAAAGAAGTGATAAAGTACAGGTAGTCCTCACCCCCCTTTAATATCATCTCTTCCCTCATCCCCTTTAATATCATCTCTTCCCCCACCCCCTTTAATATCATCTCTTCCCCCACCCCCTTTAATATCATCTCTGCCGTAGCCACGCCCACCCGGCACCCGGCGATACATAAGTGGGTTTTGGGTTGCAGTTTGGGCACTCGATGTCTAAAAGGTTCGCCATCACTGTTGTAGTGTGTCATATGAGCTCCATCTGTGTGGTTAGTTTATGATTCAAGATAGTGTGTGGATCTAGAAATGTGGGTTTATTTTGTGCATTCATAGCCAAATATTCAAATAACCTTTCCTGAAAGTTTTTCAAGTAATTATATCCAATAGAAGGATCAAAGTTAAAACCACACTATATGAGAACTGTTAAGTATTCGGTTCTTGAAGCCATTAAGCGAGACGAGTGTTGAAACAGCAACAAGTTTATTTAACTCTGAACAGAAGCAACTCAAATAGCTGCTGTGCAGCTATTTAGATGGTTAGCCTCTAGGCGGCAGCCAATAGGTTTAAAGTAACAGTTTCCTGCCCAAAACCTAATTACCAGCCTGGAGACAGCAAGTCTGTCTTAAGTAACAGCAGCCATTACATAACAACAGAATCTAGGTCAGACATTCAAACAAGTGATTAGACATTAAGCAAGTGATTCAAAACAGTTGTGACCAATACATTACATCCCTTCCCCCTAGATAGTTCAAACCTTTAATTGTTTGACATAATCTTGCAGATACTTAGGTGGCCTTCTTGACCGTTCAGAACCGCCTAAGGGTTGCCGGGGTTCCCTGGTCTACCTGCTTGCCTGCCAGGCTGGGTAGACCAGGACTCAGAGGTTCAGTGGAGTCGGTTTGACTCGAGTTCCTTTGGCTGGCCAGTTCCGGTCGGCCCAAACCAAAGTCCACTCGTGCAGCAAAGTCTGCAGGGCTGTCTCTCAGCGCCGTTTGCCTGTCCTGTTCAGCGGATGCAGTCTGTGCGTCTGGAGGAGGCTCTACTATGGCCATTCCCCTGTCTCCTTGAGGGAGGGTCCTGTCGTAGCGTGCAAACCCTTCTGTTGGACCACTGTCATGTGGGCCCTGTGTGTGGCCCTCTTGGGAGTCCTGAGCCAGTGACTGATCCTCCAGCCACTGACGCAGCTGATCAATGTGCCGGCGAATGACTCGCCCATCTTCGAGGACCACCTCGTAGGAAAGTGGCCCTGACACCTTTACAACCACTGCTGACACCCACAAAGCTCCTTGCCCGTAATTCCAGGTCCAAACCTGGTCACCCACTTGCAGACTTCTGGGCGCCTTTGGCCATGCAGAGTTCGATGCAACTCGGTCGGGGTGGAGCCTGTCCAGCTTAGTGATCAAGCGTCGGCCCCAACGTAGCTCGGCTGGGCTTCTGCCCATGGCTGTGCAGGGAGTTGTACGCTGGCAGAGTAGAAAGTCTGCCAATCTGTGGTGCCAGTTTCTTGTGACAATCCATTTTAGGGACTCCTTGGTTGTGCGGACCATGCGTTTGAGGCCGTTTGAGGCTGGGTGAAAAGGAGCCGACGTGGCGTGCCTTATGAGGTTTGTCCTGAGGAAGGACTGGAATTCTGAAGCAGTAAACTGAGCCCCATTGTCTGATACTAAGATGTCTGGAAGCCCGTGTGTTGCAAAGATTCTGCGCAGTTCCTGGATGGTCCTGGCAGTAGTCATATTGGGAACTGGTGCAACCTCTAACCATTTTGAATGGCTATCGACCACTATTAAAAACAGCTGTCCCTGAAAGGGCCCGGCAAAGTCAATGTGGATTCTTGATCATGGTGTGTGACTGTCCTCCCATCGGTGGACAGAGGCTTGCGGCATCTCCGGTCTGGACTGTTGACACGTGATGCAACCATGTACTTGGGCCTCGATAGCCTTATCTAGCCCAGGCCACCAAAGGTAGCTCCTTGCAAGTGCCTTCATCCGGACTATTCCCGGATGGCCCTCGTGCAGAGACTCAAGCACTCTGGGTCTTAACGAGCTGGGAACTATAACCCTATTTCCCCAAAGGATGCACCCTTTATGAGTTGAAAGCTCATCTTTTCGCATGAAAAAGCTCTGAAATCCTGGGCTTGGACATTTGTCTAGCCATCCTGTGTGCGCCCAATTCAATACACAACTCAGTATTTTGTCAGCTGCCGTCTCAGCAGCTACGTCCCCAGCATGAAGGGGAGACCCCGGCAGATCCTGGATAGCCAGGATGCGTGCAGCTGGAGCTGGATCTGGCTCTACATGTGGTAGGGGCAACCTGCTAAGGCCGTCTGCATGGCCCATTTCTTTGCCCGGTTTGTGAACCAGCCTGTAGTTGTAGGCTGACAGAAAAATAGATCACCTCAACATTCGAGGCGACAGAATTTGGGGTGTCTGTTTGTTCGTAGTGAACAACCCTAGGAGTGGCTTGTGGTCTGTAAAGACCGTGAACTGGTGACCGTACAAGTAGTCGTGGAATTTTTTAACTCCAGCCACGATTTCCAAAGCCTCCTTATCAATTTGTGCGTAGTTGCGCTCTGCGGACTACAGGGTCCTAGAATAGTAGGCAATGGGAGATTGTTTCCCATCAGCCAACAAATGGCTCAACACAGCCCCAACCCCATACGGAGATGCATCACACGCGATGTAGACTGGCAGCCTTTCGTTAAAATGTGTGAGTACAGAGTTCGAGGACAGCAGTGATTTGACTGCTTGGAAACTCCTTTTGTGAACACTTCCACTGGGCTTGTCTGTCCAAGAGCCGGTGTAATGGCTCTGCCACAGCAGCCTTGTTTGGAAGGAAGGCATGGTAAAAATTAAGAAGGCCCAAAAAGGCCTGACACTCTCCCTTGGACTTCGGGCTTGGGGCCTGCTGAATCGCTTTCAGCTTTGAGTCCGCCGGATGGATGCCATCGGCATTGATGCAGAACCTCAAGAACACCATTGACTCAACCCCAATCTTGCATTTTTCTTTCTTTAATCTGAGTCCCGCTGTGCGGAACTGCTGAAGGATGGCTCTAAGCCGTTCAGCCAGGACTTCTGCGGTTTCTCTGGTGATGAGAACATCATTGAAGTATGGGCAGACCCCTGGAATGCCCTTGAGCGTTCGCTCCATTACTCCCTGGAAAATCCCTGGGGCTACACTCACCCCAAACTGTAGGCGCTTGACCTTGAAGGCCCCCCAATGGGTGACGATGGTTTGGGTGGCTGCCGTGGCCTCGTCCACCAACAGCTGTTGGTAGGCCTGTGCCAAATCTAATTTGGCGAACACGCGGCCACCTTGCAATAATGCCAAAATATGGCTGACAACTGGCACTGGGTACGCATGCTGCTGAAGTGCCCGGTTAATGGTACACTTGTAGTCAGCGCATATTCGCACTTCCCCATTGGCCTTTAGTGGTGTTACTATGGGGGTCTCCCACTCCCTACTGTCTACGGGCTGTAATACCCCCTGACTGACCAGCTTGTACAGCTCTGCGTCGATTTTTTGTTTTAAAGCAAAAGGCACTCGACAAGGCTTGATCCGTATTGGCGTTACCATAGGATCAAGCTTGAAGGCTATCGGAGGACCCTTGTACTCCCCTAGGCATGAACTGAAAACATCTGAGAATTCTTGGCAGATTGAAGACAAATCCGCCGCTTGTGTCTGGTGAATACCAGTTATTTGAATGCCCAATGCGTCGAACCAATCGAGATGTCAAGGCTGCTAACATCGAATGTTATGCTTGACAAAATATATAGATGCAGACATTCACTATTTAACCTGTGTATTACTTTAAGAGCCACTATTAGATAGTATGGGGGGGAGGGAGTGAAAGAATGTGCTGAGAACTATTTAGCCATAACAATATCTCAGCACAGCGTCTTCAAAGAATGAAATGTGAGAAGATAGATAGTATGGCGGGAGGGAAAGCTCACACTTTAAACTAACTATGAACTGTCAAACGGCTTTTGAGAATTTGAAAAGACTATTTGCCGCTGAACCAGTTCTAAAGCACCCCTGTCCAGGGGAACCTTTTGTAATACAAGCCGATGCCAGCGATGTGGCCGTTGGAGCTGTACTACTTCAAAAGAACAAGGATGGAGTCCTGCAACCCTGCGCCTACACCTCAAAAAAGTTTACAGAAAGTGAACGGAGATGGGCAATATGGGAAAAAGAGGCCTTTGCAATTAGATGGGGTGTTAAACTGGTGACACTACCTAGAGGGGAGCAAGGTGCCATTTGAAGTATGGACAGATCACAAAAACCTAGAGGCACTAAAAAATCCCCGCAAATTGTCCCCAAAGCAAGTACGGTGGGCACAATACTTTAACCGCTTCAATTTTACTCTAAAGTACATCCCAGGGGGAAAAAACTTCCTAGCTGATGCGCTATCTAGATTGCCCCAATACAAAAGCAAACGTGAAGAAGTTAATGAGGCGATTATCTCTAATCCACAGCCTGTTGCACAAATCACACCTCGCAGGGTCCCCAATCCGGATGACCCTGGAGCAAAGAAATTAAAACGAGAGCTCCTCACCGATCAATGGTTCAAGGATAATCAAACCTCCTTGACGTGCCGGGATGGTTTGGCTTACAAGGGAGGGAAACTGTATTTACCCAAATCCCTCCATCTAAATGCTCTCAACCATAGCCATGATGTTAAACAGGCTGGACACTTTGGATACCTAAAAACTCTACATCTCACCCGCCGGCAATTCTGGTGGCCTGGACTGAAACGAGATGTGGAAAATTACGTGAAGAGTTGTACCGTATGTGCCACAATGAAAAGAATCCCGGGGAAAACCCCTGGGTTACTGCAGCCGGTGGCAGACCCTTCCCAACCCTGGGAAGAAATAGCTATGGACTTTATCGTAGACCTACCTGAAAGTAGAGGAAATACTGTCATCTGGACTGTGATAGACCTGTTTTCGAAACAGGCTCATTTCATCACCTGCAAAGGACTCCCATCTGCCCAACGACTGACCAAATTGTTCCTGAAACATATCTACCGACTACACGGCGCCCCTAAGCGAATAATCTCTGACAGGGGGGTGCAGTTCACAGCAAAGTTCTGGAGGAGTTTCCTTAAATTGATTGGATCATCTCAAGGCTTATCGTCTGCTTTTCATCCAGCCACCAATGGAGCTGCAGAAGCCGCCAACAAAATGGTGGAGCAATATCTCAGATGCTACGTATCCTATCAACAGACTAACTGGACTGACCTCCTCCCTTTTGCAGAGGTGGCGTACAACAATTCTGTGCACAGCAGTACCGGCTACACACCTTTTAGAGTAGCCACAGGCAAAGAGTTCGGTCCAATACCTGAATATCCCCAAGAGCCAACTGCTTCCCAGACACTTGACCAATGGGTGAGGGGATGGGAGGAAGTTTGGAAGAACACTAAATCTGCTTTAAAAAAGACTTTTGAAACCTATAAAAAGCAAGCTGACAAAAAGAGGGCTCCCCCGGCTTCCGGTTCCGGATCGCGGCACGCGCAGTCGCACGGAGAGAGCCGTCTCTCCCACCGGCTGCTTTCCCTTCGCCGGTAGACCCTTAACCGGGTCGAAAGTCACCCCGTAGAGGCGACCACCGCTTGAGGAGGCTCCTGCTTGACTGGGGAAGAGCAGCAGCTCTCCTTAGTTCGAGCTATCTCCTTAGGGCCGTCGGAGGAAAAGATCGGCCAGCAAAATGGACGATCACTTCGCCGCACCAGCTGAAAGCCAGAAGAACAACTAAGCGTAAAGAACCCCCGTGGAGAATCCGGGTGAGACCTTTCCTACCCCTTTTTCCCTAATTACTCTCCTGTCAAAAGCTTTTGTGTTTGAATTACTTCCCTGCTGTGAGGGAGCAGCGTTTGGGCATTCGGGAAAAACAGCTTTGGAAAAAAAAAAAACCAGTTAATTTTTATGGACTACTTAAATTTTGGAATACTGAGGGGACCTGAAAACATTTTATTCTTGATTATTATTGTTATAACTACGCATCTATTAATTTGGAGAGGCCTTTCTTCATCTTTTTCAACACGAAAAATAAAAAATCTATTAATTTGGAAAGAAAAAAAAGATTTTATGGTCTGCTGAGGACATCTTGTGTCGAAAAGTGGTACTGCAACTGTATATTTTTTTATGGCTGGGAATGGCTATGACCTTCAAAAGATGATAAGCATAAGATAACTGAAACAGCTGGTCTATTGAAAATTGGAGGTGAACATTTGTTTGATTTCTACGAAATAGAGCCTTCTCTAAAAGATTAAAAAATCTTTCTACTACTGATATGGAACCTAACACACAGCTGGACTATGAGCTCATATTGGAAAAAATCTGGAAGCCACAGAGGATATGAACTCTTACTTTCAAACTTTGACAGATCAAATTATAGACCGAAAGACAGCGCAGAAGAAGCAGATTGGCGCCAAAGAGATTAGTGAACAATATGTACAACCTAAAGAGGAACCACGTCAACAACTCAACTATGAAACTACACTGAGAGAAACTGTGGAAACCAAAGAACAAATTAACTTTATACAACTCCAAACGCAATCTATGGAGAAGCCTGATGATCAAAGAATAACTTTAACGGAGATGTCTGAAGCATTAACATCAACAGAGACTGACACTCAGATACAAGTTATTGAAAATTGTGAAAAGGTGGATAAACAACTGGCAAATATAACATGGAATAAAACGGCTTTTACCATCCAAAGGCTACTAGAAGAAAGGAAAGAGAACTTTGACCAATTTGAAGCGTTAAAGAATATGGACCTTTTAATATTGTGGTTTGATGATGCAGGAATTTTATTATGGAAACCGTTATGGCACAGAAAGAAACCTAGAGTTAGATTTAAAAATGTATTTTAAAGTTTTATTTAATGGGTTTAAAAAGGCTTTGATTTTTTGACTGAGTTAATAACTAATGGAGCACGTGAAATTTCTAAGAGGATACCCTTTGTAACAATACTTTGTTTTAGACATGATAATTACTGGAGAGGTAAACTTTATTTACTGGTTTAAAAAGATTTTCATAGATATAGATGAATTGATAGAATATATACTTAAATTAGATAGAAATCTATTTGTTGGTTTGATATTTTTATTTTAAGATAATTATTTTGAAATAGAAGGAGAATAAGAGGGATGGCTGACAAGAGAAGAAATGGTATTAATGAAGAAAATATAAGAATATTACTGCGGAAATAATATACCAGATATAATTACTATGTTAAAAAAAAAGGATACCCGAAGTGTTAATAATATGTCTATCTAAGGCCAATTAGAATATGGTAATTGTAAGTTAGTAAAGCTTAAAAACAGGACCTGGATCTTTAGAATTGAAATGTGAGTGATATTTGATAGGATTGTTTGAAGCTTATATAGAAATGTATTAATCTGAATATGCAAGACTAAATGAGGGAATTAGAGAGGGAATTTTAAATGAATTGATTTGGGCTATATATTTGTGATTGTTTTTCTTTCTTTTTTTGGATGTTCAATATACCCACCTCCACGGTGGTTCCTAAGCACTCTGATGTAACCCTTTTACCCCTATAAAAATCTAATAAAATATATTTAGAAAAAAAAAAAAAAAAGAGGGCTCCCCAAAGATCATTCCAAGTTGGGGAAAAAGTCTATCTGTCAACCAAATATTTACGCCTTAAACTACCTAGCAAGAAATTCCTAGGGCCTTTCCCTATAGTAAAGGTCATCAATCCGGTCACCGTAAAACTGAAACTTCCTAGACTTCTGGGTAAAATTTACCCTGTTTTCCACAGTAGCTTGTTAAAACCTTATCGGGGCTCCACAATAAGACCTCCCCCAAAGAAAGCACCTGGGCCCCTCGTAGTTGCAGGGCAGACCCATTATGAAGTGAAATGTATTCTTGATTCCAGAATCTTTAAAGGCAAGTTGCAGTACTTAGTGCAATGGAAAGGATACCCGCTATCTGAAGCCACCTGAGTGAAATCATGCGAGGTGGAAGCTGACAGGCTCGTCAAAAGATTTCACACGAAATATCCCAACAAACCGAAACCTGATCATTAACATATGCTTTTGTTTATATTACAGGATTGGTCATTTTTGTAAGGGGGGCCGGATGTCAAGGCTGCTAACATCGAATGTTATGCTTGACAAAATATATAGATGCAGACATTCACTATTTAACCTGTGTATTACTTTAAGAGCCACTATTAGATAGTATGGGGGGGAGGGAGTGAAAGAATGTGCTGAGAACTATTTAGCCATAACAATATCTCAGCACAGCATCTTCAAAGAATGAAATGTGAGAAGATAGATAGTATGGCGGGAGGGAAAGCTCACACTTTAAACTAATTGGGGAATGTGATTTATGACTTGTTACATTGAGGGAGGAGGAAATGCTTAGACACTGTGGAAAGAAGGAGGAGACTTTAGTTTTTGGCTTCACTTTATGCGTGCTGAAGTAATGTTGCATAAATAAAGAGTTTTCTGGACAAAAATGTATCAGATTTCTTTGGATTGCATCTTTTCTTCGGAACCTTACACGAGCCCTATGAGGCTCGTGCATTGGCCTTCTACCACAACAACATCAAGTGGGCCTGCAAACCCCTTGAAATTCACTAGAAGTGTGGCTTCACCCTTGACCGCCACTCGGGAGTTTTGGAAGTCGGTGAGCATTAAATTAGATGGCCGAAGTTTGGCCCATCTATTGCTGCGGCTGCATATGTGCCTAAATGTTCCTATAGAGATGATGGACATGGCTGAGCCTGTGTCTAGTTCCATCTTACATGGAACTCCCTGAAGCTTGACTTGGAGTCGAAGTTTCGGCTTAAGGGGGCGATGGGCACCAGTGCGGAGAACGCTCCTTCGGCTGGCGCAGAACCCTACTCGATGTTGCCCCGGGGCCCCGGTACCTCTCCTGATTTAATCTTCCTGTGGACGGTCCCTCTGGCGACCTCGACAGATGACGGCAATGTGGCCTGACTTGCCACACGCCCGGCACAGTTTCCCGCCCAAAACCTAATTACCAGCCTGGAGACAGCAAGTCTGGCTTAAGTAACAGCAGCCATTACATAACAACAGAATCTAGGTCAGACATTCAAACAAGTGATTAGACATTAAGCAAGTGATTCAAAACAGTTGTGACCAATACATTACAAGAACATTTGAACATGGATTCAAAATTTCTATCCTTCTTGCCTGATTTCAGTTTTTACATATGGTACAGATTTAGACCTCACATAAAAACTGAAATATAGATCCAGATTGAACTGATCATTTAGAAAGGTTTGAAAAAAAGAAAGTATTTGTGTTAGAGTAATATCCACTAATCTTTCAAATTACCATTGGAAGTATGACAAAAATATATTACCAATATAAGTGCTTTTTTCATGCATGCTCTTGTATAACAGTTCTATAACTATCCTAAAAGTTATCAAGCTCTATTTGGAAGGTAAAGAATATATAGCTAGATAAAGTCCTAATATGTTTACTTTCTAGTATTGCAGTGATAGTCTGGCCAGTTTTCATTACCTGTAAGGACTGAATATTATTTAACATCTACAAAAAACTACATTAAAAATTGCTGGTGCCTCACAGTGCTGTTATGCTCAATTTGTATTTTCATTGAAGACAAGAAAATCTTTAACAGTTCTGAATAAGTGCTGGAGGGCCATAATACATCACCAGTGAGCTAACAAATTTAAATTTAATCCCAAAAAAGATAAAGTAGGTGATTATACTTGCTAGTTTATGTCAAGGAGCAGCTGTTTTAGTATGACATTGTTTTTTAAAGAATATAAATTCTTTAAAATTCAAAATATTATATTAAAATAATATTTAGATATAATATTTAGATTTTAGGACTACCTGGATTTGGTCTGGTTTTCAATAATTGCTGTCCTCTCCGGAAACCACATCTTAGTAGGAAATCAAAGTTATGGTTTCCAGAGAGGACAGGAGATTCAAATGCCAAAAATTGCATTGTAATGCTACAAACTTTGCACCTTTTATATTTGTGTTTTTTGTTGCTGACAAAAAGATAACGGACAGGGCCCGTGTTGCTTATCACAATGCACATACCTCCATTATGATGAAATCTTTGCTTGCTGTGAATGCTCCTATTATCCTCACTGCTTTTTACTACTGCTTTTTAAAATTACATTTTATCTTTCCTTTCTTCTGGGAGCTCAGGGTAAGGCATACACAGGTCACAACAACCACAACAAGACAGGAAGTCCTCTAAAATCCCTAAGCTTATAAAATAATACATTATGAGGCCTAAAATATCTCTATAATGATAACTTAAATGTGTCTAAGATTGAGAGCATGACAGTATATACCCTTTATGTTTAGTGAATGTCACAATTTCAAACAAGGCAAGCATAACTTTCCTGAACATTGAGATAGTCTACCACTAGTACCAGCAATAATTTTGAATCAGCCCATTCATTTTCTATTAGTTTGGTTTGTGTATCTCATTTCTAGATTTGCCCTGTATCAAAGATAGTGATTTATCCCATTCTTCTGAAGTTATTATATTAGGCTCTCATAGTTATATTTCGTAATAGCAACCAGTATGTTGTAAAACCTTTTAGGAAAATCAAGCATTTTCATTTCTCCATCTCTCTAGTGATTTTTCAAATACTAAAGCCATCAGGAAGATTTAAAACACTGGTTTGGCCTCCTCCAAAAAATGGGAAGGGTGCTCACAAACCTATTTTCAATACTGAACTACCATGGATATCTAACATTCCTGCCATGCTGTTTATCTCCACACTCCAGCAATCAGGACATCCAGCAAACCCATAAAATCCAAACTAATAGCATGAATATTCAGTGACCTAGAATACTAATTATTGTCATGAATATTAATGCGATCAGACTTACATTTTCCTCTTCTGTTCTTGTTCTCTTTTTTCCACTCAGCCAGCTCTAAAGATTTGCCATAATGAGAGCATTTAAGAGAGAGTGCTCTCCATCGTGACAGGGACTGGGGTAATAAGCAGAGCTTGATTAACGTGGTGCACTTGGGGGAGAGATGAGAGGCTTCACATGGTCCTGTTGTGAAGGAGGCAATGAGGCACCGGCGGCTGTGTTGCTGCTCCCTCAGATTAATGAGGCCTAAGAGTGCATTAGGAACAGTGACAAAGGTTTGATCTAATGGGTTCAGTCATTTTTCCTTTGAGTGACAGACACACAGAAGTAATTGGCTGTGCAGAATGGCAGCTCGTTGGAAGTACTTAAGGATACATTATCCCTGTTGTGTGGCCCACAGAGGCTGTTTATCAAAACTGCTCACACTGCAGACTTGCATTTACTAAACTGTTGTTACAGAGTAATATCTTTAAAATATTCCAGTAACAATAACAGCATAGGATCACAGTCTTTGTGTGTAGGGATCAGTTTTTCTCTTCATTTAATTTTAAATGGTTTTGAAATGGAGTAATAAATACAGTTTGCTCAAACTCGGAAGCATCTGCATTTTTGCACCATGCTAAAGTTCACATACACTGAGATATTCAATGCATTTTGTATTTCTATAACAGTCAATGTCTGTGTGTAGCTTAAAATCAAAAATGGATTTTACATGATTGTGTCATGATTTAGAAAATATTGTTTTTTCTGCCTTAACTCCTATACTCCAAATGGATTGCTTCCTGATTTCATTACTTGAAAACCAGAAGATCTACATATTTATTCTGGAATTAATCTAAACTTATTTAATAATAGATATATTTACTAAAGCAAATCTTTCAGAAAATTGTTTTGATCCATTTGAGCCATTGCACCCCAGGTTTTTTCAATACAGATCTCCAATGTTGGTATCATCACTTTTATATGGCCTTGTAGTCCTCAGGAAGTCTGTCATAACTTCAAATGGTCACTAAGCAACTGGTCGTAAGTTAAGGACTCCTTGTACATGTAAGATAAAATTAGCTGGGGATCCAGTTGCTGCTAATTGTATATAACAATTACATTTATCTGATTGAATGGACCATTGCAGATACTTTTATGTATGGATATGATGTATCAATCATAGTGCAGAAAGGAAAATTAGAGGGAGCATCTCATGTTTCTTATTAGCACTGAGGTTTTTTTAAAAGCTTGTCATGTGTTTTCCAAAGAGACACCCTCATTTGTAAACTGTTACAAAATTCTCATGAGACAAAAAAGAAGTTGATGACATTCCATCTTTTCCTAAGGGCTTCTGAAAGGAGATGTATCTATTTTAAACATACAGTATCTAAAAGGAAATGTATTGGCAGAAAACAGAGGGGGGAAATACTAATTTCTTTTTTATTTGTCCTTGATTTTTTTCTGTACTGGTGGTCCTTGTTTAATTTCCACTAGTTAAGCAACTGTTCTAACTGTTCTAACTTCTGATGGCACAGCATAAATGGTATTTTTAACCGGTCCTTCTGCTTATAGTTGCCACAATGTCTCTGCAATCATTATGATTGGCAATCTTCTGACAAGCAAAGTCAATAGGGAAGTTAGCTGGAAGTCACAAGTCAAAGACATGTGAGGTCCTCCCCCATGCTGTCCTTGCTTAATGATGGCAACTGGGACTACTGCCATTAAGTGGGGCAATCACCTAGTTTTTCAATTTATGACTGTCATTTAACAACAGAGTTTCTGGTCCCAATTAGCATTGTTAGATGAGACTACTTGCACGCACATTCCACTCAGTTGGATTCAGCCTCTAATTCAGTTATAGTCATGTAGCTGGCAGAAACCTGGAGCCAATTTCTCACTTAACTGGAATAAAGATTATAAATTCTTATGCCATACCATATTTCACTCAGTGGTTCAATATCAGGTCACAACCCCAGCTGGTGTTTTTGATATCCTTTGCTGCCTAAAAAACTCCTGAGCAGCAGTGTCCATGAGGTGTGTCAAAATCAGCAAAATGACAGACACATCATGGAGATACAGGCCCACCATTTTGTACATGCTTCAATCTCACACAAAATAAAAAATGGAGGAGCTTGCATTGCGATACTCTAACTTCCATCTTGCCAATTTTGTACCTTCCCCCTCCAACCTGCAGATGCCTTTGAACCTTGGAATGTAGAACTAGAGTTTTTTTCTGCTACAGCCTAGTATTAAATAAGTGAAAACTTAAATCAACAGCAAGATTTAAATGGCTTTGAAATTGTTGTTTGATAATTTCTCTCAAAACAAGAAGTGGTTTTCATTCTTTTGACAAGCAATCTCTTATTGTACAATATTCAAAGGTTAATTTTATAATTAATGTTATAATAAACAGGAAACAAATGAATAGCAGTAGACACCACACATTATAGAAACTAGAGAATAATATGAAAAGGAGAGAAAGGGTATCTGTTTATATAAGCAAAATTAATATTTATAAATACTAATATTTCACACTTAAATATTTTAAAAAGATGACTATACAGATAGTCCTCGATTGCAACCACAATTAAACCCAAAATTTCTGTTGCTAAGCAAGAGAGTTGTTAAGTGAGTTTTACCTCATTGTATGACTATTCTTGCCACAGCTGTTAGATAATGACTGCAGTAGTTAAGTTAGTAACACGGTTGTTAAGTCAATCTGGTTTCCCCATTGGCTTTACTTGTCAAAGGGTTGCAGAGGGTGATCACATGACCCCAGGACACTGCAACTGTCATAAATATGAGTGAATTGCCAGTGTCTGAATTTTTATCACATGACTATGGGGATGCTGCAACAGACATAAAATGGTCATAAGCCACTTTTTTTCAATGTCGTAGCTTCAAACAGTCTCTAAACCAGGCATGTCAAACTGCCGGCCCGCAGGTCAGAAGCGTCACGCCGAAACCACAATGGGAGCCAGCAATGGGGAAAAAGTCACGATACGTCGCACGACATCACGTGACATTGCGAGTTTGACATGCCTGCTCTAAACGAATAGTTGTAAGTTGAGGATTACTTACACAATGGTTAACACAATAAAAAGATCACTGTCAAAGTAATATAATTCAACAAATCCTAGAATGTACCAAAAATACATTTATATGCAAAACCATATAGACCTCTCAAAGCTTGTATATCTAGCACTCCTTTGAAACTGACATTTCAAAGCTATTATAAAGGAAGGTGAGCAAATAAATAGTGAGTGAGCATTTGTTATTAACTGTCCTCCCCCCATCATTGTAATTGTAAGGACCCACTTCAATCCCACATCTTAAGAAAGCAGAACTCTTGGAAACAATTTCTTCCAACAGGAATTTTTATTAAGAGTAGTTGATAGCAGGCATAATAGACAGGATCTGAGGGATTTCTTTACAAATTGATACTTTAAAGTGTCCCTAAGCAAACTCCACCCCACAGTTCATCCGGACTGTTCAGACCACCCAATCCCCAGATGTTAAGTCCATCGTGGGAAAGGGGGGATAACATCAGTCCGGCTCCAGTTGTAACACGATGTTCCACAGCTCTTCACACCTCCTTTTGAGAACGGAGAAATAAGCAAGATTCCGGAGGTTTGTATTTCTTCCCCCCCCCACCTTTTCCTAGCTGCCCGGTTAGGGAGAAGAAAGTTCAGAGGGATGCATAGTGCAGGAGGCAATTTGTTACATTGTAATGGGCAGCAGACACAGAGGCAATAAACAAAAGGTTACATTGTAGTGAATAGAGGAAGTGAAAGCAATAACCCCACAGGCATATCCCCCCTCCCCCTTGGGAGTATGGCAGAATCCAGGGGAAGGTGAGATTTGGTTTTAGATCAGAGGAGATAGATAGAAATGAAATATAAATGGATTCTGACATCCTGCCCTGCTTAAAAACAAGAGAGATCCACCTATAGAGAAAACAAAAGAGATATAGAGGTTAGTCTGGTTTGTTGGGATATTCTGTATGAAACTTCTTTAGCAGTTTCGGTGCTCTGACGTGACGTTTATGGACCCACTCGTTTTGTGAGGAGGGAAGGTGTTTCCATGCTACTAGGTATTGAGTTGCCCCGTGATACTTCCTAGAATCTAGGATTTCTTTTATCTCGAAGTGTTGTTCTCCTTCAACCATGACTGGAGGTGGTGGTGGGGGAAATTTTTGGCCGTAAGGGCGACTGTTGTTCTCTTTTCAGCAAGCTGCAGTGAAAAATTGGGGGTATTTGCCTGAGGTTTTTGGGTAGTTCTAATTCTACTGTTACAGGGTTTATGATTCTTTTAATTGGAAAAGGTCCTATATATTTTGGGCTAAATTTTTTACAGGGCTGTAAGGACTTTAGGTATTTTGTAGACAAATATACCATTTCTCCTACAATGAATGGTATGGGTTCGACTCTCTTTTTATCTGCTTGTGCTTTGTATGCTTGCCTAGCCTCGTCTAAGGCTTTCCTAACTACTGGCCAGGTGTTTTATACTTCTGCTATCCATTCTTTCAGTGATGGGATTGCCGGTTCATTTGGGATTAGTTCTGGCATAGGGTTGAAACTTTGACCGGTGGCTATTTGAAAGGGAGTGTAGCCTGTGCTGGAGTGGACTGCTTTATTGTAAGCAACTTCTGCGAAAGGGAGTAGGTCCGTCCAATTCATTTGCTGGAAATTAATAAAGTATCTTAAGTATTGTTCAAGTATTGAGTTACAACATTTGGTTTGTCCATTACATTGAGGATGATGACTACATGACAATCCCTGAGTTTATTTCCTAAGAGGGATAAAAATTCCTTCCAAAATTCTGACATAAATTGCACTCCCCTATCAGATATGATGCGTTGGGGTGCCCCGTGCAGTCTGTAGATGTGCTGCACGAATAGTTTCGCTAAGGTTTTTGCGGTGGGAATCTTTTGGCAAGGGATGAAGTGCACTTGTTTGGAAAACAAGTCCGTAACCATCCAGATGACAGTGTTTCCATTGCTTTCTGGTAATTCCACTATAAAATCCATGGATATTTCTTTCCAGGGGGCTGAGGGATTCGCCACTGGTTGTAACAGTCCGGGCGATTTCCCTTGCAACCTCTTAGCAGTTGCGCACATTGGGCAGCTGGCCACGTAACTTTATATGTCCTTTTTCATGGATGGCCGCCAAAATTGCCTTTTAATTAAATGTAATGTTTTTACTAATCCAAAATGCCCTGCTGATTTTGTATCATGGTATAGCTGCATGAAAGTGACCCTCTGGGTGGTTGGTGTATATAGCTTTCCCCCCACCCATGGCAGTCCGTCCTTGATTGTGCACACGTGTCTATTTTTCTGGAACCATTCATCAGTTTCCAAAGTTTTCCGGAATTTGATTCCAGTTTGGCTACCCAGCTGCGGCTTTAATTTAGCTTGGGCTCTGGTGGTTACTGGCGCTGCCAGTTGTGGTTCATGCATGAGTGGTTTAGAATCGGTGACTCGTGTGCTGTTATATTGGGGCATGCGAGACACTGCATCTGCCAGGAAATTCTCCCCCCCCGGCAAGTGCTTGAGCGTAAAACGGAATTGGTGAAAATGCTGGGACCAGCGGGCTTGCTTGGGAGTGAGCTTCCTGGGTGTTTTTAAAGCTTGCAGGTTTTTGTGGTCCGTCCAGACCTGAAAAGGGATTTTATTCCCTTCAAGAAACTGGCGCCATGTAAGTAATGACCAACGTATGCCGTATGCCTCTTTTTCCCACACTGCCCAGCACTGTTCCGTCTCAGTGAGTTTCTTGGACATGTACGCACACGGTTGCAATACCCCTTCATCGTTTTCTTGTAATAGTACAGCCCCCACTGCCACATCACTTGTGTCCGCCTGTATTACGAAAGGTTTGTCCGTGTCTGGGTGCCTCAGTACGGGGTCGGCAGAAAAAAGTCTCTTTAACCTCTCGAACGCCGCTTGGCCCTCCATTGTCCATTTTAGTGGCTGGCTAGATTTCACTGAGGATTCTCAGTAAGTTAGTAAGATTTTTAGTAAGTTCGTGAGGGGCAGGGGCAGGGCTATTTGGGCGAATGAGGGGATGAATTGGTGGTAAAAGTTTGCGAAACCCAGGAAACTTTGCAACTGCTTCTTTGTGCAAGGTGGTGCCTATTCTAGTACTATTCTGACCTTCTCAGGGTCCATTTCAATGCCGTGTGGGGATATGTGATAACCCAGGTAGTTTATTCTTTCCTGGTGGAATTCACATTTCGATAATTTGGCATATAGGTGGGCAGCTCGCAGTTTCTTTAAAACCGCTCTGACTTTGGTTGACATGTTCCTCTTTGGATTCGGTGAAGATAAGGATGTTGTCTAGATAAGCCAGGCCTCCCTTAAATAGGTGCTCCCTTAGTACCTCGTTGATTAATTGCATAAATACTGCGGGGGCCCCTTGTAGTCCAAACGGCAAAACTTTGAATTGGTAGCACCCCATTGGGCAATTAAATGTGGTTTTCCATTCATCCCCTTCCTTAATCCTAACGTGGTAATACGCTTCCCTTAGGTCTACTTTAATAAAAATTCTTCCTTTCGAGAGGTGGGATAACATGTCCTTCATGAGGGGTAGGGGGTATAGGTTACTTTCACTGATTGCATTCAGGGCGCGGTAATCCACACACAAGTGCAAAGTGCCGTCCTTCTTCTCTCTAAAGAGGACCGGGGCAGCTACCTTAGGCTTGGCAGGTTCGATAAACCCCCTTTCTAGGTTTTTATTTATGAATCTTTCCATTTCCTCCTTCTCCTTAGGGCTCATAGAGTATAGTCTGGGCTTCGGGAGTTTTGCCCCGGGCTTGAATTCTATGGCACAATCCGTGGGTTGGTGAGGGGGAAGCTCATCTGCCCGCTCCTCACTGAAAACCTCAGCAAGGTCTCGGTATTCCTCTGGCACTTCGGGTAGCCCCCTTTCCTCTCCCACCTATGCTTTCTCCGTTCCTGGGTTTGGTAGGGCTCCTTGGGGTTTTAAGTTCGCACGATCCCCCTTCGGGAAATTGAGTTCTGCCATCCTCCAATTTACCCAGGGGTTCCATTTCTTTAACCATTCCAGCCCTAGGATCACTGGGCATTCCATGCCTGGGGTCACTACAAACATTATGTCTTCCTCATGATTCCCAGGGATAGGTGGACTGGTAAAGTGGCTAGGGTAGCTGGCACCCCCCCTGCTATGGACCCATCTAACTGGCCAAATGAGATTGGTTGTTTCAGTCACCTCACTGGAATGCCCAAGTTCCCCACTAGCGTCGGGCTATTGAGGCAGTGGGTGCAGCCAGAGTCTATTAAGGCTTTCACTTTGACAACTTCGGGCATGGAGGAAGCTAATATAGTCACTGTCTTGAGGATGGGTGCGATGGGTTCACTTACCAGGGGTTTGCCCTCCGAGCTGTCGTCCAAGGTGTCCACCGCCCCTGCAGTGTAGGCTGAGTTGGGGACTCCACAGCCTCTATCGTCCTCATGGCAGGTTCTTTTGGCTTGGCTGGGGACTTCCCTGATTTCCTGGCCGGTGATCGGTCTGGGTTGCACTGAGGGGCTTTCGAGCAGCATTCTACAGCGTGATGCCCCTCTCTCCTGCATTTGAAACAGCCCGTTGATTTCTTAGTCATAGCCGGTGGTTTTGCTGGCTCGCGCGTCGGCTCAGGAGGCGAGCGGCCCCATGGTTTTCCTCGGCGGTGCCTCTTCAGTAGGTCGATCTCTGCTTCCTCTGCCAGGACGTACCATTCATCAAGTTGGCGTGGGTCCCCTTGAGGCAGGCAAGATCATACAGGTCGTAGTTTAGGCCATCTTTGAAATGGCTAAGGAGGATGTCTTCCGGCCAGTTCAGCTTGTTGGCAATGGCCCGGACTTCTTGTGTATATTCAGCTACCGGGCGTCTGCCCTGCCTCACTGTTTTGATTCTCTCACGGACCTTGCGATCAGCCAGGGGGTCCTCGAATCGCCTTCTCAGAGAGGACATGAAGCGGTTGACGTCGTTGAGCTCTGGGGCATTGGAATCATGCAAGTTCACCATCCAGTCTGCGGCCGCCCCGTCCAGAGCAGATTGCATGATACGGATATGGGCTTTGTCGCTGGGGATGTCCTGTCCGTATTCTTCCATGTAGCTGAGGACTTGGGTTAGGAAGAACCCCAAGCGTGGCAGTTCCCCCCTAAATTTCACGTCCAGCGGCGGGAATCTTTGGATGGATCAGTGCCTTTGCCGCCGACGGTATTGTCTCCCATCCTGATCGCCATCTGCGGGTCGGCGGGGAGTGGGGGCTGCCGAAGTGGTAGCTGCTGTTTCAGTGGATGTCCCTGGGACTACAGTTTCCGATTCCCCCTCAGTGTCTCTTCATCTGCAGCTCCAGGTGCTGGTGCAGCCGCGGGGTTCAGGTTTCTCCTCCCCTAGAGAGCCGAGGGTTCTTTTCATCAGGTCAATAGCTTTCTCTAGGATCCAGTTCGAGTGTTGTGCACAACTTTCTTCCTCTTCGCTAACATGCAGGGATTTGTCCATCTCTTACTTCCATTCGGGTTGGTGGCTGCCCTGTCTCAGGGTCACCTTTCTCGATATCTTTTCCCACTCGTCTTTCTTGCCAACGTCCATCGACCACCGAGGTTTGTGGTCGCGCGTTTCCACCACTTCTTCTCCTGAGGAGTATGACGTCTCGGATCCCAACAGTTGGCAGGATCCCGGTCGGAGGGAAGGCTCCCCTTCCACGGGGTTTTCTTCCTTCCCTGCCTCATCGTCCAACATTGTATTTTTTGCAAAGTTCCCTGGTAAGGGTCTTCCTTCCAGGTTGACTATTACTGCAGATCCTGTCTAATGTAAGGACCCACTTCAATCCCACATCTTAAGAAAGCAGAACTCTTGGAAACAATTTCTTCCAACAGGAACTTTTATTAAGAATAGTTGATAGCAGGCATAATAGACAGGATCTGAGGGATTTCTTTACAGATCAATACTTTAAAGTGTCCCTAAGCAAACTCCACCCCACAGTTCATCCGGACTGTTCAGACCACCCAATCCCCAGATGTTAAGTCCATCGTGGGAAAGGGGGGATAACATCAGTCCGGCTCCGGTTGTAACACGATGTTCCACAGCTCTTCACACCTCCTTTTGAGAACGGAGAAATAAGCAAGATTCCGGAGGTTTGTATTTCTTTCCCCCCCACCTTTTCCTAGCTGCCCGGTTAGGGAGAAGAAAGTTCAGAGGGATGCATAGTGCAGGAGGCAATTTGTTACATTGTAATGGGCAGCAGACACAGAGGCAATAAACAGAAGGTTACATTGTAGCGAATAGAGGAAGTGAAAGCAATAACCCCACAGGTATATCCCCCCTCCCCCTTGGGAGTATGGCAGAATCCAGGGGAAGGTGAGATTTGGTTTTAGATCAGAGGAGATAGATAGAAATGAAATATAAATGGGTTCTGACAGCAGTGCTCTTGAATCATGTGGTCAGCATAGAAGTAGAGACCTTCTGAGCAGAAAAATCCAAGCAATATCTTTACAAGTTTATATTGGAGATAGTTAGCCCTAACTAATTTAGACCTTTATAGGTTAATAGTGACATGAAACAAACAGGAAGTTTTAGGATAATGGTGAATCCATATTAGGAATCATTAGGAAAGTGATTAAACATATATTTGAATACTATATATTTTTACTATTCATTGGGATGTGGCATAATTTGGAAGATAAACACAGTAAATAGTATGAAGTACAGAAACTACAGAGTTTAGAATTATTTTCTATTCTCTGTAATATTTTTAAATGACTTAAGGAAAGTTATATATTTAGTATTTGATACTTTAATATAATTTGATAATTTAATAATTGTAATATTTGATAATTTAATTCTACAGTCCAGGAGTTGGAGACCCCTGTAATAAAGAATCCAGTCTAATATATTTTCCCTTTTCCAGGGAAAGCAAGACTGAGGGGTCCTTGGTGCTTTCTGAGCTTGATTATTTTCCTGCAGACATTTCATTACCCAGAGTAGAACTGCATTCATTTCCATTCCATGCAATCATGTGAAAAAGTAAGTACAACCTCTTTGAGTTCTGTGGTATCAGGACATAGTAAAAATCATCTGGTCCTTAGCAGTCCTTAAAAGTAGGTAAATACAACCTTAGATGAACAACAACACGTGATATATTATACCATGTCATCATTTATTTTACAAAAAGAAAGCCAAAATGGAGAAGCCATGTGTGAAAAAGTAAGGACACCTTAGGGGCTTGTAGAACCACCTTTAACAACAATAACTTGAAGTAATTGTTTTCTGTATGACTTTTATCAGTCTCTCATATTGTTGTTGCGAAATTTTGGCCCACTCTTATTTACAACATTGCCTCAGTTCATTGACGTTTGTGGGCATTTGTTTATGCACAGCTCTCTTAAGATCCCGCCACAGCATTTCAATCCAATTGAGGTCTGTACTTTGACTGGGTCATCGCAATACCTTGATTCTTTTCTTTTTCAGCCATTCTGTTGTAGATTTGCTGGTATGCTTGGGATCATTGTCCTGTTGCATGACCTAATGTCAGTCAAGTTTTAGCTGTCGGACAGATGGGCTCACATTTGACTGTAGAATACTTTGGTATACAGAGTTCATGGTCGACTCAATGACTTGCAAGGCACCCAGATGCTGTGGCTGCAAAACAAGCCCAAATCATCAACCCGCCACCACCATGCTTAATGATTGCTATGAAGTATTTGTGCTGATATGCTGTATTTGGTTTTTGCTTCTCTCTTTGATCCGTTTCCAACCATTGTTTCTTGTCCTGCCCTCGGGTGCTTTGGTGAATAACGTGACCTCTTCTTGGTGGCAGCCCTTCAAATACTGGAATACTGCTATCATGTCTCCCCTATTTCTTTTTTTCTTTAGACTAGCCAAATCCAAGTCCTGCAGCCATTCTTCGTATGTTTTAGTCTCCAGGCCTTTAATCATTTTAGTTGCTCTTCTCTGAATTTTTTCCAAACTCTCAATATCATTTTTGTGATATGGTGACCAAAATTGGCTGCAGTATTCCATGTGTGGTCTTACTAGGGTTTTATAAAGCGGTACTAATACTTCACGTGATCTTGATTCTATGCCTCTGTTTATACAACCCAGGATTGAATTAGCTTTTTTGGCTGCTGCTGCACACTGCTGGCTCATAGTCAAGTGATTGTCCACTGGGACTCCAAGGTCTCTCTCACAGTTACTATTTTAAGCCAGGCCTCGCCCAATCTGTACTTGTTCCTTTGATTTTTCCTACTTAAATGTAAAACTTTGCTTTTCTCCACATTGAAACTCATTTTGTTGGATAGGGTCCATTGTTCAAGTTTGTCAAGATCTTTTTGGATCCTGAGTTTGTCTTCTGGGGTGTTGGCTACTCCTGTCAGTTTGGTGTCATCTGCAGTTCCCCTTCGATTCCCTCATTTAAGTCATTGATGAAGATATTGAAGAGTACTGGGCCTAAGCAGTGTGGTACCCCACTGCTTACTTCTCTCCATATGGATGTAGTGCTGTTGAGGACTACTCGTTGAGTACGGTTTGCCAGCCAGCTACAAATCCATCTGGTGGACTGATGGACTTTAAATTGTTAGGAAATGGCCTTATAACCCTTCCCAGATTGATGGGCAGCAACAGTTGCTTCTCCAAGATCATTGCTGATATCTACTTTTTGACCTTGTGTTAACACACACCTCAATGTTGGAGACCAGCAAACTCCTAATACATTGGCTTTTGCAGAGGTAGTCACACTTGCTGATGATCAATTAACCAAGAGCAGCACCTAGCTGCTACTTGGCCTTTTCATACTTATGGAAGCAGTAAGGGTGTACTTGGTTTTCACACATGGCTTCTCTGTTTTGGCTTTCTTTTTGTAAAATAAATGATGACATGGTGAAATATGTCATGTGCTATTGTTCATCTGAAGTTGTATTTACCTACTTTTAGGAACTACTATGGACCAGATGATTTTTAATGTGTAAAAATACGTAAAACCATAGAACTCAAAGAGGGTGTATTTACTTTTTCACATGAGAAGACAAATCTTGCATTGCAACTGAAAAAGTATATCTTGGAGTAGGGAGCATTAGCACAAGCAGCATGGGTAATGTGATATTTCTGCTACATTTTTTTGCTGTCTCCTAATGAAAGAACTGACTTGGTAATTATAAATTAAAAATCCACATTGTTAGGAATGTATGACTATAAAAAGGAGTGTGCAAAGTAGAGGCTATGAGTACTATTACACACATAATACCTGTGCTTGCTAATCTTTCCAAAATAAGAAGCTTCTTAGATGAGAAGCGAAACGTCTTCAAAGAAAAAACAAGAAAGTCCAGTTGCCTCGTGAAAAAGCACCTTTGGGCTTTCCAAAAATAAGTATTTCAATATTTTAAAAAGATTAGAATCTTCCCACAAGTCATCTAGCTAATTTTCAGTCATTTTTTTCAATCCATTTTTATTTCTCTTGGTACTGTTGTATTGGGGCATGCGGGAGAGTGCATCGGCTAGGAAGTTCTTCCCCCCTGGTAGGTGTTTGATTGTGAAATTGAACTGGTGAAAATGTTGCGACCACCGGGCTTGTTTTGGGGTGAGTTTCCTGGGTGCTTTTAATGCTTCCAGGTTCTTATGGTCAGTCCAGACCTGGAAGGGGATTTTGTTCCCTTCGAGGAAATGTCGCCAGGTGAGGAGCCCCCACCTCACCGCATACCTATGCCTCTTTTTCCCATACTGCCCATCGCTGCTCTGTCTCAGTGAGTTTTCGAGAGGTGTATGCGCAGGGTTGCAATGCCCCTTATTTGTTTTCTTGCAATAGCACAGCTCCCACAGCTACATCGCTGGCATCTACTTGTATTACAAGTGCCGCAGGATGGGTTCAGCCAAAAAAAGTCTTTTTAGTCTTTCAAAAGCAGCCTGACATTCCACCATCCATTTTAGTGGTTGGCTGGGTTTTGGTTTATCTACCCCTTTGGTTTTTAGTAAATTTGTGATTGGTAGAGCTATCTGGACAAACGAAGGGATGAATTGGCGGTAGAAATTAGCAAACCCCAGGAAGCTTTGTAATTGCTTTCTTGTGTGGGGTGGTGCCCATTCCAGCACTGCCCCAACCTTTCAGGGTCCATTTCTATGCCCTCAGGGGATATCCGGTATCCTAAGTAGTCTATCTTTTCCTTGTGGAATTCACATTTTGATAATTTGGCGTAAAGGTGAGCGGCCCGCAGCTTCTTTAGAATGGCTCTAACTAGGTTCACGTGTTCTTCCATGGTTTCCGTGAGTATAAGGATGTCATCCAGGTAAACCAGGACCCCCTTGTATAGGTGCTCCCACAGTATGTCGTTTATCAACTGCATGAAGACTGCTGGGGCTCCTTGCAATCCAAAGGGTAGGACCCTGAATTGATAGCATCCCATGGGGCAATTAAAGGCGGTTTTCCATTCATCTCCTTCTTTGATTCTAATGTGGTAGTAAGCCTCCCGCAAGTCTAATTTAGTGAAGATTTTCCCCTTTGAGAGGTGGGACAGCATGTCCTTCATTAGTGGCAGGGGGTACAGATTACTCTCACTTATAGCGTTCAGGGCCCTTTAATCCACACACAGATGAAGAGATCTGTCGTTCTTTTCCCTAAATAAAACCAGAGCGGCCACCTTGGGTGAGGCGGGCTGGATGAAGCCTCTCTCCAGATTTTTATCTATGAATTTCTGCATCTCTTGCAGTTCTGAGGGCTCATGGAGTACAGTCTGGGTTTTGGGAGCTTCGCCCCGGGTTTAATCTCTATTGCATAGTCTGTGGGCCGATGGGGGGGGGGTAATTCGTCTGATCTTTCCTCACTGAACACTTCAGCGAGGTACCTGTATTCTTCGGGTATCTCGGGCAATTCCTTTTCCTCTCCCACAGCTGCTTGCTCGGCTGAGGGGTCGTGCGGAGCTCTCTGGGTCAGTGGGCTTTGCTGTTCTCCCTTTGGGAACCTGAGCTCTGCCATTCGCCAGTCCACTCTGGGGTTCCATTTCTCTAGCCATGCCATGCCCAGAATTATGGGATATTCCATGCCTGGGGTGACCATGAAGGTTATAGTCTCTATGTGGTCTCCCAGCATGAGTTGAACTGGCAATGTGGCTAGGGTAGCTGGCATCCCCCCTGCTATGGACCCAGCTAATTGACCAAAAGAAATTGGATTTTTCAGCCTCCTCACCGGAATGCCCAGGTTTCCTACTAGCGTGGGGCTGATGAGGCAACGTGTGCACCCAGAGTCAATCAGTGCCCTTACTTCTACAGCTTCGGGCATGGAGGGGGCTAGTATAGTCACTGTCCGGGTGAGGGGCACGATGGGTCCACTTACCAGGGGTTCGTCTTTGGAGTTGTCGTCTGATGAGTTGGACGCTCCTGCAGTGTAGGCTGGAGTTCCCTTCCCTCTTTGAGCAGTCGGGGGGAACTTGATGGCCTCGGTGCCCTTCATAGCAGGCTCTCGGGGCTTGGCTGGTGATCTTCCGGACTTTCCAGCTGAGCTCCGGTCTGGTTTCTTGAATGGAGTGTGTGAGTGGCATTCTGCGGCGCGGTGTCCTTCTTTTCCACGTCTGAAATAGCCAGTGGGTTTCTTTGCGGTGGGTTGCTGCTTCACGGACTCACGGGGTGTCTTGGGTGGTGGCTTTCCCCAGGGCTTCCCTCTGCGGTGTCTCTTTGCCAAGTCGATCTCAGCTTCTTCAGCCAGGATGTACCAATCGTGCAGTCAGTGCGGGTCTCCTCGGGGAAGGCAGGCATCATAGAGATCGTAGTTCAGGCCATCTTTGAAATGGCTGAGCAAGATGTCTTCTGGCCAGTTCAGCTTGCTAGCGATGGTCCGAAACGCCTGGGTATACTCGGCCACAGGGCGTCTGCCTTGCTTCGTGGTCTTTATTCTTTCCCGGGCTTTCCGGTCTGCCAGCGGGTCCTCGAACCTGCGTCTGAGGGAGAACATGAACTGGTTGAAGTTTAGCAGCTCCGATACGTCCAAATCGTACAGGTCCACTACCCAGTCAGCGGCGATGCCATCTAGTGCCACCTGCACAATGCGGATTCTGGCACTGTCAATGGGGATGTCTCGGCCATATTCCTCCATGTAGTTGAGGACCTAGGTCAGGAAAAATCCCAGGCGTCACGGCTCCCCATGAAACTTCACATCCAGAGATGGGAACTTCTGGATGGATTGCTGCCTTTTCTTCCTCCTGTGGCGTCTTCTCTCTCGGTCGCCAGCTGTGGTGCGGCAGGGAGTAGGGGCTGCCATAGCGACTGCGGCGGGTTCAGTTGTCTCGCCGGATGTGCCTGGAACCTCAGCTTCGGATTTGCCCTCAGTATCTTTTTTGCTGCAACCCGGCGCACGGGTCGGGCCTCTCCTCCTTGAGAGAGTTGAAAGCCGTCTTCATCATATCGATCGCCTGCTCCAGCATCCAGCTCGGATGTCCGGGACAATCTCCCTCATCTTCGCTGAGGTGAAGGGACTTCTCCATCTCCAGCTTCCACCCTGGTTGATGGCTACCTCGACGGAGAGTCACCTTCCTCGCCTTTTTCTCCCAGTCGTCCTTCTTCCCCACACCCATCAAGGCTTGTGGCTGCGGACATCCACTACCTCTTCTTCCAATGTGTAGGAAGTTTTGGAGCTGGACAATTGGTAGGTCTCTGACTGGCAGGGGGTTCCCCCTTCACAGCGGGTTCTTCTATCCCTGCTCCCGTATCTGACATGGATAGTTTTCCAAAGTCCCCCAGTAAGGGTCTTCCTTCCGGGCTGATTGTTACTGCAGATCCTGTCTAATGTCAGGGCCCACTTCAAAACCTCATCCCAAAAAAGCAGAACTCGTGGAAGTGGTTTCTTCCAAAAGGAACTTTTATTAGGAGAAGCTGATAGTAGGCATACTAGACAGGATCTGAGGATTCCCACTCAGATCGATAGGTAAAAGTGTCCCAAGCAAAACCCCACCCCATAGTTCATCCGGTCAGTTCAAATGGCCCAATCCCCAGGTATTAGGTTCCTCGTGAGAACAGGGAGATAACATCGGGCTGTCTCTGGTTGTAGCTGCGATGTTTAGGCGGCTCTTCGCACCTTCTCTGGGAGTGCGGAGATAAAGCAGTCGCCAGAGGTTGCATTCCATTCTTCCCCTCCCTTTGCTAGCTGACAGTAAGGGATGGGAAAGTTCACAAGAAATAATGCAGGAAAGCAAAGTGTTACATTGGAGCAAAAGAGGAATAACCCTCAAGCACTCCCCCCCCTAGGAGTATGGCAGAACCCAGGATGAGAAGAGAGTGAGATTCAGGTCAGGATGAAAGAGAAAATAGCAAAAGTGGGAAGGGGGGGAGGAAAGGATTGGGGAGCCTATTGATATGGGTTCTGATAACCACTTTACAATGCCTTGGTAAGGCCACACTTGGAATACTGCATCCAGTTTTGGTCACCACGATATAAAAAAGATGTTGAGACTCTAGGAAGAATACAGAGAAGAGCAACAAAGAAGATTAGGGGACTGGAGGCTAAAACATATAAGGAACGGTTGCTGGAATTGGGTATGTCTACTTTAATGAACAGAAGGATGAGGGATGACATGATAGCAGTGTTCCAATATCTCAGGGGCTGCCACATAGAAGAGGGAATCAAGCTATTCTCCAAAGCACCTGAAGGTAGGACAAGAAGCAACGGATGGAAACTAACCAAAGAGAGAAGCAACCTAGAACTAAGGTGAAATTTTCTGACAGTTAGAACAATTAATCAGTGGAACAACCTGCCTCCAAAAGCTGTGAATGCTCCAACACTGGAAGTTTTTAAGAAGAGACTGGACAGCCATTTGTCTGAAATGGTAGGGTTTCCTGCCTGAGCAGGGGGTTGGACTAGATGGCCTCCATGGTCCCTTCCAACATAACAACAACAACAACAACAACAGATCTTTCCCAGAAACTAACAACATTAATTGTGTTCTGTCACACTGTCATGAGATGCTCAAGTATACACTTATCAAGACACAAAGGGCAGGTATAGATATGTGTTGTTGTCTGCATGGCACCACAATCACAAAGAGCAGGAGCCATCGGATAGCCCCATTTGTTCAGAATGTCTTCAAATCTTGTTGTACCCATGTCCAGTCTATTCAATGATTTCCATACTTCCCAGCTTTCGGCAGACCCATGTGCCAGCTCCTCTGTTGATTCCATTCATTGGTTGGTTCTTTGTAGCCTTAGTCCACTCTGCTTTCAAATTCTTCAAATTTTTCCATTGACCTAAAGAAGCTTCTCCTGGATTTTATACTCTGATGAACTGGTTGTAGGCCATGGAAAGGATGTTGTCTGGATATTGATGATTTAAGCCTCTTTCTGTATGCTCCTGCTTTTCTGGAAATGATATTATCAGATGAAAATAAGTTGCATTTTACGTAAGCAAACAATTGGCTAAATGTGTTGAGAATCACAGAGCCTACAATGATCGCATAATATCTATCCAAATTTGAGGCAAGCCACTCAACATTACCATACCAGAAATCTAAGCTCCAACTGTCAAATCAAATGATGATGAAATTGAACTTTTTTACAGTGAGCTCCAAGTGCTCTCGAGCAAATAACAAAAAATGATCTTTTGTATATTATGGGCAATTTCAGTGTAAAAGTAGGCCAAGGAGAAGTTGCAAGAATAGTAGGCAAGTTTGGAATAGGTGAATGGAATGAAGCTGATGATTGCCTAGTGCAATTTTGCCAGGAAACTCATCTCAGCATAATGATTGCATGCTTTATTTAACACAATCAACATTTATACACATGGACAGCACCAAATGGACAATATCAAAATCAGATCATATTATGCTAACAACACTGGGAAGGTTCAGTTGCATCTGTTAAGACTCTTCCTGGTGCTGAATGTGACTCAAATCATCAGCTAGCAGTGGCTAAACTGAAGCTCAAACTGTACAAAGTAAAAAAAAAAAGTACTATTTCCCCCAAGCTAACACACTGCTAGGCTGCATTAACAGGGATAGAATGAAGATCACATGAAGTGTTAATACCACTTTACAATGCCTTGGTAAGGCCACACTTGGAATACTGCATCCAGTTTTGGTCACCATGATGTAAAAAAGATGTTGATACTCTAGAAAGATGTGTGACACAAATGGGGTGGAGCTAGCCCTTGTGTGATACTCGCTAGTGCTGCCCCATTCTTGCATGGCACAATGCCCCATTTCTGCACCCTGTGGCACCTATTTTTGCACCCCGCAGTGCGGCAGCGGCCCATTTTCATGCCCTGAGGCACGGCAGCATCCTGTTTTTGTGCCGCACGGCAACGGCATCCCGTTTTTGTGCTCTGCGACACATTTTTGCGCCCTGCAGTGCAGTGGCAACCCATTTTTGCACCCCGCAGCACAACGATGTCCCATTTTTGCACCCCGTAGCCATGGCACTAGCGCTAGTGGGGGGGCTGCGCACATGTACGCACACTGGCCAGCCTGTCCCATGGCCCAGTGGCCAGTAGGCCACAGCCCACTACCAGGCCACAGCCCACAGGTTGGGGACCCCTGGATTAGGGGACTGGAGGCTAAAACATATAAAGAATGGATGCTGGAATTGGGTATGTCTAGTTTAGTGAAAAGAAGGACTAAGGATGACATGACAGCAGTCTTCCAATATCTAAGGGGCTGCTGCAAAGAAGAGGGGGTCAACTTATTCTCCAAAGCACCTGAAGGCCGGACAAGAAGCAATGGATGGAAACTAATCAAAGAGAGAAGCAACCTAGAACTAAGGTGAAATTTTCTGACAGTTAGAACAATCAACCAGTGGAACAACTTGCCTCCAGAAGTTGTGGTTGCTCCAACACTGGAAGTTTTTAAGAAGAGACTGGACAGCCATTTGTCTAAAATGATATAGGGTCTCCTACTTGAGCAGGGGGTTGGACTAGAAGACCTCCATGGTCCCTTCCAACTCTATTATTCTGTTAAATTAGAAGTGGAACTGCCTAATGTTGAAGTGAAGATTGGGGGAAGAACAATAAACAATTTGTGCTATGCACATGATACAATAATATTGGCTGAAAATAAGAAAAGCCAGGGAAAAAATGATCTGGATAATCAAGAACAAAAGTGAAAAAGTAGGATTGAGTCTTAACATCAGGAAAACAAAGATAATGACAACAGCTACAGATGGACATAAGATCTTTAAAATCATCAAGGAGGAAATTTATCTTCCTTGGATCAAAAATTGTTTATGATGGCAGTTCTACTCCTGAAATCAAATGCAGAATAACCTTAGGCTGCTCTGCAATGGTTAACATGAATAAGGTCTGGAAGAGCAAGGATATTGATACAGAAAGCAGGCTAGTTAGAGTAATAGTCTTCCCTATAATGATGTATAAGTGCGAGAATTGGTCACAAAAGTGGCTGATCGAAGAAGAATTGATTACTTTGAACTGTGGTGCTGGCATAAATTATTGCATATACCATGGACAGCCAGAGCAACCAACAGAGAGGTGCTGAATTATATAAAACCAGACACATCATTAGACACCAAAATCACAAGAATATATCTGATTTACTTTGGCCATGTTATGCATGCAAATTCATTGCAGAAGTCAATAATGCTAGGAATGGTTAGAACAAGAAGGGGCAAGCAAAGAACACAATTGTTTGATAATATCAAAACTGATATAAATATGAACTTCCAACAACTGAAAGAAGCTGTGCTTGACAGGGTAGCATGGAGAGCACTTGCCTATAAAGTCTCCAAGAGTCAGGCACAACTGAATGATTAAAACAACAACAAAATTGAATTCTGCATGGTGATAACAAATAAACAAATATGGTTTCCCAATTTCTCTGGAAAAAAGAAATTATTTCAAATGCTTTTATTTGAATTTTTATGACTATTACAGTGGGAAACACTTAAATTGATAAACAAATTAATCTACTATAAATAATCTGATGCAAATAGCAATAACTATTGTTCATTTAGCTTTGCTCTTCTTTTGTTGAAGGAAGCCTTTTTCAGTCATAAATTGTCATAAATTTTGACTGCTCCTACTTAATGCCAGGTCAGTCAACAATGAAGCTCCTCTTATTTGTGATCTTATTCCTGATGAACAGGCTGACCTGGCATGTATTCCCAAGAACTGGCTGGGCTGTAAAAGAGGGAAGGGGATTGCATTCTCTGAAATATGCCAGCCCAGTTTAGGGTTTGGTACCAGCCAAAACCTCAGAGTAGGAGAGAAGGGGTAGCAGCTGATAGCTGTTAGAGATGCTGCTCCACAAGTTGCTTTTTGGGAGACCCTGTTCCTGAAATTAAATTCATGGGAACATTTGCTATTTACCAGCCTCTCTGCTACATAGCAACCTTGCTGCCTGAGTTTTTGGAGGTCATGTTGGAGTCATATGGAGTTCCTCAGATTTATGCACTTGGGGACTTCAATTTGCTGTGCCTGGGACAAGCTGATGAAGGAGCCTATAAGTTCATGGCCTCCATGGTGATCATTGATTTCTCCCAGGTCATTCATAGTTCAACTGGGATAGTGGCCACAGAGTGGACATAGTTTCCTTTTCAGAGAAATGGCAATGTGATCTGAGGAAGGAGTTTTTATTGGGCCTTCTGTTATAGTCAGATTATGTCCTGCTGACTTTGAGATTCTCATATGCTACCCCCCACTGCAGGAAAGCTGAACCCATTCGATTCGTTTGTCCTCAGTGACTGATGGATCCAGTTGGTTTTCAAAGGGAACAGGGGATAATACCTGATGATCTGCTGTACAATCTTGTGGAGGTCTTGGCAGCTGCCTGGAATAGAGAGGCAACTAGAGTTTTGGACAGGATCACACCTGTGAGATCTCTCTTGGCTCATCACTCCTAGTGCTTTCTGTGGTTCACAGAAGAGTTGAGGGAACTGAAAAGGATCAAGAGATGTCTAGAGCACTGCTGGGAAATGGGAGGCAAATCCGCCCAAATAAAAGCTAGAGTTGCTATTAAGGCCTACCTCATGGCAGTAAGAGTAGTGAAGCGTCAGTACTTTTCCACTCTTATTGCATTCATAGAATGGACCCTTCTGGGCAGGGGGATCCAGAGATCTATCTTCAGGGCCACACAGAGGAATTTTCTATCCATCAGATGGATAATATTACTCAGATCCATTCCCAGTTAGATGCCAAACATGACAGAACTCCTGTGGAGATGCCTGGGGAAGAGACTTACCCAGTTAACTGGGGACAGGTCAATCCTGTTGGACTTGAGGAAGTTGGACAGTGTCCTCTGGAGTGCAAAAGCCACCACTTGTGTTAGATCCATATCCTTCCTGGCTAGTCACCCAAGATGGAGCCAAGTAAGGTGAATTCATTCTTAATGTGGGAGTTGTTTCTGGATCCTTTTAAAGAGGCACTAGTGTGCCCTCTTCTCAAGAAGCCATCACTGGATGCCTCCATTCTGCACAATTTTCATACAATCTATCAGCTTTCCTTTTAAGGCAAGGTCATTGAGATGGTAGCATAGCAACCGCATAGGATCTTGGATGAAACAAAGTGTTTGGACTTCTTTCAATCAGGTTTTAGGCCCAGATATGGAACAGAAAGAGCATTGGTTGCACTTTTAGAGAATCTCTAGCTGGAATGGGATAGAGCTGACTTCTTGGTGGCTTTCAGTAAAATCCACTATGGTATCATTTTGGGCCAAACTTAGAGGGTTTGGGGGGAGGGCACAGTTTTGTGCTCGTTCACCTCTTTCCTCTAAAGCTAGTCCCAATTGGTATTGATAGGGAATTAGAGCTCTGGCCCATGGCCACTGCTTTGTAGGAGGTCAGAGGCCTCGGTGCTCTCTCCTTACCTTTTTAACATTTACATGAAACCACTGGGTGAGTTCATCTGTCACCATGGGATGGGGTATCATCAGTATGCTAATGCTACCGAGTTATACATTGTGGCTTGGAGGGCCTTTGCTCTACTTCAAGCTGTCCACCAGTTACAGACCCTGGATAGAGAGACCTTCTCTCATTCACTCATGTCCTGGTCATCTCCTGCCTGGACTATTGCAACGTGCTAAATAGGAGGCTTCTATTGAAATGTATCTGGAAGCTTCAGCTGATACAGAATGCGGCTATGTGAGCAATTTTGGGTGTCCCAGAGATGCTGCATGTCACACCTCTGTTTAACCAGCTGCACTCGGTGCCACTTTGCTTCTGGGTGCAATTCAAGGTGCTCATGATGACCTTTAAAGACCTACACAGCATGGGGCCAGGCTACCTATGGAACCATCTTCTCCCCATTACCTGTCCCTATTGCCTGTCCCACCCGGTGAGGTAGGGAAAGTATGTTATGGACCTTGTCAATTAAAGAATTTTGTTTTGTTTTTATTTTTTAAAAAACATCCCAGCTTTTAATATTAACAAATATAAAATATGCATATGTATATATTGTATACATACAATGAAACACATAAAAATAGAAATAATAATTAAGCATTTTTGTGGTAACCATTGAAAGAAATAGACACTGTTTCTCAGAGCTTACTTTTGTTTCCTAAGAACAAAGTAATCCTTGTATTTAAAATGTATCTCCAATTACATTCATTAGATTTTTCCCTAAAATGCCAAATATCCTGAAATTTCTAGTAGGCAGCAAATGACTCAACCATTTATCTTTCAGTAGTAAAGGAACGTACAACATAGCCACGAATATCCAACCACACAAATATCCTTTATAACAGTGGTTCCCAACCTTTTCTATACCCCGCACCCCTAGAACGCTTCTGATATATTCTCGTGCCCCTTACAAAAGTTCGAAATAATGGCAACGAATTATGCATATACACTATAATTTTGAAAACCCAAATTTTTGCACCCCCTGGAATATCATCTTGCACCCCTGGTTAGGAACCCCTGCTTTATAAAGACTTACTGAACAGCAAACTAAGCCTCTTAACAACTACAGCAAAATAGCAATAGGGACCAATCTATAAAGATACAGAAATACACCTAGGTACTCTTTCTACCCATTCTTTTTTAAAATACCAACATTATCTCTTACATGTTTGTTCCTCTTGCTGCTGTTTCATTACCTCCTTATTTTCTAAAAGTAGTTTACAAATTAATTTGTGTCCAGTATCAATTTGGGAAAGATCCACAAGTCTTAACGAACTTTAAACAAACAAGATAAAAGAATAGGTCTAAGTGAATGAGAAAATGAACTTCTCCATTCCGTAAGGTGTTTTTCTTTTTTTCTTTTTTTTAAATATGTTTTATTGGGTTTTTTTTACATATCACCATCAATATTTGGTAAACAATGAGTTGTCTGGGTTTGTATTTACAAACAATAACAGTTAGTTTCTATAGTTCCATATTCTACCTAGTAGCTTTCCTTGATTTTCTTTTCTTCCAATAATATTCTCTTTAATATATTTAATATATTTAATAATATACCTTAAATTAGTATATTTCTTGATAGTTTTAGAAGATAACAATTAAATATCTACGAATATCCTCCACCTCATTATTAAGCTTCTTTTCTAATTAATCATCTAGATCACCTTATCATAGATCCTGTTTTTAGAGTTCTCATTTAAATTTATTTTCCCCTCAATATTCAAAAGAAAACATTTTACCTGTTAAAACTTTCTTAAAGTTAATTACACTTATATATTGAAGTCTTTTTCCTCATATGAACCATCCCCACTTACATTTTCATATCTTGAAACAGAAAGAACAAAGGACAGAAATAATATATTGTCTAAAAAAACCATATCCCTCTTAAATTAGAATACATTTATAATCAATGTTTCATTTTTTAAGCATATTCAAGTCTTCAAAATCCATTATATTTAAGTATTTAATACATTTCCCTCATATAAATCATCCCAAACATTTTTGTATTTCTCATATCATAAGCAAAAAATATTGTATTGCTTAAGGAGCCTATCCCTCCTAAGCTAAAATTCATTTGTATTCAGAATTTTATTTCTTTAACCATATTCAAACAAGTGCTTAGACTTTAAGTATTCCATCAAACAAGTTCCATCATCTAATTTCTTAATTCTGGCTTTAGCCCTTTTTTTTTTTTTGCCAAATGTTTCTCCTAATCAGTATGTTCCATTGAACCCTGAGATCTTCCCATAGTTTTGTAGATGTTGTTGTCAGTACAAAAGATAAGTCAGTTAGAGTGTTTTTGTGGGAATATTCCTCAGAGATCTTTTTCTTTTTTTCTCTCTCAGTTTCTCCCATCATCTTTTTTCTCTCAAGTTCTTGGAATCTTGACGTATAGGTTATCTTTTCCATGTCCAGTATTTCCTGGAAGCTTTTCTCCATCTGAATTACATCACAGTTCCTTCCATTATTAAATTCCATCTCTAAGTTTCTTTCCACTAGTTTATGTTAAGTTATCTGCTTTACTTGAGCTCTCTCTTTTTTTGTTTTCTGATCATTTATTTGTTGTGACGTTAAATTGAGAATTTATTCATTCAAGTTTTCAATTTATTTTTAATTTCCTCATGGTTTGAAATTAATGTCATTTGTATTTGTTGTAACATAACATACATTTCCCCCTGGGAAGTATTTATTTTTCCTTGATATGTTCTTTCTGCAGACCTCTGATGCTCCATAATGACCAAAAATCAAAGTTTTTCTTTGCTTTAAAGTCACAGTTTTAAAAGTATTTATAATCCAGGAAGGTCAATTTTTTTCTAGGTTTTATAGTTCTCGCTTTGTAGATAGTCCACAATGTTTTCTTTTCTTTTATTGCAGCTGTTCTTTGTTTAGTTAAAGCTTTGAAGGTTACAATAATAAGTTTTTTCTGGGCTGTTTATTTAGGGCAGTATTTTCATTCACCACTAGATGTCAGCACCAGCTCATTTTTCAGTTTTCAAAACAAATAATTACCATTTATTTCCATCAATCTTTTGCCAGGAGAATCATAACATAATCCATCGATTTCACACTTTCCAAGTTTAAGTCTTATATTGATTTCATTTCTGTATAATAAATAAATTTAATTCACCGCTTCCATTTAGAGGAGGGTGGAGCAAAAATCCCCCACCCTCTCACTTTTGGAAGATTTTTACTTCTGGGTTTTTGTTTTTTTCCAGGAAATCAATCAGGTAGAAGAGAGAGAATCAGTATTCTTACCCAGTTCAATCACACTGTTTACGATCACGCTTAATTTAGTACTTTTTGGCTTTGGCTGCATATAGCTTGGGCTAGACTCACAAATGATGCTAGCCTTTCTTCTGCTGGTTTCTGGAGAGCTTTCCCTGGACGTCCGGATCGACCACCATCATTCCATGACCAGCCGGGCTTCTCTCCTTCTTTGCCACCTCTTCAGGGTGGCTTTTGGCCCATTTAGGGTCCCCAAACAGAGAGAAATCAGCCGTAGGGCACAGAACCCCATGATCCCTCGGCTGTTGTGCTAACTGCGCAAAACCAGAAGCCATCAGTTAAAGAATTTTGACTGGTGGGGTGCAGGAAGAGAGCTTTCTCTGCCATTGCCCCTGCCCTTTGGAATATCATCCTCCCAAAAATTGTGTATATATATCTTTGATAACTGCAAAAATACGAATCCTGGGCATATCTGTTCAATAACACAGTCCTCGATCACACACACACACACATATATATATATGTGTGTGTGTGTGTGTGTGTGTGTGTGTGTGTGTGTGTGATCGAGGACTGTGTTATTGAACAGATATGCCCGGGATTCGTATATATATATATATATATATGTTTTCTGAGGTTTTCACGGGTGTTTGTATGTAGGTCTTTGGTAATTCGGGTTTTCTCCCGTGTAAAATTGAAAGTGTCTTGGCAACATTTCGACGAAGTCCCATTCGTCATCTTCAGGCTGGTGTCTTCGGCTTCGTGCTTCTAGGAGCAATGTGCTTCGTGCTTCTAGGAGCAATTTTACACGGGAGAAAACCCGAATTACCAAAGACCTACATATATATATATATATATATATATATATATATATATATATATATATATATATATATATATATATATATATATACATACACACACACACACATATATATATATGTAGGTCTTTGGTAATTCGGGTTTTCTCCCGCGTAAAATTGGAAGTGTCTTGGCGTTGTTTCGACGAAGTCTCATTCGTCACCTTCAGGCTGGTGTCTCTTCGGCTTCGTGCTTCTAGGAGCAATGTGTGATCGCAGCTGTTTCTTCCTTTTAACTGCCAGTGGGGGTATGAACTGATTGGGTGGGAGCTTGGCTGTGTTCTGATTGGGTGGAGGTGTGTTCTGATTGGTTAGGGGCTTGGCTGTGCTCTGATTGGATGGTGATTGGCTGTGCTCTGATTGGATGGGTGTGTGTTCTGTTTCGGTGGGGGCTTTGTTGTGCTCGGATTAGTCTGAGTTGCAGCGGGATTTGAGATGGAGAGCTGCATTGCTGTTGTTTGGCTTCGCGTTTGTGGTCGTGCCATATCATCAAGGTGGGTGTCAGTTTGCTTCATGTATGGATTGGAGGGGTTTGAAATGGCTAATGATGCAGCTGTGGTCTGGTTTCTGGTTTGTGGTCGTGCCTCATCATCGGTGTGGGTTTGGGTTTGCTTTTTGTGTGGATGTGTGGTGGTGACATCCTGTGTGGTTTTCGTGAGTGTGGGTCTAGTGTCATTCTTTGTGTTAGGGACTCGTTTGTCAGTAAGGGTGGGTTTCCAAATGGCTGGTAGGCGGGAGGTATCATCTCGTTTATTCATGCTGTGTGGCCGTTTTTCTATCTCGATGGCTTCTCTGATTATTCTGTTGTTAAAGTGTTCAGTTTTGGCGATAGTTCTGGTATTTTTAAAGTCAATTTTATGTCCTGTGGCTTTAAGGTGTTGGACCAGGGAAGAAGTTGGTTCCTCTTTTCTGACTGAGTTCTTGTGTTCTTCAATGCGTGCACTTATTCTTCTGTTGGTTTGTCCGATGTATGTGGTGGAGCAGGCGGTGCATGGGATTTCATATACTCCTTGATTTTCTAACTCAATTTTGTCTTTGGGGTTTCTTAGGATGGTGGATATTTTTCGGTTTGTGCAGAATGCTGTCTTGATGTTGTGTTTGTGGAGGGTCTTGCTGATTCTGTCTGTGGTGCCTTTTATGTATGGGAGGAGGGCTTTGCCGTTTTCTTGTTCTCTGTCTTGGATTTTAGTGGGGGTTTCTTTTTGGATTAGGTTGGTAATCTTATTTCTTTGGAATCCGTTGGATGTTAGTACATTAGTGAGAGTGTGTAGTTCGGTTTTTAGGTGTTGTTTGTCAGCTAAGTGTTTTGTTCTCGAGATGAGTGTCTTGGCTACGGAGTTGATCTGTGCTAGGTGGTGGTGTGAGAGTGCGTGCAGATAGCGGTTTGTGTGTGTTTTCTTCTGGTAGATGGTGTGTCCTAGGGAGCCATTGGATTTCTTGTAGACTAAGACATCCAGGAAGGGAAGTTGGTTGTTAGCTTCTGTTTCCATGGTGAACTGTATTTTGGGGTGTAGGCTGTTGAGGTGTGTGAGGAAGTTGTCTAGTTTTTCTTTCCCATGTGGCCAGATTATGAAGGTGTCGTCTACGTATCTGAGCCAGAGTTGAGTGTGGTCGCATCCCTATCGTCTGGTCTTTAGCAGGGCGTATCCTTGCTGCTCCCCTCCTCTTCCCAGCCTCCACTACCCCTCTAGGAACTCCTAGGAACTCACATACAAGGAGGCACTGGGGCGGTGAGTAAAAGAATAGAGGAAGCTTACCCCATAGATCCTCCAGATGCGCACACCCCGATCCAGACAAAACAGGGAGCAAGACAACGAACAGGAAGGACCAGAGAGCCAACCCTGTGACACACACACACACGAAAGAGGGGTAGCGGAGGCTGGGAAGAGGAGGGGAGCAGCAAAGATATGCCCTGCCAAAGACCAGACGATAGGGATGCGACCACACTCAGCGACGAAGGAAACAACGAACAGCGTGTGCAAACCGCGAGATGATTATTTCCTGCGCCCCCGCACACGTGCTGAAGAAACTACACGCCCCACGGGTAGTTCAGGGGCATGTAGACAGACTAAAACAATATATATATAAGAGCTGGGAAAGTAATGCGGGTGTCTACATTGGAGGGAGAAATCAGGGGAAAAAATCACATATCTTTTTTTCTGGGAGCATACTAAGTAGAAGGCTGCTGTGAAGATTTCCAACTTTCCAACCAAATATGTCTTGGAGCCAACCCTTTGAAAGTAGAAGTTGGGATTTTTTTCAAAGAAAGTAACTTAAATAATTGAATAAAAAGCATATATCTGATTCTGGAAGAAAGGATATATATATATATATATATCATCACAATGATATGATAATACACTTTCCTATGTTGTAGGATTTATTTTTTGTTCTTATTGCTGTGATGTGCATTTCTAAATTTTCATTGATAACTTCATACTCCTCTCGTTCTAGGTAATGTGTCTACTAGTACATCTGTGTCTCATATGACAAGTGGCATCAGTCTTGTTTCCTTTAACAGTCGACCTAATGGGATGCATCAACGATCCTATTCAGTTTCTAGTGCTGATCAATGGAGTGAGGTGACAGTTATTGCAAATTCTGATGTCAGTAATGGTAAGACAGTGCTCTAATTTTAATTTTATTTTTAATTAGCAGATTTATAATAGTAATAGAAATATGGTTTAAAACTGTTGGTACTTAAAAAAACAGCTAGGATAAGATACAAAAAAAGTTGCAAAATAATGCTGCTCAAAATAATTTGTAGAAAACCTGTTACAATTGTGTTTTTTTCTCATAGAGAATATTCAGATGATCATAGTCTTAAAGAAGACAGAATCTAGACGTGATAAAATCAGTTAAGGACCTGTTGATCTGGAGAAATAGTTTTCAATCTAATGCCTTTATGGTTCAAAGTTTTTCACACTATATGCAACAGATGCTAATTGAAACAATAATTGCTGCAACAGTTAAAAAAGCAGCTGCTATTTTGGGATATATCTAACAGGAACATAGAGTCCTGTTCATAAGAAGTAATCTTATACTTTATATGATCAATTTCCATTTGGAATCCTGTATCCAATTCTGGACACTGCAGTTTGGAAAGGATATCAACAAACCAGAACACAGTCATGTTTAGCCTACAGAAGAAAAGATTGAGGGGAAATAGAACTGCAGTCTTCAGATAGTTAAAGGATTATTATTTACAGAAGAAGGAGTGAACTTGTTCTATGTTACCCCAGAGGGCAGGATCAGAATCAGTGATTGTTAAAGTAGTTGCTAGACATTATAAGGAATTTTCTAATGGGAGCTGTCAATCAATGGAACAGATTACCTATAAGATAACAGCATCTTAATGCTGTTTCTGTTACTTTTTTTCATAATGTAACAGAGCCCATGCAGAATTTTTAATATTTCTTACTGCAGATCTTCTACAGTCATTTTTATTTCTTCCATTTCTTTCTTTTTCTTCATCTGTTTTTTTTTTCAAGTATCATTCTTAAAGTCACCAAAAAATGGTCTGATCCACATTATTTTAATTACCAACCTGTATTTATCACTAAATCACTCAGATTTTCATCATAAACAATTAAATCATTCATGCTTTTAGGTATATATTTATTACTTTCCCATTTGCACATATGAATATTTTATATATAAAGCATTTATTAAAAGTAACCAAACTTTTTTTCTGATTAGGGGAATAACCACCATTCTCCTTTCTTGTTTCCAAGTTACCTACTCCTTCTATACTCTTGTTCCCACCATCTATTATTGACAGCCGCAGAATAGATTTTTTCACCACTAGATTAGTTTATTCTTAATATTGCATAATTGATGGTGATTTTCCAATCAATCTACACTTGGCCAAAAAGTCAAGAACTTTCCAGAATAGTTATTTTAACTATTGTGCTACTTCATAAACTGTTTGTCTGTTTGGATCTGTTGTTTCTGCCTCAAGCTTGTGCTGAATTCACCATCTTGACATTGTTATTTTTAAACTAACTTCAGTTATTTTGCTTTCTTAGGACTTTAGATTAAGCTAACATTAAATTGTGTTGGTCTTACAAATGAAAGCAAATATATGTGTTCCAGGATAATGATGCAAGATTGACCATAGATTTACTTTTCCGAGCTTTTAGACTTTCTCTTTCCAGTAGAAAGTAGTTCCCTGAAGATGGGCTCCAGCATGAGTCCGAAAGCTCAGAAGTGTAAATCTCTGGTCCCAGTGACCGACCCAGATTCGATCTTGTGTTGTTCTTGGCCTATCATATGTATGATGTTCTCTCAGAAAAAAAATGGCTGCCACTGGTAATTATGGTTAAGTGACTCCATTTCCCAAATTCATCAGATTATTTCATTTTAGTGCTCATAAAGTATTGAAAAGTTATTTAATGAAAAGATAAATTGATGGGAGGGAAAAAGTAGCAAAGATGATTTAAAAGAGAATATGTTATCTTGTAAAAGTGCTTTTTCTTTTTCTGGAACAAATGAAACACAAGTATAAATTAAGAATAGGTTGTTTTAGTCATTGTAAAAACTGCAACAAGATTAACTTAAACTACAGAAATCAATAAAATGATAATGGGAATGATAAATTATTGGATTTTTTAACATTCAAATTTCCAGATGTCCTTGCTTAATAACCACTGATCCAGCAATCATTTATATGGTTACTGAACTTATGACAGTGTTGAATGACTGGTATTTACGACCAATCCTCATAGTTACATTGGTCACAGCATTCCTGTGGTTAAGGACTGTCATTTGCAACTTTTTTGCTAGCTTTCTATAAGCAAAGTTAACAGGGAAGCTGACAGGAGATTAAAAATGGTGACAACATGATGTCCTCACTTGAGCAGCCATGGTGATTTATTTAACAACAGGAATCATAAGTACTGGTCCATTGCTAAGTAATGGCAGTCGCTTGACATTATGCTTTATGATTGTTGCTTAGCAATGGAAAATTCAGTTATCATCATTAAGAGACTATTTCTATCTAAGGTTAAAAACTAAATGAAGTCTCAGAAATATACTGGCACTTTTCAAAGAAAAAACATTTTTTAAAAACAAAAAAATAACGATACTGTTGTAGAGGAGTTAGGAGTATTAGGTATATTCACATCCTTAAGTTATTTATAAAAATAATAAAGGCAGGAAATAAGCAAACAAATAAATACAATAAACTGTTTGTAGGTATTTTATATTTAGGAAAGTTTATAGTTAAAGTATACATAATAAAATGTTTCTAAATTAGAAAAAATATAATTAATGAAAAACATTCTGGGGTAAAATAACTTGTTTGCATAGCATACCAGAGTTGGACAAGGCTGGGCACATCTTATACAGCCGAACAAACCAATCTTGCCAGGGTTCAGCTGAATCCTGTTGTCCCCCATTCAGACCTCCACAGCCTCCAAGAACTGCAAGAGGGCGGCAACAGCATTATGTGGATCATCAGGGGTGGAGATATAAAATTGAATATCATCAGCATATTGATGATACCTCAACCCATGGTGGTCAATGATCTCACCCAGCGGTTTCATATAAAAAGGAGTGGAGAGAGTACCAAGCCCTGGGCACGCCACAAAGGAGTGTCTGTGGGCTGAACCTCTCATTCCCTATCAATACCTATTGTCACTGGTCTTGAAGAAAGGAGCCAAACCAACATAAAACTAAGCCACTCAGTCCCAAATCTCACACCCAACCCAAAAGGATACCATGATTGATGGTATTAAAGGCTGCTGAGAGATCAAGGATCAAACTGTTCCCAGATAACCAGGCAAGACTGTACCGGGCATCTCACAAGGACCTTTACCATGTATGTGTCCCTGCTGGGAATGAATCCAACTGACTTTGTTCATCAGGTGTTGAACAAACTCTTTTGCGTGATCCTGAAGATGATCAACCAAGCTCTCCTCTCCCAAAGGGAACCGGGTAACCTGGAATAGGGCTGTGGGGTGACATTTTGCAGACTCAATAAGAATGGAGAAATAATGCTGTTTCACCATTCTTACTACTACGAGATAGGCCTTAATAGTGGGTCTAAGTCATGTTTGGTCAGAGTCATCC
The DNA here is from genome assembly GCA_023970755.1 of Azemiops feae. Lineage (NCBI taxonomy): Eukaryota > Metazoa > Chordata > Lepidosauria > Squamata > Viperidae > Azemiops > Azemiops feae. The sequence continues at coordinate 3,280,637 of JALGBA010000018.1, forward strand.
TTCATTTTCCTCCAGCAGCACTCTAGGTATCTCTTAACCCTTTTCAGGACATGCAACACCTCTGTGAACCACAGGGAGAGTTGGGAGTGATGGGTCAAGAGAGGTTGCATAGACGCAATCCTGTCCAGAGTCCTGGCCATCCTTTTATTCCAGGATATTCCCAAGGTTTCAGCAGAGCTGTGCAGCAAAACCTCCAGGATGTCCCCCAGTTCCCTCTGGAACCCAATTGGATCCATCAGTCACCAAAGAAGCAATCTGGAATTAAGGAGAAACTTCCTAACATTGGGGACAATTAACCAGTGGAATAGCTTGCCTCCAGAAATCGTGGGTGCTCCATCACTGGAGATTTTTAAGAAGAGACTAGACAGTCACTTGTCTGAGATGGTATAGGTTCTCCTGCTTGAGCAGGGGGCTGGAATAGAAGACCTCCAAGGTCCCTTCCAGCTCTATTCTGTTCTGTTCTGTTCTAAAGGTGGACCACAAAAATGGGCCCAACCTCCCTGCAGAGGGGATCATTAAAGGAGAATCTCAAACATATCAGGGTATGATCTCAGCATAACAGGGGAGATAATGTTAGATTCTCCCACCAGATCCTGTTGCTATTGCTCTGACAAGAAAATCATATCTGGGTGTATGACCGCTGTCTCAAGTTGGCCCCGAAATGATCTGGGATAGGCCTGTGGCTGCCATGGTGGTCATGAACTCCTGGGTCACTTCGGAGGCCACACCAGGGTTGGCATGTTGAAGTCTCCCAGAACCATAAGTCTGGAGAACTCCAACCCCAACCCTGAGATGGCCTCCAGAAGCTCAGACAAGAAGGTTGCTAGGCACAGGGAGGCTGGTACAATAGCAACATTCCAATTGATTCTGTGAGCCCAACTTTAGGAACAGGGTCTCACCATTAGAAACTTGAGGAGCAAGGGTTCTATCTTGTATCTGGATCCCAAATTCAGGGACCAAATCACGTTTTTGAGGCCTTGGGAAAGAACAGCAGAACCAGACCCAGTGTAATTTCTGGGGAGATGAAGTTTCAAAACCTGGGTGTCACAAGAGAAAATTTTTGAAGCATGTTAAGAAATAGACATTTTAAAATATAAATTATGTTCAAGGAAAAAAGTGATTCAATAAAGATGAAGAAAGCTAAGTTTCAAGATCAACTATATTCCCCACTCCACTTTGAAGTTCCATTTGCTTATGGATATGGTGTAACAAACTGAACTTCACAACTTTGTTTATTCATAAAAGTAAGTAGTATATAGCAAGAATATCTACGTGAAGAAAAGCATGCAGTGGGATACCTCAAATGTGCTGTCCCCTCACTCACACACTCACATAATGGTGGTTTAGTGGGTTTATTAATATTCCCCAGCAATTCCCTTCACCCAAAACCCAGAACTGTCCCAATTAAGTCCAGCCAAAAGCAGACCACAGCACAATGGCCAATGAGTCCACAAGGCACTTGAAAGTTTCCCAAATAAGACAAATTCACCAGGCAAAATTAAATCCATAATACAAGAGGATTCACGAAGCAAGAAAAGTCCAGAGTTCAGAAGGCACGATTCAAACGCAAGGCATGGTGTCAATCCAAATCAAGGCAGGAATCACAACGACTAGGAAACACACAGCTAGGATATGAACACATTGTTTCCAGCATGATCTCCATCTGTCTGCTGTGCTAAATATCCAGATTCTGGTGCAGCCCATCAAGAGGGACAAGGCTGCCTCCTCACAAGGGCTGACCTTCACTGCTCCTGTCTTTTCTCTGCCCTATGTGTTCTTCGAGCAGGTGCAGAAGATCTGCTCATCGTTAACCAGCTGTAGTTGTGTGCTTTTCCCACCTGAAGCCTCAGGGCTGTCCTGCTGCAGCTGTGCTTCATCCAAATCACTGTCAGCCGGCTGCTCAGAGTCATTGACCAATTCTCCTCCTCATGTGCCTAGGACTGGTTCATTCTCCTCCAAACTGACATCTGGAGAGGTATCTGGGGAAGCATCTGGGGAATCATCACACTAGGTTCTGTCTTGGACACAGTTCTCTTCAACATCTTCATAAATAACCTAGATGAGGGGACTGAAGGGGCACTCATCAAATTTGCAGACACCAAGCTAAGGGGAATTGCTAACACATTGGAAGATAGATCCAAGATTCAGAAATATTTTGACAGACTTGATCTTTGGGTCCTGTCCAAAAAGATTTAGTTCAGTGGTGAAAAAAGTAAGATCCTATGCTTTGACAGGAAAAACCAAATACTCAGACATAGAATAGGCAGTATCTGGCTCAACAGTAGTAACTGAGAGGGATTTAGGAGTCCTAGCAGACAGTCACTTAAATATGAGGCAGCAGTATGCGGCAGCTGCCAAAAAGGCCAATACAGTCCTAGGCTGCATCAACAGAGGGATAGTATCAGGATCACATGAAATGTTAGTACCTCTTTATAGTGCACTGGTAAGACCACACTTGGAATACTGCTGTCAACGCTGTTAATATAGGATATTATTGCATTGATAAGATATGCAGAACTGTTTGGTATTTTTGGAGTTAAATCAGATGACATACAAAGGGAGGAGATTTATGAAGAAAAGCGGGAGACAGGGAAGGGAAGTGAATCTTTGGCCTCCAGCCTAATTGGAAGACGTAAATCATGACTGTAAAGTAAGGGAGGAGTTTAGCGAGATAAGATAGACGCAAGCCAGAGAAATCCAGATTCTGGCAACCGTTTTGTAATGTGCTGAAGTATTGTTGCAAAACTCCTGGGAAGAAATAGAAAATAAAGAATCTAAAAGGGAAAATAATGTCTCAGTTTTCTTGGAATGCTTCTTCCTTTGGACCACAACAACTGCATCTAGTTCTGGTCACCACAATACAAAAAAGATATTAAGACTTTAGAAAGAGTACAGAGAAGAAAAGCAAAGCGAACTGGAAGCTAAATTGTACAATGAACAGTTGCGGGAACTGGGAATGCCTAGTCTAAGAAAGAGAAGGACTAGCAGTAGCATGATAGCGGTCTTTCAATACTTGAGGGGCTATCTTAGAGAAGAAGGGGTTAACATGTTCTCCAAAGCATGAGGGCAAGGTGAGAAGTAACAGATGGAAGCTTATCAAAGAGAAATCCAATCTAGAATTAAGGAAAAAAATTCCTGTCAGGAAGAACAATTAATAGAATGGCTTGTTTCCAGAATTTGTTGGTGCTCCATCACTGGACGTTTTTAAAAAGAAATTGGACAGCCATTTGTCTATAGTGGTATAGTGTCTCCTGCTTGAGCAGGGGATTGGACTCGAAGATTTCAAAAATCCCTTCCAACTCTGTTATTCTGTAAAAATATGCTGAGTCCCTAGAAAGAAAAGCAACAAAGGTGATAAGAGGTCTGGAGGCTAAATCACATAATGAATAGCTAAGGGAACTTGTCTCTTAGGAAAGAAACACTCTCGACTCCATTTTTAGTGAAAAGGTTACTTTTACTAAAAGCTAAGTGGTTACAGTAGCAAAGCCAGATCTAAAAGTTTACGCACAAAGATTCCCTAGTTAACTTTCTCTTCTCTGTTCCACTCCCCATTATCTCGTCATTATCCAGTCATATTTGAAGAAGATGTTTTGGTAACTGTCTCTGCAATGGTTGGGGAGATGGATAGGCACTGCATTCCAGTCACGGCCTGGGGATGGATCAGGATGGCATGAAGATTGCTTTCAGTTTTCCCCTGTCTCCCCCCATGGCTTATGGCAGACTGGCATCTAGCAAAGCATAGATAAAGGATGGCAGCTCTGACATTCTGCCCCCCTTGGAAAATGGGTTAATCCTGGAGGGGGAGAGAAAAAGAGAAAAGTTAGACATTTATTTAATTAGGATTATAGGGTATTAGTTGTGGAACTTTCAGATGAGACGTGGGGATTGCACATGTTGGGCATCAACCCACTCTGATTGAGAGGCTGGGAAATGTTCCCAAAGGAACACTAAATACTGGAGTTGGTCTCTGCGGATTCTTGAATCCAGAATTTCTTCAACTTCAAAATGTTGTTCCCCTTCAATAAGGATGGGTGCTGGTGATGGCTTCATTGTGGGATGCAAGGGAGTCATGCTTGCGGATTTTACTACAGTGGAACACCGGGTGGACGTGCCAAAGTTTTTTTGGTAATTTCAATTCTACAGTCACCGGATTGATGACCCTGATGATGGAAAGAGGACCAATATATTTGGGTCCTAATTTCCTTGAGGATTGACAAGATTGCAGGTACTTGATTGAGAGGAACACCTCAACTCCTACTTTAAATTTGGTTTGTAGTTTCCTTTTCTTGTTGGCATATTTTTTTATGAAATTCCCTCATGTCGTCTAACACCTTGCGAAAGACTGGCCAAGTGTGTTGTAAAAATTTCACCCACTCAGCAAGGGTGGTACTATGGGGTGCTTGTTGAGGGAGTTCTGGCATGGCGAAGAAGTCCTGGCCAGTGGCCACCTGGAATGTCATGAATACGGTGCTGGTATGCACAGCATTGTTATATGCCACTTTTGCAAAGGGGAGAAGTTCTGCCCAGTTGTCTAATGGTAGTTAACATAACAGCAGAGGTATTGTTCCAAAATGCCATTCACGTGTTTATAGGCTCCATTCGTCTGGGGGTGGTGAGAAGAGCTGAGCCCCTGGGAAGTCCCCAAAACTTTCAAGAGTTCTTGCCAAAATTGAGATGTAAACTGTACACCTCTGTCTGAGATAATTATTTTGGGGGGGCCATGGAGTCTGTAGATGTGCTGCACAAAGAGCTTGGCTAAGTTTGTGCTGAGGGGAACTTGGCACAGGCAACAAAATGAACTTGCTTGGAGAAAAGATCAGTGATGACCCATATGATGGTGTTTCCCGAGTTGTTGGGCAGTTCCACAATGACGTCTGTGAAGATTTGCTTCCAAGGAGCAGTCGGGCTGGCTATTGACTGTAGTAAACTGGTGGGTTTTCCAGAGTATCATTTCGCTGAGGCATACACCAGGCAGCAGGCCACATAGCTTTCAATGTCTTTCTTCATACTAGGCCACCAGAACTGACATTTCACTAGATGCAGGGTTTCCATGAATACAAAATGGCCAGCTCTTTTGGAGTCATTGCTATGTTGCAGCACAAGAGCTTTTGGCTTGCTGATACATACAGTTTGGCCTCTATACATGTGAGACCATCCTATAGGGTGAAGTCATCTTTGTGCTGCTTGTACCAGATCATCGGCCAGAAACAATCATAATGTTTGGGTGAGGTCATCAGCTATCTGTGGCTTCACTTTGTTCTGTTCCCTGGGTGTTTGCGGGAGCAGCTATTTGGTTGGAGGGGATGATGGAATTGAAAACCTCCTCTCGGGTACTGTTGTGCTGTGATTGCCTGGATAGTGCATTGGCCAGGAAAATTTTCCCTCATGGCAAGTAACGTAGGCTGAAATTGAAATGATTGAGGTATAGTGCCCACCTTACTTGTTTAGGTGATAATCTTCAGGGTGTTCTTAATGCCTCTAGGTTTTTGTGATCTGTACACACCTCAAAGGGAATTTTGCTGTCCTCTAACAGATGCCTTCAGGTGACCAGTGCCCAATGCACCTCACTCCCAAACTACCCACCAGTGCTCTACCTCAGAGAGCTTCATAGAGGTATAGGCACATGGCTGCAGGATCCCCTGTGGGTTCTTTTGAAGGAGGACAGTGCCCACAGCCACATCAATTTGTGTCCGCTTGGATGACAAAAGGCTTGTCCAGATTGGGGTGTTTGAGGACAAATTCAACAGCAAACAGTTCTTTAAGCTTTTCAAAAGCTGCCTGGCATTCCATAGTCTATCTAAGTGACTGGCTCGGTTGGGGCTTTCCCCCTCCTTTGATTTTAAGTAGGTTGGTGATTAGTAGCATTATTTGTGCAAAAGCTTTGAAGTTCCTTCCTTGTGCGGGGGCCTCCCACTCAAGTACATCTCGCACCTTTTCCAGATACATTTCTATCCCTTCATGGGAGATGCAGTAGCCCAAGTAGTACAGTTTGGTTTTGTGGAACTCGCATTTGGACAGTTTGCATATAGTTGTGCTGCATGAAGTTTTTCAAGGACTGCTCTTACTAGTTTAATGTGTCCATTGATAGTTTCAGTATAAATTAAAATGTCATCTAAATAAACTAAAACACTTTTATATAGGTGCTCGTGCAGTACTTTGTTTATCAGCTGCATGAACACAGCAGGCGCTCCTTGTAAGCCAAATGGGAGGACTTGGAACTGAATCATCCGAGTGGGCAATTGAAAGCTGTTTTCCATTTATCTCCCTTCTTGATTCTCACCTGATAGTATGCTTCCCTCAAGTCTAATTTAGTGAAAAATTTGCCTTTCACCAAATGACTCAATATGTCAACAGCAAGGGGTATACATTCTCCACACAAATCATGTTCAGGTTGTGGTAATCAATGCAGTCTTAGAAAGCCATCCTTTTATCCTGGAACAACATCGGGGTGGCCATACTTGATTTTGCTGGTCAGGTGAATCCTCTGGCTAAGTTCTTGTCAATGAAAGCTCTGAGCTCTTCCAATTCCCTTGGTGTCATAGAATAAAGCCTGGGCTTCAGTAGTTTGATCCCGGGTAGGATCTTGATTGCACAATCTGTAGGTTGGTGGGGGGGGGAGTATGTCAGCCTCCTGTTTGCTAAAGAGTTCTTCCAACCCCGAGTATTCACTAGGTATGATGCTAATTCCTCTTTCCGCTCTTGGGTTGAAGCTGCACTTTCCCCTTTCACTTTTTTAACAAGTGGTGTTTGGCTGCCTAGTTCCACTTTCCCTGGAGCTTTCTGCTCTGGGTTTTGCCAGTGGATTTTAACACTTTTCTCTCCCAGTCTATGGTTGGGTTCCATTTCACCAGCCAAGCCAACCCTAGTATCATGGGATGGTCCATGCCCAGGGCTACAATAAATCTAATAGTCTCTTCATAGGATCCCATTTTCACTCCTATCGGTTCAGTCAAAAAGGTCATTGGGCCTCCCCCTGCTAGCAAGCCATCTAACTGCAAGAAGGTTATTTAAAGTTAACTCCCAAAGTCACAGTCCAAGCCTCTCCACTACATTTGGGCTAACTAAACAATGGGTACACCTGGAGTCCAGTAAAGCCATCATCATGCCCCTGCACCCAGAGGAAGCCACCATTAATTCTATGCTAATTGTCACTGGGATTAGGGGGCCCCTTACCATAGGATCATCTTCTCCACTGTCACTGTCTTGATCCAACTTTAGGACTTTGATTGGAATTCCCTCACCATTGCTGAACAGTGGCGTGAACTCTATGGTCTCAACCCCTCTTGGTGGTTTAAAAATTGCTTTAGTCTTCTTGAGAACCTCACAGGTGACAACTGATTTTTGGTGGGAAGGACAATCAGCCACTCAGTGACCATCTTTGCCACATCGGAAGCATCCCATACTTTACCGCCTAGGCCTGGGCCCCCCTTTTCCCATCCAGTCTGAATCTTTCCTCTCTGAGGTGTAGGGTTTCTTTGTTCCTTGCTGGTGTGTTCATGAAACACTGCCAAGTCAATCTCCAGCTTGCTGGCCAACATATACCACTAGTGGAGGGTTCTAGGTGCCCCTTATGACAGACAGGTGTAGAAGACCTCTCAGTTTAATCTATTTTGGAAGTCATCGATCAGCATTGCCTGGGACCAGTCTACTATTGAGAGGCTAGGCTCCAGAACTTTTGGATGTAGGCTACAATGGGTCTCTTCCCTTGCCTTATGAATTTTATTTGGCTCATTGCCTTCTGAGTCACCAGGGGCTCCTTGAACCTCTGCCTTAGGGCTAACATGAAGTTTTCGAAATGGTGCAGCTCCTCAATGTCATCATCATGCAGAGACACAAACCATTCGGCTGCCTCGCCCTCCAAGGCCCAAGCAATGCAGCGTACTCTGCTAGGTTTGCCCACCAGGTACATCCTGTATTCATCCATAAAATGCCGCACTTGAGCCAGGAAGAACTCCAGCTGCTTTGGGTTTCCATCGTACTTTACCTCCAACCTTGATTGTTGGTGGTCTCCCCGGCCTGGGAAGGAGACCCATGCTAGGGGAGCAGCCAGTCCCAGTAGGGCCACTGGTGCCACTCCTGGTGCTGGCAGAGTGACAAGTGCTGGAGGGTCTTTGGCACAGTGGAACAGCCAGTATTAGTGGGGCCAGAGCAGATTGAGAGGCTGCCCCTGCTCAATTTGGTGCTAGCACCAGAGTCGGTTGATCTGGATGGTCATGGAGCCTAAACTCTGGGAATTTGTCTTTGAGGAAGTTGATCACCTGTTCGAGAGTCACTGCTTGGGATCATTTCTGGGGCAGCTCAAACAGCTCTGCCAGATGGTGAACTCTGGGTGTGGGTCCTCAGCCAATAGTGATTCCTGGAGGGGGGGGGGTTCCTCCATCTTGTCTAGTTTTCTGAATCCCCATGACTAACTGGGTTTGGCTCCATCTAGCAAGGCTTCCTGCCACACTTTGAGGAGCATGGGCGGCAGCATCGGCTTCCCCCCTGTGGCTTTGGATCAAGTGCCGAGCTCAAGTTGGCTGCTCCAGGCTCTCTGCTGAGTTCCCAGAGTTTCAGTTTCTCCTTTCACCCCAGAGTCTTCCATCTCTTCTTTCTCCCTTTCCAGGATAGACATGTTTGCACAATTTCCCTGGTAGTTATTAGTTCCGGGAAAATTGGTACTGCAGATCTGGCTTAATGTCAGACCTGGCCCAGCCTGGTCTCTTAGGAAAGAAACACTTTTGACTCCATTCTTAGCTAAAAGGTTACTAGGTATGTTTAACCTAATGAAGAGAAGTGACATGATAGCTGTCTTATAATACTTGAAGAGTCATCACAAGGAAGAGGGGGGCGATTTATTCTCCATAGTGCCTCAGGGCAGACAAGAAGCAATGGATGGAAACTCATTAGAGGGAGATTCAACCTGGAACTAAGGAGGAATTTTCTGAAAATGAGAACAGTTAATCAATGGAGCAGCTTGCCTCCCAGAGTTGTATGTGCATAAGAAAGAGGGACTTGAGGAAGTGACTTGAAGACATACCTTGACTGAGAATTTTTTGATGTTCAGTATGGGGTTAGAATGAGTGGACACATAATACCAGTGATCAGATACATAAAGGAGTGCCATAGGGAAGATGATAATACACTGTATTACATAGATACAACAACCAGAAATAATGGGTACCAGTGTGCAGCTACTTAGATGTTATTTAAATATAAGAAACAACAAAGGAACCATCAACCAAGTTGTGACTTCATCATCTCTAAAGAGTTTAAGAAGAGATTAGTCTGTCATCTTTTTAAGATAATTTAACTGGTTTTCCTGCAGATTGTAGAGGATTGGACTAGATGATTCTAATGGTCCCTTCCTCCATAATCCTATATTTCTGTATGTATTATTTTCTGTACTTTGACAGTTCTTGGTTAACATATGAAAAAGTGTATTTGATTTCAGATTTTGCCTCCACCTCCTAGTAAAGGATTTTGAATTTTATAGTCATAAAAAAATAATACTGTGAAAGCAGCAGGGATTGAGAAGAAATTAAGTGTCTTTTTAAATTCAAATGCAAATATAACAGAGAATTATCATTTTGTCACACGGTTTTATTGTAGACAAAATAATTTATTGGAATTAATTTTTCTCTGCATTTTTTCCACATTAAATCAATACTTTGTATGACTCTGGAGAAGTTTTCAAAGTCTTTCTATCCAAATGTTTGATTCCCTATGATGTTTATACTTTAAGCAAAGTGAACATTCTCTAATTAGGTAAATTACTTTGGAGAGAACAGAGCTACAAACAGGAGGTGCTGTTTAAATTCAGGAAGGGAAAATAGAAAAATTAATTCTACAAAATGGAATGCCCCACTGCTTTGTGGCTATTATAGCTGTAATGTTTTACATTGAAGTACCTGAAGTTTAAAATTAAATGTCTAATATAATTTGACACCAGTAACATGAAGCCTGTGACTGGTCCTTAGAGAATATCTAGGCAGTTCATTGGCTACTTCAAATTGCTGTATACCTGTCAATGAGAAAATCATACAACAGCCTTTTATTTAAATGCTAGCTGTGGTTCAACATAACTAAATGCAAAAAAATAAATAAAAATTGAGCTTTGAATTTTGTATTTAATATAGTTTCAATACTATGTGAAAAGTACTTTTTTATTTACTTATATCTTCTGATGACGCAAATAATTTTAGCAGTTGTTTAGATTCTTTATAGGGACACAAGTATCAAGCCTTTATGTAGTTTAAACTGTTTATCACTTTAATAGTGGCACTGAGACATGGACTTTGGTTTGTAAGTCAAGATGTACCAGAATATGCCACCTCATTGCAATGTGGCAACTTGATGTTTTACATAGATTTGTGAATAATCAGCCTTGCAGTAATTATTGACTAAGTGATTTTGTTGTATCTGATTTGAAAACATATACTTCTCTTTGTATTGTTTACTGGGCTTATTTCTGGCTCTGCATTTATATGCTATTTTGGAGTCATTTGGCTTCTATACAGTCATTTTTTCAATATTAATATTTTGTGTCAAAATACATATTTGCCATTTCAATACTTGTATAACTGATTTTATATTGTTCTAGTTCTTAATTCACTCAGTTGGGCAAATCTTAATTTTTTCTTGTATTTTTCTTATACATATTATATTCAGAGTTGTCAATCCACTATTCACATTTATCAGTCCAGAGTTACAATCCATTATGGAACTGACATTGTTGATAGAACAGATTTTTACCTGCAGCCTCTGTCTACTCTAAATCTGTTATACCTAGATAGAGAATCCTTTGAAGGAGAAGTAGAGAGTAAAAGAGTAAAAGTAAAATCCTACTATGCAACTGGAAGCCTGTTTGCACAATATTAGAAATATGTTATGTTGATGTATCAAGTGAATGCAATTAGTAGTAAAAAAAAAAGCATGCTGACTGCAAACCATTAGAGTTAAATGGGGGGGGGGTGAGATATGAGGGTCATGTGTCCACTCAATATCTCCCTTAACTGGCTACGTCATAATACAAAGACATTTGGAAAGGTTTCTAAAATGGGACAAGTAAAATTATCGACAGTTGATGTAAGTACAAAATCCTTAATATTGCTGAGTATGTAGAAATGTAAAGGGCAGAAGAACTTAGATGGCCCAGTGCCAGGCCACAGCCTGTTTGGAACCAGGCCATGGAAGTGGTAGGCAAGCACGCAGGTGCGAAATTGCATTTGTGAAGTGGTGTGTGCATGCCTATGAAACCATCCCCTCTCCCCCTCATTCCACCCTGCCACCACTGCCACCGCTGGTTTGCCGAGCCAGAAAGGTTGGAGACTGCTAGGTTAGATGAACTACAGGTAGTCCTCAACTTACAACCATTCATTCCAAGTTACAATGGTACTGAAAAAAGTAACTTATGACTGGTTTCCCATGACCATTACAGCATCCCCATGGTGACATGATCAAAATTCGGGCGCTTGGCAACTGGCATGTGTTTATGATGGTTGCACTGTCATGGAGTCATGTGATCACCATTTGTAAACTTCCCAGCTGGCTTTCAACAAACAAGGTCAATGGGGGAAGCCAGATGCGCTTAATGACTGCATCATTCACTTAACAACTGTGGTAAAATGAGGCACAACTCACTTAACCATCTGCCTTGCTTAGCAATGGAAGTTTTGGGCTTGTAAGTGGTCAAGGACTACCTGTATTTCACTTTTATTGTAAAAAAATCAGAAGATATTTGATAGCATACAGTTTCTTATACTTCAAAAAATAGATTGTTAAAAGGATTAGTCAAACATAAACAAGAAACTGCATTGATCTGAACCATTGTAGAAGGTCTAAAGTCTTCATCAGGGTTCAGTCCAAGCTGAGAATAAACAACATGGTGACTGCTTTAGAAAGAAGGTTGTAGTTTATTGAAGAGGAGAGCCAGACAGAAAGATGGCTCTGGAAGAAAAAAAGAGAGCACATGTAGTAGGGAGTGGGTTTTATACCCTCTTGGGCTTTTGTTTGGAATTGTTTCCTGTTCCTGTTTGAGGCTTTGTATTTCTTGTGTCATGTACTTTGACCTGAGTGTGAGTGTGCCCCTTTGGCATCTGTGGGTTAATCCTATTATGTCCTGTCCTAGAGTTTGGGTGGGGTATGTAGATTTCATGTGTCTTTGTCTTCCTAAGCTTCTAGCTGGAGGGCTCCAACTTTCCTGAATGGATTATTACATCTGCATTTCTACAGAGCTGGTTTCTGCTTGGGGGAGGGAGACTTGGGGCTATTAAGAAAAACTGGGCATGCTTTTCTGCCTCTTTAAGATCCTTTGAGGAAATATAATATTCTGCCCTTTTAATATTTCCTTCTCTGGGGGGGGGGGGCTGACTTCCCACATCATGATAAATACAGAAATAAATGGAGTTATTCCACTCACTGTTTCCAATTAATTTGTCATAATCAAATAGCAAGTCATCTTTACCATATTGCCTCTTCAGTTTTTATGGCTGAGCCTCATGAACAGTTAGCATGGGACTATCAGCAGAGAGATAGTCCAGCAGGAGCAAGCAGAATTGATAGTCTTTGATGTTTCCATTGTCTCAGAATCACTGGATAATTTCCAAACCAGCTGCCATGTGTCATCCATGTGACATTATTTGTAAAGGCTCCTCAAGAGTGACCCACTTGTGGAATTACGATTGCATATTGTCATTTATATAACTGCACTGCCAAACCTTGGACTAGCTTGAATTTTGAATGCTACCTTAAAAAAGAGAAAAACAGTCATCAGCAACCACAAAAACCAGTAATTCAAACAACTAAATATATTGTAAATACCTGTCACCCCTTTGAGGTAGACCAGATCAGGTTTTAGTTCACAGAAAAACTAAATCTATACCTTATTGAGATAATGTAAGGACCTGCCTCCTTGCTACCAAGAAAGCAGAACTCTTGAAACAGATATAATTTCAACAGGAACTTTTATTGGCAGGTACAGACAGTAGGAAAGCTAGGCAGGATCTGAGAGTTTCCTGCCCGAATCAATAGCTTAAAGGAGCAATCAAAACCCCACCTCAACTGTCCATCTGGTCGGTTCAAACAGGCCAATCCATAGGTGTCACTTTACTGTGAGAACGAACCGATAAGGCACCTCTTGTCAATGTTGTCAGGTCTCCACAGCTTCCTCCCTCTGCCTGGAGATAAGGCAGATGGCCTGGAGGCACATTCCATTCACACCCCGAAGCAGATACATAAAAGCGGATAGAGCAAAGAGAGGAAGTATCCCTCTCCAGTACTGCAAGGGTCCCCATGATCCCCCCCCCCAGGAGAATGGCAGAACCCGAAAAGGACAATATATGAGAATATGGGTTCTTATATGCCACCCCCTAGAAAAATGAGAGCTCCACCTGGAGGAAGAGAAAATAACAACAGGGAGAAAAGTGAAACATCAGGGTTAGTCAGGCTTATCAGGGTAACTAGCATGAAACTTTTTTAACAGTCTAGGGCAGGGATTCCCAACCAGGGGTACAAGACGATATTCCAGGGGGTGCGAAAACTTGGGTTTTCAAAATTATAATGTATATGCATAATTCATTGCCATTATTTCAAACTTTTGTAAGGGGTGTGAGAATATATCAGAAGCATTTTAGGGGTGTGAGGTATAGAAAAGGTTGGGAGCTGCTGGTTTAGGGGCTCTAACATGCTTCTTATATATCCACTCATTTTGGGAGGCTGGGAGATCTTTCCAGGCTACCAGGTATTGGGTGGAGCCATGATACTTTCTGGAATCTAGAATTTCCTTAATTTCAAAATGTTGATTGCCCCTCTACCATAATGGGTTGGGGGGGGGAGCTTTGGCTGCTCTTAAGGGTGAATATGACTCCCGTTTCAGTAAACTACAATGGAATACTGGGTGAACCTGTCTTAGTGTTTTAGGGAGTTCCAACTCCACTGTTACCGGGTTAATGATGCATTTTATGGGAAATGGTCCCACAAACCTAGGGCTTAGTTTCTTTGATGGTTGCAGGGACTTTAGGAACTTGGTGGAGAGGTATACGTCCCCTCCCCACTTTAAAGGGTTTTGGTTCCATTCATTTTTATCAGCTTGTGGTTTGTAAACCTCCCTAGCCTCATCTAGGGCTTTTCTAACCACTGGCCAAGTGTTCTGTAGTTGTTTGATCCATTCAGGGAAGGGATTGTGGGTTCGTTGACTGGTAGCTCAGGCATCGGGTTGAAACTCTGTCCTGTTGAGACTTGGAACGGAGTATAGCCAGTGCTGGAATGTACTGTGTTGTTGTAAGCCACCTCTGTGAAAGGCAGTAGTTCAGTCCAGTTGTCTTGCTGATAATTTATAAAGCACCTTAGGTATTGTTCTAGAACTGAGTTCGACCGTTCTGTCCCCCCATGATGACTAGATGACAAGCCTTGACTGGTACCTAATAGATCCAAAAACGCTCTCCAAAATTCTGAAGTGAACTCGACCCCCCTATCCAAAATTATGCGCTGGGGAGCACCATGCAGCTGGTAGATGTGTTATACGAATAACTTAACCAAAGCCTTGGCTGTTGGGATTTAAAAAACAAACAAACAAGTTTTATTAATTTTCCCATTTTACAAAGCTCCAAGTATTAAGGAAGCAACATGGTGATTGGGTAATCCATAGTCCAATAACAAGCTCTATCATACATATGTCAGGTTACATCATCAAAGATTTCCTCTCTGTTTCCCTTGGTTATTATATCACATTCAAATTAATACATTGCCAGTTATAACTCAATCAGTTGAAACATTTATCAATATGTTTTGACTTATACGCCTCCATATCCTGTTTTTAACTTTTATCTAATTTCAGTTACAGTATTCCAGTTAGCTTAATGTCCACAGTGTTTAGGTTTCGGATAGCCCACAGTTCCCTTAGTTCATTACAAAATAGTTATCATATCTAAAATACACTTATTATTTATTCAGATAAATTCTTACTTTATTTCACAATCATATTCTACTTCTCATCCTAATATCATCACTTACTAATAAAATAACCTTTATCATCTGAATCCATCTTCTATATTATAATTCAAAACTATTATTCTAGTAACTATTTTTTATTTCCCTTATAGGTCTAAATCCTAAATATTAAATCAATTAATGTCTTTTAAAATCTCCTTAGCCCATTAAGTAAATTTTTTGGCTCTGCCATTAAAGGTCACATGAAAAAAATCCATTTTTAAAGTCTAACTCTGGCCTTCCTTTTGTGCCAAACAGGTTTCCATAGCAGTGCCTTTAAATCCTCAGGTGGATCACCCTTCATTCCTGCAATGTCATTTGAATAAAGGGAGACCATCCAGTTATCAACTTTTCAAGGAAGCTAGTCCCTTCACAGTCATTAGATTGTTGGCCAAATAATTTGAGTCTCCATATTTGGCTTAGTGGATTTGTCGTGAATTCAGGCTTCTTCTTCATCCGGTTTCAGCTGATTTAAGTAAAAAGTCATATTCAATGTTGTGGTTGTTGTTTGGTCATCTGGGTTATCTAAATTCTCAATATACTGTGTATGTAAATCTTCAGCAGCTTCCGTCTTAGTATTGCTTTCTTCAGTTTCTGTTGCTGTTAGAATTGTAGATTTTTTAGATGAAATCAAAGTTTGGGTATCAGGGTTCTGAGTAGGTTGTAGCTGGTATTCTTTAAAGTCCACTTTAATGTTAATTCCTTCTTCTGTTGCTTTTTGCATTGTAAGTTCATAGGTTGAAGTCTGGGCTGCATTTTGTTGCTTTAAGGTGGCACCTTTATCTTTCAGTCTGGAATTTATTAGCTCAGTAGCCTCTAGAATTTTTCCAAGTATAAGTTTGTAGTTAAGTTGTGGGTGGTATTCCTCCATTTCTGTGGTTCTTACAGATAGTCCTTTAGTGGAGACTATTTTTTGATAAAAGTCAATAAATGTCCACCTCCACTATGGAAAGTTGTTTTCACCACCCAGCTGTTTCAAATTTTTATCTTTTTTGATAATGTCAAGGACACATCTTAGTCTCACAAGTCTCCCAGACAGAAAAAAAAATTCACTTGCTGTACCAAATATTGCCACAAGATGTCCCCAGCAACCTGTAAAGTTAGACTTTTATCTGGTTTTAAAAAGGAAGAAAGAAATATTCTTTTTTTTCCCCAGCTTAGCAAATAGATACGATAATAAGTCTCTGTAGGAATAGAAACCTTTTGGGACCCCAGGTATCCAAAAATTACAAGTCCAAATATTTAGTCGCTTAGTTTAGTTGTTCTTTTCCCCCCCCTTAGCTTTATATTCCTAGAGTAGGCAGAAGCCGCAGAATTAAGAAGGGGGGGGGGAAGAATTTCGAAAGGCTTTTACAGGAAAGTAGTCGGGGAGCAAGAAAGGTAAGGTAAGGTCTCACCCAATTCCTCCACGTTGCTTTCGTCATGCTTAGTAGTGCTTTTGGCTTTTGGCTGGAACGGCTTGGTGATCGGCCATGTTAATGGCCGATCTTTTCGTCGGCCCAAAGGAGCTGCCTCGGATCAAACGGAAGGGCTACCGCCCTTCCGCGATCTATCGAGGGTCCTCCTCAGCAGTGGTCCAGGGTGACTTTCGACCCTTTCCAGGGTCTTCTGACGGAGGGAAACCAGATGGAAGAGAGAGCACTCTCACCGCACATCCGCCGGCGCCACGATCGCAAATCAGAAGCCGGCTGTTGGGATTTTTTGACAGGGAAGAAAATGGACTTGATTGGAGAATAGGTCTGTCACAACCCAAATGACAACGTTTCCCACATTCTCTGGCAGCTCCACTATAAAATCCATATAAATCTCTCTCCAGGGTGCTGAAGGACTTGCAACTGCCTGTAATAGACCTGGTGTTTTCCCGTCTCCGCTTTGCTGCCGTGCAGACAGGGCAGCTAACTATATACCTTTCAATGTCCTTTTTAATGGAGGGCCACCAGAACTGTTGTTTGATTAGGTGGAGGGTCTTTACAAACCCAAAGTGCCCAACCACCTTTGAATCATGACAAAGCTGCATGAATTTTACTCTTTGGGTTTTCGGCACATACAGTTTCCCCCCCACCCAGGGTAGTCTGTCTTTCATTGAGCAAAGATTTTTATGGTTCAAGAACCACTCATCTTTTTCTAATACTTCTCTGAACTCTGCTCCCACTGTGCTGTCTAAGGTGGCTGGCTTATTTGCCTGTGTCCTCATGGTGATTGGAGCCACTAGCTGTTTAGGGGTCATCAAGGACTCAACCACCACAAGTTTTGTGCTGTTGTACTGTGGCATCCTCGATAAAGTATCGACTAGAAAGTCAATCTTTTCCTTGTGAAACTCGCACTTTGAGAGTTTAGCATAGAGGTAGGCCGAGCGGAGCTTGTTTAGGATAGCTCGGACTAGCCGTACATGTTCCTCCATCTCAATGAATATTAGGATGTCGTCCAAATAATCAAGCCACCCAGGAAAGCAAAACTCTTGAAACAGGCATTGTCTCAAAAGGAACTTTTATTAGGGGCTAGTGATAGCAGGGAAAACAAGGCGACATCTGGAGAAAAACCCCACGCAAGCAGTATATTAAAAGCAATATTATTACTCCTCCCCCCCAGGGTTCCAGGGTCCTTTTGAATTCCAGCCAATCCACAGGTGGCATAGTGTTTTGGTAACTGGCTCCGTTGGCACGTCTTCAAGGTCTCTCTCGCTTTTGTTTCCTTCTGGCTCAAAGCACCAACCGGCTCCTAGATAAGGGAGATGCATTCTTTCTCCTGGGGGAAGGGCATAGTGACAAGACAGTACAAAGCATCTGTCATGGTTCCGAAAGATGAAACTCTTCAAAGAACTTTGAGGCATTGTTTACCTTAAAGAATCTTTAATTGAGCAGCATAGCTTCGGCACGTACATAGCTAAGCCAAAATCTGAATTCTCCCCTAAACACATGGTATTGAAGCGCAATTCCCTCCTCTACTTAACAGTCATAAATCACATTCTCCAATTAGTTTGAAGTGCAAACTTTCCTTCCTGTTTCATAACCCGCCATTTCTTATCTTATCTTGTTTCAAACAACCTTGAAGAATACTCTACTGTGATATTGTTATGTCTAACTAATCCCCATACACATTCTTCCCCCTCCCCCCAGTACCATCTAATTCTAACTCTAAAAGTAATACACAGGTTAAAGAGAAAATGGCTGCATCTTCATATATTGTCAAAGCAAGAACATCCGATGTTAGCAGCGTTGACATCCAGCCCCCCTTACAAAAAGGATAGATCCTGTAATGTAAACAAAACCATATGTTAGGGACTATCTTTCGGTTTGTTTGAGTGTTTCTCATAAAACCTTTTGATGAGTCTGTCAGCTTTCACCTCGCTAGACTTCACCCAAGTGGCTTCAGAAAATGGGTATCCTTTCCATTGTACTAGTTACTGCAATTTCCCTTTAAAAATTCTAGAGTCAAGAATATGTTTCACTTCATAGTGGGTCTGTCCCGCCACTACAAGGGGCCCGGGTGCCTTCTTAGGTTTCAACAAGCTGCAATGGAAGACAGGGTGAATTCTCCCTAAAAGCCTAGGGAGTTTTAGTTCTACTGTGACCGGGTTGATGATCCTTATGATGGGAAAAGGCCCCAAGAATTTCGGTCCTAATTTCTTACTGGGCAATTTGAGGCATAAATATTTAGTCGACAGATAAACCTTTTCGCCAACTTGGAATGTCCTTTGGGGAGTCCTGTTTTTATCAGCCTGCTTTTATAGGTTTCGGAAGTCTTTTTTAAAGCAGTTTTTGTGTTTCTCCAAACTTTTTCCCACCCCTTCACCCATTGGTCGAGAGTCTGGGAAGCAGATGGCACCTGAGGGTATTCAGGTATTGGGCCGAACTCTTTTCCTGTGGCTACCCTGAAAGGGGTGTAGCCGGTGCTGCTGTGCACAGAATTATTGTATGCCACCTCTGCGAAAGGGAGGAGGTCGGTCCAGTTTGTTTGTTGGTATGAAACATAACATCTGAGATATTGCTCCACCATCTTGTTGGCGGATTCTGCGGCCCCATTGGTAGATGGATGAAAAGCAGATGATAGGCCTTGAGGTGATCCAATTAATTTAAGAAAACTCGTCCAAAACTTCGCTGTGAACTGCACCCCCCTGTCTGAAATTATTCGCTTAGGGGCACCATGCAGCCGATAGATATGTTTCAAGAACAATTTAGTCAATCCTTGGGCATATGGAAGTCCTTTGCAGGCAATGAAATGAGCCTGCTTCAAAAACAGGTCTTTCACAGTCCAGATGACAGTATTTCCTCTACTTTCAGGTAGGTCTACTATGAAGTCCATAGCTATTTCTTCCCATGGTTGAGAAAGGTCTGCCACCGGCTGCAGTAATCCAGGGGTTTTCCCTGGAATTCTTTTCATGGTGGCACATACAGCACAACTCTTGACATAGCTTTCCACATCCTGTTTCAGTCCCGGCCACCAAAAGTGTTGCCGGATGAGATGTAGAGTTTTTAGATATCCAAAGTGTCCAGCCTGTTTTATGTCTTGGCTGTGTTTGAGAGCATTAAGATGGAGGGCTTCAGGCAAATATAGTCCCCCCCCCCTTGTAAGCCAAGCCATCCCTGCATGTTAGGGAGGTTTGATTGTCTTTGAACCATTGATCGGTGAAGAGCTGTTGTTTTATTTTCTTTGCCCCAGGGTCATCAGGATTAGGGACCCTGCGAGGCGTGAGTTGAGCGGCAGTTTGTGGATTGGAGATAATTGCCTTGTTAACCTCTTCACGTTCACTTTTGTACTGGGGCAATCTGGATAGAGCATTAGCTAGGAAGTTTTTTCCTCCCGGTATGTACTTTAGAGTGAAGTTGAAATGGTTAAAGTACTGTGCCCACCGCACTTGCTTTGGGAACAATTTGCGGGGAGTTTTCAGTGCCTCTAGGTTTTTGTGATCTGTCCATACTTTAAAAGGCACCTTGCTCCCTTCTAGAATCTAGATCAGGGGTCGGCCACCTGAAACATTGAACGAGCCGCATGGACTCGTTTCCCTAAAAAAAAAAAAACCCTGGGAGCCGCACCCGTCCGCGCATGCGCACCCGTCCGCGCATGCCCACCCGTCCGCGCATGCACACGCGCACCCGCCCGCGCATGCCCACCCGTCCGCGCATGCGCACCCGCCCCCGCCCGCGCATGCGCGCATGCGCTCCCCCAAATGGCGGAGGAGGCTCCGGAGCCGCAGGTGATGGCTCAAAGAGCCGCATGCGGCTCCGGAGCCGCGGGTTGCCGACCCGTGATCTAGATAGTGTCGCCAGTTTAATAGCCTAATTGCGAAGGTCTCCTTCTCCCAGATTGCCCATATTCTCTCGCTTTCAGTAAATTTTTTAGAGGTATAGGCGCAGGGTTGCAGGACCTCTTTTGCAGTAATACAGCTGCAACTGCCATGTTGCTGGGGTCGTAATTACAAAGGGCTCCCCTGGGCAGGGGTGCTTTAGGACCGGTTCAACAGCAAATAGTCTTTTTAAATTCTCAAAAGCTGTTTGACAGCCCATCGTCCATGCTAGTGGTTGGCCTGGTCATGGCTTCCCTCCTCTATTGCCTGTTTTGAGTAATTCTGTAAGGGGTAGGGCAATCTCAGCAAAGGAGGGGATGAATTGATGATAGAAGTTGGCAAAACCTAGAAAGCTCTGGAGCTGTTTGCAAGTCTTTGGGGGCTGCCATTCAATAATAACCCGCACTTTGGCTGGGTCCATTTCAATGCCCTCATTGGAAATTCTATAACCAAGATATTCTAATCGAGTCTGGTGAAATTCACATTTTGACAATTTGGCATAAAGCTTGCCATTCAATAGTTTCTTTAATACTTCTCTCACCAGCTTTATATGGTCAGCCGCATTCGTGCTGTACATCAGGATGTCATCAAGATACACCAGAACCCCTTTGTATAAGTGATCATGTAGGACCTCATTAATTAACTGCATGAATACAGCTGGGCCCCCCTGTAGTCCAAATGGCATGACTTTGAACTGATAGCTCCCCATAGGGCAGTTGAAGGCAGTTTTCCATTCGTCTCCCTCCTTTATTCTCACCCGGTAATATGCCTCTCTCAGGTCTAATTTAGTGAAGATACTCCCTTTAGCCAGGTGGGTCAGTAAGTCCTTCAGGAGGGGGAGGGGGTATTTATTTTCCACACTCACTGCGTTCAAACCTTTATAATCCATACAAAGATGAAGAGATCCATCTTTTTTTCTTTAAATAACACAGGGGCTCCCACGGTAGACTTGGCCCGTTCAATGAACCCCCTTGCCAGGTTTTTGTTCACATATTGCTGCATCTCCTCCAGTTCGAAGGGGGACATAGCGTACATTCTCAGTCGTGGGAGTTTAGCTCCCAGCACCAGTTCGATAGAGCAGTCATTGGGTCTGTGAGGGGTATCACATTCTTTCTCACTAAATGCCTCTGCTAGATCCCGGTACTTGCTGGGGATGAGTGGCTCACCTGGTGGCGGTGAGGCAGCCATGTGCGCTCGCTCATTAGGTGGCCTAAAGTGTCCCGCAATGTCTGTTGAATCAGTGGGGGGTTTAGACCCTATAGGTAGTCTCACAGTTTTCATTCCTTTCTCCCACCAGATAAACGGCTTCCATTTGTCCAACCAGGCTAGCCCTAGGATCACAGCCTCAGTCATTTTGGGAGCCACCAGGAAGCGAATAAACTCCCAGTGTTCACCTATTTCTAGGCGTAGAGGCTCAGTTAATTGCTTGACCAGAGTCCCTCCCATCAGGGAGCCATCGGCTTGCTCAAATCTCATGGGCTTGGAGAGCAGTTTTGCTCATATACCCAATTTCAAGGCAAATGGCAAGCTAATGACGCATCGGGAGTATCCAGAATCGACTTGTACTTTTAAGTCTATTTGTGCTCCCGACTTAGGGATTATTACTTTGGGAGGCAGTGAGAAAGATGGGATGTGTCGACTCACCATCAGGTCGTTCTCTCCTTTGTCATCACTGTCGAAAGAGGGTAGAGCAGGGGCGGATCCAGCCTTAGTCCCAGCGTCCTCCTGTGTGGGGGATGTGACTTGGGCAACCGGTTCCTGTGTGATCCAGTTGGATTTTTCTCTCATTGGCTGCTGGTCAGGTTTCTTTCTCACTGCAGGTCCCGGTCTGCTCTGCTGTTGGGGGTAGGGAACTGGGCAGTTCGCTGCTCGATGTCCCTGCTGTCCACATCGGAAGCACTTGATTGGCGGGCCTGCTGGTGGCCTGGGCTTTCAGTAGTCGTAGCAGTTGGAGGTTTTGGGGTGGTGGTTGCCGTTTGGGTTGCTCTGGCTTTGGCTCGGCTTCAGGTGGGGGAGGCTTCTTATAGCGGGCAAGCTGAATGTCTAGTCTTACCGCCACCTGGTACCATTCTTGCAGCCGATCAGGTACCGCTCGGTATATGCATGCCTGATAGAGGTGATCATCCAACCCTTCCCTGAAGTGATGGACTATGGACTGCTCAGGCCACCTCTCTATCCAACCGGCTAGCTTGCGAAACTCTCGTACGTATTCCAGGGCAGGCCTACCGGCTTGTTTTATTTTATGGATTTGTTCTTCTGCTTTGAGGGCAATGGATGGGTCCTAAAATCTTTCCCTCAGTCCTAGGAGGAAGAGGTGGGGGTCCTCCAATTTGGGGGCTTGCTCATTATATAAATTGTTCAGCCATTCAGATGCCTCTCCCTCTAGGCTGGAGGCAATCATATCGACCATAGCGCCTGGGTCTGGGTAGAGATAGGACCAGCGGTTCAAATGAGAGCGCACTTGGTTGAGGAAAAAAATCAGCTTCTCTGGGTCCCCATCGAAGGTTGCTCTAAAAGGTGGTGCAATCACTGGCTGCTGGGCCCCCCACTGTGGCTGTTGCCTCCCCGGTTGCTGCTGGCCCCATCCTGGCTGCTGATTCAAAAGCTACTGGGCTCCCCACTGTGGTTGTTGCACCCCCAGTTGCTGCTGGCCCCATCCTGGCTGCTGATTCAACAGCTGCTGGGCTCCCCACT
Source organism: Azemiops feae (assembly GCA_023970755.1). NCBI lineage: Eukaryota > Metazoa > Chordata > Lepidosauria > Squamata > Viperidae > Azemiops > Azemiops feae. The sequence goes on from JALGBA010000018.1 coordinate 3,303,582, forward strand.
GTGGCTGTTGCACCCCCAGTAGCAGCTGGCCCCATCCTGGCTGCTGCCGTATGCCCAGGGGCTGCACATTCGGGGGCTGCGGCCACCCTCCCTGCTGTGGTTGCAATACCGGCAGTACTGGCCTCTCGAGTTGTTGGAGGTCTCCCAAAGGTTGCTGCCTGGGTGGGGGTTGCTGTTGTCTTCTCTGCTGTTGGCTTACGGGGGCTTGTGGTGCCCTCTGCTACTGCAGGCCCTTCAATGGTTGCTGTATGAGTGGGGGTTGCTGTTGCCTTCTCTGCTGTTGGGCTGCGGGGGCTGGCGGCACCCTCTGCTGCTGCAGGCCCCTCAATAGTTGCTGGATGAGTGGGGGCTGTTGCTGGATCTCCCTCATTTGCAGGCCCGCCAGCTGTTGCTCTCCTGGCTTCTGCACCACCCCAAGCTGTTGCAAGGCCTCTATTAGCTGATGCAAGCTCAGAGGTTGCTGACCTTCCACCTGTGGGGGCTGCCAAATTCCCCATTGCTGCAGGGGGCCAGGCTGGGGTTCCCTCTCTCTGTGGGGCTGGAGGCCCTGGCAGGGGACTCCAGGGTCTGGAAAGCTGTTTGATCTGCGAGGAAGGGGCTGGAGGCCTCTCTCAGCAGGAGTTGTTCTCCGCTTCTCACTTCTAACTGTTCAAATTTTTCTGCCAAATATTCTACTGACCTTCTACTAGCTGCGGATGGATATTTCCACTCACCCGAATCCTCGGTGGCAGACAGCCTGGCAGCTTTCCACCAGTCTGGGGAATGTGATATGCAGGAATCCCTTTTTTGTAACTCCACCTCATCTGCTTTTGAATCCCTTGAGGGTGGCAAGGCTGTTTCGAAGCGTCTGGAGTCTCCGCTGGGCTTATCCCAGTCTGAGGACCAAATCAGCTCTCCTAGCTGCTTTGGTCTTGCTCCCAGCTGGGAGACCTGCAAGAATTCCTTCTCCAATGGCTTGCTGGCTGTAGCTCCCCCCCCCCCGGGGAAGCTGCTGCTGCCGGGGTGCTGGCCTCAGGCAGGTTTTCTTCTTCCATAATGAAATCTTCCCCGAATCTTCATCAGCCTATTCCCTCAGTTTCAGAACAGCGACTGGGGTTCGGGACCCCTAGATGGTTTGAAACGTTTGTAGATTTTGGCTTGATGTCATGGTTCCGAAAGATGAAATTCTTCAAAGAACTTTGAGGCATTGTTTACCTTAAAGAATCTTTAATTGAGCAGCATAGCTTCGGCACGTACATAGCTAAGCCAAAATCTGAATTCTCCTCCCCTAAACACATAGTATCGAAGCACAATTCCCTCCTCTACTTAACAGTCATAAATCACATTCTCCAATTAGTTTGAAGTGCAAACTTTCCCTCCTGTTTCATAACCCTCCATTTCTTATCTTTTCTTGTTTCAAACAACCTTGAAGAATACTCTACTGTGATATTGTTATGTCTAACTAATCCCCATACACATTCTTCCCCCTCCCCCCCGTACCATCTAATTCTAACTCTAAAAGTAATACACAGGTTAAAGAGAAAATGGCTGCATCTTCATATATTGTCAAAGCAAGAACATCCGATGTTAGCAGCGTTGACAGCATCCCCAAGACATCCCCCCTCCCAACAGAATGGCAGGCCCCCAAAATGGTTACAAAAGCAAGTATGTTTTTGGGGACCTGACAGGCACTTAAAAAAAAAACTTGCAGGGGCAGAAGCCCCGCCCACCATCTGCACACCACCTCAACCCGCTGCAGCTGAACTGCCGGGTTGGTGTTTGGGGTCAAGCCAACCTACTGCCACCGCCCTCTGCCAGCTTGCTTGCTCATCTCCTCAACCAGCTCTCCTGCCAATTGCCACTACCCTCTGGCAGCATGCTTGGTCACTCACCCACTCACTCGCCCGGTCTCCATCTGGTATCTGCAGCAAGTTTTTCTTGCAGCAAATTTCTGGTATTGAGGTGTCCTGTGAAGAAATAGCAGCACTTAGTAGGCAGAGGGGACTTGGCAGTGGTGAGAAGGCTGCCCAGACCTGGCTATGCTGAGCTAGCGGGGTTGAGTCATCCCATTCCAGTCATAAATTCCCAGGTAGCCAGAATATTGAAGCATGGGTGATTTACATATGGTAGTTCTGAATGCCTCCCAGGGAAGTAATAAGAGAAAGAACCCATATGATATGTAGGGCAAAGCTAATAGGGTAGAGAAGCTCAACCTGTTACCTTTCAGCGCTGAGGTTTTAGTCTTAAGGGGAAATAAACATGGGAAGCATATTTACTCAATATAGCATTCCCAGCTCTGGGTGGCCAAAGGGATTGAAAGATGTTGGGCAGAGCATAGTATCTGTAAGAGTTCCAATCCCTATGTATGGAGCCTGTGCCATAGGTGGCACTTAGCTGACAGAGAGGAAAGGCTCCCACAGAGCCAAGTACGAAGGAAGATGCCAAGCCACTGCTGGTGAAAACTAAAAATGATCTTAGAGGCTTCTACTGCCATGGGTGGACAGTTGCTATTATGTAAATTTTACATATAGTTACTATATAAAAGGACACCATGGAGATAGAGCAAGAATGCAAGTCAAAATAGGCAAGGAATTGATAAGAGAATATCTGTCCACTCCAGACAAGTACAAATCACAGGGATCAGATGGTTTACACATCAGGGTTCTGAAGGAACTGGCAGATGTGATTAACCGTCCCATTTGGCATATTCAACAAAAGAAACTTCTGGCTCTTTATATTAACCAAGAGTATAGCTTTATTGGAAAAAATCAATTGAGGCACAGCAGAAGCAAAGTCAGTTTTGGGATTTTTCCCATAACAACCCACATAGATAACTCCCTTTTCCCCTCCGGGCCACCTGTAGTTCATAGTTCACCAATTGAGTTCGGTTCTTTTGCTTTGGGAAAAGCTGTCTGCTTCTGTCAAAACATTCTTCATCACTCACCCTTATTAGATAATGTCTCCCCGGCAACAAACAATTCACTTGCATTCCATAGCCTCCCTCCACCCTTAGGAATTCACCGCCCTGTTTCCATCACTCTTTGGCAAAACTGCAAGTGAAAGCAGGTACAGGCAATTATGGAGTCAGGTCAGGTTTGACATGCCGACCCTCTAGAAGAATGATAGCCCTGGAAAATAAAACACAACAGTTCACACATTAGACATTACTGTCCACTTCCAAGACCACCCTTACTTGGGCCGGCCTGGATGCTCGGCATGAAATCTGTACACTAACCTAGCTGCCTTCACATCTGTCACTGCCACTCATTCTGCCTTGGCTAGAGGGTAGCCTCTCCATAATACTAAATACTGCAGTTTCCCTCTATGCTACCGGCAATTAAGAATCTCTTTAATTTCATACTGTTCCTCTCCTTTGACCAGAATAGGAGGAGGAGGTGTTCTGCAGTAGGTCTTAATCCCAAGCTACGGAAAGTTTTCAGCAGGCTGCAATGAAATAAAACGTGGAGTCACTTAAGGCCTTTTGGCAGCTGCAATTCTACAGTAACCGGATTTATGATCCAGTTAATTGGGAAAAGCCCTATATACTTTGGACCGAGCTTTACAAGGCTGCCTCAGGTTGAGAAATTTTGTAGACAGGTACACTTTATCTCCCACCTTGAATTCTCCTTGTGGTGCCCTTTTTTTGTCTGCTTGCTTCTTTTGTGTTTCCCTAGTTTTCTGTAATGCTCTGCGCATTGCTCCCCATGTTTCCTTTAAAGTTTCCATCCACTCAACCAATGACACTGAGGACAGTCATCCCTGAGGGATCTCTGGCATCAGTACGAACTCCACCCCAGTAGCAGTCCTGAAATCCCGTGCTACTATGCATGGAATTATTATATGCCACTTCTGCAAAAGGTAAGAGTTCAGCCCAATTGGTCTGTTGGTAATTGACATAACACCTCAGGTACTGCTCTAACACTGAATAGGCTCGTTCACAGGCTCCATTGGTACTGGGTGGAAGTAAGGCCCTGTGTGGAGCCAATCAGCTAAGGAATTCCTACCAACATTTTGTGGTGAACTGCACCCCATGGTCTGAGATGATGCGCTTTGGGACTCCCATGTAGTCTGTAGATATATTGTATGAACAGCTTTGCCAGGGTTCAGGTGGAGGGCACGATACAAAATGTGCCTGCTTGGAGAATAAGTCCATAATGGTCCAAATTACAGTCTTCCCCGTGCTCTCTGCCAAGTCCACAATAAAGTCCATGGAGATTTCCTCCCAGGGGTTCATCAGGTTGGCTACCAGCTGCAGTAACCCAGGGGGACTTCCCAGGCATTCATTTCATTGAAGCGCACACATGGCAGCTGGCCACAGAAGCTTCTCTGTCCTTTTTCATCTTTGGCCATCAGAATTGTCTCTTCACTAGGTGCAGGGTCTTTATGAACCCAAAATGTCCTGCTGCCCTTGCATCGTGACTCCTCTGTAAAATCCAGGTCTACTGGCTGACTGAGACATATATTTTGGTGTCCTTCCACACCAGCCCCTCCCTCACAGATAGGTCATCTTTGTGCTGCTGGAACCACTCATCTCTTATTAGGGCATCTTTTAAGGTTGCGCTAAGTCTTGGGCTGGTTCCAATTGAGGCATTGTTTGTTGTTGGGTGAGAGCCGGTGCTGCGCGCTGCTTGGATAGGATGATGGACGTCACCATTGCCTCTTGGGTGCTATTGTATTGCAGCATGCAGGAGAGGGCATCTGCAAGGAAGTCCCCCCCCCCCAGCAGACACTGGAGTGTGAAGTTGAACCGGTTAAAGTATTGGGCCCACCAAACTTGCTTAGGGGATACTTTCTGGGGAGCCTTCAGCACTTCCAGGTTTTTATGATCTGTCCAGACCTCGAAGGGGATATTGCTACTCTATGTAGTAAGGAACTGTCTCCATGTCAGGAGAGCCCATTGGACTGCTTAAGCCTCCTTTTCCCAGATAGTTCAGCGCATTTCAGTGTTGGATAACTTGCGAGATGTGTAGGCACAGGTTTGTTATTCCCCTTTTGCATTCCTTTGGAGTAGGACCGCACCCACTGCTACATCGCTGGGATCCAACTGTATTACAAACGGTTCCTCTGGACTGGGGTGTTTCAGGACTGGATCCGCAGCAAACATGCATTTCAACTTTTCAAAAGCAGCTTGGCAGTCAACGGACCAATCCAGGGGCTGGCTGGGTTTTGGTTTCGCCCCTCCCCCTGTCTTTAGCAAATTGGTGATCTGTAGGGCTATCTGGGTGAAGGTGCGGATGAATTGGCAGTAAAAGTTCGTGAAGCCCAGGAAACCATAGTTGCCTCCTGGTCCAAGAGGGTTCCCACTCCAGTATTGCCTTCACCTTACTGGGATCCATCTCCACTCCATCATTGGAGATCCGGTATCCCAGGTAGTCTAAGTGGGTCTTGTGGAATTCACACTTAGACAGCTTTGCTTAGAATTGGGCTTCCTGAAGTTTCCTGAGTATGGTTCTGGCCAGCTTCACATGTTTTTCAGGGGTCTCAGTGTATATTAATATATTGTCCAAGCACACCAAGATTCCCTTGTACAGATGCTCGTGCAGGACCTCATCAGTTGCATGAATACAGTGGGGGGCCCTTGCAGAACTGATAGCACCCTAGGGGACAATTAAATGTTTTTTTCCACTTGTCCCCTTCCTTAATCCTCACTCAGTAATACGCCTCCCTCAAGTCCAGTTTCATGAAAAAAATTCCCTTTGTGAAATAGCTTAGCATGTCCCTCATAAGGGGGAGAGTGTACATGTTTCCCACACATATGCAGTTCAGCCCCCTATAGTCGACACACAGTCTAAGGTATCTGTCTTTTTCTTTGAAAAGCACTGGAGCCACCATTCTCGATTTCACTGGGTTCTTGTCTATAAACACTCAGAGCTTGTCCAACTCTCTGGGGGTTATACAGTACATTTTTGGCTTAGGCAGTTTGGCTCCTGGAATGATCTCTGTTGCACAGTCAGTGAGTTGGTTAGGTTGAAGCACATCTGATTCCTTTTCGCTAAAAAACTCAGCTAGGCTGTGATACTTTGTTGGAATTAGCGGCTCTAACTCACCATTTCCTCTTGATGTATTTGCAGTTTCTGCTTTCACTTTTGTAGCTGCAGGCACTTCTTGCCCTTTCCCTGGCTCTTGCTGATTAGCAGCTCTCTTTTGCATCAGCCACTTTTCTGTACCCCAGCTCACAGAGGAGTCCCCTATTTCCACCATGCTAATCTTTGGTCAATGGGCTCAGTCATCCTGGGGACTACAGTAAACCTAACAGTCCCCACTTTGAACCGGCTCAGTTAGGCAGGTAGCTGACTCACCCCCTGTTATTGACAGGTCTAGTTGGGAAAATGCCATGGGTTGCCTCAGTTTTCTTAGCCTCAGTCCCGGCCTCTCCAGCACTGATCTGTTTTTGAGAAATCCATGTTAGCTTCTGGTTATAAATTTGCTTGCTTCCAGGTGTTTGCAGATCTATTGCTTGATTATCTTTTCCTGGATCTTCCCAGGTATTGATGTCAGGCTGACTGGTCTGTAGTTTCCTGGATGTTTTCCCCCCCTTTTTGAAGATGGGAACCACATCAGCTCCTTTATAGTCCTCTGGTAGTTACCCAGTGCTCTAGGTTCTTTGAAAGATACAGTTCAATGGTTCTGAGATCACCAGCTCTTTAAGAACTCTGGGATATAATCCATCAGGACCTGGTAATTTGAACTCATCTATAATGGTGTTCTCTTGCCATTTTTTTGCTTATTTTAATTTGTACTCCTAGTTCTGTCTTGTAAAAGTTCTGTTTCTAGTAGGTTTGGCTATTTTTTCTTTTTATTTGAAGACAGATGCAAAGAAAGAATTAAGCAGCTCTGCTTTCTCTCTGCTGGCTATCACTTCCTTGCCATCATTTCCTATATCCCAGTAAAAACCAGTTTGTTTCCTTGACTTTTTTCTTGTTTTATATATGTTGAAAGAAACTTTTTATTTTTGACATTTGTTGCAAGGCTCAGTTCATTCTGAGCCTTAGCTTTTCTGACTTCATCTTTGCAGATTCGGGCTAACTGCTGGTATTCTACCTTAGTTATGTTTCCCTCTTTCCATTTTTTATACTTATCCTTTTTGTCTTTCTGTTTATCAGAGAGTTCTTTGTGAAGCCATGCTGGTTTCTTCTTGGATTTCTTATTTTTCTTTTTCAGTGGTATTGTGTTGGACTGGGCTTTTATAATAATGTTTTTTAGAGTTTCCCAAGCTTCTTGGGTTGTTGACCTATTTAAGATTTTCACCCATGGAACCCTTCCCAAGATCTCTCTAAGTTTGTTAAAATCAGTTCTTTTAAAGTGGACACACTCTGGGCTGAGTAACTGCAGCATGTGGTCCTCAATGGAGTTACATCTGCATGGAGGTAAGCATGCAGTGGGGTACCTCAAGGTTTTATCTTAGGCCGGTGCTCCTCAACATCTTCATAAATGAACTAGATGAGGGAACTGAAGGGACACTCATCAGATTTGTAGATGATACCAGACTGGAGGGAATTGCTAACACTTTGAAAGACAGAATCATGATTCAGAACGATCATCACAGTCTTGTTCAGTAGTGAGAAAAGTAAGGTCCTGAACTTCGGCAAGAAAAATCAAAAGCATGGGTATAGAATAGGCATTACTCTCTCAAAAGTAATGCCTATGAGAGGAATCTAGGTATCCTAGTGGACCACCACTTACATATGAGCCAGCAGTGTGCTGCAACTGCCAAAAATAATAATAATAAGCCAATGCAGTCATTGTTGCATCAACAATGGGATAGCATCAAGAAAATGGAGATGTACCTGTGAAGGGAGGAGTTGTGGATGACAGTTGCTGATCCACCTGCAGTCCTGGATGATGGGGACCGGAGAAAGAATGAGAAAGCACTGGCCAGCATAATTCTGAGTTTGGAGGATAGCCAGTTGATACACGTGAGGGGTCTCCAGTCTGCTAAAGAGTGCTGGGAAGCTTTGTGCAGTGTGTACATGAGAGAGACTGCGGGCAGCAAAGTAATGCTGACAAGAAAGCTATATAAGGCCCAGCTGAAGCTGGGAGAGAGCATATCTACTCATTTGCAGTCATGAGAAAGACATTCCTAGAGTTAAAAGAAATAGGAATGACTTTTACTGAGTCACATAAGGTGTATGTGGTACTCAGTTCATTGGACAATTTATGGGATGTCCCAGTGACCAGTTTAGAGTCCATGCAGGAGAAAGACTTAACCTTGAGTTATTTGACTGGCTGGTTGCTGGAGGAGGAACAGAAACAGCTGGAAAGGCAGCAGAGAAGGAATGACAACGCACAGACCAGGCCTAAAACTGCAACGTCCAAAGATGCCAGTAAAGCGGCCGAGAACATTTGCATGGTGAAACGCTGCTTCACATGTGGTTCTACACAGCATCTCCAGAGATGCTGCCCTGAGAGGAGAAACACAGGAGCAGCAAAACAAAGTCGTAGAGCTACACAACCGACATTTTCCCTGGCAGCAACTTTAACTGAAAAAAACACTTGGCTGTTGGACAGTGGGGTGAGTCAGCATATTGCAAATGACCCACAAATGTTTTCAAACCTAAGACCAGCTAAACAAACATTTGTTAGCTTGGCAAATGGACAACAGTCTGCTGTTAAAGGGGAAGGTAAAGTTCTGTCATACTACCAAGAGGGAGGGGGGTTAAGCATGGGTGTTTATGACTGGCACTTCCTCTATTAACTACAAAGTAACAACCTCTGTGGATTCCCTTCGAGAGTACTAACCATAACAATGCGGCCATCAGCCTTTCATCTCACTCCCTATGAAGCCTCCTTTTACCAGCAACGAGGGAAAGGGGGGGGGGAGATTGCAACGCCTGGGATCTGATGGACTTAACACCCAAACATCTGCCAGATTGAATCGCCCGGAAGAAATGTGGAGTGGGACTGCTTGGGAACACTTTAAAACATTGAATGGGGGGGGACCCCTCAGATCCTGTCTAGCATGCCTTCAGTCAGTTTCTCTTAATAAAGACCCCTGTTGGAAAACCCATTCCAAGAGTTCTGTCTTCTTAAGATGTAAATTGAGGTGGGTCCTTACAGGAGGTTAGGGCATGCAAGTTTTAGAGTGCTGCAAAGGGCGGCAGACCTAGCAGAAGGACTATAGATTAAGTAAGAAAAGCGCAAGGCAAACAAACAGGGTTTTGCAGTTAGTGCATGCTGATTTAATTGGTCCTATGGCACCCTCTCTTGGAGGAGCTAGATACTTACTACTCTTAGTAGATGACTACACCAGGTATGGGTTCTGCTATTTATTAAAGAGCAAAACAGAAGTTCTTCAACAGTTTAGGCCAGGGGCAGGCAACCTTGGCTCTTTTATGACTCGTGGACTTCAACTCCCAGAATTCCTGAGCCAGCATGGCTGGCTCAGGAATTCTGGGAGTTGAAGTCCACGAGTCATAAAAGAGCCAAGGTTGCCTACCCCTGGTTTAGGCCACAGGTCAGCAACCTGCGGCTCCGGAGCCGCATTTGGCTCTTTGAGCCTTCCCCTGTGGCTCCCAGCCTCCTCTGCCATTTGCAGAGAGAGACAGAGACAGAGAGAGGCACTTGCACTTTCCTCCCCCCCCCTCTCTCTGTGTGTATAAAAAAGAGAGTGGACTCACGGTGTTCTCCGACGAGCTGAAAAGCTTATTGGGCAGGGCTCCTCCCTTTGCTGCATCTCTGCAGGAAGCAGGACACAGGAAGCAGAAGGGCAGGAGAGAGCTAGCTAGCCCAGCTATGCTGACTCAGGAATTCTGGGAGTTGAAGTCCATGAGTCATAAAAGAGGCAAGGATGCCTACCCCTGAGCTTGTTGGAGAACAGCTTGAAGCCAGCTTGCCAGGTGAGCAGAAGATCAGAGAGAGGAAGAGAGAGGGGAGGGAGAGAGAGACAGAGAGACAGAGAGACAGAGAGAGAGACAGAGAGAGAGAGGAGAGAGAGAGAGACAGAGAGAGAGACCTTTTTGACATCTAAAATGAAGATAACACTGCATATATACTTTTTTACCTATATATATATATATATATATGTATGTATGTATGTATGTATGTATGTATGTATGTATGTATGTATGTATAGAGGGTGTGGCTTGCTGAGGAGGGCAGAATGAGCCCAAAATAGCTATCCAAGTCTCCCATTTAATTCTTTAACTCTTTGTCTAAAAAAGAAATTTGAACATACACACACACACATATATATATATACCTATAATAAAGATAAAAAAGGATATATGCAGTGTTATCTTCATTTTAGATATCAAAAGGGTTTTGCGGCTCCCAGTGTTTTGTTTTTGGTGGGAAACAGGTCCAAGTGGCTCTTTGAGTGTTTTGGGTTGCCTACCCCTGGTTTAGGCAATGGGTGAACTTTGTAGAGCGAAGATATGGCCATAAAGTATGCCAGTTGCAAACAGACAGGGGAACAGAGTTCATGTCTCACAACTTCTAAAAGTGGCTGAGGAACTTAGGCATACTAACCCATACTCGCCAGCAGAAAATGGGGTGGTTGAACGGAGGAATGGCATGTTACAAACCATGAAAAACTCACTGCTGGCAGATGCAGGAATGAGTAAAACGTACTGGGGGGAAGCCATGGAAACAGCCAACTATCTAGTAAACAGCCTATGGAGTGTTACTATAAATGAAACTCCATATTTCCTGTTATATGGAAGGAAAACTTCATTGGCTCACGTAAGGACATTTGGCAGTTATGCCTGGGTGCATATTCCCAAAAGCACCAGAAGGAAGGGACAGAAAAAGGCCAGGAAACTTAGGTTTGTTGGATATGAGCCAGGTTCCAAAGGGTATAGATTCACAATGGAACAAAGAAGGTTGTGATTTCAAGGTCTGCTAGTTTTGCAGAACAAAAAAATTGGGACAGGATGCATGCTAACACTGAGGTGTTCATGCCAACACGTGGCGCTAGTTCTCAGGAAGGAGAGGCTACACAAAGCCCAATGAAGGAAGAACAGAATAGCAGGTCAGAAATAGTATGAATAGAAGAGGATCGAGCTGAGGTAAAGAAAGAAGTTGCAGAAACACAGGAACAGATGATACCGAGGAGGTCTGAACTTAGCAATAAAGGTGTACCTCCCGATCGGTTCTCAGCAAGTGGGGTTAGAGCATATAGTGTAAGGTAGGAACCCCGTAATTACCAAGAGATGTTATCATTGCCTCAAGTAGAACAGGATAAGTGGAAGGAGGCTATGGACAGAGAAATGAAGTCTATGGATGTGCATCAAGTGTTTACCCTTATGAGATTACCAGTAGGAACAAAGACTGTGGGGTGTAAATGGATATATAAAAAGAAGGATTTACACAGAGAAGGAATGTTCATATGTTGACTAAGCCTTTATATACAGGCAAGCATCAGGAGTGTGTAAAAGCATTTGGGTTAACAGCTGTTTAGCTTTAAATGGGAGGAGTGTCAAGGTAATAATTTAACAGCTAACCAGTTTGTATAATGTGAAATGTATGATGTAACGTTGGGAATGACTCAGCAGGGTCTGTGTCCCTTTAAGAGCCAGCAAGGTCTGTATCTCTTTAAGAGCATTGTATAAAAGGGAAGGCTCCACATGTGTTCTCTCTCTTCTGTATTCCAGCTGTAACTATTGTGTGTTGGAGATTGCTGTATTAACACATGTATGTAATTGCTCCTGGTGCATGATATTGTAGATAATGTAAGATAAACCACCATTTAATATAGACCACTGTTTACTGTGTTTAGTCCTGGGTTATCTCAGGGCAATAAGACTGCATACTCTGACAACTTATTTATCAAAGCACCTAACTGTAGGACAAGAAACAAGAGGTGGAAGCTTGTCAGAGGGATACTCAACCTGGAATTAAGGTGGAATTTCCTGACAGAACAATTAAACAGTGGAAAAGCTTGCCTCTCAGAGTTGTGGGTGCTCCATTGCTGAAGGTTTTTAAGAAAAGACTGGGCAACCATTTGTCAGGGATGGAATAAGACTCCTGCCTTGGTGATTGGACTAGAAGACCTCCAAGATCCCTTCCAGCCCTATGATTCTATTTCTGTTGCCTAAGGACAGAACAAGTAGTCCTTCTATCTACCCAAGGAACCAAAAGTTCAATCTCTTTAATATGTTTGTGGCCACTGAGACTTTAATAGGCAAGATGGGCAGCACAGAAGATTAAGTAAGTAAGTAAGTAAGTAAGTAAGTAAGTAAGTAAGTAAGTAAGTAAGTAAGTAAGTAAGTAAGTAAGTAAGTAAGTAAGTAAGAAAAATGCATTCGGCTTCTCAAGAGCAACTTCATCATTGGCCCACTGGTGAGAGTTTGGCATCACCCTCTCCCATCCTCTGTCCCAATCAAGTGGTTTCCAGGCCTGGGGAATTTCTCAGATCCCATCATCTCCAACTAACCAATGGGGGTGATGGCATCTCAAGATTATTTTGCTATATAAGTTTTTTTTATTTGTTTTTTCCATACATACAATAGTAATTTTTCAACCAACGTGCTGTCTGAGTTTATATGCTAATATATATTTAATTCCTAATCCTTTCTTCTTTCCTCCAGCCAATGGTAAAATAGATTCCAGGTTTGATAATAGTCCGTTTCTTCTTTTTCTTTCAGTCTCATAGTTAATCTGTCCATCTCTGCGCATTCTAGTATTTTTTTAAATTATTTCTTCATCTGATGGTATTCCTTCATTTTTCCAGTGTTGCACAAATATAATTCTTGCCACTGTTGTGACATGCAAAGTCAAGTATAAGCTTTGTTTATTAGTCTTTTCTGGCATTATACCTAATAAAAAAAGTTCAGGTTTAAAATCAACATGTTCTCCTAAATCTGTTCTAGCCAAGTTTGTATCTTTTTCCAATACTTCTTTACTTTATCACATGTCCACCAAACATGATAATACGTGCCTAACTTATGTTTACATTCCCAACATCTATTTTTAAACATTTTTGCTAATCTTGCCGGTGGCAAGTGCCATCTATAAAACATTTTGTATAAGTTTTCTTTATAGGAAGTTGACATTGTCAGTTTATAGTTTCTTTCCCATAAATTTTGCCATTTTTCTAATTCTATATTATAACCAAAGCTTTTCGCCCATCTTATCATTGTTTCTTTGACTTGTTCACTTTCCATTTTTAAAGTTAATAAAAAAATACACATTTTCTTAATTATTTTTTCATTCGAAGTTAACAATGTCTTATCAAACACACTTTGTTCCTTATAAAATCCATACATTTTAACATCTCTATCATATCTAGTTTGTATTTGTAAATATGTCCACCATGTTAGGTTGATACCCTGATTTTCCATTTCTTGTTTAGATTTTAAGTTTCCTTCAGAGTTTAGAATATCTCTATATGTCCAGATTTTTTCAAAGTCCACTAAATTTGGGCGTACAAATGCTTCCATTGTTGACAACCACCCTGGAATTTTTAAATATATTTTACTTTTTATTTTTCCCCATGTTGTTAACAGTGCATTTCTTATATAATGGTTTTGGAAATATTTATGAACTCTATTTTTCCCATACCATAAGAAAGAGTGCCACCCCAATTGAAAATCATGCCCCTCCAGATATAACAACCTTTTGTTTTTAAAAATTATCCATTCTTTTACCCATGTTAATACAGATGCTTAATAATATAGAACCCACTCCGGTATGCCAAATCCTCCATTTTCCTTGGCATCTTGAAACAATTTCCGCTTAATTCTAGCTTTCTTTCCTTGCCAAATAAATTTCAAAATTAGTGAGTTCAAATCTTCAAAAAAAAAAATTCTCCAATTTTATAGGTATTGTTTGAAATAGAAATAAGATTTTCGGTAGTAAATTCATTTTCACTGTGGCAATTCTTCCTAATATGGACAGTTGCAAGTTTTTCCATTTTTCCAAATCCAATTTTATTTGAGTCAATAATTTTGTGTAATTATACATACACACACACACACACACACACACACACACACACACACACACACACTGTTCTATCTTTCCAATAGTTTAGGAATCATCTCCAAAGGTTCTTCTAAAATAAACACCAAATCATCAGCAAATTTATATATTTTCACCTTTTATTTCTAATCCTTTAATTTCTATATCTTGTCTAATATTTCTATTCAAAACTTCCAAAGTGAAAATGAATAACAGCAGAGATAGTGGACATCCTTGCCTTGTGCCTTTCCTTATCTCAAAGTTCTCCGTATAGTCTCCATTCACAATCACTTTTGCTGTTTGTTTATTGTATATCGTTTTTATCATATTTATAAAATTCTGTCCAAAGTTGATTATTTGTAATTGTTGAATCATAAATTGCCAGGAAACATTATCAAATGCCTTTTGGACGTCCAGAAATACTAATGCCATTTGTTTTCCTGGATGCAATTCAGTATTCTAATACATCCATTATCACTCTTAGATTATTTTTAATTTGTCTCTTTGGTAAAAACCATTCTGATCTGAATGTATAAATTCAGTTAAGTATCGTTTCAGTCTCTCTGCCATTATTGAAGTAAAGATTTTATAACCCACATTCAGTAGCTATATTGGTCTGCAATTCTTTATCTGTGTCAAATCTGCATCTTCTTTTGGTATTAAAGTAATATTTGCTTCTATCCACGTGTTTGGAAGTTTAGCCTCCAACAAGAGTTCATTGCAAACGTCTTTCAACGGTTCACTTAGCGTATCTTGTAGGGTTTTGTATAACTCCGCCGGTAGTCCAACTGGCCCCGGTGTTTTTTCATTTTTTTGTCTTCTTATGGCCTCTGTTATTTCCATCATTGTTATTTTTTCCTCTAACATAGTCTTATAAGTTTCTGGAATTTTTGGAAGGTTATTTCCTTCCAAATATTGAATCATTCTCTCTCTTGGGATTTTTTCTATATCATAAAGTTTCTTGTAGTATTCTTTAATTATCTTTTTTATTTCTTCATTTTTAAATTGTAGACCACCTTTTTCATCTACTAATTTGTTTATCATTTTCTTCTCCTTCTGTTTTTTAAGTTTATAAGCTAACCATCTTCCTGGTTTATTTGCATTTTCAAAAAAGTTTTGTTTTGCTCTTTTTATTTGCTGTGCCAATTTTTCTGAGTCCAACAAATTTAATTTATGTTTTATTATTTCCATTTCTCTTTTCAATGTCTTCTTTTGCGGATTCATTTGCAGTTCTGATTCTAGTTTTCCAAATTTCTCTTTTAAATAGTACATACTGCTGCCTTTTCTGTTTATTTTTCTTTGCCGTTTAGGTTATGACTATACCTCTAAAATATGCTTTAGCTGTATCCCATACATTTTGTAATGTAGTATCTTCTTTTTTATTTTCTTTAAAGAAAAACTCCATTTCCTTTGTTGCTAATTCTATAAATTCTCTTTCTTTTAATATATATTGGTTCAAAGTCCATCTTAGTTTTTTTTTGTATTCCTCTCCACTTCACTTTTAAAGGGTTGTGATCTGCCCATGTACCTGGTTCTATCTCAATTTCCTGTATGTTCATCCTCAGTTCAGGTGTCATCCAAATCATGTCAATTCTAGACCAGGACTTTTGACTATTTGAATAAAATGTATATTGTAATTTTCCTGGATTAATTTCCCTCCAAACATCTTGTACTCCAATCTCTTCTATCATATTTAAAAAAGTCTTAAGTAGTTTTCTTCTTCCAGTTTTTCCTGTTTTACTGCTTTTATAGTCTATTGTCCCATCCACAATCGTATTAAAGTCTCCTACTAAACAAATGTTTTGATACTCCAATTCTGTTATTTTTCTATAAAGATTTTGATAGAATTCTTCCTGGTTGTTATTTGGTGCATATATTACTACTAACAATGTTTGTTTTTGATGTAAATATATTTCTACCATCACAATTCTTCCTTCTTCATCTGAAGAAATCATTTTAGAATCTATTGTGTCTTTAATATATACCGCAACACCTCTTTTCTTTTGTTGTGCTGATGCATGATAAAGTTTCCCAATTTTTGGGTATTCCAACAGCTTATTGTTTTTTTATATGTGTCTCTTGCAAGCAAATTATATCTATATTTAATTTCTGTAGTTTCCTAAAAATTTTGCTTCTTTTTGATGGGGAGTTTAGTCTGTTTATATTCATTAAAAAAAATCCATCTTCTTTCTCCATTTCAGTTATTTATATTTAGGTCTAGTAGATCTCGTAATCCTCTGTTCTCTGGCCATTCCTTCACTCTCTTGCTCAGATTTCTCTTTCTGTTCTAATTGTGTGGGTGCTTCTTCAGTTGCCTCTTCTGTTTGTTTCTGTTCTTTTCTCTCCTCTTGTCGATGTTGCACTCCTTCATCTAGAAATGCTCTATTTCTTTCATCAAAGTCTTCTGCTTTCCAGATTGAATCCAATCGGTATCTTGTGTTATTCCAGTTGATTAAAATCCCTTCTGGCATTAACCATCTAAAGTTTATGCCTTTTGCAATCAGCTTTCTGGTTAAAAAATGATATTGTCTTCGAGTATCTCTTACTCTTTTAGGTATGTGCTTTAGGACCACAATTTCTTTACTCTTATATTGTAATGGTTCCTCTCGAACTCTTCTCAGTATTTCATCCCATTGTCAGAATCCAATTATATTTTATTTCTAGCTACCTACTCTGAGAAAAACCAATTCTTACTCTCTTCTGGATTCTGTCATACTACAAAGGGAGGGGGAGTAAACACGGGTGTTTATGACTGGCATTTCCTCTATCACCTACAAAGTAACAACCTCTGTGGATTCCCTTCGAGAGTACTAACCATAACAATGCGGCCATCAGCCTTTAATCTCACTCCCTATGAAGTCTCCTTTTACCGGCAGTGAGGGAAAAGGGGGGGAAGATTGCAACGCCTGGGATCTGATGGACTTAACACCCAACCATCTGCCAATTTGAATCGACCGGAAGGAATGTGGAGTTGGGCTGCCTGGGAACACTTTAAAACATTGAATGGTAGGGGGGGACCCCTCAGATCCTGTCTAGCATGCCTTCAGTCAGTTTTTCTTAATAAAGATTCCTGTTGGAAGAAATGTTCCAAGAGTTCTGTCTTCTTAAGATGTAAATTGAGGTGGGTCCTTACATTAGACAGGATCTGCAAAATTGGTCAACCTGGAAGGAAGAACCTTGCCGGGGGACTTTGCCAAAAATACCATGTCAGACGACGAAGCGGGGAAGGGGGAAAGCCCCCCGGAGAGGGAGCCATTGCCCCGACTGGAAACCTGCCAAATATCCAGATCTGAAGGGTCAGATTCCTCAGGAGAAGAGGTGGTGGAGACGCGTAACCACAAACCTCGGTGGTCAATGGGCATTGGAAAGAAAGGAGAGTGGGAAAAGAAATCAAGAAAGGTGACCCTGAGACGGGGGGCCAACCAACCAGGATGGAAGCAGGAGATGGAGAGATCCCTGCACACAAGCGAAGATGAAGGAAGTTGGGCACAGCACTCGAACTGGATCCTAGAGAAAGCTATTGACTTGATGAAGAGAACCCTCAGCTCCCTAGGAGAGGAGGATCCTGAGCCCCATGGCTGCACCAACTCCTGGAGCCGCAACTGGAGAGACACTGAGGGGGAATTGGAACCTGCAGCCCCGGAGACATCCACTGATCCAGTAGTCCCCACCCCCCGCCGACCTGCAGATGGCAATCCGGATGGAAGACAATACCAACGAAGAAGGCACCAATCCATTCAAAGACTCCCACCGCTGGACGTGAAATTCAAGGGGGAGCCGACACGCTTGGGGTTTTTCCTCCATGTAGTCCTTGGCTACATGGAGGAACACGGGCGGCACATCCCTAGCGACAAAGCCCATATCCGGATTGTGCAATCTGCTCTGGATGGGCCGGCCGCCGATTGGATGGTGACTTTGCATGATTCCAATGCCCCAGAACTCAACGACTTCAACCATTTCATGTCCTCTCTGAGAAGGCGATTTGAAGACCCCCTGGCTGATCGCGAAACCCATGAAAGGATCAAAATGATGAGGCAAGGCAGACGGCCAGTAGCCGAATATATGCAAGAATTCTGAACCATTGCCAGCAAGCTGAACTGGCCGGAAGACATCCTCCTTAGCCATTTCAAAGATGGTTTAAATTACGACCTATATGACACTTGCCTGCCCCAGGGGGACCCACACCAACTCGACGAATGGTACCTCCTGGCAGAGGAAGCAGAGATCGACCTACTGAAGAGGCACCACCGAGGAAAACAATGGAGCCGCTCACCACCTGAACCGACGCGCGAACCAGCGAAGCCATCGGCTATGGCCAAGAAGCCAATGGGCTGTTTCAAATGCGGGAGAGAGGGGCATCAGGCTGTAGAATGCTGCTCAAAATCCCCCCAGCACAACCCAGACAGACCACCGGCCAGCAAATCTGGGAAGTCCCCAGCTAAGTCAAAAGAATCTGCCGTGAGAGTGATAGAGGCTGTGGAATCCCCTACTTCCGCCCATCGTGGGGAAAGAGCTCCAGCCTACACTGCAGGGCCGGTGGACGCCCCAGATGACAGCTCGGAGGGCAAACCACTGGTAAGTGGATCCATCCCACCCATCCTCAGGACAGTGACTATATTAGCCCCCTCCATGCCCGAAGCTGTCAAAGTGAAAGCCTTAATAGACTCTGGCTGCACCAGTTGCCTCATTAGCCCCACGCTAGTGGGAAATTTGGGCATTCCAGTGAGGAGGCTGGAACAACCAATCTCATTTGGCCAGTTAGATGGGTCCATACCAGGGGGGGTGCCAGCTACCCTAGCCACGTCACCAGTCCACCTATCCCTGGGAAATCATGAGGAAGACATAACATTTGTAGTGACCCCAGGCATGGAATGCCCGATGATCCTAGGGCTGGAATGGTTAACAAAATGTAACCCCTGGGTAAATTGGAGGACGAAAGAAATCAATTTCCCGAAAGAGGACCCTACAGACTTAAAACCCCAAGGGGATCTACCAAAATTAAAAACGGAAATAGAGTCCATGGGAGAAGAAAGAGGGCTACCAGAAATACCAGAGGAATACAGAGATCTGGCTGAAGTTTTCAGCGAGGAGAGGGCGGATGAGCTTCCCCCCCACCGACCCACGGACTGTGCCATAGAATTCAAGCCCGGGGCAAAACTCCCGAAGCCCAGATTATACTCCATGAGCCCAAAGGAGGAGGAAATGGAGAGATTCATAAAGAAAAACCTAGAAAGGGGGTTCATTGAACCAGCCAAGCCTAAGGTGGCTGCTCCGGTCCTCTTTAGAGAGAAGAAGGACTGTTCTTTATGCTTATGCGTAGATTATAGGCTTTTAAATACAATCAGTGAAAGCAATCTATACCCCCTACCCCTCATGAAGGACATGTTATCACACCTCTCGAAAGGAATTTTTTTTACTAAACTAGATCTAAGGGAAGTGTATTATCGCATGAGAATTAGGGAAGGGGATGAATGGAAAACCGCATTTAACTGCCCAATGGGGTGCTACCAATTCAAAGTTTTGCCGTTTGGATTACAAGGGGGCCCCGCAGTATTTATGCAATTAATCAATGAGGTACTAAGGGAGCACCTATTTAAGGGGGTCCTGGTTTATTTAGACGACATCTTTATCTTCACCGAATCAAAAGAGGAACATGTCAACCTAGTCGAAGCGGTTTTAAAGAAACTGCGAGCCGCCCACCTATATGCCAAATTATCAAAATGCGAATTCCACCAGGAAAGAATAGACTACCTAGTTTACCGCATATCCCCACAGGGCATTGAAATGGACCCAGAAAAGGTCAGGGCAGTATTAGAATGGGCACCACCTCGCACAAGAAAGCAACTGCAAAGTTTCCTGGGTTTCGCAAACTTTTACCGCCAATTCATCCCCTCATTTGCCCAGATAGCCCTGCCCCTCATGAACTTACTAAAAATGAAGGGAGAATCCTCAGTGAAACCTAGCCAGCCACTAAAATGGACAATGGAATGCCAAGCGGCATTTGAGAGATTAAAGAGGCTCTTTTCTGCCGAACCAGTACTGAGGCACCCAGACATGGACAAACCCTTCGTAATACACATGGATGCAAGTGATGTGGCAGCGGGGGCTGTACTATTACAAGAAAATGATGAAGGAATATTGCAACCCTGCGCGTATACGTCCAGGAAATTCACTGAAACGGAACAGCGCTGGCCCGTGTGAGAAAAAGAGGCATACAGGATACGTTGGTCATTACTTACATGGCGCCAATTCCTTGAAGGCAATAAAATCCCTTTCCAGGTGTGGACAGACCACAAAAATTTGGAAGCCTTGAAAACGCACAGGAAGCTTAACCCCTAGCAAGCCCGCTGGTCCCAGTATTTTCACCAATTCCATTTTACGCTCAAGCATTTGCCGGGGGGAAAGAACTTTCTGGCAGATGCATTATCTCGCATGCCCCAGTATAACAGCATGCGAGCCACTGACTCTAAACCGATGATGGGAGAATCACAACTGGCAGCGCCAGTGACTACTAGAGCAGCTGGATAGCCAGACCGGAATTGAATTCCGGAAAAGTTTGGAAACAGATGAATGGTTCCAGAAAAATAAACACGTGTGCACAATGAAAGACGGACTGCCTTGGGCGGGGGAGAAGTTATATATACCGACCACCCAAAGGATCACATTCATGCAGCTTTGCCACAACACAAAATCAGCAGGGCATTTTGGATTTGTAAAAACATTGCACTTGATTAAACGGCAATTTTGGTGGCCATCCATGAAAAAAGACATAGAAAGTTACATGGCCAGCTGCCCAAAGTGTGCAACTGCAAAAAGGTTGCAGGGAAATCGCTCAGCCCCCTGGAGGGAAATAGCCATGGATTTTATAGTGGAATTACCAGAAAGCAATGGGAATACTGTCATCTGGACAGTCACTGACTTATTTTCCAAACAGGTGCACTTTATTCCTTGCCAAAAGATCCCCACCGCAAAAGCTTTAGCGAAACTTTTCGTGCAGCATATTTACAGATTGCATGGGGCACCCCAACGCATCATATCTGACAGGGGAGTGCAATTTATGTCTGCACTTTGGAAGGAATTTTTATCTCTTTTAAGGACCACTCAGGGACTGACATCTAGTCATCACCCTCAGGGGAACAGTCAAGCAGAGAAATATAACTCAGTACTTGAGCAATATTTAAGATTTTATTAATTTCCAGCAGTCAGATTGGACGGACCTACTCCCTTTCGCAGAAGTTGCCTACAATAATGCAGTCCACTCCAGCACAGGTTACACTCCTTTTCAAATAGCTACCGGTCAAAGTTTCACCCCATGCCAGAACTAACCCCAAACGAACCGGCAATCCTATCACTGAAAGAATGGATGGAACAATTACAAAACACCTGGCCAATAGTTAGAAAAGCCCTAGAGGAAGCTAGGCAAGCATACAAAGCACAAGCAGATAAGAAAAGGGTGGAGCCCACACCATTCATTATAGGAGAAATGGTGTACTTGTCTACAAAATACTTAAAATACCTACAACCCTGTAAAAAACTTGGACCAAAATATATAGGGCCTTTTCCAATTAAAAGAATCATAAACCCAGTAACAGTAGAATTAGAATTACCCAAGAATACACCCAATTTTCCACTGCAGTTTGCTGAAAAGAGAACAACAGTCACCCTTACGGCCAAAAATCCCCCCCCCCACCAACCCCAATCATGGTAGAAGGAGAACAGCACTTCGAAATAAAGGAAATCCTGGACTCTAGAAAATATCATGGGTCAACTCAATACCTAGTAGCATGGAAACACCTCCCCGCCTCTCAAAACGAGTGGGTCCATAAACGTCATATCAGAGCCCCGAAGCTTTTAAAGAAGTTTCATACAGAGTATCCTAATAAGCCAGACTAACTTTTATACCTGTTTTGTTTTCTCTACAGGTGGGTCTCTCTTATTTTTAAGGGGAGTCGGATGTCAGAATCCAATTATATTTTATTTCTAGCTACCTACTCTGAGAAAAACCAATTCTTACTCTCTTCTGGATTCTGTAATACTACAAAGGAAGGGGGAGTAAACACGGGTGTTTATGACTGGCATTTCCTCTACCAACTACAAAGTAACAACCTCTGTGGATTCCCTTCGAGAGTACTAACCATAACAATGCGGCCATCAGCCTTTAATCTCACTCCCTATGAAGTCTCCTTTTACTGGCAGCGAGGGAAAAGGGAGGGAAGATTGCAACGCCTGGGATCTGATGGACTTAACACCCAACCATCTGCCAATTTGAATCAACCGGAAGGAATGTGGAGTTGGGCTGCCTGGGAACACTTTAAAACATTGAATGGTAGGGGGGGACCCCTCAGATCCTGTCTAGCATGCCTTCAGTCAGTTTTTCTTAATAAAGATTCCTGTTGGAAGAAACGTTCCAAGAGTTCTGTCTTCTTAAGATGTAAATTGAGGTGGGTCCTTACACCCATGTTGTTTTCTTTATGAATCTCACGTGCACTTCTCTGGGTAGTTTATGTTTTCTTGCATAGCTTGAATTCATTCGGAATATTTCATCTATCTCCATTTGCATCTGTGCTCTGTCTGCTTTCAGGGCCTCTGCCCAAAGCTCAATAATTACAACAGCTATATTTTCTTCTCTATCTTCAGGGATATTTTGAAATCTTAGGTCACGGGTCAGCAACCCACTGCTCTGGAGCTGCATGCAACTCTTTCAGCCTTCTCCTGCAGCTCCAGACCTCTGCCGCCATTTGCAGAGAGAGAGAAAGAGACAGAGACAGAGACAGAGACAGAGAGAGGCACTTGCGCTTCGCTTCGCTTCGCTTCGCTTCCCTTCTCTCTCTCTCTCTCTCTCTCTCTCTGGGCTCCTGATTGACCCTGTGCCTGGGCGCCCAACCCACTCGTGGACTTCAACTCCCAGAATTCCTGAGCCAGCATGGCTCAGCTTGGAAACCTCTCCCTTTCCCCTCAGCATGGCTGGCTCAGGAATTCTGGGAGTTGAAGTCCACGAGTCATAAAAGAGCCAAGGTTGCCTAGCCCTGCCCTCGGAGAAGCACGGCCAGGAAGTCCCTTTCCCAGGCTGGCCCCGTCTGAGGCGCACATGGCCGGGGAGCCATGCAGGGCATCCCTGGGATCCCCCCTGAGAGCGGCCCACTCGAGCCTCCACTGAGCGGGCCAGCCCTCCCGCAAGCTGCGGCCCCAAGGGAGAGCAGCCCCTGCGATCCCCAGCCAGCGCGACCGTTGGCCCAGCTGGCCGGGAAGGTGCACTGGAGTCCCGGCTGCCGGGAAGGTGATTGGCCCACTCCTCTCCCATTGCCCGGAAGAGGTAAACAATTAGTCCCCAGTGCTGGGTTTTCCCCGCATGCAGGGCTTACATTGGTGGCAGAGACGCAGCAAGGGAGGGAGGGAGAGAGAGAGAGAGAGAGAGAAGCAAGCTGCTCCCTCCCTGGCCCGCTTGCCTTTCCCTCACTCCCCCTCGCCCGGGTCCCGCTTCTTCAGCAGCGCCTCCGCCCAGCAGGGCTCCTCCATCTCCTGCAGTTGGGATGCCACTGCCTCATCCACAGGAGGCAAGCGAGAGAGCGTGTGAGGCAGTCCTGGGAAGGGCAAGCAGCAGAGGAGAAATGGGGGTGGCCTTTTTGGCAGCAGCTCTGCCATGGCGTGCAGTCAGACTTGCTTGCCAGGCTGCCAGCTCCGAGTGCTTAGCTAGCAGGCAGTCTGTTAGTCCAAAGGAGCTGCCCCGGATCCCAGGCTAGACGTTGAGAGTGAGCCCTGCCTGCTCCGTCCGCTGCCTCTGCTTGCCTTCAATGCCAGCGTAATGCTGCTTTATCTGTGTATTCTGATGGCAGCTATTTTGGCTACAGCCCGGGGACCTCAGTGAGATACAAAGCAGTTGGTTGGAACCTGCAAGAAGAGGGAGATCCAGAAAGTCCGCAGCCTTAAAGGCCCCCCCTGCACACGCGAGAGAGACAGACAGAGAGAGAGTGAGTGAGAGAGAGAGAGAGAGAGAGAGAGAGAGAGAGAGAGAGAGAGAGAGAGAGAGAGAGAGAGAGATTATATAATTATAAGAGACTGTTAAAATGTTGATCTCCGGGATAAAATCTTTTATTTTACACTGAGCTTTCGTCAGCAACTGCTGACGTTTTCAAAGTACGAGCCAGCGTCTGTAGGTGCCTGTCTCTATGGCTCTCCAGATGTTAATGATCTGGCCATTGGACGCACGATAGATCTATTAATCCTCGCTCCCTGGTGATAGAATGTGTCAATCTCGATCCGGCTTCGCTGGTCGGTGTCTGCTTTAGTTCCGCTGCTCTCTCTATTTGCTCCATCTGCTGATCTTCTCTGTCTCATGAAGTGCAGCTGTCATGCAAAGCATGGCTGTTAAGTGTTGTTGCAGGACTTCTCTTTTCATTGTTATATCTGGATATGCTGTCAGTATGTGGTGTGGTTGCATCTGTTGATGGTTTATCTGTTATATTTGTTGCTGCTTTCCCCGCTTGCTCCACCTGCCGATCTTCTCTGTTTTGCGAAGCACAGCTGTCATGCAAAGTATGGTTGTTAAGAGTTGTTGCAGGATCTCTACCTCTATTGCTATATCTGGCTGTGTTTTCAGCATGTGGTGTGATTGCATCTGTTGACGGTTTATCTGTTATATTTGTTGCTGCTTTCCCTGCTTGCTCCATCTGCCGATGTTCTCTGTTTTGCGAAGCACAGCTGTCATGCAAAGTATGGCTGTTAAGTGTTGTCTCTCCCTCTATTGCTATATCTGGCTGTGTCTTCAGCATGTGGTGTGATTGTATCAGTTGATGGTTTATCTTGCATATTTGCAGCTGTTATATATATATATATATATATATATATATATATATATATATATCATAAAGGTAAAAAAGGATATATGCAGTGTTATCTTCATTTTACATGTCAAAAGGGTTTTGCGACTCCCAGTGTTTTCTTTTCTGTGGGAAACGGGTCCAAGTGGCTCTTTGAGTGTTTAAGGTTGCCGACCCCTGTCTTAGATAGTGTTCCGCTTTTTCCATTTCTAAGATCGCCACCGCTGCTCCGAGATTTTGATTTGCTTGTTCCAGTTTCTCATTTTCTTGCAGTAGTATTTCCAATTTTTTATCAATATCTTCTTTTTTATTTTCCACTTTCTGAATTCTTTGTTCATTTTTAAGCATCATTTGATGGTGAACTTCAAATTGTGACTTTATATCCAAGATTTATTCGCTTAATTTATCAAATGTACTTTTTGTCTCTTCATGATTTTTTTGCATTGATTCTTGAATCAATTTTAATGTGGATTGCATCTCATTTTGTGCAGTGCTTATTTTCTCATGCTGCAACATTGTTTCGATAGATCCCTGGGTTGTTGGACTAGGTATTCCCACAGAGGGTGCAGAGGAGGTCTTTTTCATAAGTCTAGTAAGGTTTGATGTATTGATTCTTCCAGCCAACTGACTTAGGCTAAAATCCAAACTGTAAAAGGAGCCAACTTCTTTAGGCTAAATCCAATATCTCAGGGAGAGAAAGCAGAATAAAGCAAGTAACAAGAAAAAAGAAGAAAAACTGTCTTAGGTTAAAATCCAGCCAGGAAAAAACAGGCCAACTTCTTTAGGCCAAATCCAGCTCCTCCAGTCAGGCCTCAGATGTAAAACATTCGCTGTCTTCAAATAATTTCTATTTCATAACAAATCTAGTTATGAAGAGTCTTTTCACTTAAAAATTCACACAAAGGCACTTTGTTTAGAACAGGTGTTTTCCCAAGGTCACACACTTTGAAATTTTTTTTATTGTTTAATATTACTATAATATCTTCTTTCACCACTAGATGTCCTCGTATGCTGTTTAATCAATGTTTGATCTTAAAAAGTTGTTACAAAGTTTTCCTTTTAAAGTTCTTTACACGTTATTTACTCTTAGAATTATAGCTCAAATAGATTTTTCCACCTCTTGTAGTCTTTCTTTGAATCAATCTGAGTTCAGTTTTAAGAGATCTTTTGTATTCCTTTAAAAAGCCTTCCCACTTGTAGTTGCTCGCCGTCTTTAACTTTCTCCTCTAGTCTTTCTGGGATCTTTACCTTTTTTTTTTTAGCTCTTCCCCATCAGGGGGTCAACGTTCTTAATTGTAATTCCAAAAGAAAAAGGACCAAAGAACTGGCTCACCCAGTTTCAGCACGCTGTTGACAGTCAGCTGTTTGGCAGAGCGCCGCAGCTCCTCGCTTTTCTTCTGGCTGGTGACGACTTGGGCTGCCTGGGCGAACCCGGCAGCCTTTCCTCTGTCCTTTCAGAGGTTTTTTTCAGTCTATCTGGACCTATTGCCATCTGGTCCAGACTCCTGAAACATCCCTCCTTCTTCGTTGCCCCTGCAGGGCAACTTTCTGACCCCTTAGGGTCTCCAGGCAGAAAGAAATTGGGTTGGGAAGCTGGAGCCCTGGCTTCTTCCACCGTCTTGTTGCACGCCAAACCGGCATCTCAAGATTCTTGTATGCAGCAGGATGGGATGAAAATTTCATAAAATTTTTAAGACCTGATTTTCCCCTCAAATGTTTTGGACAAGATTAGGGTGACTTTGATTTGGCTTGTTGTTTTTAGGGTATTTAGTTTTATAGTTTTAATATGGTTTTATAGTTTTAATATGGCTTTTAAGTTGTTTAACTTTTGATTGGAAGCCACCCAGAGTTGGTTATAGATAGGCAACTATATAAATGTTTTAAATAGATAAATGAAATTGAAGAAATAGGAATTGGTTCAGCGAACTGCAGCAAGAATGACTTAAATCTGTGAACCCAGTTTGAAAGCCAAGTATATTTTACCTTAAGAAAAGATGACTGAGACAAAATATAATATCACTGTGTAAATACCTGAAAACATGATGAAAAGAATATCAAGATCTGTTCATTCTCATTCTAGTATAAGGCATATAATTATGATTTTAGTTACAGGAGGGCAAATTCCATTGGAATGTTAGGGAAAAAATAAGAGCTTTATTGTGGAAACAGTGCCCCCCAAAATGGTAGTCTTCCTTTTATTGGATGCAATGCATTAAGTTAGATTCCTGCAGTAAGCAAGGGTCTGATTTTAAGCCTAAATTACTCTCCAACAGTATGCTTCAGTTGTATGATTATAAACAATGGAATGTTATTATTATTAATAACTTTAATAATACTTTAATATTTCAACTATAGTATCATTTTATTAAAATATTAAACTTTTAATGTTTTATTGGAATATTAACCTATTTTGATACTATTTAATTTCATTCTATGTTATATTCTTATTTATAGAAGCATATATATATTTCTATAAATTAAAAATAATTGTTTGAAGTTTTATTATTTTGTAATGAAATAGTTCTAAGTTCTCCTGGAATTCCTTTCTGCAGGAAAAAAAATCTACATAGTTGCTATGATGTAATTTATAATAAACCTTGTGCTGGGCTTTATATTGTAATATTAAAGTTGAGTCAGTTTTGTTACTGTCCATTATACATCACGCATGGTATGTTAGTAAGATCAGTGTATTTTTTTATCTACCTGCTATTTAGTTCACCTGGCCTTGGCTATCTCAAACCTAGTAATTACATGCCATATTCCACTTTAGCTTACCTTGAAAAGCTAAGTAGAGTTGGATCTGACTACTGCTTGGATAAGAGACTTCCAGACTAGACTAGAAGGTCAAAATTTATCTTTGTAGTTTTCTTATGACTGCCAAAAACTTCTTCATGAACTTGCTAGGAGTTGAGCTTGACTCAGAGAAGACTTAACTTTAATTACCAGTATCTGACTTCACCACATTTTTTATGATTATAAATTCATGTGAATTGAGGAATATAGACACTAATCAATTTAACCTATTTACCCCTGTGCGTGTGTGTGTGTATGTGTGTGTATAATATATCTTTGCTTATCATATATTTTATGTAAAAGATATATATGCTTTTATATATGGTAAGTGATAGGTAGCTATAAATTCTGAAACTGATGATCATCAGAAAAGCTGCCTATAGCTGTCTTTGGAAGCTGCTGAGCTAATGATGGGCTGGGCAGATAATCATAAGAAAGTTCATTGTAAGGTTTGATATATCTTCTTGCAGGGGTAAGTTGTCACGTTTTCCACTTGAACTGAAACTAAATGATTGTAAAATAAGTTATGAGTGTCCTTAGGCTTGTCTGCCAGAATGATGGCTAAGAATGCATTCCTGGCCCATCAGTTTCAAGAAACTGCTTGATATTTATGTGAACGGAATGTTATTTTATTCCCCCTCTAGCTATGCTTGTCACCTTCCTGTGACAAGTGAAGCTGTTTCTTTAATTCATACTTAAAGTATTGAAGCTCAAATATTGCACAGATTGTTGTTATTCCTACTAAGAATTTTTGAAGGTGTGTATCAAACATTAATGGCTGATTGGGAAGAACTAATGGCTGCCATTGAATATACAGAATGGCTGCAGAACACGTCTTAGTAATTGTACTTCTGTCAAAGCTAGTTAGCTTACAGAATAATGAGCCACTTCTTTATTTTTAATCTGTTATGCCTTTTATATTTAATAGTGGCAGCAGTGGTCATCTCTTCTAACTTAACAATACTTGATGCAAATAAAATATGTTATTTGTATTCAGTCAGGAATATAAAATTGCATGCAGTGAGTTGAAGCTAGAACTCATTTGTAGTTTGAAGATGCTCCTTTTCAGTTTGAAGAAGAAATACCTTGTCAAGTAAGCTGAGTAAGCAAAGATGGGAAAATAGTGCAGATAAGCCTAGTGAATATAAGCCTATATTCAATAAATACTGGAAACTAGAATTCAAGGTATGAATGAAACCTTAGTTTTGTATTCCTGATGCACATTTTTTCCAGATGAGGAAGGGAGTGAATGCCTCAGGCTCTCTTTGCTTTAGAGCTGTTTGACCCAAGAACAGTACGCTATTATCTCCAAAGCATTGTATATCATCAAGACTGATGTCAGCAAGTTCATTTTCCAGCTCTACATTAAATGATGTTGGATACAAAAGGGTTGGCTTAAGTAGGCTCCTATGAGGTGTGTGCATATGTAAAAATATCCAGTGGGAATATTCTCTTTTCAATTTAATGCTAGAAACAATTTTATGCCAAAAAGAAGCTTGTAATAAGGCTCTTTCCCATATCCTGATAGTTAACGATTCTTTTTTTTAATACTGAGAAAAGATACTGACCCACAGGGTAAGGTGAGGAATCTTTCTGTATAGGTATGTACATATATATGTTTTGGTTAAATTATATAAATGTCAAATGTCAAAAGATAACTATATTATGAAAAAATATTTTTGGAAATACAGAATATGCCTTATAAAGTTATGATATAACAGTCTCTGGTCACTGAAGACCACCACATTGTCTAATGGGGTTTTCTTAGCCTCTGCCCTTGTAGTGACTGGGGCTGCGAGTTGCTATGGGGAAAGGAGAGGTTTAACCACCTCTGCCTTCACACTGTTATATTGTGGCATTCTTGACAAAGCATCTGCCAGGAAGTTTTTTTTTCCCTGGCAGGTAGCGGATGGAGAAATTAAAACGATGGAAGTGCTGGGCCCATCGTGCCTGTTTTGGAGACAACCGCCTGGGGTTTTTTAAAGCTTCGAGATTCTTATGATCAGTCCAGACTTGGAAAGGGATTTTACTCCCCTCTAATAAATGTCTCCAGGTTAAGAGGGCCAATCTCACTGCATATGCTTCCTTCTCCCAAGCCGCCCACCGTTGTTCAGTCTCAGACAGTTTCTTGGGTGTGTAGGCACAGGGTTGTAACTGACCCTGGTGGTTTTTCTGCAGCAACACCACCTCCACTGTCACATTGCTAGCATCTGCCTGAATCACAAATGGCTGTTCCGGGTCCGGGTGTTTCAGCACCGGTTGCGTGGAAAAAAGTCTCTTAAGTTTCTGGAATGTGGCTTGACACTTTAGTGGCTCGCTAGGCCAGGGGTGTCAAACTCAATTTCATTGAGGGCCGCATCAGCATTGTGGTTGCCATTGGGGGGCTGGGTGGGTGTGGCTGGCATGGGCGTGGCCTACTAGGTGGGGTGTGGCCAGTTCGACGTCACTAACGTCGAGGGCAACTGTGCGGGCCTGGGCAGGACTGGGGTGGATCTGAGGGTCTCTGGTGGAGGGAGGGTGGGATCAAGGCAAGCGCCAGGGCATGGTCCACTGGAGGAGCTCACTGAGCCTCAGGCTGTGCATGGGGCCCCTGGACGGTGGCACGGACTGCCCGGAGCCCTGGGCAGTGGAGGTCAAGCGCCCAGCCCGGCCCTTGAGCTCCCACGGCACCAGGACCCCACAGCCCTGCCTAGCCTAGCCGCACTTCCCCAAGGGGGCACCCACCTGTGCTTACCTCCTCCTCAAGGCTGCTGCTGTGCTCCCTCTCCTTGACCAGGTTGCTCATGGTGGGTGCAGGAGGACAAACTGCATGGGTCAAAGGGAGGCCCACTCCCTCTCCATGCGAGGAGACCTGGCTTTGTAACCAAAGCATCCTCAACAATAGGATGGGAGACCACCAGGGGATGGCGAAAGGGCAACAGGGCTGCTGGTGGCCAAGTGCTAAGGCAGGACTTCCCTCAGACCCTCCCTCCCTTCCTCTTATTCCAATCTTCTTCCTTCCTTCCTTCCTTCCTTCCTTCCTTCCTTCCTTCCTTCCTTCCTTCCTTCCTTCCTTCCTTCCTTCCTTCCTTCCTTCCCTTCCTTCCTTCCTTCCTTCCTTCCTTCCTTCCTTCCTTCCTTCCTTCCTTCCTTCCTTCTCTCCTTTCTTTCCTTCTTTCCTTCTCTTTCTTTCCTTCTTTCCTTCCTTCCTCCCTCCCTCCCCTCCTTCCCTGCCTCCCTCCTTTTCATTCCCATCTCCTTCCTTCCCTTTCTTTCTTCCTGTTTCCCTCCCCTCCTTCCTTCCTTCCTTCCCTCCCTCCTTCTCTCTGTGCCCAGGAAAGGACGAGGGGAGGGGGAGAGGTTGGCAGCACTTCTCCCAAAGAAAAAGAGTTGGAAGAGACCTTTGAGGTCTTTAGTTCAAGCCCCTGCTCAAGCAGGGGACCTATACCATTCCAGACAATGGAATATCCAATCTCTACTTAAAAGCCTCCAGTGATGGAGCACCCACAACTTCTGAAGGCAAGTCTTTTCACTGGTTAGTTGTTTTCACAAATCCTTAGTTCTAGGCTGGTTTTCTTCTTAATTAGTTTCCATCTATTATTGCCTTCTGATGCTTTGGAAAATAGATTGACCCCTTCTTCTCTGTGGCAGCCCATCAAATATTGGAATACTGCTATGATGTCACCAGCCCTAGTCCTTTTCACTAAGCTAGACATACCCAATTCCCACAAACATTTTTCATATGTTTTAGCCTCCAGCTCCCTAATCATCTTTGTTTACCATCCATTTAGACCAGATGGTCCCCCTGGTTTGGTTTATAGAACAGTGGCCACAAGCAGAGCCTTCTCAGAGACAACACCCCAATTATAGAACTTTCTCCCAAGAAAAATATGAACAGTGCATCCCTCACCCTTTTAGAGGCAACTCCAAACACACTGTTCAGCCAGGCATATGTAGAATAACAACACATTTTATGGTCAAACAGCACTAAGTAAATTACTACTAATATTTTTCTTTCTTAAAATACACACTTTTAATATTGTTTTAAGCAGTGCTAGTGATGTTTTACAATAGTTGTCTTTGAGAGTTTTCTTGTAAACCACCTTGGATTTCTCAGAAACTTTTTTTTTTAATTTTCTTTTTATTAAATGTACATTTAAAAACAAAAGTGGACATAATTCAACCTCCCTGGGTATAACACTGCTATTACAGAAAGAAAAACAGAAACTTAAAATACCTTCTATAACAGGACAGAGTATAACAAGCTGTACATATAACTTCTGTAAAAAACTTCTGTATTTACATATCTTTCCGTTGTGTCCTGATATAGATGCTAATAGGAAATCCTTGCGTTATCAACTAATCAATCGATAATCATCTCAGCGATCCTCTTTATCTCTAATCAATCGTACAAATTTTTCCAAATTTCATAATATTCTGTTTCAGTTTTATTTTTGATCTCTAGAGTTAACCTGTCCATTTCAGCGCAGGACAAAATTTTATTTATTATTTCTTCTCCAGTGGGGGCTTCCTTTCTTTTCCATTTTTGGGCATATGCCAATCTTGCTGCAGTTAAAATATGCAATAGTAAGTAGAAAGATGCTTTGCTAAATTTATCATTAATAATCCCTAATAAGAAGATTTCTGGTTTTAAATCAATTTTTTGTAGTAGTATTTCTTCCAGCCAATTTTTTAT
Source organism: Azemiops feae (assembly GCA_023970755.1). Taxonomy (NCBI): domain Eukaryota; kingdom Metazoa; phylum Chordata; class Lepidosauria; order Squamata; family Viperidae; genus Azemiops; species Azemiops feae. The sequence goes on from JALGBA010000018.1 coordinate 3,335,745, forward strand.
CTGGTGCCAAAAAAATTTCGCTTTTGAACATTCCCACCACATGTGATAATAAGTCCCTGGAAACCTTCTACATTTCCAGCATGTCGGTGAGATTTTTTTATCTATTTTTGCTAGCCTTGTAGGGGGAAGGTGCCATCTATAAAACATCTTGTATAGACTTTTTTTATAATAGGTGGCTAGCGTTAACCTCCTATTTCTGTCCCATAATGATTGCCAATTATCTAGGTCAATACTATAACCAAAATTTTTGCTCCAGATTAACATTGTTTCTTTTACCTGTTCTTCTAACAAATCTTGTTCTAATAAATATTGATATATCTTTTTTATCATTTGATCTTCTGTTCCTAGAAGGATTTTATCTAATTGGGTATACTCTAATTTTATCCCTGGTTCTTTTTTGTCTTTTCTGTATCGAAACTTTTAATTTCAAATTAGATGTTGATTTAATAAATTAGGCAGAAGAAACAAATGTTTACATACCTCTAAATCCCACAGACCTACTGCCTCCTAGATGCATACTACAGATAAAATAAGGCATTGCATTTCTAGCCAGCATAGCCACAGGATGATGGGAACTGTGGTCCATGACACCCAAAAGATATTAGTTTGGGCAAGTCTGGATTAAATTATAAAAGAGCAGATGAGGGGAAGTAGGAGCAAGAAACTCTTTCCATGTCTCCGACAAAATAATTGGGGGGGGGGAGTTGACTCTGCCTTTTAATTTCAACTCACACCAATTCCTCTTAACTTTCCATTCAATCCAAAGAGTTCTATTATTGCCTGGATTTTAGGGAGGGGAGGAGGCAAGAATAGACCACAAAGCTAATCTGTGAGTTTGCTCTCTCGCCTGCCTGCACACCACCTTCCCCATGCAGCACGTGTGTGTATGTGTGTGAGAGACAGAGAGAGAGATCTCTTTACTCTGCAACACTCCCCATTCTCCACACTTTTGCTTCCCTGCTGGCTCTCTCTCTCTCTCTCTCTCTCTCTCTCTCTCTCTCTCCCTCACACACACACACACACACACACACACAACAGTGACATCACACAGAAGAAACCCTTCCTGCTTTCCTCCGTCCTTTTCCCTCCAGCTGCACCTGAAAGGAGCATGAGGAGGTTAAAAAAAAAGAGAAGGGGAGGAAGGTGGAAGCTCCCCTTTTGTGTAATACGGCTTCCTCCTCCTCCTCTTCCCCTCCTGGCTCTCTCTTTCTCTGTCTCTGTCTCTCTCTCTCTCTCTCACACACACACACACACACACACACACACAGAGAGAGAAACCCTTCCTGCTTTATCGTCCTTTTTCTCCAGCTGCACCTGAACGGAGCGGGAGGAGGTTAAAAAGAAAAGAAAAGAGGTGGAATAATGGGGAAAGTTCTCCTTTTTTGTAACACCTCGGCTTCCTCCTCCTCCTCTTCCCCTCCTGTCTCTCTCTCTCTCTCTCTGTCTGTCTCTCTCTCATACACACACACACACACAGAGAGACACACAGAGAGAGAGAAACCCTTCCTGCTTTCTCTTCTCACCCTTTCTCTCCAGCCACCACAGAGTTTCACATTGCCAGCCGCAGGCAGTTCCAGGCTGCGGCTCTGCATGACTGCTGCGTTCCCCTCTCCGGCCCTACCATGTGGCAGAGAGGGCGACTGGGAGCCGGCTGATGCTCGGCTTGTGCCACTGCGCGCTCACATCTCAGCGCCTTTCATCCCACAGGCTGGGCATGCCCTGGGGTGCTAGGCTTACAGAACACCATGGCCCAAGCAAGGAAAGGCGTGGCGCAGTGTGGCAAAGCAGAGCCAAATGAGGAAAAGCCCTGCAAAGCGGGGCCAGGCATGGGGAGGCTGGCCTGGCAAAGCAGAGCCACACGAGGAGAAGGCTGGCAAAGTGGGGCGTGGCTGGGCATGATGGGGTTAAGCTGGGAGGGTCAGGGCAGGCTGAGGCAAATGAGCTGCAGCTGCTGCTGCACACCACCAGCCCTTGAGTGCTTGCCATTTCCTGTGTGTGCGCCAGGGCGCCCAGTTGGGTTGGGATGGGCCAGGGTTGGGGCAGCGAGGGCCAGTCCCTTGCCATTTCTGGGACAGCCCCAGGGGGCCAAATCTGGGCCCTCCCTGGGCCAGATCCGGCCTGCAGGCCTTGTGTTTGACATGTCTACTCTAGGCTTTGGCTTACTCCCTCCCTTAGTCTTCAGTAAGTTTGTGATAGGAAGTGCAATTTGAGTAAACAAGGGGATAAATTGCTGGTAAAAATTAGCAAACCCCAGAAAGCTCCAAGTGCGGGGAGGGGTCCACTCCATGACAGCCCGTACTTTCTCTGGGTCCATCTCCACCTCCTCATGGGAGATGTGGTAGCCCAAGTAATCAATTCTATCTTTATAGAATTCACACTTGGTGTACAGTTTGGTGGCGCAGAGCTTTTTTAGGACCGCCCTCACTAGTTTTACATGTTTAGCTTTGGTTTCAGTGTAGATCAAGATATTGTCCAAATACAGCAAAAACCCCTTATACAGGTGCTCATGGAGGACCTCATTGATTAGTTGCATGAACACTGCTGGGGGTCCCTGTAGCCCAAAAGGGAGTATCCTGAATTGGAAGCACCCTAGCGGGCAGTTGAAAGCAGTTTTTCATTCATCCCCCTCCTTAATCCTGATGCGATAATATGCTTCTTGTAGGTCTAACTTTGAGAAGATTTTTCCTTTTGCTAGGTGAGCTAGCATGTCCCTCATGAGGGGCAGGAGGTACACATTTTCCATGGATACCACGTTTAAGCATCTATAATCCATGCAGAGATGAAGAGACCCATCCTTCTTCTCTCTGAATAGAACAGGGGCTGCCACCCGAGGTCTGGCCGGTTGGATGAATCCCCAGGCGAAATTCTTGTCGATGAACTTGCGCAGCTCATCTATTTCTTTAGGGGTCATCGAATAGAGTTTTGGTTTAGGTAACTTAGCCCCTGGGATGATTTCAATGGCACAGTCCGTCTTTTTACTGAAAACCTTGGCTAAATTGTGGTACTCTCTTGGAATGCTCTGAAACTCTTGCTCACTCACCACAGACACTAATTCTTGTTTCAGACCTCCGTTCTATTATCAGGCAACCCCTGGGGAGGAGCTATCTTCTTTGGGAACTTTAGCCACCCCTCTCTCCAGTCGATTAGAGGGTTCCATTTCTTTAACCAGGTTAGCCCTAGGACAAGGGGCCATTCCATGCTGGGAGCCACAATGAAGTCTCTAAATGGCACCCCCCGGTGAGTCCCAGGGGTTGGGTAACAAAGCTTGCCAGGATGCCCCCTGCCACGGACCCATCAAGCTGACAAAAGGCGATGGGAGTTTTGAGTTTCCTTAGGGGAATGGGGAATCCCCATTTTCCCAACTAGGCTGATTAAGCTGATTAAGCACTGGGTGCACCCCGAGTTCAACAGTGTGGTTAGGATCATTCTCCTGCCCATGCCTGGGATCGACAGTTCTATGGGCATAGTTATGGGGTCGATCGGCCCACTTACCAATGGGTCATCGTCATAATCGTTCTCCGACGCCCCCGACTCATCGTCTGGTGGAGTTGGAGCTCTACCCTTTGCCTTTGGGGCTTGGGGGAGCTCCATGACTTCAGTGGATTCCAGGGCCATGTCTTTCAAGTGCTGGTTAGATTTGCTTGGCTTCACCCCAGAGGCGCGATCCGGTTTCCTAGCCGAAGTCTTTCTGCAGCACTCCATGGCCCGATGCCCTTCTTTGCCGCACTTGAAGCAGGCGGTGGAGCGTGGTTGGTTTGCAGAGGTTTTACTGGCCTCTCCCCTTCTCTCTGGCTGGCTTTGTCCCCCAGACTTCAGAGGATATAGGTTGCGGGTTTGATCAATTTCCACTTCTTCAGCCAGGACATACCATTCGTAAAGGCGGGCTGGTGCTCCCCGGGCCACACAAGCATTATACAGGTCGTTGTTTAGCACGTCTTGGAAACAGCTTATCAGGATGTCTTCGAGCCAGTTGAGGCAGCGAGCCAAGTTGCAAAACTCCTTCGTATATTCGGCCACCGGTCAACGCCCCTGTTTTATTGTTTTTATCTGATCCTGAGCCTTTCGGTCTGCCAGGCAATCTTCAAATTGGTGTCTCAGTGTGGTCATGAACTAGTTAAAATTTCGGACCTCAGGAGCATCACTGTTATATAGGATAATCCATCTGGCAGCAGTTCCTTCGAGGGCTAGGGTGACAACCTAATCTTAGCAGCATCTTTGGATAGAGACCTTCCATACACTTGCATGTATGTGAAGACATGAGCTAGGAAAAACCCCAGCTGTTGAGGATCCCCATCAAATTTAACCCCCATCAGAACTAGCTTTGGCTTGTCCGGGGGAGTCCTCTCTCGGGACGGAAATGGGGTCTGAGCCCTCCAGGGGGTTGCTCACTGTTGTGCTGCCGGAGTAGCCGCCCCCGTCTCTGTTGAACCTGCTGCCCCGCTTGCCACCTTGCTGCAGAGAACCGGTTGTTAAATTATTTGAATCTCACCATTGGTCACGGGTTGTTAGTTTTGAACTAAACTCCCAGGCAAGTTTAAAGAAATAGATTTGTAATATTTCAGCAGAAATCTTTTAAATTTTCTGAGAAAAGTAATATCTGGAAAACAAAGAGTTTTGCTTTTTATATATGAGAAAACTATTGATATAATGGACCATAGTTTTCAGTGCATATAGTCTGTAGCCCAAGCTTGCATATACAACATATTACCTGCTCGTAATGTTACTCAAACTAAGATTAGAAAAGGATAGTTTAAGGATGAGAAACTAAGATTAAGAAAATGATATATTAAGAGAGCGAGTTTGGTCTAGTGGTTAAGGCACCAAGTTAGAAAGCAAGAAATTGTGAGTTCAAGTCCCAACTTAGCCATGGAAGCCAGCTGTGTTTCTGAGCCAGTCATGCTCTCTCAGCCCAACCCCTCACAGGGTTGTTGTCCTAGGAAAAATAAGAGGAGGAAAGTGAGTTGGATATGTTCACCGCCTTGAGTTATTTGTAAAAATAGTAAAGGCAGGATACAAATAAATATCTAATTATTATCATTCTTTAGTTTCCATGCTTTATTTATTTATCAAATTTATATAGCCCCCCATTTCAGTGAAGACCACTCTGTGTGACACACAACAGACAGGCAAAATCATATATAAAATCGACAGATAAAAAATATATGAAAATCACATTGACATTAACAGTAAGTATTATAAAAATGGATATAAACCATAGATGAAGACAGAATAAAAATAGTCACATCAGCAATGGTACATCTAGGCATGTCCCAGAACAGATAACATATAACCAGATCTTGAGGGCTTTCTGCAATATCAAAAGGAATGAAGCTAATCAAATTTCAGGGAGAAGAAGGTCCATAAAGTAGGTGCCACAGCAGAAGAAGCACATTTTGTGGGACCCACCAAATGTAGATCCTTAGCTAATGCTACCCACAGTATACCTTTTCTGGCAGATCTAAAGGGGCAGGCTGAGGAGAGGGAAGAGGGGGTACCTCAGCCTAGTCCCATGAATTGAATTCAGAGGCAAATTGGCAACCCATGCAGCTTGTGGAGCAGAGATGCAACATGCACTGTTCTGGGAGCACACATATTTTCCTGTGCCAATGCATTCTGTATCAGCTGAAGCTGAAGATACTTTTCAAGGACAGCCTCATGTAGAACGCATTGCAATAAGCCAATCTGGAGCAATGAGTAGCATGAGTGACTATGAGCAGGGCCTGCCGATCCAGGAATGGGTGCAACTGACCCCCCAAATGAAGCTGTGCAAAGACCTTCCTACCATGACTGTCTCCTGTTCCTGTTCCCCTGTCTCCTGAGTCTAGGAGGACTCTGAGATTATGCACCAAGTCTGTCTTCAACAGTGTAACTCCATCCAGCATCAAGATGACACAGTCCTTGATCCTGTGGACCCCCAAATCCAGAGCCACTCAGCCTTGGTAGGGTACAGCTGAAGTTTGTTATTCCCCAACCAGACCCTCACAGCCTCAAGATACTGGAATAAGATGTCCAAGTCATTGCTTAATTCACCAGAGGTAGAGATATGTAATTGGGTATCATCTGTATACTGATGATACTTTACCCCATGGTGATAGAAGAGCCCACCCAGCAGCTTCATGTAGATTTTAAAAAGGAGAGAAGAAAGTACTAAACCCCGTGGCACCTCACAAAGTAGGAACCGAGGGCGGGACTTCTGAATCATAACCAACTGGAATTAAGCCTGAAGGAAGGAAACAAAGCAGCACAATACCATGCCATCCATCCTCAATCTATAGGTCAATCCAGAAAGATACAATGGTCAATGCTATCAAAAGATGCTGGGAGATCACGTATGGCAAGGATAGATATGTTACCCCATCCCACCATGCCACAGATCATCCAAAAGCATGACCAATGGCTTTCCCTCCCATACTCAGATTTGAAAGCTGGCTGAAAAGGATCCAGATAATTTGCTTCCTCCAAGGTTTTCTGAAGTTGATGCATAACCACCTTCCCCTCAAAAGGGAGATAAGATCCTGAATGAATTGTCCAGTATGGTGGGATTCAGTGATGGCTTCATGAGGAGGGGGCAAACCATGGCCTCTTTAAGAGTTAAAGGAACAACCTCCTCCCTCAAAGAATTAATCAGCACCAGAACCCAGTTACACAACACTGCTCCCACCCTGCTTTAACAAACAGAGGGAGCATGGATCTAAAGAGCAAGTGACTGAGGTCATAGTTCTGAGGACCTTGTCCACTTCCTCAAGTCCAACAACTTAATGATAAAGGTTTGTTTTAAATAATTTTTCTGGAGCAACGGATTACATTTAGTACTTAAATTATGGGAAGATCCTTTTCCCAGAATCCTTTCCCAGGATTCTGGAAAAAGAGGAACTTAACTTTGCTTTTGAATGTTAACCCTTTTTCTAAACAGATCTTTTTTTCTCCTTGCATTCCTCTTTGGTTCTCTCTTACTGCATTTCTATCAAGTTATGTTCTCCATTTTCTATTTCCTTTTGTCTGTCTGCAGCAACCATTTACCCTTATCATTTTCCCATCATTTTTTTTCCTGCTTTGCTGCTTCTACTGAAAGAAGGGAGAGGAATGTATGGATGTAGGCATGTACTTTTATGTTTCTGGTAGGGTGGATGCAGAATCAATTATTTCTATAAGTTCATAACAACTAATTATAATTAATATAATTTTTGAAGTAGTCTGGCCACTTGGGAGTGTGGTTTCTGGTAGAGAGAGATACATAAATACATACAGAGAGAGAAATCAGAAAGGGTTATCTCCACAAGGTCTGATTTTGGTAAATCCGAGCTAAAGAAGTTGAGAAGCTGGGCATTCCATGGGATTTTCATTTATATCTTTTTGGTATTTACTCTTCATCTTAAATTTGGGTACATCTTTATTTATATAAATATAGCAGCCTTTGAAATGATATCAAAAGAATGTGGTTGAAAGTTTTCCCCCACCCAACCCAAAGGAAAGGATAAAAACACCTGCATTGATTTATGCAAAACTAAATCATTACATAGCAGGGACAAAGCCAACACAGGATAATAAAATACATCCAACAAAATATTAACCTGCTTTCTTGAACAAATTACAAGTCCTCTACAGTACATTGTAATGAGTATTAGTCCATCTATATTAGACTGTCTATTTGCTCTCATAATAGTTCTCAAATGTCTCAGGCATATATTTGGAACTTTTATGTAATTTCAGTTTAAAATGATCTAATCTTCTGTATGCCAAACACATAATGCCATCGTGAGCCAAGATTTCTCCCTATTGATTGCTTGCAGAAAATAAGAATTGGCTTCTGGCAATAATGCAAGAAAAATTCATAAAATCAATCAGATCTCATTCTCCCCCCACTCCCAAATACCCTTCTTTTAGGCTGTGCATGATTGATGAACAGAGAAATATAAGAGCAGACAGAATACTAAAAAGGCTGGTATAAATCTTTGGAGAATCAGAGATTTTGGGAAATTAAAAAAGCAAAAGAAAGGAGATGTCAGGGGCTTAATTCTCTAAGAGGTGGCCAATTTTTCAAAGGTGTACTGCTTTTAGGTGAAAGCTAAAAGCAGCATTCTGTTCACATAGTAGACTCTTCTTCCAGACAAGAAAGACCTTGCTATATAAAAGAATTGAGAAAAAGCTTAGCATTTCTTCCTTTTGTTTACCTTTCCATGTGAAACAAAATAATACATCCAGATATAAGTCTGAAGATTATGGCAGAAATTCTGAAATATTGGTGGGAGGGGTAAGAGAGCACAGGTGATATTTTCTTCATTCTTTCTTATTGAAGATTGTGGCCCAAGAAGAAAAAAAGAACACTGAAAGCATTTAAGGTATTGCCAAGAAGGAATTTTTTTAATTCTTTGATCATGGGACACTTTTCTGTGAGGACAAAGGCTTGGCAAGAGATGTGTTCTGCTTCATGAGAATTGGGAGAATATGCTTGGTGGGCATTTTGCAAGCCTAATCTAGATAAAATCTTAAGGGGGAGGGAGGAGAGAGCCCAGAAAATATTTGATGTCTAATACTGGGAACAAAACTGGGAGTGCTGGATGTGGACACTCAATGAACATCAACATGTGGAATACAGAAAGATATAGATTATGTTTTATGATGCAAAGTTTTCTGTCTCACTGTAAAAATGAATGGAGTATAGGGAACAAATAGGAAGAATGAATGGAGGGTGCTCATGTGTGAAGCTCCATTCTCCATTTTCCATCTTTGCTTTGATTTTTTTCCCTAAAGAGGAACTCTGTTCAAATGGACCTGTCTAGAACAAGTGGCACAAATAGGGGATGCCAAACCAGGATAATTAAAGAGATACTCACAGGATATCTAGCTACTGTGAATGAGTTGGAAATGAGTCTCTAAAGCCAAATAAAACATTAAAACTATAAATATTAACACTAAAATTGACAAGAATGGGAAGGAAGGGAGCAAGATGCACCCAGGGAAAAGGTAGGGTCTTAGTCCTTTAACCACCTCCAAAATGACATGGCCCCATTGGGCAATGCCAAGTCTTTAGGCCCTTTCAGAAGGCTAAAATGGTGGATGTGGATCTTACTTCAGGGGGCATAATGTTCCAGAGGGAGGGACCCATGGCTCTAGACCCTGCCAGCCAGAATTCATTGACCAATGGGTTCTGCAACATGCTTCTTTTGCTGGTGTCAATGGGCAGGCCAATCCTATTGGGGTGAGACGGTTCCTCAGATAACCTGGACTGATGCCATGAAGGGTTTTAAAGGTAAGAACCAATACCAATATCGGAAGCAAACTGTCGATCACTACAGCTCCCAGAACAGCAATCAACATGGGTCACCCTAGGGGCCACAAAAACTGTCCGCACCATTGCATTCTGTGCCAGCAGTAGCTTTGAAAACTCTTCAAAGATAACCCAGGTAGAGTGTATTGCAATAGTCCAAGTATGAGATGACCAGGGATTCCTGAACCTAGATACTAGAGTTCGACTAAGTGATCTCTAATGTCTATTCCAATTGTTATATTCTATGATACTTGGCAACATATATGTTTAAATGAATTTATGTATGGAAGCACTATCCAGTTTTAGTCTTAAATCTTAAGTTCTTGAAATTACCACTTTCCAGAAATTGTAGACACTGGTAAATACTGTTTAGAAGATCTAAATATATATAATATGCTAAATATATATCTAAATATAAGAGCTAAATATATATGCTCTTATGTTCAAATAGCAGCTGTTTAGATCTTCTCTGTAAGGATATTTTCTGCAAAGCATAACTGTCCCTCTCCAAACAGAATAACTTATAGCGTTGTACTTCTTGATGGTATTTTACCTACACAGAATATGCTTCAGTGACCTGGTCTTTCAGACAAGGTGAAATAGTGTTCCCATTAATAAGTTCTCAAAAGATATAAACATGTTTTCAGATTTCCAGTGTTTTATCCTGCAAGTAGGAGTTATGTGCCATGGATATTTTCAACAACTATGAAGAACACAAAGATTTGAGCCAAAGAATGGTAAGGAAAATAATTTCATTATTTTTAAATATGTTCCTCCAAAGGAAGAGGAACTGAGAAGAATCAGACCTGCGTATAGATTGCAGAAAAATGGATTTCTATGAACTCTGAGGAGGATAGGGTGGATATAATAGCTTGAAAACATGAAGGTGAAAATTGTCCAAGAAGGATGCTAAATCATGCTAAATGAGATACTGAAGTCACAATTACAAACAATTCCTATAAGGAAGAAAATGGAAGAAATCTAAAAAGACAAGTGTGGATATATGCAAAATTGTCTAAAATGGTGTATATGAAAAAGGACATATTTAAGAAACAAAAATAGAGAAAAATAATGAAAGAAAGGTGTCTAGGAAGTTTGTAGAAATCCACCCAGAATAAAGGACTTATTCTCTATTGCCTAAGGAAACAAGGTTAGAGCAAATAGGTTAAAAGTAGCAAGAAATTTATTTCAGGCTAGATATTATGAGTATATGAGCTCTTAACCAGAAGAATAGGCTCCTGCAATTCATGGTAAGTCCTTCCTTACTGAAAGTCATGTAGATCCTACTCTGAACTAGGGGTTGGACAAGATAACCTCTAAAGTCATTTCCAACTCTATGATTCATTACATAGTTCTTTGACTAACTCTAGTTAATAGAAATACTAGATATTGCATAAAAGATTCTGCATGTGAAAGCCTCAAGTAGTTTGATCCTATTGGATCCAATCTTTCTGGAAATTAAGGTTGTTGGTACCAGTGTGGATTGTTCTTGGGATTTTGAATTGTCTTATGACTTATGGAAACATGAACAAGAAAAGGTATGTGGCAGTCTGATTGGCTGATTACAAAAGCATCTGATCTCCTTGCCCCTAGACTTGAAAATTTAGTGGTGAATGCCAAAATTGGAGAATTATTACAAGCTACAGACAAACTTCCTGGAAAATGTGTGGACTGGACGAACATTTTGCTTTCCTGAATTATGTCGAGCTGAGTCAAAGTCCAATTTTTAATAGGTATTTCTATGGGTAGTCCTCGACTTACAACCATTCATTTAATAATCATTCAAAGTTACAGTACAACAGCACTGAAATAAGGACTTATGACTGGTTTTCATACTTATGACTTTGCAGCATCCCCACAATCATGTGATCAAAATTTGGATACTTGGCAACTAGCATTCATGATGTTTGAGGTGACATGATCATCTTTTATGATGCAAAGCCAATGGGGAAGTCAGTTTCACTTCACAACCATGTTTCTAACTTAACAAGTACAGTGATTCACCTAATAGCTGAGGCAAGAAAGGTCATAAAATGGGCAAAACTCACTTAACTGTCTTGCTTAGCAACAGAAATTTTGAGCTCAACTGTGGTTGTAAGTTGAGAACTACTTACATAGCCCTTTTGCATTGGTAAATTGCAGCCATCTCTACACCAAGAAGCAATCTGTCCTTTTCTCTAATGTGATATCTGGATCATACTTCCTCTAACATGGCATGACTGAAATCATTTTGAAAAATAATGTCCTTTTGACATGCTTGCAAAAAATGGCTCTGAGCACCAACTGCTTTATAGTTCAGATGTATTCCCATCTGAGTAGATTTGTGTAAATATGACCTTAAAAGAAATTTTAATTTTTCATCTGTAAACAAATGCAGTGGCCTTACTTCAAACAGTAATTCCACAATTTTTTCCCTTGATAAATGAGCAAGTTTTGGGGACAGCAGTTGCTGATTTTATGTGAAAATGCACAGCCGTAATGTGGTTTATTTTGTTTTGGCTTATGATATTGTGTAAACCCAGCCATTTTGACTTGTAAGGCATAATTTATGTGTAAACAAATTGTGCCATCCAGTCAGTTGTGAAATAAGTTACTATCTTACACACACTAACCTTTGGTGATGGTTGCAATTACATGACCTTGAATACACTGTGACTGAGGAAAGTATGAGGGACAGTTGTAACTACCACTCATTCAGTTCCATCATAAGTTAAACAGTCACTGAATGAATGGTCGTTAAGTGAGGATCACCTGTAAAAATTAAAAGCTGAGTTACTTCTATTGTACACCACTCCAAGTTCCCCTCTAAAAGAGACGGGCAGCTCTAAAAAATGTGAAAAACATACAAATAAACAAATACTTGAAAAAGGCTATGGCAAACTGAGGAGTCATGTCATCAAGGCAGGAAACAGCAGTGCTTGGTAAAGCATGCCGTACCTGTGGCCTGTCTCCATTAGCATAGTTTCATTAGAAAGCATGCTGGCCAGAATGGAGTGAACATTATTGCTGCCACTATCTCCTCCTTTCTTTCATCAATTTCTTTTATCTCTCTCACACACAGAAGGCAGAAATGTCTAGAACGATCAAATCATCTGAGCATAAACAAGTGCAGGTTGTTTGTGCCTTGATTCAAAATTGTAAAGATCTTTGCCTTGGGTAGTTTAGAACCCGGCTAGGGCAACAAAGATCCTGGAAAGACAGTGAATTAAAAGATTCTACTTATGCAAATAGAATTAATAAGCATATTAATATTGCATTGTAAATATATTTAAGATTAAACTATATCTGGTTCTTTTCTAATTTGTTGGCTGTGTGTATTCCATAAGGTGAGATAGGCTAAAAGACGAAATGATTTGTTTTTAATTGAGGCCCTGATACTTTCCTTCTTTATGCTAGATAGCATTCTCAGTTGAGACCTTCTGGAAGGCAGTGAAAACTGAACTGTGGAATTATTAACTATCATTTGATTCTTTTATTATTCTATATTGTATTTATGATAACTGATATTTTGCTGATTTTTGTATATTAAGAGTTTTTTGTGCTTGGATATTTTATTTATTCTGTTGTTCATTGTACTGAGCCTGGTAAGAGTCTGTACCATGCAAATTGAATAAATAACAATATATTCGATCCAGTTCTTTCTTAATAATTAGAGTTGTTTATTAAAAATTGTTTCAGTTATTGGTTACCATTTGTTTTCATAATTGTGTGTCCAAATCTTGATGGGTTTCAAGTAACATTACTTGATGAATGAACAAATGAGAGAGATTTACAGAATAGTATCTACTGTTTTGGAGTTATCAAATGCCTCTGGCAATTACTGGTTTTGATAGCTGTTGTAGATACCTTTTTGTTAGCACACCTCAGAGTATTGCCATTTGCCCACTAATCTTATAACAGTGCCTCTAATTTTCTGATAGCACAAAAGAAGGGAGTTGCTATAACTTTCTGTTGCTGTGCTCTTCTATGTGCAGGACAGGGCAGTACTAGCACTAGCCGATTATCAATACCAATGTTACCATTGAAGATAGTAATTAAGAAAGTATTTAGATAGTGTTAAGTATTTAGATACTGTGAACATTTAACTATTCATTAAAATGTATATTTTTGAAATGTCCTAAAGTTATTAGGTCCTTGAAAAAATATTTACATATATTAATTTTATTCTGAAGCAAAGTTCAGATCTCCACTTTCTGTTGAACCACATGCCTGTTACATAGGAATTGACAGATAATCAATAGAAATGGATTCTGCATGCCATTCTGTTGCTAAGTGACTAGTTTTCAACATTGAAAAGATGACCCAGTTACTCAGTGGTTTAAAGACTTGATGTTACTTGCAGTTTACCTATAGATAAGGTGACCAATCGTCCTCCTTTAGGGAGGACAGTCCTTCATTTGTAAGTTCTGTCCTCTCTCGAAAAGTGTCCTCCTACATTTCCTCCTTTTCGATATTTGAAGACTAATCTGTAAATCTCCGTATTCGATCGATGCCGATCCGATCCGTTGCGTGTGATGTGACGTATTTGTATTTGACATGACGATTCGTCAAGGCTCGGTACAGTGCGGCAAGACACGATTATGAGATGCATGCGCTTCGCGCAGGAGAATTGTTTTGAGAGAGTGCGCCGAGCGCAAGAGTGCACCGCGTGCAAGTGGCTTTGTTTACTTCTTACCGAAACACGGCACACACGCACGCATTAGACTCACTTCTTTCTCAGTGAATATTCAATCATACACAGGTGAGCACAATAATTCACGTTTTATTAATTCATTATCTATTTAATAATTTCCAAATATGTATAATTTTATTTACAAGTTTATTCGCTTATGTTATTGTTTCAGTTTTAATAATATTAATTTTATTTATTCATAATGAATGTGCTTGCATCGTTCATGTAGCTCTATATTTTATTTTTAATTTTAAATTTCATTTAGGGATGGAAAAATAAAAAAAGAGGAAATGCCATTTCAATGATAAATTGAATAAGGAATTTCCATTCCTCATATCAAAGAAGGATAACATTGTTTTCTGCCATATTTGCAGCGGAGAATTTTGTATTGCAGTTGGGGGCAGAGCAGCTATTACGAAACACTTGACCACCAAGAAACATAAGCAATCATCAGACGCATCTGCTTCCAGTTGTAAAGTAACAAGTTTTTTTAAAACTTCAAATTATTCTGAAGATGAAAAACAGTTAGCTGCAATGGAGGGAACATTTGCATTTTATACCATAATTCACAAACAAAGTTTTCGTAGTATGGATTGTACAACTAAATTATTGAAAAAGTTTCATGATGCTAAATTTTCATGCGCCAGGACAAAATGCGAGGCTATTATTAAATCAGTATTTAAAAATTACTGTGACAAAATACTTACAGAAGACTTGGAAACTGCAGCATTTGTAACGGTTTTATCTGATGCATCCAATCATAATGAAACTAAATTGTATCCAATACTAGTAAGATATTTTAATGTTACCAAGGGCATTCAAGTAAAAAATTTAAATTTAGAATCCATTGAGAGCGAAACCGCTGAAATTTTGTCAAACCATCTATACAGAGTAATAAATGAAAACAATTTGAAATCCAAAGTTATTGCACTAACAGCTGATAATACAAACACAAATTTTGGTGGGCGAAGACGCAAAGGGGTGAATAATGTGTATGTAAAATTACAAGATTTACTCCAAAAGAAAATACTAGGTGTTCTGTTCGCACAGCAGACATGGAGGCGAGGCAGTTTGTGCAAAAGATGTTTCTTTATTGACACATTCACTGAACAGAAGCAAGCGAACAATGGCAACAGGCCCTTTTATACTCCCCTTGCAAAGGGGATGCTCAACCAATGAATGCAGGCTATTCTCCCACCTCGCGCATGCGCACGAGGCTGGAGACAGCCTGTCTGGGTCCCGGGCAGACACGTGGTCTGCCCGGGTCCCTACAACTGGTCCCGGGCAAACACATGGTCTGCCCGGGTCTCTGCAACCATCTGCAGAGTTCCTGAGCCTTGCTGAATGACTCAGCAAGGCCTAGGACACAACACCCCTCCCCCCTTGGCTTAGACAATGCTGTCCCTGTCATTTGACAGCACCAAGCCAAGGCGGTCCGGCGACAACCGGTGGTCACCCCATACTCCTCGCACCCCCTCTCTTTTATGGTTCCATGGAATCCATGTTATTTCACTTTTTGACAACATTCGCACCGCAAGGACCTCACATATTCGGTCAAATATTCGTTTGACTGCCCTGAGCCCAAGGCAGCCTTTCACACCCAGGAGGTTCCCCCCCATACTCCCAACAACCCCTTTCCTTTAGGGTTATGGTCAATCCACGTTCTTTCACTCTTAGCAAACGTGGGCCTCGCAGGACCTCACAAAGTCCTGTAAGTACTTAGGCGGACCCTTAATCCGCCCAGATCTTCTGGGATCCATGTGAGGGATGGGTGTGATGGTATTTGGGGGAATTGAGTTGGGTGCCTGGAGTGCTTGCTCCCGGCTTGCGCACAACAAACCAGGACTTTGTTGCCCAGAAGACTCAGGGGTTCCCCCTGACTGCTGACTGGCTGGATCCGTTAAACCCAAACCAGATTTCCTTGGAGGGGTCGAGTTCCCCGCGTTCCTTGGTGGGGTGGAGGTCCCCGAAAACCCTTGGAACTCCCCTTGGGAGCAATGTTCTTCAGGCCCAAGACCAGCAGCAGGAGTGCCCTGAGTAGCCGATTTACAGCCATTTGCCCTAAGCCAGGGACCTCTGCCAGAGTCAGGAGCCACCTCCATGGCAGAACCCCCTGCTTCTATGCCAGAGTCAGGATCCGCCTCCATGGCAAGATCCTCATCCGGAACATTTGGAGACCCCCCCACTTGGAGAGACTGTGATCCACAATCGTAATTGGGGTCCCTCTCCCCCCCGAGAGCGGAGTCAGGGGAGGAACAACGGCCAGGAAGCCGTCAACGCAGCTGGTCTATGTGGCGTCGTAATACACGACCATCGTCTAAGACCACTTCGTATGACAGTGGCCCAGAGACCTTAGATATTACAGCAGGTACCCAGAGATGGCCCTGCCCATAGTTCCTGGTCCAAACTGGGTTACCCACTCGAAGTCTTCTAGGTGCCCGCGGCTGCGACATCTGTGAAGCCACCCGGTCTGGGTGAAGCCTGTCCAGCTTGGTAATGAGTCTGCGACCCCATCGAAGTTCAGCTGGGCTCTTTCCAGTAGCTGTGCATGGTGTGGTGCGGTGTGTAAGGAGAAAATCAGCTAACCTGTGATGCCAGGGTCCTTGAGTGATTCTCTTTAATGCGTCTTTTGTGGTGCGCACCATGCGTTCAGCCTGACCGTTGGTGGCAGGGTGAAAAGGAGCAGACGTGGCATGCCGGATCATGTTGGCTTGGAGGAATGCCTGAAACTCAGAAGAGGTAAATTGTGGACCATTGTCTGATAATAAAACATCAGGAAGGCCATGGGAAGCGAAGATTCCTCTGAGCACCTGGATGGTCCTGGCAGTAGTAGTGGAGGACACAGGAACAACCTCTAGCCACTTGGAATGGCTATCCACAAGGAGGAAGAATTGCCCCTGAAAGGGCCCAGCATAATCTATATGGACACGTGACCATGGAGTGAGTGTCTCCTCCCACCTATGTACAGGGGCCTGGGGCATTTCTGGCCGTGATTGCTGGCACACTTGACATCCTTGAACCTGGGCCTCGATGTCCTTATCGAGACCAGGCCACCACAGATGGCTGCGCGCAAGCGCCTTCATTCTCACTATTCCTGGATGGCCCTCATGAAGAGAGAGTAAGACTCTAGTCCTCAATGAGGCCGGGATAACTACTCTGTTGCCCCACAGGATACACCCCTTGAATGTGGACAATTCATGCTTCCTACGCCAGAAGCTTTGGAACTCGGCACCAGGACACGTGTCAGGCCATCCTGACAACATGCATGTCAGCACGTGTGCAAGCGTGTGATCAGTGGCAGTTTCAGCAGCCACATCCCTAGCATTGAGGGGAGATTCAGGTAAGTCCTGAATAGACAGAATGTGTACAGCAGGAGCAGGGTCTGCCTCTATTTGTTTGAGAGGTAACCTGCTTAGGCCATCAGCATGACCCATCTCAGTACCTGGTTTGTGAACCAGGGTGTAATCATAAGCTGCTAAGAAAATAGACCATCTCAGCATTCTAGGAGATATAATCTGAGGAGTTTGTTTAATGGTTGTAAACAACCCTAGCAAAGGCTTGTGGTCAGTATAGACCATTAAATGGCGTCCATACAAGAAATCATGAAATTTCTTGATGCCTGAGATTATTGCCAAGGCTTTCCTGTCAATCTGCACGTACTTTCACTCTGCAGATGAGAGGGTCCTAGAATAGTAGGCCACAGGGACCTGAGTTCCATCTTCCTTGATGCTTCCCATAAGGGGAAGCATCACATGCGATGCACACAGGCAATTGCTCATTGAAGTGAGCCAGTACAGCATTGGAGGATAGCAATGCCTTGACCTCCTTAAAAGCCTTTTCATGGACCCTTGTCCATGCCCAGGGAGCCTGCTTGTCTAAGAGCCGGTGTAGCGGCTCAGCCACAGCAGCCTTGTGGGGAAGAAATGAATGGTAAAAATTAAGGAGGCCCAGAAAAGCCTGAAGTTCAGTTTTTGACTGGGGACTCGGGGCCAATTGGATGGCCTGGAATTTTTACTCTGTGGGGTGGATGCCTTCTGCATCTATACGGAACCCTAGAAATTCGGTGGATGTTACACCTATTTTGCATTTGTCTTGCTGTAGCTTCAGCCCCGCTTGGCGGAACCTCAGCAAGACAGCCCTCAGCCTTTCAGCCAAGTTCCCTGATGACTCTCCTGCAATGAGGACATCATCAAAATAGGGGCAGACCCCTGGAATACCCCTGAGCGTTCGCTCCATCACCTCTTGAAAGATGCCTGGGGCTACATTTACCCCAAACTGCAGCCTCTTTACTTTAAAAGCCCCTCTGTGCGTGACTATCGTTTGTGCCTCAGCTGTTGCTTCATCAACAGGTAACTGTTGATAGGCCTGAGCTAAGTCAAGCTTAGCAAAAAGCTTTCCTCCTTTCAGTGAGGCCAGAATGTGGCTCACCACGGGTACAGGATATGCGTGTTGCTGCAAGGCTTTATTTAAAGTGCATTTATAGTCCGCACATATTCGGACTTCATCATTGGATTTCAGTGGTGTTACTATGGGGGTTTCCCATGGACTAGAGTCCACAGGTTCCAGAATGCGTTGGAGCAATTTGTCCAACTCAGCATCAATTTTGTTCTTCAGGGCAAAAGGCACCCTTCTTGGCTTGACCCTGATAGGTGCAATGTTCGGATCCAGCTTTAACGCGATGGGAGGTCCCTTGTATGAGCCAAGTTCTGGGCTGAATACATCAGCAAACTCCTTACAGACTCCTGTAAGGCTGGCTGTTTGCAGATGATTTAACCCAGTCACCTGGATTCCAAGTGCCTCGAACCAATCGAGTCCTATAAGACTCGTTCGATCACCCCCAACAACCACCACATCCAATAATCCATTGAAGCCTTTACACTGCACTCTGAGCGTGGCCTCCCCCTTCGCACTTACTCACGTGTTCTGAAAATCCGTGAGAATGAGATTGGAGGGCCTTAGTTTTACTCGTGAGCCACTCCTGGAGCAAACCTTGTTAAAGGTGTCCACTGAAATAATGGAAAGAGCGGACTCTGTGTCCAGCTCCATAGCCAGGGGAACTTCCTGCAACTGTACATCTATGTGCAGCTTTTTCTTCAGGGGCCTGTGAGCCCCTGTCTTAAACACCCCCCTACGGGACACGCAAAAACCCACCCTGTTTTGGCTGGGGACCTTGGTACCTTTCAGAGGCAATTCAGGGGACCTGTTCTTGGGACGACCCATGCAAGCTGATGCTATGTGGCCTTGCCTGCCACATGCTCGGCAGACAGCAGAATGAAACCGGCAATCGGCCGTCCTGTGGTGACCCCCACAGCCGAAACAGCAAAGGGAGGCAGGCGGTGGCCCTCTGCGATCCAGCAGTCGTCTCTCCGCTGACGGTTGAAGCCTGTCCACCTCTTCTTCCTCGGAGTCTTCTCCAGAGGCCTCACGCGCAGCTTCTTGGTGGACCGGGACGGACGCTGGATGAATCTTCGTAGACCGCAAGGCCTTCACTGCACCGCCGGCTGCTTCTTCTGCTGCGGTTTCTCGTAATGCGTCTTGAAAAGTGACCTCCGCCTTTGCAAACAGCTTCTGCTGCACCTCGCGGCTTCGCAACCTGCACACCAGTCTATCTCGGAGCCTTTCCTCCAAGTCTTTAAACGCACATGGTCGTGCGGCCTGCCTCAAGGCCGTGATGAAATCTGCAGTTGATTCACCGGGCCGCTAGTCCCTCTGCTCGAACTGATGCCTCCAAGCTATTATTGAGAGCTTGGGTTCGAAGTTTTCACGCAGCATCTTCTTTAGATCGGCATACGTGATCGATTCCAACAGTGCTGGGGCGACAAGATTTTCAGCAATTTCAAATGTCTCTTGCCCACAGACACACAGTAAGGTAGCCGCTTTCAGGCTGTCTTCCTGGACTCCATTTACCCGGAAATAGTTTTCCATGCGAGCTGCATACGAGCTCCAGCATTCCGGGTGTGAGATGTTGAATTCGCCGAGACGGCCCAACTTGGACATCTTCTTTACCGATGGCCTCGCCCACGTCTCTCGCCGCAAGGAATGGAGAAGGGGTCCGACGAAGCCAAGTCCGCCTCCAGCGTATGTGTGCTGGCCGGTGGTTGCTCCTCCTGGACGCCGCGCTTCTCTTCCCTTCCAGGCCTTGGTGAGTAGGCCTACTTCTGCTTCTTCGGGATTCCAAACGGCGAATCCCACCTTCGTCGCCAATGTTCTCTTCGCACAGCAGACATGGAGGCGAGGCAGTTTGTGCAAAAGATGTTTCTTTATTGACACATTCACTGAACAGAAGCAAGCGAACAATGGCAACAGGCCCTTTTATACTCCCCTTGCACAGGGGATGCTCAACCAATGAATGCAGGCTATTCTCCCACCTCGTGCATGCGCACGAGGCTGGAGACAGCCTGTCTGGGTCCCGGGCAAACACGTGGTCTGCCCGGGTCTCTGCAACCATCTGCAGAGTTCCTGAGCCTTGCTGAATGACTCAGCAAGGCCCAGGACACAACACTAGGAATAGTTTGTAATGCACATATTTTGTCAAATGCAATCAACACGGCATCATGTGCCATGCCAATTGATGTAGAAGTAATAATAACTACAATTTATTTGTATTTTAGTCATTTTATCGTTTGTGTGGCTACTTTAAAACAATTTTGTGAAGAAGCGAATGTTCAGTACAAAAAACTTTTAGGATATTCAAAAGTTAGATGGCTTGCTCTAACACCTGTTATAGAGCGTGTTCTACAATTATTTGAGCCTCTCCGTTCATATTTTTTAAGTTTAGACAAATGTCCTAAAATCTTGGAATCGTTTTTCAATAATGAAATATCTGAGATATTAATGTATTTTGTACATAATCAAGCATCTATTTTTCACAAAACGATTCAAAAGATTGAAGATGAACACATTTCAGCTACAGAAGTTAGTCTTATTTTGAATGACTTTATCCTTCAATATAAAACTCGATTTGAAGAAAAAATTCTTCCTTTAGTTATAAAAAGAAAATTGTCAGACTTAGAGGAATCAAATCCGGACATAACGGAAAAGTTTATCAAAGAAGCGCAGAATTTTTACCAAACATGTTTTCAATATATCGAAGAATGGTCTGAAACAAACATCACAGGAAATAACAGTTTTCAATGGTGTTTTTTGACTTCATCGCAAGTATATTGGACAGATATTGAATCTTGTGTTGAGTTTTTATCTAAAGAAATGCCAGACATTAAATAGACGACAATTGTCTCTTTGAAGAAATTAGAAGACTGAATGTATTTTTAAATTCTGAAAAATTAATACAATGGGAAAATAAACACGTTGAAATTGCTAAAAGATGGGTGGAAATATTCAGCCATTTCAAAAATGAACATATTCCATGTGAAAATTTATTTATTCTTGTTCAATTTACGTTGTGCTGCCCTGGAACTAATGCAGCAGTTGAAAGGGTTTTTTCAATTGCTAATGATTTTTGGAATAGTGAGAAATCGAGATTGAATATTGATACTCTAGCTGCAGCACTTGCCATAAAATTCAATATGAAGGATATTTCTTGTTCAGATATTTCCAATATATTGTTAGAAGATGATACATTGACAAAAAATATTCATTCAATGGAAAAGTACTCATTTAAATAATAATTAATAGGCATGTAAGCATAATTACAATATAAAATGTTATTGTTACAAATGTTTTTTATTATGCATTTATCATATTATAGTGTATTCTGTATTATTGTTGCAATGAATAAAATGTTTCTTTTATTTACGATGTTTTTTTCTTCAAAATATTTGTGTCCTCCTTCTCACTGTAAAAAAGTTGGTCACTTTACTATAGATGTAAATTATGTATAGATAACTCCAACAAGTTTCTTATTAAAACTCTTGTGAAAAACTTTTTTTCAAAGTAATTTTATTAAAATTTTGAATAAAGGAATAGAAGATAATAGACAATAAGGGGAAAAAGAATTGCAAAAAATAAATGTGTAAAGAGGAGAAAAAACTGCCTACTTTAAAAAAACGACTCCCAATCCTCTATGTGGTAAATATAAACAATTCTCTAATTTCTTCACTTCCTCTTAGCTAACAAATATAAAACTCTTCATCCCAGTTCATCCTCACTACAAGTTACCCTATGTGTAGATTGACAAACAGCTAAACCTTCCTGTCCTTAAATAAACCAAACTAGGTGCATAAATTTTGATGCTTTATTAAAGAACAGGATGAGGTGAAACAGCAATGCTATGTATGTGGGACATGGATTTTGTCCTCCAAAGAATATGCATCACGGATTAGGCTGGATTCTTCTAGATGCTTCTGTTTCCTCAGAATGGACTGGAAAATGGAGTCTGGCTTCTCAGGATGTACCCTTTTTTTATTTTCCAGAATGAGGGATGATTAGAGGATGGGTACTCTGTAGGATCAAAATACTACTAAAACCAACTTTCTAAACCAGGACTTTTCAACCGGTGGTACGCATACCACCAGTGGTACGCGAGCACATGGCTGGTGGTACGCGTAGGCCGGGTTGAAAAAACATGTAAAAAAAAAATGTAAAAAAAATATTAAAAAAAATATTGTTGAAACATTTTTTTTTTAAAAAAAGTGTAAAAGTGGATGAGGTGAAGCGGCGGCAGCGCCGCAGAGGCTTGTGGCAAAGTCAGCTGGAACTGCACGTTGCCTGGGTCCTACTGAGAGCCCAGGATCAAAGCGCACAGCTCCAGCTGATTGACGGCGGCCTTGGGGGTGGCAGGCAGCCTCACGCAGTCTTCAGGGGAGATTCCGCCGGAGCTGCATGACGCATTGCCTGGGTCCCCCCCGCCCCCACCCAGATGCCCTCACCTCCCCCAAGCATTTTTTTACTCACCTGCTTTCAGCAGCATTCTCTTTCTCCTGTCCTTCTCGGCCTTCGCCATGTGTTTGTGAGACAAAAAAAAAAGTTCCATGAGACTTTCTAACTTCTCGCAAGAAGTTAGAAAGTCTCATGGAACTTTTTTTTTTACCCACAAGCACGTGGCAAAGGCAGAGAAGCAAAAGGAGAAAGGGAATGCAGCTGAAAGCAGGTGAGTAAAAAAATGCTTGGGGGAGGTGAGGGCATCTGGGCGGGGGCGCCAACCTTACACTGCATGGTGGCGGGCGGGTTAACAGTGGGCGCGGGGGGTCCAGGAGGAGCTGTGCAAAGCAGGCAGAGGGGAGGCCGGACAGATTGTGGGCGCCGGCAAGCGAGCGAGCTGGGCAGGGGCGCGGAATCGGCATTCCTGAGCACACGCCAATTTGCGCCCCTGCTCATCTGGCTCGCTGGCCGGAGTGAAGGGGAAGCGTCTGCGCGGTGGCTGCTTCCCAGCGGCGGCCAGGCCGCGCAGGGCTTCCCGGTGGCGGCCGGGCCGCGCGGGGCTTCCCGGTGGCGGCCGCGCCACGCGGGGCTTCCCGGTGGCGGCCGCGCCACGCGGGGCTTCCCGGTGGTGGCCGCGCCGCACGGGGCTTCCGAGGGCGGCCGGACCGCGCGGGGCTTCCGAGGGCGGCCGGACCGCGCGGGGCTTCCCAGCGCCGGCCATGCCACGCGGGGCTTCCGAGGGCGGCCGGACCACGCGGGGCTTCCCAGCGGCGGCCAGACCGCGCGGGGCAAAGAAGCAAACAAAGGCAGAGAAGCAAAAGGAGAAAGGGAGTGCAGCTGAAAGCAGGTGAGTAAAAAAATGGGGGCTATGGGGTCTCAGAGGAAGCACCAGGATCAGCCCCGCTTTCCAGCTGATCGGCACTTCTCCAGGGCTGTGGGGGGGGGGCTCAGGGGAAGCCCCAGGATCAGCCCGCTTTCCAGCTGATCAGCGCATCTCCGGGGCTGTGGGGGGGGGGCTCAGGGGAAGCGCCAGGATCAGCCGCTTTCCAGCTGATCGGCACTTCTCCAGGGCTGTGGGGGGGCTCAGGGAAAGCGCCAGGATCAGCCCGCTTTCCAGCTGATCAGTGCTCCTCCGGGGCTGTGGGGGGGCTCAGGGAAAGCGCCAGGATCAGCCCACTTTCCAGATGATCAGTGCTTCTTCGCTTCTTCTGGCATTCATGGACCCGCCGAAGCGAAGCGGAAGCGAAGGGGAATGCCAGATCTAACCCCAGGGCGGTTCGACAGGCCAGCAGGCTGGCTGGGGGTTTTGGGGTGGAGACATGTGAGCCTTCCTCCGTCTTCTTGAATCTGGCATTCACCGGAGCGAAGGGGAAGCGGGATCAAAGCCAGATTCAAGAAGACAGAGGAAGGCTCACATGTCTCCACCCCAAAATCCCCAGCCAGCCTGCTGGCCTTTCAAACCGCCCTGGGGTTAGATCTGGCATTCACGGACCCGGCCGGAGCGAAGGGGAAGCGGGATCAAAGCCCTTCTTTCGGCCGCAAAGAATGTAGCCAGGCGGGATTCGCCTGGGGGTTGTGCCGGCTCTTCCTCGGGGCTGGCTGCAGCAATGAATTAGCGCTTCCCCGCTCGCTGCTTTTCTCCGGCTGTGGCCGTGCGCAACACACCAGACAGAGTCTGGCAGCCACGGCCCTTCCCCCGCCCCCATGCGCTCCTCCGCTGCCTGCGCTCTCCTCCCCCTGCGGAAGAACGGCGGCTGTGCTGGCCTCCCGGCTGCACCGAGCGCGACCGCAAAAGGAAAGTGATTCAGCAAAGGAACCAGCATGGAAGAAATTAAAACTGAGTGATGGAGGGAGGGAGGGAAGGACAATGAGAGGGAGAGAGGGACAATGGAAGGGAGGGAGGGAAGGAGGAAGGGACAAAGAGGGAAGGAAGTAAGGGACAATGGGAGAGAGGGAAAGGAAGGCACCCACCCCAGTCCCACCCCCCTCCATCAGAGACCCATGGATCCCCCCCCCCCACAGGAACCCTGAAACCTGAGGGAGGGAGGGATGGACAATGGAAGGGAGGAAGGGAAGGAGGAAGGGACAAAGGAGGGAAGAAAGGAAGGAAAGAAGGAAGGAAGGGACAATGGGAGAGAGGGAGGGAAGGAGGGCACCCACCCCAGTCCCACCCCCCTCCACCAGAGACCCATGGATTCCCCCCCACAGGCATCCTGCAACCTGAGTGATGAGCTGCCCCCCCGCCATTGACTTTGTCAAAAAGTTGCAAAAGGTGATCACATGATCCTGGGACATTGTGAATATCATAAGTATGAATCAGTTGCCAAGCATCCGAATGTAAATCACATGACCCTGGGGATGCTGCAACAGTCATAAGTGTGAAAAATGGTCATAAGTCACTTTTTCAGTGCCATTGTAACTTCGAACAGTCACTAAGTGAATTGTTGTAACTCGAGGACTACCTGTACTTTATCATTTTTTTCCTTTTTTGGGGGGGGTCAAGTTTTTGACACCTTGCTGGGCGAGTGGTGGTACTCGGATGTTGCCTTATCCTAAAAGTGGTACAATGGGTGAAAAGGTTGAAAAGCCCTGTTCTAAACAATGAAAGTTTTCTTTGGCCACTAGATGGAGCACAATACCTGTTAGAGAACAATAACAGTGTAAGGACCTGCCTCAGGTACTCCTCCCAAGAAAGCAGAATTCTTGAGACAGGCATTGTTTCAAAAGGACCTTTTATTGAGAGATAGTGATGGCAAGAAAGCAAAGCAAGATCTAAAGTATTCCTGCACAAATTG
The DNA here is from genome assembly GCA_023970755.1 of Azemiops feae. NCBI lineage: Eukaryota > Metazoa > Chordata > Lepidosauria > Squamata > Viperidae > Azemiops > Azemiops feae. The sequence goes on from JALGBA010000018.1 coordinate 3,361,300, forward strand.
CTACATTAAAACAGTCATTTCAAAACCCCACCCCAGAGCCCAACTGTCCAGTTCACGTCCAGCCAATCCACAGATGCGAAGTTGTTATAGGAACCAGAGCTGATAAGGGATGGTTCCCAGGTGTTTCACCGGAACTCGTAACAGACTGGAGATAAGGCAGATGGACCCTGGCACATTCCATTCCCTTCTTCACACCCAAAGAGAGACATCAAAGTTGAGGAGAAACAAAGCAGAGGAATTACATCTGCAAGCCCCCCTCCCAGCAGAGAAAACCTCTCCCTTCCCACTAGAATGGCAGAGCCGTGAAAGAAGGATTTGAAGGGGGTTTCTGACATGCTGTCCCTCTTAATAAGAGAAATCTGCCTGCAGAAACAAACACAAAACAAAAGAGAGCAAGAACAACAGGTTAATTAAGTTTATCTGGGGAATGAGCATGAAAACGTTTAAATGATCTAGGGCAGGGCTTTTCAACCTGTGGTACGCGTACCACTTGTGGTACATTAACAAGTGGCAGGTGGTACGCAGCCCTGCCTAGCCAAGTGTAGTGGGGGAGGGAAAGAGCCAGCACAGGCAAGGACTTACAGTGAGAGAGTCCTCTGGAGCTGCAGTGGCTGGGGAGAGACAAAGGGCCCAGGCTCAGTTCTGGCTCACCCTCCCCCATGAGAAAGAGGGAGGAGATGGAGAGTGGAAGGATTCTTATGTGCTTTTGTGACTTTGAAGTTCTGGGATTTGTGCAATGTGGGCTTTGTGTTCTTAAGGAGTGTTTGGCAATTTCTATTTGGCTGATGGCTGATGTCTCGTGTTAGCTTCTATTGCTCTGCTATTGTTAGCTGTAAGTTTTGCTGCAAGGGATTTTGAAGTATTTTTCTCCTGAATGGATTTTACCTGTAGATTCTTTTACTTATGAATGGAGCCATTTGGGGAGGCTGCCTTAGCTGGCAGCCAATACTTACTACATTTTTTCCCCCCTTACTTTCCTTTCTAGCCAATAGCTAATTCTTAAAGGGAAATGTGCCCTTTTAAGCTAGTTCACTCAGCAGTTTGTCTTTTCTGTTTCTGGAGGCTTTTCCTTGTTTGATGAATATATGGAAGAGAAAAAATAGGGGGGGGGGTTCAAATTCTTCCTTCAGAAGGAGGTGGGCATGAGAAAGAGGGAGGCAGGGAAGGACGGAGGGAGGGAAGTCCTGCCTTAGCACTTGGCCACCAGCAGCCCTGCCATTGACTTTACTTGTCAAAAGGTTGCAAAAGGGGATCACATGACCCTGGGACACTGTGACCATCATAGATATGAATCAGTTGCCAAGCATCCAAATATAAATCACATGACCCTAGGCATGCTGCAATGGTCATAAGTGTGAAAATGGTCATAAGTCATTTCAGTGCAATTGCAACTTTGAACAGGGTTTTTTTTTGGTCATCAAGTTTTTGACACCTTGCTAGGTGGTACTCGAATATTGCCATATCCTAAAAGTGGTACAATCAGTGAAAAGGTTGAAAAGCCCTGATCTAGGGGCTCTAATATGCTTTTTATGTACCCACTTGTTTTGGGAGGCTGGAAGGTCTTTCCAAGCCACCAAATATTGGATAGCCCCATGGTGTCTATGGGAATCTAAAATTTCTTTACTTTCAAAGTGTTGCTCCCCTTCAATCATAATAGGTTGTGGTGCAGGAGGAGCTTTTGGCCTTAAAGGCGAGGTTATCTCTGGTTTTAGCAAACTGCAATGGAACACAGGGTGGATTTGCCTTAAGGGTTTTTGGAGTTCTAATTCCATAGTAACTGGATTTATAATGCGTTTGATGGGAAAGGGCCCTACAAACTTGGGGCCCAGCTTTTTTGAAGGTTGAAGTGACTGAAGGAATCTAGTGGATAGGTATAGCCTGTCCCCGATGTGGAAAGGTTTTGGTTCTATTCTTTTTTTATCTGCTTGAGCTTTGTAGGTGTCCCTGGCTTCGTCCAGAGCTTTCCTTAATATTGGCCAGATGTTTTGTAATTGATTCATCCATTTCTTAAGGAAAGGGATGATGGGTTCAATAGTAGGCAGTTTTGACATTGGTTTAAACACCTGCCCTGTAGCCACTTGGAAAGGAGTGTATCCAGTACTGGAGTGGATAGCATTGTTATATGTCACTTCAGCAAATGGCAAGAGGTTGGTCCAATCGGCCTGTCAATAGCTGATAAAACATCTAAGGTGTTGTTCTAGAACTGAGTTTGTTCATTCTGTCCCCTCCCTGTTCTGAGTTTGTTCATTCTGAGGATGATGACTAGAACTCAAGCCCTGTTCTGTGCCCAAAAGGTCCAAAAAGGCCTTCCAGAACTTAGAAGTAAATTGGACACCCCTGTTGGAGAAACATTTTAGCTAAGGTTCTGGCAGCTGGGAACTTCTGGCATGGGATAAAGTTGGCCTGTCTTGAACATAAGTCAGTCACGACCCAAATAACTGTCGAGCCGGGGGGGGGTGGTGTAGTTGAAGCTTTTGCTGCTTCTCTCTTCTTCTCCAGTGGCAACTGCTTCCATGTTTTTCCAGAGTGGTACGGGTTGCAGTGTTGGTCGATCTCCACCTCCTCGGCCGGGGGCACCAGTCATGTAGTCGAACTGGGACATCCCTGGCCACGCAGGCATTGTACAGATCATTGTTCAGCCAATCTTGGAAACAACTGATTAGGATGTCCTTGGGCCAGTTAAGGCAACATGCCAGGTCTCGGAACGTCTCCGTGTACTCAGCCACCGGTCAACACCCCTGCCTCATGGTCTTTATTCGATCCCATGCCTTCCAATCAGCCAGGTCTTTGAATCTCCATCTCAGTGCGGTCATGAAACGGTTAAAGTTTCAGAGCTCCGGCACATTGCAGTTGTGCAGGGTAACAATCCACTGAGCTGCAGTTCCTTCCAGAGCCAGGGTGACGACTCTGACTCTGGCTTCCTCACTGGGGAGAGTTCTCCCATACACTTGCATGTAGGTGAACACATGGGCCAGGAAGAAGCCCAGTTGCTGGGGGTCTCCATCAAATTTTACCCCTAGGGGAACCAACTTTACTTCCTCTGGTGGGGCTCTCCCTCTAGGGGTTGGTGGAGCATTCCCCCCTCCAGGGGCTGCAGGCTGCTGTGCTGCCGGAATGGCTGCCACCGTCTCTGTAGATCCAGTTGCTCCTGCTTCGGTCGCCCCAACTCACCATCTTCGCACTCAGTCTCTTCCGGTTGATCCTTTTGCTCCTACATCACCTGGACTTTACTTTTATGTCTTGAAAGGCTTCCACCATGTATTGCATGGCTTGTTTCAGAATCTGATTGGTCGCCTCCTGCTCTCCTTCAGATTCATCCCCATCATCGGACAACAGCTCCATTTCCCACTTCCAGCCCTTCTTCCGGCTAAATGTCACTTGCTGGGCTTTTTCTTCCCACTCCTTTCTCTTTCCTACTCCGACCGACCATCTCGGCTTCGTGGAGCTTTCTGCATTTACCATTTCCTTTATCCATCCGGAGGAGCTTTCTTCTGGGTGGGTCTTTGCAGCAGACTCTCCCCAGCACTCAGTCTCATCCTGTTCACTATCATGGAGGGACATGATGTGCACGGTCCACACGGCTCTAAGCTCTAAATGTCAATGCTGTGACAAACTGAATTGAAGCCATTTTCATTTTGTCTTCGTTGCCACATTTTTTAGTTAGAAGAAGGAGGGAGGGGGATAATTCTCAGTTAGCCAAAACAATTCACATGAATGGGAACCAAGGTCATTGCTGATAACATTTTGGTGGGCTGAAGCAGCTGGGAGGAGTGCCCGCATTTTCTAACAATTGGTGAATGTGATTTATGACAGCAATTTAGAGTGGGAAATGTAACTTGCAACTTTGTAACCTAGGGGAGGGAAATTTAGTCTTGGGTCCACCTTTGTACATGCTGATATCTTGTTTCCAAAATAAAATGTTCTTTAAGGAAGAAATCTTTGCCTTGAAGTTCTTTTAAATGGTTTCATTTATCGGAACCATAACATTAACCCAAGACTCAAAAATATTCTAAATTCATGGGGTCCTGAGCTCCGGTTGTCTGCTCAAAGCCTAGGGAGGACAACAAAGACTCAGGGAAGATTCCATGATGGAGAAGAAGGAGGAACTTGTCACCAGCACTGAAACTACAGCAACTCCATCGGCGGGTGGAGTGCAGGCCATAGCTCCGATAGAGAGTGTGGTTTCAATAACTCTGGCTGCTGGTGCAAGACCAAAGGGGCGAGAGGTCCAGTGGGAACTCATCTGGTTGTCAGAAGGAATTCTGTCTAGCAGAGATGCTTGGCGTTCGGAAGCAACCCAGCTAAAAAAGAGCTCTGCAAAGGCCCCTGAAGTCAAGTTCCTGCTGACTACACATGAATCGCGCTCTCCTGATCAAAGAGGTGCTAAACATTTGGCACCTTGGTATGAGTCGGGTGAGTGGAAATACCTGACAGAAGTTTGGAGGGGCTTCCGGTTTGCGATCGCGGCGCCAGCGGACGTATGGGGAGAGCGCTCTCTCCGCTATCCGGTTTCCCTCCGTCGGAAGACCCTGGAAAGGGTCAAAAGTTGCCCTGGATTTGACGAGGGGCTTCATTGAATCCACAAAATTCCAAGTGGCCGCCCCCATTCTGTTTAAGGAAAAAAAGATGGATCTCTTAGACTCTGTGTTGATTTTAAAGGTCTCAACGCGGTCAGTGTGGAAAATATATACCCTCTCCCTTTAATGAAGGACATGTTAGCCCACCTGGCGAAAGGGTGAGTGTTTACCAAATTAGACCTTCGAGAGGCGTATTATCATGTGAGAATAAGAAAAGGGGATGAATGGAAAACTGCCTTCAACAGCCCCTGGGAAGTTATCAATTTAAAGTCATGCCTTTTGGATTACAAGGAGCTCCTGCTGTGTTCATGCAGCTGATCAACCAGGTGCTGCACGATCATTTGTATAAAGGGGTTTTGGTTTATCTTGATGACATATTAATCTATACAGAGACTATGGCAGAACATACGATTTTAGTACGAGAGGTGCTTAAAAAACTGCTGAAGGCAAAACTCTATGCAAAACTCTCAAAATGTGAATTCCATCAGACATGTTTGGATTATCTGGGTTACAGAATCTCCAACAAAGGAATAGAGATGGATCCAGTTAAAGTGAAAGCTGTCATTGAGTGGCAGCTCCCACGAACTCAAAAACAACTTCAGAGCTTTCTAGGATTTGCTAATTTCTATCGCCAATTTATCCCCTCATTTGCTGAAATTGCTTTGCCCAAAACTGGCAAAGATGGGGGTAAACCACGACCAGGCAAAACCCTACGCTGGTCATTGGAGTGCCAGACTGCTTTTGAGAACTTAAAAAGTCTGTTTTCCGCCGAACCAGTACTAAAACACCCTCATCCTAAAGAGCAGTTTATCATTCAAGCAGATGCCAGTGATGTGGCTGTGGGGGCAGTCCTATTACAAAAGAACCCAAAAGGAGAATTACAACCCTGCTCTTACACTTTGAAAAAACTCACTGACACAAAACGGAGATGGGCTGTCTGGGAGAAAGAAGCTTTTGCCATCCGATGGGCTTTATTGACTTGGCGTCATTTTCTAAAGGGGAACAAGGTGCCTTTTGAAGTTTGGACTGATCAGAAGAACTTAGAGGCACTGAAAACTCCCCGCAAACTCTCCCCCAAACAAGTTCACTGGGTGCAATATTTTAACCATTTTAACTTTACCCTGAAGTATATACCGGGAGGAAATTTTTTTCTGGCTGACGCCCTCTCTAGGTTACCTCAATACAAAAGCCAACATGAACAAATCATAAACCCTATTATGCCACCATCACAAGTTATTTCTCAAATAACCCCTGGAAAACAACAGCACGTGAAGTCACCTAATCCAAGTGACCCATTAATAGAGAAATGAAAACAAGAACTGAAAAATGATCAATGGTTAAAAAAAATCAAACCATCCTAACCCATAGGGATAGATTGGCTTCGAAAGGGAGAAAATTATATTTTCCTGAACCGCTCAGGTTCCAAGTGCTTCAACATAGCCACGATGTAAAACAAGCTGGTCACTTTGGTTATTTAAAGACACTACATCTCATTTGGAGGCAATTTTGGTGGCCAAATTTAAAAAAAAGATGAGAGTTATGTAAAAAGTTGTGCAGTTTGTACTAGCATGAAAAGGATCCCAGGAAAGCCTCCTGGACTTTTACAGCCTGTTGCAGATCCTTCTCAGCCATGAGATCACTATGGATTTTATTGTTGAATTACCAGAGAGTAGGGGAAATAAAACTAAATAATAACTAAAATGGACAGGAATGGGTGAATTTAATTCAGAGGACCATCAGGTATACTACTGCGGGCAAGAATCCCTCAGAAGAAATGGAGTAGCCTTCATAGTCAATAAAAGAGTAGGAAAAACAATACTGGGATACAATCCCCAAAATGACAGAATGATCTCAGTGTGAATCCAAGGCAAACCATTCAATATCACAGTAATCCAAGTCTATGCCCCAACCACTGGTGCTGAAGAGGATGAAATTGACCGGTTCTATGAAGCCCTACAGCACCTTATAGAATCAACACCAAAAAATGATGTCCTTATCATCATGGGGGATTGGAATGCTAAAGTAGGAAGCCAAAAGATAAATGGAATAACAGGCAAGTTTGGTCTTGGAGTACAAAATGAAGCAGGGCACAGGCTGATAGAATTTTGTCAAGAGAATACGATGGTCATAGCAAACACTCTTTTCCAACAACCCAAGAGACGTCTCTACACATGGACATCACCAGACGGTTAACACAGAAATCAGATTGACTATGTGCTTTGCAGCCAAAGATGGAGAAGCTCTATACAGTCAGTAAAAACAAGACCAGGAGCTGACTGTGGCTCAGATCATGAGCTTCTTGTTGCAAAATTTAGGCTTAAATTGAAGAAAGTAGGGAAAAACACTAGGCCACTCAAGTATGAACTAAATCATATCCCTGATGAATATACAGTAGAGGTGACAAATAGATTTAAGGAATTAGATCTGATAGACAGAGTGCCTGAAGAACTATGGACGGAGGTTCGCAACATTGTACAAGAGGTAGCAACTAAAACCATCCCAAAGAAAAAGAAATGCAAGAAAGCAAAATGGCTGTCTGAGGAAGCTTTGCAAATAGCTGAGGAAAGAAGGGAAGCGAAAGGCAAGGGAGAAAGAGAAAGATACACCCAATTGAATGCAGAATTCCAGAGAATAGCTAGAAGAGATAAGAATGCCTTCTTAAATGAACAGTGCAAAGAAATAGAAGAGAACAATAGAATAGGGAGAACCAGAGATCTCTTCAAGAAAATTGGAGATATGAAGGGAACGTTTCATGCAAAGATGGGCATGATAAAGGACCAAAATGGCAGGGACCTAACAGAGGCAGAAGAGATTAAGAAGAGGTGGCAAAATTACACAGAAGAACTATACAAGAACGAGCTTAGCATCCCTGATAACCACGATGGGGTGGTCACTGACCTCGAGCCAGACATCCTAGAATGTGAAGTGAAATGGGCCTTAGGAAAGCTGAGCAACAACAAAGCTAGTGGAGGTGATAGTATTCCAGCTGAGCTATTCAAAATCTTAAAAGGCAATGCAGTAAAAGTGCTACACTCAATTTGCCAGCAAATTTGGAAAACTCAACAGTGGCCACAGGATTGGAAAAGGTCAGTTTACATTCCAATTCCAAAGAAAGGCAATGCCAAAGAATGTTCAAACTATCGCACCATTGCACTCATTTCACATGCAAGTAAAGTTATGCTTAAAATCCTACAAGCTAGACTCCAGCAGTATGTGGATCGAGAACTTCCAAAGTACAGGCAGGATTTCAAAGAGGCAGAGGAACTAGAGATCAAATTGCCAACATACGCTGGATCATGGAGAAAGCTAGGGAGTTCCAGAAAAACATCTACTTCTGCTTCATTGACTATGCTAAAGCCTTTGATTGTGTGGATCACAACAAATTGTGGCAAGTTCTTAAAGAGATGGGAGTACCAGACCATCTTATTTGTCTCTTGAGAAACCTATATGCGGGTCAAGAAGCAACAGTGAGAACTGGACACGGAACCACTGATTGGTTCAAAATTGGGAAAGGAGTCCGGCAAGGCTGTATTCTGTCGCCCTGCCTATTTAACTTATATGCAGAGCACATCATGAGAAAGGCAGGGCTAGATGAATCAAAAGTTGGAATTAAGATTGCCGGGAGAAATATCAACAACCTAAGATATGCAGATGATACCACTCTAATGGCAGAAAGTGAAGAGGAACTAAAGAGCCTCTTGATGCGGGTGAAGAAGGAGAGTGCAAAAGTTGGCTTGAAACTCAACATTAAGAAAACCAAAATCATGGCATCTGGCCCTCTCAATTCCTGGCAAATAGATGGGGAAGAAATGGAGGTAGTGACAGATTTTATCTTCCTGGGCTCTAAGATCACCACAGATGGGGACTGCAGCCAAGAAATTAAAAGACGCTTGCTCCTGGGAGGAAAGCTATGGCAAATTTAGACAGCATACTAAAAAGCAGAGACATCACCCTGCCAACAAACGTACATAGCCAAGGCCATGTTTTCCCAGTTGCAATGTATGGCTGTGAAAGTTGGACCATAAAGAAAGGCTGAACGCAAAAGAATTGAGGCCTTTGAACTATGGTGCTGGAGAAGACTCCTGCGAGTCCCTTGGACTGCAAGGCGATCAAACCGGTCAGTCCTAGAGGAGATCAACCCTGACTGCTCCTTAGAAAGCCAGATACTGAAGTTGAAACTCAAGTACTTTGGCCACCTAATGAGAAGGAAGGACTCACTGGAGAAGAGCCTAATGCTGGGAAAGATTGAGGGCAGTAGAAGAAGGGGACGACAGAGAATGAGGTGGCTGGATGGAGTCATTGAAGCAGTAGGCGTGAGCTTAAATGGACTCCAGAAGATGGCAGAGGACAGGAAGGCCTGGAGGAACGTTGTCCATGGGGTCGCGAGGGGTCGGACACGACTTTGCAACTAACAACAACAACAACAGCTACACTTAATAGGTAAGTGGAATTCCAGCTGCCCAGTTCCACTTAATGCACCAGCTATGAGCCAACCTGGAATAAGAAGATGTTGCAATGGGAACATACCACCCATTAAGATATTAAATTCTACATGGAGAACATACTTCTGACATGAACTCCTGAGTTGTCCCAACTTAATGCCATCCAAGGAGAAATTAATATCCCTAGGGACTATAAGCCTTTATGTTTTTTTGTACCAGCCTGGCAATAGAATCTGGGAGTTGTGGCACGGATGTTGCTACATAACAGGGAGACCAGCATTTGCTAACCACCAAGATATACAGATGATTGGAACACACATATATGCAGCTCTTTATTGTGGAAATTTATAAATTGTTTGTAAAACAGGCTGTGTAACATATTACCAGGTATAATTATTGCTACTTATACAAGATAAGCCAGATAAGCAATTGTGGAGGAATCCATCGGCTGTTAGAGAAACAGCAGGTGCAGATGAAACATAGATAATCCTCGACTTATGACCAGAATTGGGGAAATTTCCATCATAAGTCATTGCAGTTGTAATTTGACTTGGATTTTACAACAATTTCTACAGCGGTCGTTAAGCAAATCACTGCAGTCATTAACTGAATCCAGCTTTCCCAATAAGCATTTTTTTGCTGGAAATCAGCAAAACAAAAAAATGCAAATCACAAGAACATGACCGCAGGACACTGCAACTAACTGTAAATGTGAGTTGGTGTCTGAATTATGATTACATGACTGTGGGGTTGGTGTGATAATCCTAAGTGTGAATATAGGTCACAGTCACTGTTTTTGACACCCTTGTAATTTCAATGACTTACAACCATTTCAAGAAATGGTCATAAATCGAGGACTACCTGTATGAAAAGTCTCAGAGAGGAAGGAAAATATTATATAAAAACTCAAACTCACTCTCTCCCCCCCCAACTCCCTGGGCTATAAAAAGATGATTAATGAAAATATGGACTTGCAAAATTCTATACTTATAGCCTATCTCAAAAAAATATAATTCTAGGCTTCCTGTGGAATCTGTTTCCTAACCTGATCCTAACCTGATCAACCTTGAAAGGCAGTCACCAATAGAGTGTGAACAAGGTAACATCAGTTGCTTTAAACACATAAACACAAAAAGAAATACAAATTCATAAGTGCAAATATTCTTTCTTCACAAGACAACATAAATGGTTATTGCAGATTTGGTTTTTGAATATATAAATTACAATTCCCCTTAAAATGCCTATTCAGTACAGGTTTTTGCTTAAGACAGCTATTTTTAATTCAGTGATGGGTTATGATTACACCTCCATATCTATTAGCTATGCATTAATTTGAGGAAATCAATTTATCAACTATCAGCTGCTTGTATAGATAAGGAAGGAACAGCAAGAAACAGCAATATTTGAATAATGTAATTCAATAATCTCAACAAAGCAGTAAGCAGTATTTTTGAAGTTGTTCTATTTATAACATTTTCCCAGCCTCCCTCCCACTTTTTAATGATTATCATGATTATGAATTTTAAAATTATATTGCTGCTATTGTAACTACCTATATTTTTCCATGTAAATTAGCTTAGAATATTACAAAATTTACAGATTCATTCCATAATTAAAAAAAGAGCACTTGGAAGAAAAATCTATTTTATGTACTGACAGAACAAGATTAAATAATTTTTAAAACATTTTTCTTTCCAAGTACGTGTTAAAGAGGAAAGAATACCATATATGGATGGAATTCAAAATAAACTGATCTTAAGAATATGCAGAGGGAGAGGGAGGGAAGGGGGAAGAGAAAGTATGTGAAAATGAATACAATACCTGCATCAAACTCAAATTCTGCTCCATCAGCACTTGTGTCACTTTGAAGTCCTCCCACATTGTCCAAACCAAAGCCATCCTCTTGCTCCTGATGTACAGTTGACTGGAGTTTTATTGGCTGAGTTGGTCTGTGTAAACTTACCCCTTTGAAGGCTGGGGTCACCACAATGAACTTCATCCACTGCCTTGCTAGTGCAATGAGACCTTTTTTTAATGTCACCAGAGCAGGAAGGCCATCACTCTAGAATACAAACACATATCCAGGATGTTCTAAAATCCAGACTCCAAAAGGGCGACCCCCTTACATATCATCACATGCAAATTTGCTTGCAAATAAGTTTCTCCAAGTTTTCTTATTCACTCCTACAATTTAGATTCTGGGTTTTTTAAATGTTCAAGTTATTTAATAAAGGATAAGTCCTTTCCCTTTTTTATTTTTAGTTGCCTATTTTGCTCTCTCTCTCTCTCTCTCTCTCTCTCTCTCTCTCTCTCTCTCTCTCTCTCTCTTTCTCTCTCTCTTCCATAAATACCATTATATCGAAATAATATATACATATTTCATATAACAATAAAATAAAACAAATTTAAAATGTTTGGTTGATCAGAAACACAATAAAATACTCATTTTTGTGCTTATAATAAAATAAAATATTTTTACATATGTAGGGGTTTTCTGAACTTGTTAACAATGCTTCTTTGTTAAGTCTCTAATTCTGTTTTGTTTCTTTGGTTTCTGCTTTTCTTTGGATGCTGCCAGTGTTTGTTATTAGGAATAAGCATTATTATTGTTGTTGTTAAATAGCCAGATATGTCACAAGAGTTTTATACAAATTTTAATAGAAATTGCAATTAGTAAAGAATGTTTTATAAATATATAACACAGTACAAAAGAGCTCTCCTTTTTTAGTATTTTTTTAATCAGACCATATTCTTAAGCAGTAACTTACCATGGTTGCTTCCTCAATGATGGAAAAAGTTGCTTGATGAAGATAATGATGAAGTATATTGCATAACAGACAGGAAGGATTTTCTTGTAGATAACGAGATAATCTTGTGAGCTTGTTGTACTTGCTTCTCAAAGGAAAGTGTACACTTTTATTCTGAATATATAAAAGCAATGAGTTGTATCATTCAATATTATTTCACAATCTAATATTTCAGCTAATATACACACATGCTAACACCGTCTGTTTTTACTGAAAAACTAAATACAGATTTAGAACTTTATTAATTTTTATGATCACCCTTTAATAATATTATATTGTTGTGGGTGTGTGGCTTTCAAAACTAAAAATTAAGAAATGGGGTTTAAGGGGAACAACAGTCTGTGTCTTATAAAGATAACTGAGTGTATTTCACAGAGATATTATATTTTTTTGTTTGCTAAATCATTTTTTTAATCTTTTCCAACCTGGCTGCTGGTCACCTTTTCTTTCTCTTCACTTTTCCCAGTATTGTACACATCTCAAGAGAGTTAGGTCTTTGCATAATATATCCAAACTCTTTATCTTAATAGATACTTACCTCTAAGGCTTCTGTCATTATACATCCCATGACAGCACAAACACGCAAGGTTCCCTCTGTTTCTAATTTGTTTAAAGAAGACTTTACTTGATCAATAGGAACAAGCCAAGCACCAATGGCTGGAGTTGCAGTACTCAGAAGATTCAGTTGCCTACAATATTAGAAAAAAACTTAATTATAAAACAGTTGAATATGCAAGGGAAATTGAACATCATTACATAATTTTATACATATTCTTTAATATCCATAGTAATCTATAACTGTACAAAGAATTAATTTAAATATCATGGGATCCTTCTTGCTCTCTGAGCTTGGTTGCTTTCTTGCAGACGTTTCATTACAAAACTAGGTAAAATAATCAGTCAACAATTTGTGTACCTTCATAGAAATATCAATCACCATAAGAATTTTCATTTGTACATACAGGATAGCAAATGTAAGGTTAGGTAACTCAGCATGTATAAACACCAATATTTCTATTATGTCCATTGCAATCAAAGACAAAACTAAGACTAAAAGAGTTTAGAGTAAAAATATTTAAAAATAGTAAAAAAGTGAAAGTATCACAATTTGCATGGTTATACACAAGGTTAATTTCAATTACCGAGACATATTAATAATGAGGTCTTAGGGAAAATAGCACACTCCACACTTTGGAATAAAAAGTTATCACTCTGAATCATTATTTAAAAGCAACGATACCTGAATTTTTATCCTAACCATAACAAACACAAAAAAGATTGAACTTTTTAAAGAATTTTAAAAATTTAAAACTATATCTACCAACAAGAGTATTCCAATTTGTAATTTTAGCCTACTTTTGTTCTCATTCAGCAACAAAATCTAAAAATGTGTCTGTTTAGTTACATAAAATATATTTTAGGTAGAAATGCCTAATGCACATTCTCAAAAATTTTTGATATCTACTATAAATTAAAAATACACAATGAACCCCATAAATTATTTTTTTTATTCCATTACCAAAGTTCAAATAATGTGAAACAGAACCCAACACACCTTGAAAATATATGGGCAGGTGAACGAACATTTGTTGGAGCTGCAAAACTGAACCAGATTTCTTTCATTGTCAGTTTCATGCTACAAGAATCAGGTGGAGGAGGCCTTAAAGGATTATCCTTTTTTAGTTCATCAGATTCAACCCCTTCATCCTAAACAGCAGAAATAAAGATCAAATGGTGTAATATTAGTCCATAGTGGACGGTTTAAGGTTTAAATTTCTTTTTAAGATGTAAGCTTATTGTGTCACCTGCAAAAATAAAAAGGAATAAGACTTTTTCTTATCAAAAATAATGAACATGCACATAAATTACATATTTTCCCAGAGAAGTGAATCAAATTGAAAAAATTTAGCAAATAGGAAAATATGTTTATTATCTACAGAAGTAACAGCTAGCATGGTTCAAAGACTATTTTAAAAATGTGTCTTACCTGCTCATCTGAAACTGAATTTGAACGAGTATCAGAACCAGCACTAATACAATCACAGTGGAGAATTTCTTCAGACACATCAGTATTGTAACCACTGCCAGTTGGAGAATCTGAAGAATTATTGGATGCAAGAAATCCACCTTTGTTGGTAGCTACAGATTTACTTATATTCCCAAATGCATTATATAATACAGCACCACATTGCCTACCACCTGTCAATATACAAACATAGAAAATATCAGGTTCTTTACAGTGTTTACAGTGTTATCACATATTTAAAAAATGTTGAAAGGTCATTTACCTTTTATTGTCAGATTTTCAATTCCACATTCAAACATTATCCAGCCCCATTTTTCTTGGCTAGGCCCAATTCGTGTTACATCTTGAACTACTTGATGATCAGTTTCATCTACAAAAGAAAAATCATCCAACTCTTCCAAAGTGAAAAGAACTTTTGATTTTTCAAATGGAATGGCTGTTATGGCACAGATTCCCATATCTGCAATATAAAAATAAGAGAATTTTATTGGAAAGTTTAAAAAAAATTAAAAACCACAATGCAGTGGATTTTCTAGAAACAATCTTTTTCCTACAGTAGAATATGTAATCTGGCATGGGTATTTCTATTCCGTTTGCTCTGGAGCTAGAGCAAGGATGGTTCTAACATTACTTCTCATAAGTTGAAATACTTCCCTTCCAAGTTCTGGAAAGACAAGCCAAAAACATTCTCAAAAAAAAAACAACCTTGGATTTTTTTTCTCTCTTGCCGACCATCAGCTGATTTTGCTGCCAAAGCTGGTTCTTTGGCAATGTTGCTCCCAGGAATTGACAATGACCCAAGATGGTTTTGGATAGCTGTGGATCCACCTGGGCAGAGGTGTCTTGAAAATTTCAGTTCCTCTGGAAGTGATCGGAAAGTCCGTCTTCCTCTTGGCAGTTCATTTTCTTAAGTATGCCTGGGTTTTAACTTCAATTTTTGAATTTTCTGTTTTACTCTGCTTTTTATCTTTAAAAGTTCACCAGGTGGTTGATTGCTGATTTATTTTAACCCCCTCTAACATTTTTTTCTCTTTCCCTTTATGTTGTTGTTTTGAATAAGTTTCGCTTTCCCATAAGGAAACACGCCGTGTTCTCTGATAGGGAAAGTGCTTTCATTTGATTTACATTAATATTGAACTCTCACCATAGGATCTTTGCATTTTTTTAATTAGCAAAATATGTGAAGTTCTTTTTTTTTATTTCTCTTTTAATCTTGGATCGAAATATCCAGAAAATGCCTTTGCCTCAGCCTAAGCTACACAGAGTAATAATGCATCAAATTATAGCAAGCAAGAATGGCTGGTATGTGGAAAGAGGCATTTTGGTAACACACGATTCTTAGTTGAAAGCTTTTTTAAAAAGTTTGATGAATTGATAATGGCTGTAGAAAATATTCAGATGCATGTAGCTCTGGATAAATTAGATTCACAAAAGGAATGTGATTTGAAAGCTAGACTCATTGGAAAGAGATATGGAACTAACTGAGCTGACTGTATACACTTCTCTGAAGTTCAAGCTTGCATTCTTACAATAGCAGAAGCCTGAGTAAAAGGAGAAGTGACAAATTGGTTTTCCCCAGGAGGATTGGAGAAGGTTGGGAAATGGATTTTATCACAATTAATTGGAAACCACTTTCATCTGGACTTTGTTGGGAAGATAGACTGATTGTGGAAATTGAATTTATATTTAATTAGATAACAATTGTTATTACTTGTTCATATTATTGTTAATATTAATTAATTAATTAATTGGTATTAAGAAACAATTGTGGATATTTGATCCAGGACAAATTACTCTTAACTCTTGGGAGGAGACTTAAGAGTAATTGGGATAGATAATTTTCTACAAGTTGATTATAATAGCAGTTTAATAACAGGGTTTTGAAACTTTAACTTTGCCTTTTTATTATTGTTTTTCCTGTTAATTATTTTGTTATTAATATAGCATAAAGATGACAGGTCAATTATCTGTAAATAGATTTTTTAGTTAAAAAATTTGGAGAGCCTGTTTTACAAGAAAATCAATGTTTTAGTAATTTATTAATCAGTATTCAACTGAGGGGAATAATATGAGTTGGGTCTTTTTCTTTAATGCACCTTTTTTGAATGTCTTGTTTGCTCTGTGTTTTTTGGGGTTAGGGTTAAGAAATCCTTGCAATATTCTAGTCTTAAAAAGATTTTTGTAGTGAAGCACTGCCAAATTAGCATTACAAAAAGGCTTACCTGAAGTATCTAAGCCTCTGAGTTGCCCATGAATACGATGAATATTAAGTTTAGCTGCAATTTCTTTTCCTTTTTCTACTCCAGCATTTGATCGTAGAGAGCCAGAGGATTGGGGCTGCATTTTATTGGAATGGACATACTTCTCAAAGGTTACAGAACCTCTCCCAGTTTCTGCACTGTTTATATTCTCTTCAACCACACCTCTTTTAATTAAAAAAAAAAGAGAGATATTTGAGACATCTCAGAAAATGCAGTTTCTTTTATTAGTAATTTAAATTAAATACTTCTTTTGTTTGATAACAAAAATATTTTTTATTAATACATATGCATAACTAAAGCCATCTGCCCCATATCATTTAACAAAAGGATAGAAAAACTGTATTATATAGACCAAATCTGGATTACAGGGATCCTATGGAGATGAAGAAGAGTCCTGAAGCAATGATTTTGTCACAATCTCCTATTAAAAATGGCTTCCGGTTTGCGATTGCGGCGCTGGCGGATGTGCGCAGCAATTGCTCTCTCTGTCTGATTTTCTCCCGCCGGGGGACCCTGAAGAGGGTCGGAAGTCACCCTGTAGGGGCGACGAGCGTGAAGAGGACCGAGTGATCGTGGAAGGGCAGCTCTTCAAACTGACAGGGAAAAGATCGGCCATCAACATGGCCCATCATTAAGCTGCAGACAGCCGAGGCCAAATTCACTAACAAGCACCTCGAAAGCAACGTGGAGGAATTGGGTGAGATTTTACCTTCTCTGTACCCCAAATACTTTTCCTGTTAAAAGCTTCCTGAAAACTCTTCCCCCTGTGAGGAGAGAGGGAAGGGAACTTTTTCCTCCCACCCTCTAAAATGGTGGCGTTTTGACTACCTGGGGAAACAAAGCATTGAAAAGAACAACTTAATATAATTGGATTTACAACCTTTTGGAATTTGAGGACCCAAAAAGTTCCTACTCGTACGGGGACCTGCTATTTTATTTACTTGTAAAAAAGAGGAAAAAGAACTTAAATTGGATAAAAACCTAGCCCGGGATCTGAAAAAGACTTTAAATGCTATCGGGGGACATCTTGTGGCAAAGCTTGGTACAGCAATCTATTACTTTTGACAAAGAGACTTGCTCATAGCCCAGACCTGACCTTGGTATTATCTAAGAGAGATTAAAAGCTAAGAGGCTTCCGGTTTGTGATCGCGGCGCCAGCGGACACGTGGGGAGAGCGTTCTCTCTGCCGTCCGATTTTCCTCCATCGGAAGACCCTGAAAAGGGTCGAAAGTCGCCCTGGAGGGGTGACCACCGCTGAGGAGGACTCTTGACAGATCGCGGAAGGGCGGCAGCCCTTCCGTTTGATCCGAGGCAGCTCCTCTGGACCGACAAAGAAAAGTTCGACCATTAAGATGGCCGATCACTAAGCCGTACCAGCCAAAAGCACTACCAAGCACGACGAAAGCAACACAGAGGAATTGGGTGAGACCTTACCTTACCTTTCTTGCATCCCAACCACTTTCCTGTAAAAGCCTTTGGAAACTTTTCCCCCCTTTCTAACTTGGCGGCTCCTGCCTATTCTGGGAACATAAAGCTATATATAAAAAAGACAACTAAACTAAATGACTAAACAATTGGACGTGTAATTTTGGGATATTTGGGACCCCAAAAGATTCCTATTCTTACAGGGACCTATTACTTTACTTATCTATTAAGCTGGGGGGGGGGAGAATATTTTTTAAACTGGATAAAAGCCTAACCTGAGTTTGGGAAAGACTTTACATGTCACTGGGGACATCTTGTGGTGAAATCTGGTACAGCAAATGAATTTCTTTTTGACTGGGAGACCTGGGAGACTAAGATTTGGCCTTGACACTATCAAAAAAGATAAGAACTTGAAACAGCTGGGCAGTGAAAACAATTCTCTATAGTGGAGGTGGACACTTATTGACTTTTATTAAAAATAGTCTACACTAAAGGACTATCTGTAAACACCATAGAAATGGAGGAACACTACCCACAACTTAACTACAAACTGATACTTGAAAAAATCCTTGAGGCTTCTGAGCTAATGAATTCCAGACTGAAAAATAAAGGCGCCACCTTAAAGCTGCAAAATGCAGCCCAGATTCCAACTGATGAACCTACAATCCAAAAGGCAACAGAAGAGGAAGGAATTAATATTAAAGTGGACTTCAAAAAATACCAGCTACAACCTACTGAGAATCCTGATACCCAAACTTTGATCTTAATCAAAAAACCTGCAACTTTAACAGCATCAGAAATTGAAGAAAGCAACACTAAGATGGAAGGTGCTGAGGACCTATATGTACAGCACATTGAGAACCCAGAAAAACCAGACAACCAAACAACAATTACAACATTGAACACGACTTTCTGCTTAAACCAGCTGAAACCGGAAGAAGAAGAGGACCAGACTGAACTGACGACAGATGTACTGAGCCAAACATGGAGATTTGAACTATTGGACCAACAATCTAATGATTATGAAGGGGCCAGCTCCTTTGAAAAATTGATAATTGGATGGTCTCCCTTGATTCAAACGACATGGGTAGGAATGAAGGGAGATCCACCTGAGGAGCTAGAGGCACTGCTATGGAAGCCTGCTTGGCACAAAAAGAAAGCTAGAGTTAGACTTTAAAAAATGGTTTTTTTATATGACCTATAATGGAAGAGTTTAAAATCTTACTTAATGGCCTAAGGAGATTTTAAAAGATACTAATTGATTTAATATTTAGGATTTAGATCTATAAGGGAAATAAAAAAAATAGTCACTAGAATAATAGTCTTGGATTATAATATAGAAGTTGGATTGAGATGATAAAGGTTATCTTATTAGTAAGTGATGAAGTATTAGGATGAGAAATGGAATATGTTTGTGAAATAAAGTAAAGATCTATTTGAGTAAATAATAAATGTATTTTAGATATGACAATTATTCTGTAGTGAACTAAGGGAACTTTGGGTTACCCGAAATCTAAAGACTTTGGATATTAAGGTAATTGGAATACTGTAACTGAAATTAGGTAAAATTCAAAACAGGATATGAAGGCGTATAAGTTAAAATATATTGATAAATCTCTTAACTGACTGAGCTATAACTAGCAATGTATTAATTTCAATGTGATACAATAACTAAGTGAAACAGAGAGGAATTTTTTGATGTAACCTGATATATGCATGAAAGAGCTTGTTATTTGATTATGGACTACCCAATCACCATGTTGCTTCCCTATCACCTGGAGCTTTGTAAAATTGGAAAATTAATAAAACTTGTTTAAAAAAAAAAAGATGAGAGAGCAGCTGGGCAGTGAAATTGGCTTCTAGGAACTGTAGAGGTGAACACTTACTGACTCTTGTTTAATAAATAGCCTTCACTAAAAGTCCATCTATAACCATGTCAGAAATGGAGGAGGAGCAGCAAAAAATTTCGGCTATGTTTAAACTTCTACTTGAAAAAATTCTTGAAGCCACCGAGATAATCAAATCTAGACTGAAAGACCAAGGCGCCAGCTTAAATCTACAAAGCGAAACCCTGATTGCAACTAAAGAACCTATAATCCAAAAAACAACAGAAGCGGAAGAAATTAATACCAAGACGGAGGGCTTTAAAGATAAACAAGTACAGCTTACTGAAAATTTAGACAATCAAATAACAACTATAAAACTGGAAATGACTTTCTACACAAACCAGAAGAAACCTGAGGAAGAAGAAGACCAGATTGAATTGAAGACAACTATACTAGAGCAAATATGGGGATCTGGGCCATCAGGGCGACAACTTAATGATTATAAGTGGGCCAGTTCTTCCAGAAAATTGACAACTAGATGGTCTCCTTTAATTCAAGTAACATGCACAAGAACGAAGGGAGATCTATCCGATGATTTAAAAGCATTGGTATGGAAGCCTGGTTGGCATAAAAAGAAAGCTAGAGTTAGGTTGAAAAACTGGGGTCTTTTGATTTACTAGAGGATCCTAAATTGCCAACTAATGGGCTAAAGGGAGATTTTGAGATAAGGGGAAATTTGATTATTAGATTTAAAATAGTTGGAAAATAGTAAAAAATAAGGGATTAATCTGTTTAATACTGAGGATTTAGACTTACAAGGGAAATGAAAATTAACTATTAGGAAATAGGTTTGAACTATTGTTTAGCCCAGATAATATAGATGATGGACTTGAGATAACAAAGGATACTCTATTATTAAGGTGGTGATGTACTAGGGCGAGAAATAGAAAATGTTTATGAAATAAAATAAGAATATATTTAAGTAAGTAATATGTGCATTTTAGACATTATAATTTCTATGTAGTGAGACAAAGGAAATGTCAAAACTCAAATACTATGGATATTAAAGGTTAAATTGGAGTACTGCAATTAAAAACTAAAAATTAGGTAAAACTTAAAAACAGGATATGGATATGTATACACAAAAATGTATTGATAAATGTGATAATGAAGTTTTAACTGAGTTTGATACAATTAGAAATTTACTAGCTTAAATATGATATAGCAAATATTAAGGGAAACAGAGAAGAAATATTTGATGATGTAACCTGAGATATGTACTAAAGATTTTGTTATTGAACTATTGACTAACCCAATCACCATGTCGCCTTCCAAATACTCAAATGTAAAACTGGAAAACCAATAAAATATTATAAAAAATGTAATTAAGGTATGACTTTTTTTTAAAAAAAAATGCCTTACCTGTTCATACGGACTTGTGTGGCAATCCTGTCAAAGCATAAAGCCACTAAAGAAACATGAGTTACATTTTTGGTTGTGGCTGTCCCTGATGATTCTTCAATTGATGCTTGAAGCAAGCATAAATTTACCTAGAAAAGTTATCCCACAGATTTAAGAAGAGACATACAAATCAGTGTTTTTATTCCACTCAACAAATGTTTTTTAAAATTTCATGAAAGTGTGAGCACTGCTTTATCTAAAGAGATATCAACATTCATGTTGCACATTTTGCCATTGAATTATGATAATTGATATATTATGGGAGATTGGTATATTATTGAAAGTACAACTAGTATTTGAAAAAAGCATCCTCAACGTTCTGTGTGTTCAATAATGCTCAGCTATAAAATTCTTTTTTACACTGTTGCATGGAACCAGTATGGCCCTATTCTTTACTAGAAATAAAATGTACCTGACTCAATCATATTTTCTTTATTTAGTCATAAGTATCTTGAACCATTGTAAGTGCTACTTTGGATAGTAGTGCCTTGATGTATTAATCACTTTCCTGAGTAAATATACTCACAGTCCTGGGAAGAAATGTACCTATATTTGCAATTTGCTAAATGAACCAGTGTCCTTAGTTATTGGTCCAACTAATACATTAGGTGGTATTTCATCTTGAATTTTTGTAGACAATGAAGGAATCCATACCGAGGTTGACTGTGCCAGTTTTTACATTGGCACAGCTAGTACAATTACAATGGCCATGATGCATAGCTTCAAACAATTTCATACCTATACTTCTCTTCAACATATTAGTGTTCTTTTCTTAGGATACAGACTAAGTAGTCAACTTTTTAAATAGTGAAGGTGTCAGAAACCTGGATCCTTCACCCAGCCCAAATCCTCACAAAATGATATTTTGATTCTTCCAACTTGTTTATATTCAAGACAATTCTTGCTAAGCTCTAGTGCATTTTTCAAGGCTACTCGGTCAAACTGTTAATTACCTTAGGTACTGTAACATTGGCTTGTAGGCCTTTAATA
The DNA here is from genome assembly GCA_023970755.1 of Azemiops feae. Classification (NCBI taxonomy): domain Eukaryota; kingdom Metazoa; phylum Chordata; class Lepidosauria; order Squamata; family Viperidae; genus Azemiops; species Azemiops feae. Next base: position 3,383,115 of record JALGBA010000018.1, read on the forward strand.
GTCACTTTATCTTGTTTGAGAGAAACATTGGCCTGTGTCTTCACTTGAGTTGTTCCAGTAGCCGGGGTTTCAATTTTTGTTCCTCTCACATCCTGTTTAGAAGATAGCTTTAAAACAGAAGAACAGTGGTACACATTGCAATTAAGATTTAAAGGAGATTTGTTCAACTGTTTTGGATCAAGTGTGATACTTGGCCTAGGAATGACATGTCCTGTTCCCAAAAATAGGTGAGGGAACAATAACATCTAAAAGGACTTTAATATAATTTAAAGTTACAATGCTACTACTTCAGAATAGCATCATTTCTTTTCTTCTACCCTTTCATCTGATAGCAATAGAAATAAGCACCTCCACATATGCTCAAAATTCAAGAAGTCTGAATTCTTTTAGACAATAGAATATTTTAAATGTAATTCCATAAATCTTCCATTTTGTTTCATATTCTCCCTACCCTTTTTCTCTCTGGAACCCACATGTTATTTTTGCCTCTTTCTCCATTTTGGCAGTTACGTTTTTTTGTTTTTGCTAATAGGAGAGAGAATGATGAGAACAGAATTTTCAATCAAATAATTCAATGACAGGAACTGAAGTCCAAAAATATAACAGAAAAATATTTTTCTTTACTTGTGTAAAGAATTTTTTCTTTGCTTATGTACTATAGCAGATACTTATTTATAAAAACTAATTAGAGCAAATATAGCGGGCATGTCAAACTACAGGCCCGCAGGCCGGATGCGTCACTCTGAAACCGCACCCACCCCATTGCCGGCAATGGGGAAGTCGCGATACGTCGCGCGATGTCATGTGACGTCGCGAGTTTGACATGCCTGAAATATAGCGTATTCCTCTTCTATCCCATCTCTTGAAGCAAGGCTTTACTTTCCTCCTCATCTATAACCTTTGAGGACTAGATATACAATATGATTATTCTTTTGTTGTTTAGTATGCCAAATAAGAAAAAAAAGCCATAGCTTTTTGGGGAGGCAAAAAGCTGTATGGAAATAATAAACCTTTGCCATAATAAGAAATTTAATTAGATAATTATACGTACATTTTCTGAAAATGATGTTTTTCTATTCTGGATAGCTTCTCTGAGAACCTTACAATGTAAATCATCCACAATGATTGCTGCATGACGTGTGCTTGCACAGTGAACCATTGCTTCTATATACCTACAGGAAAAGTTAGTCCAAAATATATGTTGAAAGTAGGCTTCAAGCAAGATTTTATCTATATGTTTCTTTATAAAAGGCTTGAGAAAAAATATCCAAATTAACTTACGTCTAAAACTTTAAAGATATTTATAATAAATACACACATCAATTTTATTTTGTTAAATGGTTACATTTGTACATATATTAAGTTTTCCTCATAGCTAAAATACTGTTTTAAATTTTAATGTTCAATGTTTTAATATTTTTAAACTTCTAATAGCCTATATTGTTATTTATAATCTGTAAGCCATCCAGAGTCGTTTGATAGTGAGATGGGCAGCATATAAATTTAATAAATAAGCAGCTAGCAGAAATCTCATGATCTGTCAATGTAAGAGAAGCCCAATAGTTTTATTTATTATTAAATTTATCCGCTGCCTGTTCTCCCAATGGCTTGCATGATGGTGGCTTGCACGAAAAACATTAAAAAAACATTAAAAAGTTAATTTGTGAAAACAGAATTATATCAACCAATGAACTGATATAACCCAAAATGCCAATTCCTTTGTTTTATCAAATTAACTCTGTATTCTTTTGTTTCTCTTACATTAACCAACCATGGGGAATTAAAAAAAGATTATATGTGTTAGGACCACATCAAATCAGTTTAAGATTTATTACTGTGTACCACATTAATAAGGGGAGGGCGCGATCGCTCAGTGATTAAAGATGCTGAGCTTGTCAGCTGGAAAGCTGACAGCCGGTATTCAAGACCCAAGAATTACGTGACAGGGTGAGCTCCCATTAACTGCCCCAGCTCCCATTAACTGCCCCATCTAGAAGTTCTAAAGCATGCAAATGCAAGTAGATGAAAGGTACCACTTCAGTGAGAAGCGAACAGCGTTCCACACGCCTTGACGCATAGTCATGCTGGCTACATAACCATGGAAATGTCTTTGGACAACGCTGGCTCCCTTGGCTAAGAATCGGAGATGAGTGTTGTGAGTCCTCACCTGCCAGCAGATCCGGCAGCTGAGTCAGATGAATCGGATGAGGGGGAAGGGTTGCCTGGGTTTACATCGGAGTCTGTGGAAGGCTCTGAGGAGCACAAAGACTCAGATGTGACACCGGGCCCATCTGCTCATGTTGAGTCAGAGACAGCTGGGTTGGGGGCCTGAACTGAGTGAAGAGGAGGAACAGCTGGGGCCTGTTCCAGATGCACGGATGCGCAGGGAGGAAAGGCGTGCAGGACAACGTAGAGCGGTCGGGCGGCTCTCCAGGAAAAGTAAAAGACTCTAAGAAGCCACGCCCTGGCTGGACTATAAAGAGGAGAGGCATGGGAGGGGCTGGTTGCCAAACCGTTCATGCTACGGCTTCGTGCTTCTGTTGTTGGATTTCTTGCCTCAGAATTCTTGGACATTTAACCACATTTGTCAGATATCTGTGTGTTTGAGTGACTTAAATCTTGAGCATTCCAGCTGAGAACAGAGACTGATCTTATTCGTTTCAGTAGCTAAAGGACTGGTTGGAGTTTTGTTCCATAAAAGCTGTGTCAAAATAAAAGGGGTTTATCTTACAAAGTCCTGCTTTGTTCAGTGCAAAGGGGTTTTTCCTCACGAGTAAGTGGTTGAGCAGTATTTGCGTAGGCTGGGACAGAACAATGAGCACTTTCCCTGGATCGGAAATGATTGGACAGGAGAAACCTTTACCTTTACCACAACTTTGCTACCATTCAACTGTTATTTGCTAAATAGAATTGGTGTTTAGATTCTGAATGGCCACCTGGCCAGAAAATAGCTTTCTGTCCATCTATACTTGATTAAGGAGCTCAAGTATATTTAGGCTAGTCACTCTTTTACCTCAACTTATCTTACATTGCTGTTGCTTTCCAGAAAGAAAATGATAGGAGCTTTTTCCCTGTAGTGGCTTGTTTTTTCGCCTAGTATCTACCTAGAATAAGCTCTTTACTGGAAATTCAAGTACACCCTTAATAATGGTTTTGTTTGGGCTATAAGGACCAATATCTTTTAAGACAGGAGCTCAAGAAAGATTAAATGTGATCACATTTCATTTTATCCATGTAATGGCAAATTGGTGAAGTAGATTGGGCTAAAAGAGGCTTGTGACATCGAAGTCACCTAGTAAGTTTCCATGGCTTACTTAAACCTATGTCTCTTTACTATCATACTGGCTTATATGGCCACACATTACTGGTAATGCAAGGATAAGAGATAAGAAGACATAGCAATAGCACTTAGACTTATATACCACTTCACAGTGCTTTAGAGCATATTACCTCCAACAATCTGGGTCATTATTTTACCGACCTCGGAAGGATGAAAGGCTGAGTCAACCTTGAGCCAGTGAGACTGTAACAGCCAAACTGCTGGCAGCCAGCAGTCAGCTGAAGTAGCCTGCAGTACTGCATTCTAACCACTGTGCCACCTCAGCTGCGCCACAAAGCACATAAGGCTGAATACTGAAAAGACTCTTTATTCACATCTGTTTCAGACAACATATGTTTGTACCTTCCCAGGCCAAGATGAAATGTGACAACCATATTATGTGCATATAGCTCTTGAAACTAAGAAATACCTGTCTAAAACTTCTGCTACAAGAGGACTAAGAACTATATCCACAGTTCCTTTTACTTCAACAATAGCTGTTGTTCTGGTCTGACAAACTGGATGATCAAGAGTCCATTCCTCTGTTACTGTTTCATCATCTGTGTTATCAAGGATTTTCTTTTCCAAAGGAGTATACGGAGTGCTAAATAAACATGTGGGAAACAAAATATTATTTTTTTAATTTTATCTTTTTGCTGATTACATGCCACAATAGAATTTATTGTAAAAGATTATTTAACTAATCATCTTTTCAGGATAAAATGATCTACTTTTGATAAGTGCAGTAAATGAAGAAAGTGTAAATTTACTAAGTTAAAAAGTAATAAGCGTTCACACAAAGACAAAGTAATAACATGAATAAGTATCCAGAAGACAATAGAACTGACCACTGAATTGGTGCTTTTTCATGTTATTAGTTTGAACTAATTTTAAATGCATTTTTTGATCTGTAATTTAATTTTTTTTACAAAAATATAAAATGTATCCTACCAATTCAGAGTAATAGAATCAGAGATATAAATCCATTATCTAATATTATCTAATACTATATTTACAGGACATATCCTCCAATGGCAATAAGCAGGTTTGGTGTAAGAAGATGGTAGACATTATATTTCCACAATTATTATAAAAACCAAGCTTCAAGTACTAGAACGTCTTAAGTGATAAAAATTTCTGGCATCAAATAAATGTCACTCTGTTTGAAATATATGTTGGTTCATCATCGTAGACAAACTGTATATAATAAAGACCTCTTAATCAACAATAAATAAAAATATTTCCAAATGATATATGGATTACATTTAAATGATTAAACAGCAATTCATCAGTTTTGTGCATGCAAAAGATATTTCAAAGCAAGGAGTTTTTCTTAAGCACAGTACAGAAACTATTTGAGAGGCACAGGAAATGTAAGATAGTGTTCATAAATACTTTCATCATGTTTGTGCTATCCTTAGCAAGCTATAGCATACTATACATATCAAATAAGTCCTACATCATAAGTCTCATAATTTCTTGAACAACATTTTATGAATTCATTTAACTTTCCTTTAAAAACTTAAAAAGCTTATTTTTCAAACTTTTCAAAAAAGCTAGTCTAATAAATATTGCTGAATTTGAAAAATGTTCAGAATAGTCAGAAAACAAATCAGCTTATAAGAATCAGCAACTTAGAAGCTACTTCTGTAGTGTGAAAACTCAGTGCAAATAAATATGAACAGCATTTCATTATCTTTTGACAGGAGCAATTGTAGTATATGAATAAGATACAAATATTCAGCACTACTGAAGGGGGGCTGTTACTTATACATATTCCCAAAATGTGGAACAAAACTTTATAGGCACCACTACCTTTGTAATATGTAAAAAGGAGAGTTTAACTTTCAACATGTTAAAAACAATTCATAACTTGTTACTCACTTAGAAGTTGATCCTGTAAGCTGCATGCCTCGATCCAGTAGAGCATTAGCTTTAAGACCTTGTTTAACAATCTGGAAAAAATAATATGCTATTACTCTTTGAGAGCTTTTATCAAGTCTTTTGTCCTGTAGTGTAAATTATTTTATATTCCTTCCTACCTTTACATTTTTATATGATCAATCATGGCAATCTTAGCATCGATATGCCATAATATACTTTTTTCTAATGGAAAAACTACCAAAGGAATGAATATAAACAATTCATTTGAGTTGCCTGTATAGCAAGTTCAATTTGAAAGATGTCAAAATGAATTCCTAATTCAAAGATTTTACTATGCTAAATTCCAAATGAATAAGCTCACTCATTTGGAAAGAGAAATTATTTTCTATATTGTTAACATGTATTTCAAAAATTCACATTAACAAGAATTCAGTGAAATTATAAATTTTAAATGCATTGTTTACAATTTATTTGTGATGGGAAAATCTAGAGGTATCTCTTTGAGATATCTTTTCCCTAAAGTATATAGCATCCGCCCTGTTAATGTGGGGGTTAAAGCAGAGGATTGGACTAGAAGACCTCCAAGGTCCCTTCCAACTCTATTGTTCTGTTAATGTTTCAAAAACAAGTAAACATTTGTGTTACTATAGTAAGCTATTGCCCCTAGGTAATCTGAATTAGGACAACTACCGTAAGTAATTGATAGATTTTATTATTATTTTTTTTCAATTTTGTTTTTGCATATACATGTAGATAAGTAGGTCAACAAATAAATACATTATGGTTTTTACCTTAAAAGTTGGAACAGAAAGCTGCTCAAAATATGAGGAACTTTCTTCACTAGTTGGAGTGTCGAGATCTAATGGCCTATGTAAAGATGATTTGGAGGTCCTTTTATTTGTTGGATGTTTTACTGACCAGTTAATCACTTGGTACTGGGTGAGGTAGCTTTGGTAGCAGTTCATTAAAGGCTGCTGGGAAGTGATTTGTTCATTCTCAGGAGCCTTCTCAGTTTCTATGATATATAAATGTTCAACAAGATCATCCTCTCCTCCCAAAGCAGAGACAAATGAAGCTTGCGAGGGATGCATTTTTATTGGTACATTTTTTGTATCTTGACTAGTTTCTCCTTGACAGGTAGTAGTAAGTGGTCCTTCTACACTATGATACATTGGGCCTCTCCCATAATCAATTTGTTTGGCTTGTTTTCTCTTCTTTTTCCTCCCAGGATAGGTTCCTGGGCCTTCATCACTGCTGATGGGTTCAAAGTCCTCAGCAGCCGAGAAATAGGCTTCACTATCAGCCATTGACATGCTGGAGTCCATAGAACGATACTGATGAAATGAATTTGAGTCTGCAGAAGGTGTATAAGGAAAAGAACCAAAACTTCTTCTTTGCTTTGGAGAATCTAACACATTTTCATCACTACGTGAAACATCACTGCTGAACTGTACACCAACTGGAACAGGCTGCTTATCACCATAAAAGGCTGCAGTAAGACTTTTGGTGCTTCCAAGTCGACCAGAACATACTGATTCTTGCCGTTTCAAAGGAGATCTAAGAGGAGATTGTCCAACAGGCTTCTCTTGTAGATTAGGAGATACTGGGCTATTTGCTGGTCCTTCTGCTGCACTACTAGAAAAAAATAACTTTTCATACACAGTAAACAGCACAGAATTCAATATCAATAACATTTATTCAAGGTTGACATAGACTGTGATTGTAGATTTCTTTGAAACACGATGAAAGAGCAAAGGTCCTCACACTTGCTTTAATCCTAATTATTTTTAGGAGTCTACAGCATGTAACTATATTGAATAACTGGGGTTGAACACTGAGAAACTTGAAAAGAAGCATGCATGACAGAAACACTAATATATGTAACTTTCTCAATGATGGCAGAAGCCCACCTCTATTAGCCTTAGCCACCATGATCAGTGATCATGACTGCAGTTAAATGACATCTGAAAAGTCATTGTTCCCCATACTTTCTCTAGAAGTAGGTAACATGGTTCCTACTTTGTTCTTCAACTCTCCCAAATCCCAAGCACCATGATTTAACAATAAAAGGTTTATTCAAATAAAGCAAACAACAAATATTTGAAAAAAGCATGTAAATACAATAATTCCATAGTAGAATAAGTTGTTATTGAGAAGTGAATGCTCACCTTCCATGGTCATCTTCTTTTTTTGAGCCTATCAAGAGTGCCTTTTGTCCTAAATGGTCCTCCATGGCAGAAGAAGGACTTTCCCTATCACCTGCAAGCAAGGGGAGCGCAGCACTAGAACTACTATTCTCCTCTGAAGATGATGAAGAACTATGAGATCGCAGAGGTACTTGTAAATTTAACTGCTGGGATTTTCTTTCAGATTCTGTACCTACAGTTCGGCATTCCCATTCTTTTGTCTTTACACCATTTGCCTTACCTAAAAACAATGATATATTTTGTGCTAAATTTATGAATATTAAAGATACCAATATTTTTTCTTGTTTTTTTAAATAAATGAATAAATACATAGCATATTCTTTTAGGAAATACTAGAAAGTGCAACAACCATTAGCAAATCAGCTTGGTTTTTAACATGGAATATTTGTAATCATGGATTTGCCTATAACACTAATTGCGGATTACCATGTTTTAAACACTATGTGTTGGTATGAGCAAAAGTCTGTATTCAGTATCACTTTTTGTGCAGCACTTCTATTAAAGGCATGATTTCTTTAACTTGAATAAGTATATTCAAAATATGCTAATGTTTAATTAATGATAAACATTTACATGTTTACAGATAGACAAACAGACAGATAGATACAAATCTTTTACCATCTGGAATTTTTGGAAGTTCTTTAGTAATAATCCATTCTCCAGGTTGCAGTAAAGATTGCCCATAAAACATATCTGATTCTGCGCTTGCATTTGAAAAAGCAGAGCTACTTGATGGTGTCAATTCTTCAAACTTGAAGAAATCTAATCCTGACCCAGGGCCACCAAAAAACCGACAGCCACCAAGACAACCACATTTGTTCTTGCTTCTTTTATTCTTTATATTATCATCTGGCCATAAAAACCACAGTCTAGAAAAAGAAGGTGTTCATTGAAATAAATGAAGTGAAAGTATTGTTAAGAGATTTCTATGTTAACCATTATTAATGACAACATTATCTATAACGTGAATCCACTCAGATTCCTCACCAATGCATAAACCTGTATGAAGCAGTAGTGGAGTTATTTTAGCAATACAGGCGGTCCTCACTTAATTATAATTGGGCCTGAAATTTTAATCAAGTTATTGCAGTTGTTGAGCGGGTCACCATTTGACCTGACTCGATTTTACAACCATTTTTACCACAGTCTTAAGGTGAGTCATTGTGATTGTTAAGTGAATTATGTGGTCGTTAAGCATATCCAGCCTATCCAATGAGTATTTTTTGCCGTTTCCTGCTGGAAAATGGCAAAAAATGTCTCAAGTCACATTCACATGGCCATGGAATGTTGCTTGCAACTAGTTGTAAATGCAAGTTGGTTGCAAAGTGCCCAAACTGTGATCATGTGACCACGTGTGTGTCTATAACAGTTGTAGCTTCCAGTTTCTAAGTACCTTTTTTTAGTGTTTTGTAAATTCGAATGGTCATCGATTGGTCATTAAATGAAAATTCTCTGTACCTCATTTAAAAAATTAATTTCAAAAAATGTCAGATCTTTATCATCAGATTATAATGAAACTGTTAAAAACATTGCTAATAATAAATTATTTTTTTAAAAAAATTCATACACATACATACAGATACGTACACACATCCATAATAACAACAACAAATATTCTGGAATCAATTTTCTGCATCAAAAATTTATAAAACTTTTACGTTTTTGAAAAATCTATCATGAATGTTCGTGTTTTCCATTTTTTAACTAACAGATCTTTTCACTAATTTATTTTTCCTTGCTTACCTCTTTGTTCTGCTATCATGAGTTTCCAAAAAACGTCTCTGTGCTTCATGCTTTGAATAGCGGTCTGCTGCTAAAGCAACATCAGCAGTGATAAGGCCAAAATTGATTGATCCTGCTTCTAGCCAATATGCCCTCCGTAGTACCGCAGGTTGAAGACTAGCTCGGCAATTATTTGCTTGTTCAATATACTGTCGTATTTGGAAGTCTTGAATGGCAGCACTTATACCTTCACCAACTGACTGATTGTGGAGATTGCAACTGGCAATGCGCACAGCACCCATCTAAACATCAAATTCAAGTAAAAAATCAGGAGAAATCCTAGAATACCAACTCAAATTACTATAGGACAGTGATGGCAAACCTTTTAGAGACCGAGTGCCCAAACTGCAACTCAAAACCCAGTTATGTATCGTCAGGTGCCGGGTGGGCGTGGCCCATTGGGTGGGTGTGGCCCATTGGGTGGGCGTGGCTGCGTGGTAATGGCAGACTGGGTGGGACTAAAAAGTTCAATCAATCAATTCCAACTTTGCAAGATCTTTTTTTTTCCCACGAGAAGTTGAAATTGATTGATTGAACCTTTTTTTTTTTTTGCACATGGCAGCAGAGGCCTAAAGCGAAAAGGTTTTATAAAACCCAGCTGAAGGCCTAGGACTGGGGTGATGGCACGCGTGCCCACAGAGAGGACTCTGCGTGCCACCTGTGGCACGCGTGCCATAGGTTCGCCACCACGGCTATAGGATATTTACTTCCTAGTAATAAAAATGTGATGATTCTAAATTTCTTATTTACAAGTACAAGTTGTAATAAAATTGTTATTACGATGGTAATTCAAACTGTAAATAGGCTCGACATCTATGAAATCATACGTAGCTAAGAAATCAAACTATATGCAGATCAATATGTTTTTGCAATGTGTGTGTGTAAGTGTAATCCACAACTTTGTTTTTCAATTTAGATATGTTAATAATGATTATTAAAAATCTAATTTTTAGCCTATGCCAAAGATTCCCAAAAATTAGTTCTATAATAATGTCGACACACAAGAATAACATTCAATATAAAGAACAGATATGCTATAAAAATCTCTTTAAAACCATGCTGAAAATAATGTTTTTTATTTTAAAACACTGGCTTTAAAAAAAAATGTACAGGTACTCCTTGGCTTATGATGGCAATTGGGACTGGAATTGTCACAGTAAAGTGACACGATCATGAAGCACAGTCATGTGACTGCGTCAATTTTTAATAGCAATTCCAGCAGTCTGGGTTAATGCTGTAAAGCAAGGACCATATGAATCATTAAGCAAAGACTTCATGTGACTAGAACTCATTAACTTTGCTTCTAAAAGCTGGCAAAGAATATCAGAGATTATGATTGTGTGATTGCAGAGACGCTGCAAGGGGCAGAATTACAAGGATCTGTCATAAGCACCATTCGTTCAGCCCATCGTAACTTTGAAAGATTGTAATCTGAATGAATGATTGTAATCTGAGGATTACCCATATACAAAAATGAAGATGTGAAGTAAGACATATACTACTACCTTTATATTTGTAGCACAACCATGGTCAACAGCGTATACATCTGCACCATCTACTGCCAAGCGGATCATAGTATATTTTAATTCATCAGATGTTAGACAAGGGCCAGAAATGCAACTCATCTAAAGATTTGGAGGGAAGATAGTAGTAAATGTTATCCTTGGCATATATTCATCTTACTTCAAATAAAGATGAAGTGATACATTAAGGCAATTGAAGCTGAGAGCAGTATTGTTCTTCTAGTCATATAATTATGGAATATGAATATTTCCATATTGTTTAAAGTAAAGTAAATACTTTACTGGCCTGATCAAATAAATATTAAGCCTCTAGAAGACACCAACTCGAAATGTCCTTCAGCTTCACTGCATGAAAGTCTTGCAAATATGCACCAGTCTGACAATACAACTTTTTTAAAAAAATTAGAAACATAAAAATACTATTTCTTTAAATCAAATGCTACGAATCAGTATCCTTGTTTTTAAATGTAAACACTACATCTCCTTTCCCACTATTGCAGCCATCTAACAAATCCTTAGAAACCATCCTTATATTTAAAAATAGGTCACATATCTCTCAGATCCATTTGTTAAATGACTATTTTCTTTTTCCTTCAACCTCAGGTAATCTTCCAAAACAATAAGCAATGCAAACAAGAATTAGGAACATGGGAATAAAAAGATAAATTTGTTACAGAAAAATGAACTGGAGAACACTTTAAAAGAATGTATATCCATAAAGGCTTGACAAATGATACAAGAGAAATCTGTTTGCTGACCTATGTTTTTTAAAAAGAGTAAAGGAAAGTAAATGTTGCAGCAATGAAAAAAGATATAGGAGCATATTAAATATTTCCTTAAAAAAGGAGAGATATCTTGGCCAAGAAGACAGCAAATATGTTACTGTTTATTGTCAGCATTTTAAGCTTTAAAAATCAATAGTGATAATAATTTTTAAGAATTTATAATTTTAATTGTACATAATTAATATTTAAAGTATAATTAACATTTCAATTGTGATATACTATGAAACCAGAAGACAGACTAAATAAAATAAAATATGAAATAAAACAGATGGTTCCAGAACAGGTCATTTAGACCAGGGGTCCCAAATCCCAGGCTAACAGTCCACTACTGGGCCATGAGCCCTTCAGAACTGGGTCGCAGAAGCGGTGGGCAAGCGCACGTGTGCTCCATTTGTGCAAGAGGCAGATGCATATGCCCCCGCTTGCTCAAATGGAACTGCGTGAGCGTACGCTTGCCGGCCGCTCACACAGAACCATCCCCTCTTCCCCCCACCGGTCTACAAAGCCAGAAAGGTTGGGGAACTCTGATTTAGACCAGTGGTTCCCAACCTTTCCAGCACCAGGACTGATTTCGGGGGGGAAAAATGTCTTTCAGGGATCGGGAAGGAGGGAATAGTTTCGCATGCAATCTAAATCTTGCGCATACACAGATGAAACTTTGCTTGCTCACCTGCCGCTTGTGCAACCCGGTTCCTAACAGTCCATGAACTGCTACCAATCCACGGCCCATGGGTTTTTAGACCAACAAGCCAGTTTTTAAATTTAATTGACATTTGTTTCACATCAAGAATTTTACATCCATATCCACATAATTGCAGATAAGTCTTAAGCACTAAAAGTCCTATTAAGCACTCAAATAAACATAGATTTAAAAAGACTTAGTTTAAGTTTATAATGGATCAGACAACAAGCCTATATATACATTAAGATTGTTTTTTATGCCCAATTTAGAAGTCCACAGTTTGGGGCAAACCCTTAAATAGGGAGAAGAAAAGGCAATATAAAATGCTGGAAATACTGTAGCAACTATAGAATTTATTGTTTCTGTGAAGTGGTCCTTTAGTAATTTTTTTCATATTATCATTTCTCCAATCTCAGTTAATCTATCAAAACTATCAGCATTGCAACAACAGAGAATTATTTACATATTTATTTATTCAACATATTTCATTGTTGCCACAAGCAAAATGATTCTCAATGGCTCACATAATAACAAGATATAAAAATACAAATACAAAACCACAACGGCACTACAACTACAGTACAATGTTTCTAAACTGTCAGATAAAAACTTGTCTACATTGATAACAGAAGTCAAGGTAAAAAATATTTGGCCCCTTATTATAAATTTAAACACTTTTTTATAATTATAACATATGCTTCTGCAACAAATGGAACTGAAAAAGTAGAATGCTTTGCTAATTGTATAAGACATATCCTCATTAAACCAATGTTCAGAAAGCCAAATTATATAGTTTACAAGAAGACGTTACCTTAGCTTCACAAATACGACGATCAATTCCATGTTGACATATGATGACAGATTTTGGTCTTTCAAATTGAAATTCACGACATGCCACATGAAACACAAATGTTTGTCCCCATTCAAACAGGCATACAAGCTGTAAATAAATAAGGACTATTGACTACACAGAAATCAAATATACTCAGAGGAGTATGGATATTTGAAAAGAATACAGTGCTTGGTTTTTGCAATAAATTCCACTAAACTAAATCCTATATTTTACAACAAATACAGTGAGCCATAAATTTCATAGCAAAAGGGGGTAGTTGGAAATTAGAAACAGAGCAACTTCCACTGATTTGCAAAAATATAAAGGAAACTTAATGAATAAGAGATATTACATGAAGCTAGCATTTCACAAGATTATTTACTGTTAAGTGTAATCAATACTTTAATTCTATCATTTCATTTTTAGAACTTTGAAAATAGAATGGATGCATTTTCAATCTTTACATTACGCATAAGAAAAAGAATAAAAAATATGAACAGTGGAAAATTAATATTTCTAAAGTGGAGAACACATGTTCAGTAGTATTCATGGAATATTTAACTCTGGCTATAAACACAATTGTATATATGTGTGTATGTATGTATACACATATAAATGTGTACAATACATTATTTTGAAGTTTTTAATGGACTGCACTTTTGTATATAGTCGTACATACACAGACACACCCACAACAGTGTGTGTACAGAAAAGTTTAGGTACCCTAGGTCAAGCTATATGCTTCATGAATCTAAGTAAAAAGAAACTGACACAACCTCTGCATGATACATTGTTAAAATGTTTTTTGCTCCAAATAAATTCCTGATCCATGCCTGGTGATCCAAGTAATGGTGTGGCTGCCCTTTCATGGTGCCTGGAGGCTGTAGGGGCCTGGATGGGAGACAACAGGTTTCAACTGAACCTGGTAAGATAGAGTGACTATGGATAAATAGAGCCTCAGGATCTGGAGATTTATCATGTTTAATTCTGGATGGGATGGCACTACTGCCGACCAACCCAGAGCTCAACTTGAGGGTTTTCCTAGACTCTCAACTCCTGCTTGAAGAGCAGATGGCAGTCATGGCTAAGAGAGCTTTTGCATAATTTCTGATTGTGTGCCAACTTTTCTGGATCATGACGCCCTACGTTCAGTCATTCATGCCCTGCTCATCTTCCTTTGGATCATTGCAATGCAATATAAATGGGGCTACCCTTGAAAAGTACTCAGAACCCACAATTGGTCCAGAATGCAACAGCATTGGAGGTCCCTATGGTGGCACATGTAATAATACTTTTATGCCAGCTGCACTGGTTGCTGATCTACTTTCGGGCTCAATTCAAGGTGTTGATCGTTATCTTTAAAGCCCTCTATAGCAGGGGTGTCAAACTGCTGGCCCATGGGTCGGTTGCATCATGCGGAGGCCACGCCCACCCCAGCTCCGGCAATGCGAAAAAGTCACGATACATCATGACACATCATGTGACGTGGCGAGTTTGACACCTGTGCTCTATAACATAGGTCCAGGATATCTGAGGAACGGTCTTTCCTCAATGGAAATGGTCCGCCCCACGTGTGCTGGCAGAAGTGGCCTATTGCAGACCTGAGGAATTGTGGCTAGTGGAGTCCAGGAGAAGAGCCTTTTCTGCCACCCATTAGAACATTTTGCTACAGGAGGTGAGATCTGCCCCCTCTTTCCTGGCCTTCAGGAATTGCCTTAAAGCTTGTCTGTATCAGTTTGGCATACCCTGAAGCCGTTGGCTGGAGGTGGCTAATTCAATAACAGAGAAGCCACTATCACCTCTCTGCTCCAAACACATGGTTTTTTAGTTTGTTTTAATTTTTTGTAATTTTAATCTTTTATATTTATAATTGTTTTTGTATCCATATGTTTTATTACGTTGTAAACCGCTCAGACTCACCTCAAACCACAAGATGAGTGCCATATAAATTTAATAAATAATAAATGGCAGTGTAAATTGAAAAGGTAAATGAAAGAAAAATAGATATGAAATTAAAGAAAGGGAAAAGATTAATGTGATTTAATCCTATAGAGCTGAGGGAAGAAAAACAATTGGGTAATTAAAAATGAAAAGGTTAAACATGTATGCCAGAAAGTATGAATTGGTATCATCTAGACTGCTGAAAGTCCTGTAAAACCTTTTAACCTTCTCACGTGAATGTGAGAAACTATGTGAATCAACTTGAAACCAAATAAAAAGCATTACAGAATGGAATGTTAATGAGAATTATTTAAAAAGGTGCTTGATGGAAGGATGAAGTGAAAGAGACTATGGATGAAAATAAAAAACACATAGAACAGAATAAATGCTGCCAAAAATGTGGATGGGAAAACAAAATTTTATCTAAATTTTCTTTATACCTTATATACAAAGAGAACATAGTAAAAAAGAAAAGTATAGTTCATTAAAGGAAACAGATAATGCAGGAATTTGATGGAAATAAAAACAGAACAGAACAGAATATAGAATAAAACAGAATATTCTTTATTGGCCAAATACACACAAGGAATTTGTCTCTGGTGCCTAAGCTCTCAGTATACATATAAGAAACAAAGGGATAAATCATAAATATTGTTATGGAAATGAGTTAAAAGGCAAAGCAAAATAAGTACAGAATACTAAATGGAATTAAAGCTAAAAAGTAGCTTAAAAAATCTTGATTTATTCACACCCACTCTGAAGATTCATCTTTTTCCTCTGAATCCAAACACTACATGGGCCTTGCAATAATAATTAACTAAAATGTTAGAATTTACTGAATATGCTTTTATACCCTTAAAAAATATCCAGAATGTGCAAATTTCTCATGGGATAAGAGTTGAAACTGGAGCTGAATAATCAAGGCTAGTAATGCTTTATACATATATATTATATTTTACTAATTAAGTCAGATTTAAATAGATTCACTTTCAGTAAATTTTTGTGTCTTTTTTCCAATTTGGACCAAACAAGTCCTATGTAAACCTCAATGTTATTTGAAAGAGGTAATTCTGATTTCTGAAAATATAGATAAGTATTCAGATTTTAATAGATTTTTGACAAATGCATGATTCTTTCAATCTAAAATTCTTATCTAGATTATTGAACTCCTATTTACACAAATATATGGCATTTGTAAAGAAAACCAAAAAGAATGTATTCTAATTGTTTTTTCTATTCCTATGCTTTAATACATAAACCATATATGCTAAAATAACAATGTACACATTTAATCTGAAATTTAGTTACAAACCTGTGGAACTGTAACCTTGGCTGTCAAGCTCCCCGTCTGAACATCAATTAACCAGGCATATTCCAAAGTGTCACTATCCACAGGCAAACCTTCTGCTGAAAACATAGCATGAGCACGTAGCTGTAGACCTGAAAGGCTTACATGACCCTCTCGAAGTACTTCATCCACAGTAGGTCTCTGTTAAGAAAGCAAGCTGGGTAGGGATTAGTGCTATATAGCTAGTAAACGCTAATGCTTTTGTCAGCTTTATATTATTGTCATTATGTCATTCAATGTGCAAAGCAATATACAAGCTGTTTATAATTCCAGTTTTCTTTACCCATAAATCAACTTGATAATATGATAAAGTCCTATAATTGATATGAAACTATGGTTATATACATAAAAATGTAACTTAGGGAACTACCTTTGGGTATATATGTATAAGGCAAACAATAAATGTAATTAAAGCAGGCAAATAAGTTGAGTTCAATGGTGTCATTCCACAATCATATCGCTTATGCTATCACAACACACAAACTAATCTATTCTTGATAGTTGAGAGATTTTTTATAACAATGATGATTTGATTGCAAGGGAAAATTGGGAGAAAAATAATTCAAATTGGAATAATTGTAATTGGCTCACAGTGTTAAATGGAGCACTTTAGACTAGAGCATGATAAAAAGGTAATTACTTATGTTAATTTTTCCTGGTTATTTAACTAGCTTGGAAAATATTTTAAGTAATATTACCTGATAGCTGTCATTCAAGAATATATTTAATGGTGATAATACAAGTTGCAACATAGTTTCCTTATATCCCTTCTTCATCTCAAAACATAATCTTTCCAGAAAACCAGTAGGACATTCTGGGCCATCACTGCTGCAATGCTAAATACAGAATATTAAAATTAGAAATAACCATTTAATTAAATGTCAATAGTTCTCAAATTGTTAAATTATGAAAACATGCAAAATATTGTTAAATAGGAAAAGGTCACACTAGAAGATAATAAATTTTTCAAAAAGTAACATCACTTAAAGAGGATAATTCTTCTGAAACTATTAAAGTTAAGAATCATTCCTTATTTTATATTGTATTACTAAGTTGCCCATGAAAAATTCTCTTGAACTACCTAGGGAAACATCATTTCTATGTATTACCTTCAAGAATTAAATGAGTTACTATTACTTGCCCCAATTCCTGCCCATCTAGCCATTTGAAACCATGCAAATGCGAGTAGATAAATAGGTACCACTTCGGTGGAAAGGTAACAGCATTCCATGCATCTCGGTGTATAGTCATGCTGGCCACATGACCACGGAAATGTCTTCAGACAATGCTGGCTCCCTCTGCTAAGAAACAGAGATGAGCACTACCCCCTACAGATGGTCCCGACTGTACCGGGGAAACTTTACCTTTATATCTTCTATACAAAAAGCATACTGAGAGAAATAAAAATGTTATCAGTATGTTTAAGTATGAAAAGCTCAGTCTATTTCCTTTTACAGGTAGTCCCTGTTAATAGCAGTAATTGGGATCAGAATCTCCATTGCTAAGCAAATAGGTCATAAAGCCCATTTCCCTGCACTCCACATCACCACTGTTAACTGAATTTCATTTAGTCAGTAGCCAAGGACTCACACTAATCCAAGGCATTCCTAGTTTGGTCCCTCAGTAAGGTAAGCGCTCTTCAACTTCCCCTACCCAACTATCTGCCATTTTGGCCATCTTGCACTTGCCACCCTGCTGCTCTGGCTTTGCTGCCCTCCTGTCCCAGCTGACTTTATCTTCTTCCAGCTGCTAAGGCATTCCCAGCCTGGCCCTTCACAAGGCAGCTGCTGATCATGCCAGGCCTTCTTCTCTTCCAAAGTCTTGTGAGAAAGCCGCAGGTGAATTGGGCAAGGACACACACAGGATCAGGAAGAAGGCCTGGCATAGACAGCAGCTGCCTCATAAAGGGCCAGACTGGGAAGCATCTGGTCAGCAGCGGGAGAAAAAAGATGGCAAAGCTTATCTGGGGTGGCAGGATCAGTGGAAACCAGGATGGCAGGATCAGCAAAGGTGACAGAGTGGAGGGTAGCCAAAAGGCAGATGTGAGTCAGATAGATAAATTGGGGAAATGGAAGTGCCTCTGTGATGGTATATGAAAGCAGGCTTCCAAACACCCACATTTTGATTATGTGATCATGAGGGCACTATTTGTAATGTGTTTTTAAGGATCATCATTTAAGCAACCTTAAACACTCAAAGAGCCACTTGGACCGTTTCCCAGAGAAAAGAAAACACTGGGAGCTGCAAAACTTGGCTTCACGCTGGTTCTCTCCTGCCCTTGGTCTGCCAGTCCTCTTCCTCCACTCGTGTGTGTGTGTGTGTGTGTGTGAGAGAGAGAGAGAGAGAGAGAGAGAGAGAGAGAAATGCTGCTTCCTGCTGAGACGCAGCAAAGGCAGGAGCTCCGCCCAATAAGCTTGTCAGCTTGTCTGAGAACAGCGTGAGGCCACTCTCTTTTTCACACACACACACACACAGAGAGAGAGAGAGAGAGAGAAGGGAAGCACAACTGCTTCTCTCTGTCTCTCTCTCTCTCTGCAAATGGCGGAGGCTGGGAGCCGCAGGAGAAGGCTCAAAGAGCCACATGCGACTCCGGAGCAGTGGGTTGCCGACCCGTGGTCTATCACTGCAGTATGAAGGCTTTTTCCGCATGTTTTAAAGGGCAAAATCTAGCATATTCATAGGCCAACCATAGGAAATCTGTATTTCTAGTTATGTGCACAATTTTCTAAAATCGGGGATAAAGTACTCATAATACTTACTACTGGCAAGCGTCCATGAACTTTGTACACATTAACAAGCACTGTAATATCCCATGGGCGTAAAGTTAGAGGATTAACTTGTTTCACTGATGTATCACACGCTTTTTTGTTAGCATCCACTCCAACTGCTGTCCATCCAGAACTTGAAGATGTTGACATAGATAGTACAGGGCTTGAAATGACTTCTTCAAAATCAGTATACATATCATCTTCACCAAAATAATTTTCCTAGTGAGATGAATTAACAGTATTTATTGAAACAATATAATATAAATAGGTTACAAGGAAAAAATAACAGTATAAAGTATAAATATATAATAATATAAAATTAATATGTAGGTGTATTGGATATGTTAATCACCTTGAATTATTGAAAATAATAAAAGATGGGATACAAATAAATAAATAAATAAACCTTCACACCTTAGTATAGCTTCCTATAGCAAGTCATTTAGAAATATTTTCATTTCTTAATTATACAGAAATAGTCCACATATTACCACATATACATAATGTTTTAGAGATTAAGGAGGGTTTTTTCCGAATATTTGAAGTAATTGGAAAGCTGGAGGTGATGAGTAGAACAAATCAAATATTTGAGTTGTTGGTAAACTAGGAGCTCTCTTTAATATTGTCTACTCTGTGAAACAGCAGCTTTGGAAACATTTGATTCTGTCTCGTGCTACTTAGAAATGTGTAAGTTATGATTTAACACATTTGAAGGACACCCCAAAATGGAAGGCTGGTTGGAGATTTTCTTCATTTGCAAAGTAATTTATAATTAGAAAATATTGTTCTACATTTTTTAATAGGATTACAAGGCCCGTGTATATTTTACAATCCAGAGAGAGCTCATACCTTTATAGACAGGAATGCTTTTAAAAGTGGTCCATATAAAGTTATCTGGGAATCTGGGGAAATTTCTAGTTCTACACGAAGCTTGTCAGGCGGAAGTTCAGAGGGGTCAATAGGAAGGCGAGAAGAAGCTGAAGATGTTCCTCCATCTGCCATTTTCTGTGATGGTCGCTGGGCAGATAATATGGTTTCTTCCATTTCTGACACTTTATAAATGAAAAAGTAAAGCAATTGTGAATACTGATAATATTTCACCAATGTACTAGTGAAAGTAAAATCTGTTTTTTTTTAAATCAGAATATTACTGAACAAATCTAAGAAAATAAAAGCAATATAATTTGTTTTATTGTTGGTGTTTCATATTATTTTAAATTGTATTTCTAAACTAACCTGGAAGATCTAAATGCAAGCTTTTCTTTTAAATAATAAATAATTCAAATTGACATGCCCAATAACAAAGCATAATAGTATTTTAGGCTCTAGATTCCCTAAATGTGTCAAACTCGCCGCATCACGTGACATTTCGCAACGTATCACGACTTTTTTCGCATTGCCGGAGCTGGGGTGGGCGCGGCTTCCGCATGATGTAACCGGCCCAAGGGCCGGCAGTTTGACACCTCTGCCCTAAAGGGTAATAAATTAAGGAAAACTATGGTAGGATTCATTTTATATACTTTTTCTTTTCAAAATTTTAATGAGGCACAAAGTAATTTTATCATATGGTACATTTAGAAATGATAAAGAATGAACAGTTGATCTTATCTGTTTGATATTAAAGCTACAAATGTGATTTTGAATTTGCTCCTTATACTTTTTTAGTATGATTATCTGCTTTGTTTGTTTGATACAATTCTACAATACTTCTCAAGCAATTGCACTTCCAAGTACTTTACACTGAAACAGATTTAAAACTATTTTTATCATATGTTTATATTTCTAACTGCCCAGAAGCCTTGTACAAGACAGAAAAGAAAAAAACCCTATTTTTTGGCAGGGCCCTTTTTTTTCTGGAGGCGACAAGGGAAGAAGAGAGGCTATGATTGGCATGTGGGAAGGGGAAGAGGGCAGGAAAGCACCAGAGAGGCATGGACACTGATAGGGACAGAGAGGCATGTCAGTGCTTTTATTCTTACTTTGCCAACCTGGGTAGGGAATGTGTTTTTGGATTGGGGAGGGAGGGGATTGGTGAGGAGAAACTGGGGCCTTCCAGGCATGCATATTGTAGGGGGGAATATCTAACTCAATAAAGGTGTTGGAAGGCAGGGGAGGTGAAGAACAGGGCTTTGCCAAGGGCCCTTTTGCATGCAGGCCCTGAATGGAGTAACGAGATAGCTTGTCCTCTGTTGACCTTTGTTCTGTTTTGCCATGGTGGAGACCAGACATCTACTTTGGAAAGATGTCCCTTAGATCCTGCATATCTCTTCCTGGCCAGCCCTGAATTTAAAGTTCCAATGCCCCACTTGACATTCCAAGTTACATGTGGCTGGAGTCTCCACTCTGGTGCACTTGTAAAGAGAAGGCACCTGCAGGCAGGTTGACTACTGACCTAGGTCATGCCACCTGGGACCCCAGTCAGCTCTCTCCATTTGGCAGAGCAGGACCTGTTAATGGCCTTGGCTAAAAAACTGCAAGGAAAAGTTTGACTACAAAGAGGGGACTATGAAGGGGCCACAACTTGGCAAGTGGTACAGAGCCACTCTTGTTCCACCTAATGCTGCCCACCTTTGGCAGGGTGCAGGAGGTGCTCCATTAAATGGCCATCAATCATTCCCCTAAAAACTCAGCTGGGATTCCCAGGAGGTGGATCCTTGGGTAGAAGGATCTAGCTTACTTTTGGAACATCATCCCCTTAAGAGTTCTCTCCATTCTGCAGAGTAGGAGGGGGCAGAAAAAAAAACCCCAAGAAATTTCTATAGGCAAAGTGGCTGGCTCATTTTTCTCTCCCTGCCCCCCAGTGTACAGATTAGACATATACTGACCATAACAACTGAGGGGCATTGCAAACGTCATAAGTGTGGGCATTGGCCATAAAGTCATTTTTTCAGCACCCTTGTAATTTCAAACGGTCACTGAATGAAGAAGTTGGTAAGCAAGGACTACCTGCATTGATTCATAGTTGTATACATAACTGAATGAACTATCATTTTAAATTTAAGCCACTGACTATGATTTACCTTTATACTAATGAAGGTAAAAAGGACAACTTTTTGACATAAAGAAAGCTATGTAAATGAAAAGTGCGGCTCTCAACCCAAGTTTCATTAGCTTTCAACTTATTCTACCTTGGTTATTTTCTCTTTCACAATGACTTATTCTGCATTTTTTTAAAAAATGAATAAAAAGAAACAAACTTACATGATTGGATCAAATGCTCCTTAACTTTCTGGGGATAAATTTGATGCCATACATAATCAATTGTAAGCATAATACTTGGTATTGTCCAGCATTCAACCCAGCCAGCCCTATTCAAAAAGAATAGTCTATGTAGTAATTATTTTATTAACTTTTTCTTAACATAAAAAGAATCTACAGCTACAATCATTACACATTAATGTATTGTATATTTTGACATTGTAGTAAGAGAAACCAAACTTACTCTTCTTGAGTCATGTTCCTCCACTTGGACTTGCTTAGTTTCTGACCACTCTGACTATCAGCAGGAGCACAAGACTCAGGATTTAATTTATTAGAATGATAATCTTTCACTAACATAAACAGGGAGTATTTACTAGGATGGCAATCAGGAAGAAGTAAGTGAAGATCAAGACCATCTCCCTGAAAATTCAATATAATACATATTTCAATCTATTATATTTAAAACATACAGAAGCGGACAAAAGTATTGGTGTATCTCATTTCTTTTGCCCAAAGAATCCCAATTTGTCATGAAATAAATTGAAACTGACACAAGTAAATGGCATCCACCATTTTTTATTCCATAGAGCAGACTCTTTCCTTTTGATGTATGACTTCATCTATTCTTGTGAATAATAAAACAAATGAAACATAACAAATATCTATTAGAAGTTAAAAGACATTATTGGATTTTAGTTATCTCTCAAGCAAACTATTTATTTTAATTAGTATCAGTCATGATAAATTTGGCACTTTGTTAACATCTATAAAAATGACAACACTCCTATAAATTTGTATAAGACAGACAGTTATTCATAATAAAAGAAAAGTATTTTAAATTTTTAAATAGAAGGAAGGAGCCATTACAATGCCTTGGGAAAGAATTATCAAGTATTTTCCATAATTGCATAATGTATTATAAAATTAAGTAGCCTAAAACCTATTGAAATAATTTCAGTATTAAAAAACAAGTATTTTTCAAATGAATCTACCTTTTCAAAAAAGGACTATACTAGTATTCTGTCTGTATAGAACAGAATAAACTACCTATGGTCCCAAATGTCAACCACTTATATTTGATTTGAATTTCAAGATTACAAATGTTACTGTATCTATATATTTAAGGGTAAGATTAATGGCACAAATACTGAACCGATATAAAATTATAATAGTTTATAAAACCATTTTTAGGAAGACATTAGAAGATGAATGACCAGTGTGTTTTTGATGTGGACTGCCTTATAAATCCAGTAATAAAAAAATTGAAACAAAGAGAAAATTGACAGCATGTATTCAAGCAGGATATGAACAACAACATCTGAGCCATAATTTTCTTTGCTCCTGCTAGAAATCATTGTTCATATTCTTCAGATCCTGCTTGAATACATGCTGTCAATTTTCTCTTTTTCCCCCAATTTATTTATTTTTTGTTTTATTATAGAAACAAATGCAGTTTATTTTGAAGATACAGTTATCAACTTACCCTTAAAGAGAATCTAGTACTGCATGTAACTGGAACAAAGTCAAGAAAAGGCAAAGAGAAAACTATGTTTAATGTTTCTCCACAGGCAGCCACATAAACTAAAAGAGAACAGGGGGGAAAAATTGAGTATAAATTAATCATAAAAATATTTCTTTTATCAAAATGACACTATAAAGACAATTTGCAATTCTGTAAGCACCATAAAAAGTGTTTCAGTATGCTTCTTAACACAAGTATATTAAACTACTTAAGTACTTATTAAAAACAAGAGCACTAGAATTTCTCTGCAATCATTTACAAAAACGGTTTATCATGTGTTAGAATGCTCATCTGGAAAATTAAGAAAAAATGCAGGAGAAGCTCTCCAATACTGGAACTGAGAAACAAGCTTTACATCAATTAACTAGCAGCACTTGGGTTGCAGGCTCTTCCAGACTCTTCCGCCAATCTCGCCTTGCCTTGCAATGCCTCAGTCCAGGTTCAGTGCCGGCTTCTGCTCTTCGCACACACAAACACAGCTCGTTTTTCTCACCAAAGTGGTACCAATTTAACTACTCACAATATTGCATGCTTTTGAACCCCTGGATGGACAGGAACAAGCGACAGTAGCTCATTCCATCTCACAGAGCCAGGCTCAAACTGCCGGAGTGCAGACCATTTCTGGCCGACAATTCCTGTGCCATTAAGCCATTGCACCACATCTCCCAATCATCAATCACTGAGATACAAATTTAGTTTAAATAAAGCATGGTATACCATTTGTCCGAAATGGTATAGGGTTTCCTGCCTGAGCAGGGGGCTGGACTAGATCAGTGGTTCTTAACCTTTTTGAACGAATCGCCCCCTTGAGCCAATGAGGAAGTTGTCATCGCCCCCCTCCCCCAACATAACCTCTCAATCACAACATAGGAAATAATTCTTCAATTTATGCAAACACTTTTTTTTGTTTTCTTTAAAATTGTCATCAGGACATATCGATGCAAATAATTTATTTCCAGTCTTTTTCCCATATCTCAACTGTGTGAAAAATTTTGGTGCCACCCATCACTTTATTCCCAAACTTCGTGATACATGTATTTCATTATTATCTTATTTATTCAAGACACTTAAATGTAATGACCACTGAAAACAAAATTCAATTGCAAGAAAGTGAAATGCCCGAAAAGAAAAACAGTAACATTTAATGATTGAATTACAAGTGAAATTTAAGACGCAAAAAGAAATATAAAAAGGGCATAAGAACAAACCGCAATGCAGGAACTAAGAATTTCAAGACGAAAACTCTGAAACTAAATTAAGATTCGAGGAAAGTATATATAGTCACGCACACTGTAAAAAGGGTTAAAAAGACACAAAGAACATATAATATCAAACTGGAGTGCACGCTAAAAAAGTACAATACAAAGAGACTCAAAAAATGTTTTACAGAGCACAACAAAAATTCAAAAACAAAGCCGAAAACTCAAACTGGAACGTGAAATCCAATGCAAGCAAATAGAACGATAAAAGCTCAGACAATTATTAACGAAAAAAATGTACGTACACAAAAAGCAAAAAAAAAAGAACATCAATGGCTGCCTTGTGCTTGGTGAGCTGATGACAATTTCTTGATGTCTGGAACCATTTTTGTTAATCGCATTCTTAAATCACCGCGCTCAGAGATCTTCAACATGTTCCTTGACTTAGAAAGGATCTGTTGGACGGCACTGAAGCCCCTCTCCACTAAGTAAGTGGAAGGAAAGGCTAAAAGAAGCAACTTAACTTCCTCCCACAATATTGGGTAAGTGTTCCTCATTTTCACCCAAAAAGCTTCGTAGCCGTAACTCTGAAAATGTGACTGGGCTTCACAGTCGTATTTCAGATCTGTCAGTGGCTCTTGCAGTTTGGGATGAAGTTGTGCAAAGTCTGCTGTGAAAGGATTTAGCATCCAAGTGGGCACTTCCAGATTTATCAGATCATAGAATCTGGTTTCCATATCTTCTTTTAGTTGCTTCAAGTGGCAGCAAAAAACGTCCAAATCTTCTCCTTGGAGTTCACGTTCATTACCAAGGCTTGGGAACTGATACAGCTCCTGGCGACTCATATTGCTTGCAAGGAGGTCCAATTTGGAAATAAATGAGCAGATTACTCCCTTGGCCTTAACAAAATTGATTTTATCTCCTTGCAGCTTTACGTTCACTTCATTCAGCTTGTCAAAAACATCAGCGAGATAAGCTACATCCAGACGTCGAAGTTTAAGAGAATTGCTTAGACTTGGGTCAATGGATTCAAGAAATTCGACAACTGTGTCAAAAAGTTCGTGGAATCGCCGCAAACACTTTCCTTTTGAAAGCCATCTTACTTCGGTGTGCAAAAGGAGACGTTCAAACTCCTCATCATTTTCTTCACAAAGCTTGTGAAAAAGTCGGTTGTTCAAGGCATGCGACTTAATTTTATTCACAGCATTAATGACGTAACGTAGAGACTCGTGCAAACGGCCACTCAAATTTTTTGAGACAAGGTGCTGTCTATGAACGACGCAATGGACAGTCATAACTCCAGGTACAACCGATTTTAGATGAGCTTGAAATCCGCGATATCGTCCAACCATGGATGCAGCTCCGTCGGTTGCACATGCCACGACGTTTGTCAAAGGGATGTTTTTCTCATTAAAAAACTCTTCAACCTTTTTAAATATCGAAGAACCTTTTGTGTCGGTGGCTAAATTTCGAACAAATAACAGTTCTTCCCCGATCTCTTCATTTCCGTTGATGAAACGGACATAAGCCAATAACAAGGCTTCATTTTCACGAATCGTTGACTCGTCAATCTGCATCACGAATTCTGTTTTTTTCAAGGTGTCAATAAGTCTTTCTTCCACATCAGCAGCCATTTCATCAATTCTTTTTGATACAGTGTCATTGCTCAAAGGAATTGATTGCGTGATGGTGCTTGCGCTGGGCCCCAACATGGTGGCAACAATCTGTTTCACTGCTGGTAAAATCAGCGTTTCTCCGATAGTGTGAGGTTTGCCACATTTTGCTATCAACAAAGATACTTCATAGGAACAAATGAGCCCCTTGTTGGCGTTGAGTGACGATTTTCCAAATAACTTCCCAACAGTGCTGCGACCCTCAAACTTAGCCTTTAAGGATTGGAAAAACGATGCTGGTTTGTCGGCTTTATCCGAATGAATTCTTACAAAATGTTCTTTCAGTCGGGAAGGCTTCATCGCTTCATTTGAAAATGTTTTCTCACAAAGAAGACAAAACGGAAGCTGTACATTGGAAGGAGATGGAATGAATCCTAATTTTAGGTATTCCGTTGAATATTGGCGACACTTCCTCTTCTCGGCCATGTTGAGAGGTCTTCGAAATGAAAGGCACTACCTGCAAATTAAATTTTCGACTCCATTGGAACACTAGAAAAACGCACGCAGTGTTATCTTCATTTTAGATGTCAAAAGGATCTCTCTCTCTCTCTCTCTCTCGATCTCTCTCTCTCTCCCTCCCTCCCTCTCTCTCCCTCTTTCTTCCCTTGGTCTGCCAGTCCTCTTCCCCCACTCAGTGTGTGTGTGTGTGTGTGTGTGTGTGAGAGAGAGAGAGAGAGAGGGGGGCATTTGCACTTCCTCTCTCTCTCTTTCCTCTCTCTTTCTCTCTCTCTTTTTCACTTTCGCCTCTCCCTTTCTCTCTTTCCTCTCCCTCCCTCCCCCATCTCTCTCTCAGCGCTGAAGGGGCGGGGAGGGGGCAGGAGGCAGCAGAAGGCGCCGAAAGGCGCCCGGGGAGATGCGTGGCCGGCTCGGCTGCCCAGGGAGCAGCCCGGAGACGGCCCAGGGAGTGATGCCCCCGCCGGCCACCGGCCCAGCCAGGACTGAAACGAGAGACACGGCTAGGGAGAAACGCCTGTGCTGGATGGCGGTGGAAGGCAGGCTGGGTCCCGGATGGCTGCTTTTCACGGCCAAACGCCGGATGCTGGGCAATTGACTGGGACAGAAGAGCAGGGTGGGGGGAGGCTATGTAAAGCGCATCTCCCCAAGCCGCTCCGTTCGGCAGTCCCAGCTGGGGCATCGCTCCATGGGCCATCCCCGGGCCGCTCCCTGGGGAGCCTCCCCCCACCCCGCTGTTCCGCCCCAGTCAACTGCCCAGCATCCAGCGGCCATCGCACAGCCAGATGCCTGTGGGTCGCGGATTGCCGGGAGCGCCGCGTGGCGCGGGAGGCTTGTCAATGCAGCCAATGGGCGGGGCGTTCTGCAGATGCCCCATGGCCCGCGGCTTGACCCCGGGGATGCTGGCGGTGCAAGGGGAGGCTTGGCAATGCAGCCAATGGACGGGGCATTTCGCAGATGCCCCATGGCCTGCGGCTTGAGCCCGGGGACGCTGGTGGCGCGAGGGGAGGCTTGGCGATGCAGCCAACAGGCAGGGCATTTCGCAGATGCCTCGTAGCCCGCGCCTTGAGCTCGGGGATGCCGGTAGCATGAGGGGAGGCTTGGTGATGCAGCCAACAGGCAGGGCATTTCGCAGATGCCCTGTGGCCTGTGGCTTGAGCCCGGGGACCCCGGCGGCATGAGGGGAGGCTTGGCGATGCAGCCAACAGGCAGGGCATTTTGCAGATGCCCTGTGGCCTGTGGCTTGAGCCCGGGGACCCCGGCGGCATGAGGGGAGGCTTGGCGATGCAGCCAACAGGCAGGGCATTTCGCAGATGCCTCGTGGCCCGCGCCTTGAGCCCGGGGATGCCGGTAGCATGAGGGGAGGCTTGGTGATGCAGCCAACAGGCAGGGCATTTCGCAGATGCCCTGTGGCCTGTGGCTTGAGCCCGGGGACCCCGGCGGCATGAGGGGAGGCTTGGCGATGCAGCCAACAGGCAGGGCATTTCGCAGATGCCTCGTGGCCCGCGCCTTGAGCTCGGGCATGCCGGTAGCATGAGGGGAGGCTTGGCGATGCAGCCAACAGGCAGGGCATTTCGCAGATGCCCTGTGGCCTGTGGCTTGAGCCCGGGGACCCCGGCAGCGTGAGGGGAGGCTTGGCGATGCAGCCAACAGGCAGGGCATTTCGCAGATGCCTCGTGGCCTGCGGCTTGAGCCCGGGGATGCCGGCGGTGCGAGGGGAGGCTTGGCGATGCAGCCGACGGGCCGGGCGTTCTGCAGATGCCCCGCGGCCCGCGGCTTGAGCCCGGGGATGCTGGCGGCGTGAGGGGAGGCTTGGCGATGCAGCCGACGGGCCGGGCGTTCTGCAGATGCCCCGCGGCCTGCGGCTTGAGCCCGGAGATGCGGGCAGCGCCAGGGGAGACTTGGCGATGCAGCCGACGGAACGCAGCAGCCATCTGCAGAACGCCCCGCCCATCGGCTGCATGGCCAAGCCTCCCCTCGCGCCGCCAGCATCCCCGGGCTCAAGCCGCGGGCCGCGGGGCATCTGCAGAACGCCCGGCCCGTCGGCTGCATCGCCAAGCCTCCCCTCGCGCTGCCGGCATCCCCGGGCTCAAGCCGCGGGCCGCGGGGCATCTGCAGAACGCCCGGCCCGTCGGCTGCATCGCCAAGCCTCCCCTCGCGCCGCCGGCATCCCCGGGCTCAAGCCACGGGCCGCGGGGCATCTGCAGAATGCCCGGCCCGTCGGCTGCATCGCCAAGCTTCCCCTCGCACTGCCGGCATCCCCGGGCTGAAGCCGCGGAACCGGGGCAACCATCCGCTTCCCGCCAGGACCAACGCTGGAGCCTCCCATGCTGCCGGTAGGCCGCCGCTGCCCTGGAGCATGCTTCCCCCCCTTCCCGTGAATGTCGAGGCCATGGGGGCTTGATAGTGTGGCCGGCTCGCTGCCCTTGGAGCGGCCCGGGGACAGCCCCCTCCCCCCCATATTCTGCTCACCTCACCTTCCCCGACAAAGCAGTCAGGACTCCATTGCACCTTCCCGGTCAGCTGGGCCAATGGTCCTGCTGGCTGGGGATCGCAGGGGCTGCTATCCCTTGGGGCTGTGGCTTGCAGGAGGGCTGGCCACATGCACCTCGGACGAGGCCAGCCAGGGAAAGGGACTTCATGGCCGCGCTGCTCCCAGGGGCGGGGCACCCGGGCGCAGGGCCAATCAGGAGCCCTGCATGAGAGAGAGAGAGAGACAGAGAGGGGAAGCGCAAGTGCCTCTCTCTGCCTCTGTCTCTCTCTGCAAATGGCGGAGGAGGCTCAGAGCCACAGGGGAAGACTGAAAAGTGTCCCCAAAACATCTCGCTCCATCGCCCCCATATCGCCCCCTTTTGGTTCCTTCGCCCCCACATCGCCCCTTTTCAATCCATCGCCCCCCTGAAAAATGAAATCGCCCCCTGGGGGGCGATATCGCCCAGGTTAAGAACCACTGGACTAGATGACCTCCAAGGTCCCTTCCAACATTATTATTATTATTATTATTATTATTATTATTATTATTATTATTATTATTATTATTATATACAGTATAACATACACACACAGTATATATAGTGTGTATCTGTGTGTATGTGTATGTGTGTGTGTGTGTGTGTCCCTAATAATATCATTGTATGTATGTATGTATGTATGTATGTATGTATGTATGTATGTATGTATGTATGTATGTATATATATATATATATATATATATATATGAGAAAACTGTCTTCAGACAACACTGGCTCTCTCAGCCAAACACTGGCTCTCTCAGCCAAGAAACGGAAATCGTGGTGTGTGTGTGTGTGTGTGTGTGTCTGTGTCTGTGTGTAGCTCTATCTATCTATCTATCTATCTATCTATCTATCTATCTATCTATCTATCTATCTATCTATCTATCTATCTACCTACCTACCTACCTACCTACCTACCTACCTACCTACCTACCTACCTAATCTAATCTATCTGGACAGTACAATAAAAAATAAAATATCACCATAATATCGAGCCATAAAATTGCAATGGAATAGATGTTATAATTCAATATCTAAGGAAGCTAACCATGTAACTGCTTTTGCCTTGGCTGCAATGAGATCATCCCAGGTGCCTTGAAATTTCCTGAGGAGACATTCTTGAACTGTAAGTGTTATAGTTTGTTCTGGTGCAACACAGTCACATTGCAAGCTCTCAGCAATTCCCCGCTTAAAGAGCTTTTTCTTAGTTCTGGCATGGCTGTCCTGATTCTACTGAGGTGCCACTACACTCAATGTTTTTGCCTGTTCCCACAATTTTCCTAATCAAGTTGTTTCTGGTTTTCAATATTTGACCGATTACTTCAAAGTATTTTCCAAATATAAGGGATCAGTCAAGATTATATTATTCAGAAATATTTTGGATGGCAGTTGTGTTTTATCCTCTTTTCACAAAAAGATACATTTAACTCTTTTTTTGCTGTACGATTTCTTAGATGGAAGGCCCATACTTCAGTTTTATTTGGGTACCATTAGGGCATAGCTTCCACTTCTCATAATACTGTGTTAGTTTAATTTTTCTATGTAGGAGTTGCAATCGTATATAATACAAAAAATCCTTTATTGTTATGGGAAGTGGAAGGCAGGCAATACCTGTGTGCTTTGTACATATTGTAGTAGATGGATGAAGACTTGTGCCTCCTCAACAGAAATATTTTGTGTACAAACACTGAATTACAGAATGAGACAGAGGCATCTTAGACATTTGTTTCTGTTTCTGTTCATTTGAAGGGAGAGGGACAATGACTGGACTAGAAGTAGGACCCAGTCTCTTTCCCTCCATCCAACTGACCTCACTGTGCTCTCCTCACTGTGAAGAGAAATACTGTAGGCAGCTGTTCTCAGTCTCATTCAGTATTACACAGTATGCCAACTGACTACTTCTGGCATTGCAAAAAGTATATTTGTACCTGACTTCGTCTTTGTGGGAGTCGTTTCACTTCTATTTTTATTTACATTAAAAGCAAATATATGTAATGTATTTTAAGAACGTTCCTTTTAGTCCATTCTTGTCTTTGTGGTTATTACAACAACCTTTTTTCAGTGGTAAAATGTTTTAAATACAGTAAATACCTGTTTAACAGATTGCATTCCCAGCTTGAGACTATCCTGATTTAAAATTTACTGAATCAGAAAATACACAAGGAGGAATTGCCATTTTAAAAATACTGCTATCTTGTATATTGTTAAATCATTATAGTTCTTTCTTCTGTACAATTTTGGTTTTTTTTACAGTCCCTTCGAGAAAGGAACACGTTTCTAAAGTGCGTGTGAAATTTAAATCATCTTAGTTAGCTGCAAAACGTATTTTCTTTTATGGAATATTCTTTACTGATAATACAAATCTAGTAATTGTTGAAAATGGAATCTGTTTGCATGCTAGTGAAAGTTCTTTCATTGCACATTTCCCAGCCTATTACAATAACAAAGATTCAAAAGGACCTGGAATCATTTTCAGGTGACATGGTGTTTATTTAAATACAGTTGGATCTTTTGGATAATTATAATAATGTATTACTGTATAAATATGTATTACTGCTCAAATAGCTATAAGAAGAAATTTAGTATGCATACTTTAAAACATAAGAGTTCTCACCATTTTCCTGTTGCTTTGTGGAACAATCAATCCAATTGTGCTGATTTGCAGACCAAATCATTTCAAACTGATGAAACATCACTTTAAAATTCCATGTATAGGGAACAAATGAATAGATATCAGGAGAACTTTCGCCACACCAATCTTCAATCAAATCTAAGAGAATAAGTTGCTTCAGTGGGTGATAGAATATTAATTTTAATATTCTATCATGCTGACAATGGTATAATTGAAAATGACAAATTATATATGATCCAGAATACCTGTAAAGAAGTTTTTTTGCGCATATATGAAATGGTAAGTAGCTTTATATACTTCAACTTCAGTCTGCCAGAGTTGTGGCATGTTCCATGTTCGAGGATAAAAGGCATTAATGTGAAACTAAAAATATATATATAAAAAAATATTGTTAACAATGTACAATTCGCCAAAAACTGTAACAGCAAAAATAAAACAGAGAGCCATATAACTCCTGTTTATTAACTTACAAATCCTTCTGTTAATTACTCATATACAAAACCATCTAGCTGAAAATTACCAAATGCTTTGATAACAAATATGTTGAAAGCTTTGCCCTCAGAGATTTCCTTCTGTAACTAACCCATTGACCAGTGATTTTTATTTTGTAAGGATTGCAATTATTTTGAGGTAACCACATAAAGTTTTTTACTTCCACCCATGAAAGATATGTGACTGTTCAGGAAGCACAAAATGATAGTTAACAGGCAACATGGCATGTTTAGTCTCCAAATAAAAGTTCCATGAAGTATTTACCATATTTTTCCGTGTATAAGACGCTATTTTTTCCTGTAAACATCCTGTTCAAAAATCAGGTGTGTCTTATACAAGTGCAGCGTCTTATACACGGAAAAATAATGGTAACCTCCGCAGCCCAGGGCATGCCTGTGTGGGTTGCCATGCCGCCTGGTGCAGGTGTCAAGCCCCTGTGGGCTTGCCACTAACAGGAGGGGGGAGGGGCAAGATCGTCGGCTGGCCGAACTTCCAGATTTGCTGGCTCAGCTGATCGGCGTGGAGAAACTCGCATGCCAGAGTGTCTTATACAAGGGTGTGTCTTATAGACAGAAAAATACGGTATGCTTGAATACTAAACAAAAATCCACAAGCAGGAGAGCCAAATCATTAGTCCTCCTGATAGCATTTCTAGTCTACCCTGATGAGACTGCAGGTAAATCTGCAACAGGCTCCTCCTCAGGTTTGAGTTACTGAGAGTAAAAAAAAAACTTACTTCATTTGGGAAGGATAATTTATATGAGAGTTCCACATAATCAAGTAACACTATATCTATCTATCTATCTATCTATCTATCTATCTATCTATCTATCTATCTATCTATCTATCTATCTATCTATCTATCTATCTATCTATCTATCTATCTATCTATCTATCTATCTATCTAATCTATCTAATCTATCTATCTATCTATCTATCTATCTATCTATCTATCTATCTATCTATATATATATATATATATATATATATATATATATATAAAAGCATCAAATTTAGGAAAATATCTCATCTTTGATATGTTTTTTCTTACGATTATTATTCAAGAAAATACAGTTATCATATTTATTGTTCACATATTTACAATCGCTTGGACCTGCTGTTGAAGTAATTTGAAAGCAAATACAACAGAAATTATTTTGAAAGTATGCATATTACTTACAGCTAACATTTCTGCTTCTAAGAGAGTCCGGAACTGCATACTACTGGTAGCATCTATATGTAAAAGTTGTCCTTTAATACTGGGAGAGTAGCCTAGTAAACAGAATAAATCCTTGTTTTAGGATTATGTTTCTCTTCAAATGCATCAAAAAAGTTACAACAAATTGCCTTTTACAATGGTGTATTTCTCTTCAATGGCTATCTTTAAGGTAGCCCATTCCAAAATGTTGTAGCAGATCAGCACTGAGTAGAGAACAGGATAAGTTGGCATTTGAAGTCCCTTCCAACTTCATGATTTGAGGAAGTATCTATTTTCTAAAATTATTTCATACATACTATCAGTAGTAAATATATAACATGAACTGAACCAATTTAAAAATAAACATTTTGGATCAAATGTCTATTTTTAATAAAAGGATGTGAATATTACAGATACATTGTCAATACAACGCTTTGTAGAAAGTTTTAAGAAATAAATAAGAAATATTTATAACAGAGAAAGGCAAACCTAGTCGTATTTTGAATCATCAAAATTTTTAGAATTATATTTTTAGTATTCACTACATAGCTTACTCTATGCACCGAAAACTTGAATCCAATCAGTCTAACTATATTGGTAGACTAATATTTAATCAAATTCCATAAAATAGAAAATAATATACAGGAAGCTTTCTATATTAATATGTGTTCAGATATATTAAGAAACACCCAGTTTTTAGAAATGCTAGTCAATATGTAAGGGCCACTACTTCAATATAGTTTGCCAGGAAGAATAGAAAATTATTTTTGCTTCAACTTACCATTTTCAGTGACAGTCATGGGAATATTAACTTCCAAATAAGAACCTGCTCCAACATTTACATGTACTGCATTAGTTTCCTACCAACAAAATTCAGAATTAGTTCAATTAGTTTTATTAATATGATGTCTTGTTTCAAGCTACTATTTACCATCATATGTTAACTGCTAAGATTAAGGAAAGCAAATACAGTATAGCACAAATGATTACAAATAAGATAAAAATTAGGAATAGAAAGGAGAAAAAAATACTGTATCTATTGAGTACAAATCAGAGCTGTACATATCAGAGCTATAAAACAGAATGAACAGACAAAAATCTGGAAAAAAAACAATCGTAAACCATTCCATACTCTTCCAACAAAACTAAATGCATATACTGTGTTTCCCCGAAAATAAGAGCCATCCGGAAAATAAGTCCTAGCATGATATTTCAGGACACTCATAATATAAGACCCACCCCCAAAACAAGCCTCAGTTAAGATCATCAGCCAGACAGATGCATTTAGTACCGTATTTCCCTGAAAATAAGACCTAACCAGAAAATAAGCCCTAATGTGTCTTTTGGAGCAAAAATTAATATAAGACCTGGTCTTATTTTGGAGAAACACGGTATATCTCTTTGTGTGTGTGTGTGTGCATATGTATCTATGTGTATATATACCATATGTGTATGTGTGTGTGTATGTATGTATGTATGTATATGTGTATATATATATATATATATATATATATATATATATGATGAGCTCCGGGATGTAAGAAAAAAGGCTTCTTTATTGCTAAGCTTTCGTCAACAAAAAGTCACATCGGTAATAGCAAATACACGGAAGTCAGTCTCCAGGCGAAATTCAAAAGTCGTGCCTTTCAGCTGTTTGGCGCGTAAGCTCCGTACCGATGTGACTTTTTGCGAGCGAGGTTTTTTTTGAACACGCTGTATGCACATGCCATACTGTAACCGTTTTTAACTGTTATGTAAATTTATGCACATGCTCCCTTATCATTTAGCCCTTTGCTCTGATGATGTCAACAGCTTGTTGACGAAAGCTTAGCAATAAAGAAGCCTTTTTTCTTACATCCCGGAGCTCATCATTTTATTTTACTGACTTTAAATGCCCACACCTGGGATTCCAATATTTAAACTTATTAAAGACATATATCTATATCTATATCTATCTATATCTATCTATATATCTATCTATATCTATCTATATCTATATCGATCTATATCTATATCTATATCAATCTATATCTATATCGATCTATCTATCTATATATATAGATATATAGATATATAGATATAGATAGATATAGATATATATTCTTCACGTAATCACCAAGAATCAAATTCAGTTTATCATTCTGCCTAACAAGCAAAATTCTTAAATGAATGAGTTCTTCCTATAGTATGGCAGATTTAAGGAAAATCTTGTTTTCTTATAATATGGATTAACATTATAGGAAATTAGAGAGTAGACATGTGTCTTTATGTTTGTGTATTTGTGTGTCTCTCTGTGTATCTGTCTGTGTGTGTGTTTATTCTGTTCTGACAGCAACATCTTGGGTGCAGAAAAATATATTTTTAATCAAAATTAAAAATACAGATTTGTTGAGGAATACATAAAAACACAATGCTCAAATATGAAGAAATGCTTAACTACAGTTTTCCCTTAAGACTTTTTGTATTGTACTATTTTCAATATTTCCAAAATAAGAGAGAAATAATACATGTGTTACAACAACTAGGATTAATTTCCCAAGCTTCTAGCTAAGTTATATTTATTTACCCTATTTTTTGTAAAGAGCAAGTCAATAGTAGCATCTGCAATAATATTCATACGTAGCTCAAAAGCAAGGATCTGTCTTGGCTTCCCAGGAACTGGAACTTCTGTAACTTTCATTACTTGATAATCGGGTGGGAAGAAAAATTTCCACAAACAATCCCTAAAAGAAAAATCCAAAGAGTAACAGTTATACTAAAATAAATGTCAGTCATTTATGAATATTTTCTGTAGTATATATACACAAGGGCAACACTGATGATTTAGATTCTCTACATCAGAGCTCCCCAACCTTTCCGAGTTGGCGGCCCAGAGGGAAAGGGAGGAGCAGGGAAATGTTTGTGTGTATGTGTCTCCGTGCACACCTGCGCAAACAGGTGCATACACGGTGGGGGCACTAGCACCCACACACATGCATGAATGGGCCACGGGCGCTGCACCTGCACAAATTGACCACTAGTGCCCACGTGCCTGCACAAACAGGGCGCTAGCCTGCATGGTGGCGCTAGCATGAGTGGGGGGTGCATGCACACGTGCGTGCATTTACCAGCCATTCCTGGGGATGGATGGATGGATGGATGGATGAATGAGCCAAGTTTCATGCATCCTCATCCACCACTGAATCTCTATATACTACTAAAATTCCCCTTTGTGTATAACCTTTAATTGGGTGAAATGGTATATTGTAAGGCAAAGATTTTTGAATCAAGGTACTTGAAATGGGGCTAACTATGGAATACTTTCAAAATCCAGGACCCCTGACTCCCGTGGAATTAAAATTCAGCAAATTTTATAAAACATTTTATGATGCAGTAAAAATTTCATAAAGCATTTCTTGTGGTCAACTTCTGATGTCTGACTGTGCTATAGAGTTCAACATGGACTACTTTCAAGGCAGATACATCTTTGAGTATCTTCCTGAATTTTAATAATAACAACAACAACAACAACTTTATTGTCACTTTGAATGTACGCCAATCGGCATACATCAAAATAAAATTTCATTGCATACAGCTCTCAAAGGGTCACCACCTCCGATATACACTCCTTGTTCATGGCCAGCTCAAGTTTCAGATCGTCCATTTTAGTCTCCAGGGAGCGAACGATGGCAAACAGGACAGATGGAAACGGAGCTCCATGTGGATTAGCCCTCAAATTAGCTTGTATTCCCGCACAACAACCTCGCCTCCTTTCCTTTTTCTGATCCTGTCTCTTCCACCTTTTCCTTAAAAAGGCCTTGCTTCTTTTCGCCCCTGGAGCACGCTGCCGCCGCCACCAACTCCTCCCAAAGCCTCTCTCTCTTCCTCTGGGCCTGCCGACAGCCTCATCCAGTTCCTTCGCTCCATAAGCCCCGGGATCTCTCCTCCTCTGCCTCCTTTGGAAACAGCCCTGATTTGCAATAGAATCCGTTGCTGGGCCAGCAGTCAGATCTTGCTGCCGGCAGAACAATTTCAAACAGCGCCAACGACTTTTAACGGTCTCACCAACAGTTCCAAAACAGTTAGAAACTCGCCATGCCAGCAAAGATTGTTGGTCGTATGTTACCTTAGTTCCACCACGTTGCTCAAACACATTAAAACCTTCCCGATCATGTGGCCTATATCCCTTATATCCCTCCCAAAACTTTTCAACTTCGAGAGCCAATGCAGCCGCAGCCGATCCAGGCGCCGCCATCTTAGAAATGTAAAGAATTTTAAAGAACTTTTCCAATTCATTAGAAGCCTTACCTTTTCCGGTCAGCCCATGGTCCATAATTAAAATCTGTTCCTTTGCCACAAACAATATCTAATCCCCAGCACGGTGGTAGGTCTTGCAATTTGCTATCTTCATTACTTGTCTCTCCCTCATTACTTTCGTCAGTTTCTTCTGGTACAAGACCTGTATTTTGGAAAACAGTCCCCTCCATAATGTATGTTCAAAGAACTCATAACTGGAAGGCTTAATTAACAGATCATAAAACCAAGTACGTAAAGGATTAACAAAAATTTCACAAGCCTACTAAAGTTAAAAACCAGAAATATATAGATACTACCAAAAATTCTGACAAAACATGCTGAAATATTTTATACTGACCTTGAATGTTAAGAAACTTAAGAATTTAGTCAGTAAAATCAAGAATTTGCCAGACATGATGAGAGTCAACATTTACCTAAATGCAGTACAGGTAGTCCTCAATTTACAACCACAATCAAGTCCAAAACTTCTGTTGCCCTTGTGAAACATTTGTTAAATGAATTTTGCTCATTTTACGACCTCTTGCCACAGTTGTTAAGTGAATCACTGCAGCTGTTAAGTTATTAACAGGTTTGTTAAGTGAATCTCGTTTCCCCATTGACTTTGCTTGTCAGAAGGTGATCACACGACCCTGGGACACTGCAACCATCATAAATATGAGTCAGTACCAAAGTGTCTGAATTTTGATCACGTGACCCTGGGGATGCTGCAGTGGTCGTGTGAAAAATGGTCATAAGTCACTTCTTTCAGTGCCGTTGTAACTCTGAACAGTCACTAAATGAATTGTGGTAAGTCAAAGACTACCTGTATTTTGCTATGTTGGTTAGTGTTTTCCAACTGTAAAAAAGCTAAGGCAAAAAGCACAAGAGAAAACCAGGAGGCCTCATACTGTAGCTATATCAAATCTCACTCTTCTTGAAACCTAGATCTTTTACCCAAGAAATCCTACAATTAAAAAGTCTTGAAATATGGACATGTAATCCAATTTCAGATGTATACTTTTTAAAACTTTACTAAGTTTTTAGTATATATCACATGTTGGCTAAGCCTATTTCAGTAGCTATTAACATACTGAGTTGGTGGGTTCAGATAAAGCAATGCTATAATAGTAAATTTAAAGCCAGATCAACACTTTTCCTATTTATTGAAAAGGTCATGCATTCTACATCTGGTCATGTAAATAAGAGATTTGCAGGAACAAAGTTATTTTGTTTCTCAATTTTTTGCTAATATTTCTATCAAACAATTCCTGCCATTTTACATTAGCAAATGCAATACCTAATCTGATAACGACATAATTATAATCATTTTTAGAGGGCTGATTTTTTAGGGAAAAAATAGCTAATTTATTTAAGATCAGCTAGTAAACTAAGCAAGGTTTGAAATTTGCAGTTCACTCTCACAATCACTGCACAGTAGCAACTCAAATAATTTGATGATTCAAAGTTACTTGTTCAATAATTATAGGCCATTAATAACAGCTCTATAGCTATTTAGGATAGAGTCAAACTGGGTATCAATGACAAGGAACTAAGCCATTTTTTTAAAGTTAAAAAGCAAGACTAGATAGATTCAAAATGGGCAGAGGTACTCTCTGTAAAAGGGAAAAGTTAACTATTCTAGGGATCTTTCTAGTTCAAAACATTGAAAAAAAAACCAAAGATCTTGCAATTTGTTATTACACTTAAATGAGAAGATTCACACTTACCAGGTTCATCCATATAGTAATAGATGTCAACATCATTTGACTGCATCACAACAAAACCTTCTCCCATTAATCTTGGAGGCCTGTTATAAAAGAAATAAAAAATGGAAAGGAAAATGTAAACACTGCATTTATCAATGGAATTCTAGTCTATGGAAATTTACACTCAATATGACAGTCTTTAAGACTGCCACAAGACTTCTCATGAAAATGTCTGACTATTACGTTAAGTTATAGACTTTGTTTTCTAGTTAAGTCACTTAAAAACTTTAAAAAGATTTTAAGACAATATAAAAAATCTGCATTTTTCTTATGCTCAGACTGATCCAAAGCATTGTTGCCTGATTCCTCAATAGTAACATATTAATAAACATATTAACATTTTCTAGTATTAACTAAATGCTGACTTAAAAATATTTATTTTGTTTTAAAATAAGGGTTTTAATCGAATCATTTGAAAGCATACATTTTTAAACTTTCACATGATAAATCTCCTAAAATTATTGGATTGTGGTAGAGAAAGTTGCTGTAGCCAAACTAAATTTTTAACTGAAAAACTTTCACAGTATAATTTAAATATGTTGGTTTTAATTTTTTCTTAAAAGGTTCTATCCTGACCTATATTTCCATCATTTATTAAGAGTTTCCTGTTAAAATAGAATATAGATGCACTCTGAGAGTATATAGCACTATTCTTTTAAACAACATGTCTGGCCATGATAATAAATATTTGGTTGTAATTATCCTCTGCAAGGGGATAATCTGGAAATTAACCATCAAAAAATCAAAATCATGAGTTTTGCTAGGAAACCAAAGACTTTTGCCTAGCATATAGACAAGTACTCAATCAGGCAGGTCTCATTCCTCCATGACTGTCATTTTATACAGACAACCATGATACTTCCTTAGAATTGTAATTTATTAAGATTCCTCCATTCCCAAATGATTGGATACCCCACCACTATATTATATATTCTATGGTTTTAACTTATAATTACTTACTCATCATTTTGAAGACCAACATATCTTGGACTTGGAACAAGCATAACTCTCACATTTTCCAGTTTGCCTTTTACAATGTGCATAAACTGATCCAGATGGCTTGAAGGTGGCTTTGTGGTATAAGTTAAGGAAGCATCATCAAAGTTAATACATAGAGTCTGAGGCAGATAATGATTTCCAAACGCTAAGCGACCCTAATTTAAAAGAAAAACAACCGCATATTAACTCTTAATACTTTGGTAGCAAGACATTCTTTTTAAACAATTTTACTTATCATTTTAAACAAACCATCTATATCACCTATAGAAATACATATGAAAGCATGTGCGCACGCACGCACGCACATTTGAATCATGTCAACTAAACAATGCTTCTAAGATCAAAATGAAATATTATAATGACTACTGAAGAAAGTGATCTTCAAAAACCATAGAAAATCTAAAATGCAGATGATCAGGATCTTTTTTACTTACCGTGCTAACACTGACTTTAATTACAGGAATAAGAGATCTCCATGAAGATGAGGGATCATAAGAATCACTTTTTGCTTTGACACTGAAGGAAAAACAAGTGAAGTTTACACACTGAACAATAAAAAATAGAAGCCCCAAAGTTATATGCAAATCAACTCATTAAGAAAATGGAACAACACTTCATGTTCAGAGGACTGCAGTCCTATTTCAGAAAAACACAATACTTGCAAAACATATATTTAAAAAGCTAGATGAATATAACACAGTGCTATAGTATAATTTATAATTACCTTAAACATTCCCACCATGTATCCTTGCTGCTACCTTATGTTAATAATCACGTACATTTATATAAGTGTAATTGGTATGGCTCAGGTTCCACTATTCAGGTGACTGGAGTAGCCTATAAGTGTGGTCCTAAAAAAACTGTTCATGTTTCAGTTGTTGCTTTTAAATTCCACCTAAGGGA
This sequence comes from Azemiops feae, assembly GCA_023970755.1. NCBI lineage: Eukaryota > Metazoa > Chordata > Lepidosauria > Squamata > Viperidae > Azemiops > Azemiops feae. The sequence continues at coordinate 3,425,012 of JALGBA010000018.1, forward strand.
GTAATTTGATTTGGGATAATGGTAGTACGATAACCATTATCATGAGTATTTTCTGAACCTGCCCTGGCGAATTGACACATTAAAATCTGTAACTTAAATGTTATATATTTAGTGTTCAGGGATGAAGAATTTAGTCCTGTGAATTCTGATAAGACATTATTTATGTTTCCAAAATGGTATATGGGCTGGAACTTAATACCAATAAAAGTTGTCTTTTAAATGTTCTAATACAATTTTAAATTCAAAAACATATCAAACTATGTTCTAAAATCTACACCTTCACAGAAAGCATGTTGAAAAGTGTGTCCCTTTACAGAAAACATACTTCATAAAAACTTTTAAAATATTTTGTGTGATTTGTTTATAGAATGGAATGGGGTGGGGTGGGATGGGGTGGGAGTGGAGGTGGGATGGGATGGGATAGGACAGAACTGGACAGGACAGGGTAGGACACCTTTATTTGGCCAAATGTGATCAGACACACAAGAAATTTGTCTCTAGTGCAAAAACTTTCAGTGTACATGCAAAGGAACAGAATAATAATCATAATAATAATAATACCAATAAGAAGGGCTAGTAAAGGAGGTAACAAGAAGGATTATAATATACAACAATCAGACTACATGGGTGAATATACATAGACATTAGATAGATCTGTGAGAATTAGGTATTCAGCAAAGTGACTCTCCCTGTGTTTAGTTGTTTTGGCATGCAATGCCCTATAGCAGCATCCCAAGGGAAGGAACTGAAACAATTTATGTCCAGGATGTGAAGGGTTTGTAGATATTTTCTCAGCCCTCCTTCTGACCTGACGGGTCTTCTACGGAAGCAGACTGGTTGCAATTGTTCTTTCTGCTGTCCTATCATTTGGAACCTGTCCTGTTTGGTTGCTGTACCAAACCAGACCGTTATAGAAAGACAAATGACAGGCTCAATAATTCCTTTATAAAATTGTATCAACAGCTCCTGGGGCAGTCTGAACTTCCTGAGCTGATACAAGAACATTCTTTGTTGTGCCTTTTTAATGATGATTCTAATGTTAGGTGTCCATTTCAAGACCTGGGAGATTATAGAACCTCAAAATTTGAAGGACTCTACTGCTGATATTGTGCTGTCGAATATAGTAATAGAAAGGCTCCTCCTAAAATCCACTCTCATCTCTAGTTTTAAGCATGTACAGCTCCAGATTGTTCAGCTGCACTACAGGGCCATCTATATGCAGACTCATCACCATCTCAAACAAGGCCAATAACTGTGGTATCATCTGCAAACTTCAGTACTTTAATAGATGGATCTGTAGAGATGCAGTCACTGATATAGAGAAGAGCAATGGAGAGAGCACACAGCCCTGAGAGATCCCTGTACTAGATCTAATTTTCCCTAGCTTCACCTGTTGCTTCCTATCTGTCAAAAAGCTGATAATCACACACACACACCATAACTATGGACAGGCACATTTAGGTGAATCAGTTTAGAGTGAAGAATTTCTGGAATGATGGTACTGAATGCTGAGCTGAAGTCTTCAAAAAGGACCCATGCATAGGTCCCGAGATTCAAGATGCTGCAAAAAGTAGTGCAGTGCCATATTGACAGCATCATCTGCTGACCTATTTGCTCAGTAAACAAACTGTAAGGGGTCTAACAATGGATCTCTTAAAGGTCTTCATAATTACAGATGTTAAAGCAACTGGCCTATAGTCATTCAGCTCCCTGATGGTTTCTTAGGAACTGGGAAGATGGTAGAGCATTTGAAGCAAGAAGGGACATAACACATCTCCAATGATTTATTAAAGATCTGGGTGAAGATGGGGGCCAGTTATTCAGGACGGGCTTTTAAGCAAGGAGTTATTCGATCTGGGCCTGGTGCTTTTCCTATCTTTTAGCTATGAAACAGACTACACATTTTTCTAAAATCACCAGAGGTGGAGGGGCAGAGGGATGGAGAAAGGTGTAGGAAATTTGGCTACTGTTGGTGTATTTGAGGTGAGGAAGGTAGCGGTAGATGACAGTGATCTCCTCTCAGACCTATAGTAGAACCTACAGGTCATCTGCCAATTGACGATTCTCTTCAGTAAAGGAGAGAGGTCTGCTGTAGCCAATGATGTTCTTCAGGCTTCTCCACACAGTTGCTGGTTCATTAGCTGACAACTGATTTTTCTGATTTTTGGAACAGTTTCTCTTTGGTATCTGATCTCCCTTATTAATACATTCCTAGCCTGACTGTACAAAAGCCTATCTCCTTTCCTTAGGCCTTCTCTGAATAGAGAGCACATTGATGAATGAACTGAAAATAACAAATGAATCAGAAATACTAGTTTTATCTTCAGTAAATATCTACAAAAGATGGTGAAGTCATTATTAGAAAATTTCATATTTCAACAGAGTGCCATATGGAAAGAAAACTTGTATTAGTAGTACCTATTATTAGACCAATTATGTTTTTAAATACTGTAATAACATTTTCCCACAGATTTTCCAATTAAGAAAACAATGATTTTAAAAATAGTGATGTCTTATATAAAGCTGAATAACTAGATTATTTTCTGTGAGAGCTCTTAGGCCAGGGGTGAAGAAATATGGCCCATGCTGATTCAGGAATTCTGGCAGTTGAAGTCCACAAGTCATAAAGGGGCCATAGTTCCCCACTTCTGTCTTAGGCCAGTAATCCCCTGGACATCTCTCTGCTTCAACTACTGTAATTAGGCTAAAATATCAGGTAAAACAAAACAATTGCAGGCAGTTCCAGTAATCTTTTAAGAATATTTTCAACTGTATTATGCAAAACCTTTCAAATTAATGCCCTGCCTTATTCTGAAATGCTACATTGCTACATTAATTAATTTTGGCTTCAATCCATACAAGTAAGACGAGAGAGCAGAAAGATTATTTCTATTCCACTTGGGAACATTCTCCAAATGATTTTCCATGAATCAGAAAATTACCCTGAGTAGCTCTATAGTGCAGGATCTGGACAGAAACTAGGTATCATCAATCCCAAGACATTCAGAAGATATCTTCAGTCTACAGGAGAAGTTTTTCAACAGCCTTAGCAAGACTGATTAGGTAACTTCATCTACCCCCAAGCCCTCATTTCAGCATTTTCTAGATTCACAAGAAGGGAGCAGTTTTCTTTGAAATATATGTATCAGTATTAAACTAAGGGGGACAATATATGTATATGTCTGTTTTGTTTTTTCTTTTTATGCACTTTTTGGGTGTAATCTTGTTTTACTTTGTTTTGCGTTTGTAATTTTTTTTCTTTTTTGGGAGTTTGTATTTTAATGTTTTGAATAAAATAAAAAATTGATTAAAAAATAATTTTCCAACCAGCTGGCGATATTTGATAAGAGGGGAGAAACACAGCCAGGGCAATCAACCAATCCCTGTTTTGATGGTCCTATATGGTATACATTAGGATGGTCCCTTTTGCCAGCACCATACCTATGTCAGGACAGGGACTAGTATTAGGGGCAGCACATTTTATACTGCTATAGTTTCTGCCAACTTGGAGACTAATGGATGCATTTTAACTTGGTTAGGAGGAAAAACTGATAAAATAAGTGTACTCCCAATCATCATCATCATCATTCTAGCCATTGTCTATCCACTGCAGGATGAAGGCCTTTTCTGCATGTTTCCAACCAATGCAGTCTTGAGCTTTCTTTGCCAGTTTCTGATATTGTCACTCCATCTTGTTTTAGGTCTCTTTTGTGGATGCTTTTTTATCAAGTGGAATCCATTCTATGACTGCCTTAGTTCACCTGCCATCAGTTCTTCTTGCTATGTCACCAGCCCATTTCCATTTCAATATAAATAGAAATTTATTTTTGTGCATAAAGATAAGAATTTGCATTTCCAATTCAATACAAAAGCTACGAGTGGTGCAAAGACCATGGAAAGATACATGCTCAGCATCACAAGACAAGATAGAAAGACCTGCAAATGGATTAGAGAACAAATGAAAATATACGATGCCATCTAGAGTAAAAGAATTGAAATGGAAATACTCCCAATACCTGGACATATTTTATTTAAAAGAGTGCATCTATTTACTATTTAGTTGTAGATAATGGGAAATACCATCTCAATGTATAAATGCCTCAACTGTAAAGCATATTACTGAACAGGCCAATTCTTTCTAAAAACCCAGTGTACTACTCAGTAGATGTAAGCTAAATAATCACATGTTCAAACTAAGTGTAAACCACTTTCTGTACTGTATTCAAATGTCTGGAATTAGATGTTCCTCTAATATTGAATTGCCATATAAAGTACTGAATTATTAAAATGGTCAGTAGCCCATTAAGGAGGTATCTAATTCTTAGAACCAAAGCAATGAATCGGTTTTAAAGGTTTATCACGTTTTCTTTTTTAAAAAAAAATAAAAATTAACTGGTACATTTTAATCAAAATTAATCAAAATTTACTGGTAAAAAATAAAGTTAGCAACATATTCAAAGACTTATGTGAATGAACATAATCCTTACCTGTCAAGATTTGTATGTGTTTGCTCTTGCCCATTTTCTCGTGCTTTTTCATCCTTTGTTTTTGGAGGAATTATGGTTGGTTCTAAACCAAACAATTCCTGAAGTTGTGCATAAAGATAAGAGCGGTTGTAGACATGAAATTCAAAATCATTCACCATTATATATAACCTTGTTTCTGCCTTAGGATCTATGGAGTTAAATAAAAAAGAGGTATATTTCATTTAGCAAACTGATTTTTAAGAGTCAACCTCACAAACAAATGTAGAGACATATAATTACATGTATATTATACACAAAATCATTAATTATATTCCACATACACAAGGATGACCTTCTAAAATAATTAACCAACCAATATGCATGAATAACATATCTAATTAAGTTTGTAAACAATCACATGCATAATTTGTATTATCAGTCAACATTCAACAAGACTTATAACGATTATTTCAATAGAATATTGGTTAGTAGCTTCTGTCTAGTGGTCAGCCAGTAAGATAAAACATTATTAAATAAACACAAAATAGGTTTTAGCTCTGGCTGGAATTCTCCTCGACAAATGATTGGAAAGAAATACAAACACTCACAGAAGCAAAAACTAAAAACGCTCGCCGTTACTGTGAAGTCTAAATGACTTTTTTTGAATGTATGTTTGCTGGCTAAGACACACTTTGGATTTCTTGCATAGAAAAGCAAGATGCTTCTCTCTATCTCTTGTTTTTGTCTTTTTTATCCATTCACATGCAATTTCTTAAATGGCTAGGAGTGAGGAGTTAAACAATTAGTTTGTAGAAGAGATATAGGCAAACAAATAAAAGCAGCTAACAGATGTCACTTTCATATGTATTTTGCATACATTTTCACCTACAACCTCTTATTTGCAAAGCTACTACTGTCTGGAATGTGACAATTAGCCACAGGCACATGGCAGTGCCCACTTCACCAGGGGCCCACCATAACCGACCCAAGGCGTGAGTTCCTCAGCCCAATTCATAGCATGGGACAAGTAGCTGTGGGTCCCAGCAGCCAATCCACGCACCAGAGGGTGGGCCTCTGCCTTCCCATTGGATGCAGTCCCATCACCTCAGCTTCCCAAAGTGGAAACTGGAAGGGGGGGGCAAATGTGTTATTTCCGATGGCAAGAAGCAAAATAATACAACCCGCTGCGCTTTGTGCGTAGAGATCGGATCAGATTTGATCAGGGTAATGATTGCAATCGCAAAATTATTAGGACTCTGAACATCACTGTCCTAATGTGATCACTGAGGGGAGGGAGAAAAGAAAATGTGGAAGAGGAGATGCCTGATATTTCTGATTTCAGTATAAGGCGTATCCTTTCTCTCCACCCCCACCCCTCCCAGTGATCACATCAGGGCAGTGATGTATTCAGAGTCCTAATAATTTGAGGGTTACAATCACTGTCCTAAGCAAATCTGATCTCATTAATTCCGACAAGGAGAGAGAAGGAAAATTGAGAATAAATTTATTTATGGTCTGGAGATTTGAAAAGAAGTAAATTGTAGTTCTGTCTAAAACAGTAGTGAACTCTTTAAACACCTTTTATTATAGAGAAAAGCATTTAGTTTTATAACATAGATAGAACTTAATCTTGTATAAGGAACTACTACTCATTTTTTAAAGAGATAATCTTGTTTGGGAAGGAGGGAAATGTGGGGAGGGGAGGAGAAAGTGAAAGAGGAGGAGACGCCCGATATTGAAATCCACCAGAAACATCATCTTAATAAGATCAAAGAAAATGTATTGACTAGGAGAATAGTTGTATGACAGATCAGGATTAGTGACTTATGCTTCTATTACAAGAAAACATATTTCTTTGTAAAGGCTACTGGATTGCCATTTTGGGATTGAAACATTTGTTGCGAACATCTTTTTGGACATTTTCATATGCATAATGTCATTTTGTCTAGTTCTACCTGTGCGGGATAGGGTGAAGGTTAAGGTTTTTTTCCCCCTCTCTCCCTCTTTCTCTCTCTGAGAGAATGACTTTCTTTAATGTTTTCCTTTTATTTTTGCTGACTACAATTACAGAGAACGTGCTCAGTCAGAGAAGCTTTTGGGGCATGGTTGACAGTTCCTTTTCCAAGAGGGGTTCTTCACATTTATCATGCCTCTTCCTTGGGGGCTTCGTTATGCAAATGTGGCTGAAATTGATAATTCCAAAGTGCTTCATTTCAGGTTCCTTTTCTTCTTTATAACCTGATAGGAAAGTTGACTCTAATTTCGGCACTACTTCTCACTCGGGTATTATGCAAACTTTTTTGACATGTTCTTCAGAACGCAGGAAGCCTGATCCTGAAACTGAAAACAAATTCCTGATTTCTGGATGTGTTTGGAAGGACTCTATTATTAGCCAATCTCTCCCTTTCAGAAGCACCATGAATCTCCGCCCGCCCGCTGCCTTGCAATGTTCAGCCAAGGGGCTCCCCTGCAATAGCATGCAACATCTGGAAAGCAGCAGCCTTCAGGGACCCATCAAATCGCTCCTCTGGTTTGTTTTCTCTCATCTCATCCACCACGCCCATCCCCCTGCGTGCACACAAAGTACAGGGATCATATCATTATGCTTCTTGCAAGGGGAAACAATATGTTTGCTCCCACCCAATATTTCCACTTCAAGAAGCCAAGCCAGCAGGACTGCACCCAGTGGGAAGGCAGAGGCATACCCTTCGGTGCGCCGACTGGTTGCCAGAACAATCGGCTACTTGTCCCGTGTTGTGAATTGGCTGTGAACAAGTGTCCATTGGCCAATTGCCCGGGATGAGGGTGTGGGTGAGGAGCGCCGGTGGTCCATTGGGGGGGCGGAGTACCAGCGGAGAGCCAGCTGAGGATGAACACCCATGGTGGGTCAGCTGTGGGGAGAGCCCGCAGTGAAATGGATGCAGCCCTATGCCCACAGCTAATTCTCCTAGACCCTACTCTTTTTTTTATACTGTATCCCCATCCATTTTTATTTCCACTTTCATGTTTATTCCACTTATAAATTACAAGCACAGTCAAGATTAGAATTAAAGCATTAAAGAAGATTGGAATGGCTCCTATGTTCTAGTTAAAACATTATAGAGTACAGATAGTCCTCGACTTAGTACAATTCATTTAATGACCATTCAAAGTTACAACATTGTTGGAAAAAGTCACTTAGGACAGTCTGTGACTGTTGCACCATCCCCATGGTCACATAATCAAAATTCAGCTGCTTGGCAACTGACTCATATTTATGATAGTTGCAGTTTCCTGGGGTCATGTGATCACCTTTTGCGACCTTCTGACAAGCAAAATCAAAGGAGCCCGATTCACTTAACAACCATGTTACTAATTTAACAACTGCAGTGATTCACCTAACTGTGGCAAGAAAGGTCATAAAATTGAGTAAAACTCACGTAACAAATTTTTCACTTAGCAACAAAATTTTCTGCTCATTTGTGATTGTAAATCGAGGACCTCTTATACTACAGGTCTCCCTTGTGCCAATTAAAACACCTATGTGACTAAGGTGGACAAAATCTCCTTATATACTCAAATCTTGTGAGATTTTGACTATTTATTATAACCAATGTAATTAATTTTATTTACTGTGAGATCCCACAAAGTCAGGGGCATATATATTGCAGTAATCCATATCTTATGTGTTGTTCTTTAAAACTTTTCAAGAATACTAATTACCAGCTTAAATGAAAAGGTCAGGAAGCACTGATACATGGTATAATGTTTAAATGGTAAAAATTAATTGTTACAAACTCAGAAAATTAAAAAACTGTAAATGATTATAAATAATAAAGTAGCATATCAGTGATTCACATATTTTTAGCTTCATATAGTATGACCCAATTAAACATAATTTTGTTATAATTAACTCATTATTTTTCTTTAAAGACAACCTTATTACTTGTCTACTCAAGAGACATGAACTCCTTTGGTATTTCAATAAACTGGGTCTTTAAAATGACATTATATAACTCTATAATTATCCAGATAGTAGTAGAAAATTTACTTTTCCCCTAAAAACACATAAGAGTACTGTACACAAATCATTTTGAACATTTTTTTACCTGAACACTTTTAGCAAATTATACACAATGAAGAAAAATATCTTTAAGATGTAACATTTTCAAGTTTAGAGATATGGCAAGATACATAATTTCACCCTTTCTAAAAAAAACAGGGTGAAGCAATCAGATTTCTAGGGCATTTATTTATAACCATCTGACCTTCTGAAATCACAGCAAGCTAGGATAATGCAAGTGAACAAAAATGCCTTCAAATAGCATAGATTACATGTGATACTTTACTAGTGGGAAATAATGCAACCACAAATTCAGAGAAGCATTAAATGAAAAAATTGCAATCACTTTTGTCCAATAGGCTTAAGTACCTACATTAGGCAGATTCAAAATACTTGACTTTAAAATATATTTATGCAAATATATATTTTCCCATTTCACTGCATATCTACAAATAATGACTTCTTTTTACAACTACAAATAATAATAATTATTTATCCCATAGAATCATTTATTTACGATAATATCTAGCAATATCTCTTTAAATGGCAGAAACTTACCGTGTTGCTTCTGCTTTGGATTGTACATCTTCCACCAACGAAATATAATAAAGCCATCTTGGATTCTAAAAATTATTAAACAAGTAAAATATTTAAAACAGCTGTTACAGTGTACATATATTCAATATGCAATTAATAAGAAATTGTTTCAAATAACACAAAGGTGAATTTATCATCCTGTTTTCAGAATCTTAAAAGAGCTTCTTTGCAATTTGTTCAAGGACCTGAGCTTTTCAACCCAAATCTGCCCACAGGAAGATTTATCTTTATAACTTTCACTGAGGCAGGAAGAAGGGCATTTTTTTATGCTGATTCTGCACCTATCATGAATTCCTGGATTTATAGGTAGTCTATGACAATTGAGCCCAAAATTTCTGTTGCTAAGCGAAATATTTGTTAAATGAATTTTGCCCCATTTTACAACCTTTCTTGCCCTTTCTTGTTAAGTTAGTATCATGGTTAAGTGAATCTGGCTTCCCCATTGACTTTGCTTATAAGAAGGTCACAAAAGGTGATAACATCAATTTAACAGATTATCAAATTTTCCTTTCCTAAAGCAATGTGAAATTACTCTTATCTCAATGTCTCTTACCTTTAACCACTCCAAACAGATTCTCTCAACTCTGATAGATCATAGATATACTGAAAGTCTGGCCATTCATATTTACATTTCTATCATTTTAAAATTAGGGTTTTAACCAGTGCTTTTTTTCTAAAAAAAAAAAAGGTGCCGGAACTCACACATGTCATACAACCCACTTTGCCTACCCTGCAAGGTTCCATCCCAAAAAGGTGCCGGAACTCCGTTCTGAGCGTTCTATGAGAAAAAAAGCCCTGGTTTTAACTCATTTAGACCAGGGATGTCCAACCTGTGGGCTACAGCCCGGTAGCAGGCCGTGGCCTGTTAGCCACCGGGCTGTGGGAATGACTGGGGAGTGCGCGCACATGCATGCACACACATCCCACTTGTGCTAGCGCCGCCACGCGGGCATTAGTGGTCCCATTTGTGCATGCACAGGGGTGCTAGCACTGCTGCCAGTATCACGCGGGCGCTGGTGGCCTGTTTACGCACGCAAGCAGGCGCTACCAGCCCGCTGGTGCTTGCGTGAGGGACCCAGTTTTGCCACCAGGGCTGCCCTGGGTATGCGCAGCCTGCTTGCGTATGCACGCTACCACTGCCGCCGTTCATGCGCCCATTTGCACATGCTCGCATGTGCACATTTCCCTGCTCCTCCCTTTCCCTCTGGGCCAACCCAAAAAGGTTGGGGAGCTCTGAATTAGACTATTTTGTGGACCTCATTTCTGATATTTTTTTTATGTATAAGCTACTATATTCTTCCATGTTGTGTACCACTTGCACCTTCTCCTAGATCAGGAGGCTCACAGATCACTCGTGCCCTGATCACCTCCAGATTGTACTATTGTAATATGTGCTTGCTCTTGAGCGTATCCAGAAGCTTCAAGTGGTGCATAATGCAGCAGTGCAGACAAATATGTGTGCTCCTAGAAGAGCACATGTAACATTTGTTATCACCTTTAAAACCATTCATGGCTTGGGATGGGTTATCTCTGGGACTGCCTCTTCCCAATTACATCAGCCCATCCATTGGATCTGACAGAGAAGGCATGTTGCAGGTACTATCTGCCAGAGACCTACATTTGGTTGGTCCCAGAATGCAGGCCTTGTCTGCCATGGTGCCCACTCTAAGGATCATTTATCCCCCCCCCCCTTGAAGTCAGGATGTTCTTGCTATCATTCCAGAAGTCACTCAAGACCTGGCTGTGACGCTAGTCCGGGGGGGAGGGGGGTCTCGGGGAAATGGAAATATTCTTAGATGGCTACATTGTGTGGTTGATTTTTAGATTCTTTTATACTGTTTTTCTGTTTTTAAATAATTATTTAAATTATTAAATTTAACTTTAATAATTTAAATAGAACAATTCTCTATTTTTGTAATGTTTGTATTTTATATATTGCTGTTTTATTAACTATTGTACATACTCACTATTTGTGAGATGGGTGGCCATATAAGTGTTATTAACAAATAAATATGATTAATAAATATGGACCAAAAGATATTCATAGGTTAGAAATCTCTCCTATAGCTCTTGCTGCTCACTGCCATTCATAACTATTGTAACAGATCTGCTAGATTATTGTGATCCAACTCTAGGATAATAAATTTTACTACATAAGGGAAATCTTATTTCCTTAAATTTAGAGATAATCCCTTTTAGAAATTTTTGCATGGTCACAAAATAAGTACCAAACTTTTTTTTCCTTTGAATTATTTTTCTTATTATACCAATGATGAAAATACAAATGAAGATGCTACATTCTAAACCATATTAGGGCCTATCTTTATCTATATGCAATGCTATAATGGGAATAAAACTTAATAAAGCCATGGCTGTGAAATAAACAGTATGAAAGTTAAGTACCTAATGGAGAAATCTTCTGTAATATAATAGATTTCTCGAACCATGATTTTTCCAGATAGAACAGAGAATGAGAAGGATCCTGCAATAAAAAGAAGGTTTCTGTTAAAACACAGAATACCAAGGAGTCCTTTAGGTTTTCTAGTCATACTTCCCTACTTTCCAGAAGAATCCAATTAAAGCATCCCAGAAAATTAATATCTTGCTTCTGCACAAATGAAGGGGAACCTATCAACGTGATTAAGAGTAAGAGTAGGTCAACAGTTTAAAGGCTTAAAGGTTTCTCCTATCCAGTTGGGACCAACTCAAGCTGGCAGAGCTCATCTTCGATTCTCAGCTGAGGGAGCCTGAGGTGTCTGAGTGATGCTTCCGTCATCATGTGGCCAGCACGAAAATATGGAAATGCAGTAGCCTTCCCGCCAAAGCAGTAACTATTTATCTACTTGCATTTGCATGCTTTTGAACTGCTAGATTGGCAGGAGGTGGGGTGAGTAACTGGAGCTCATCCCTTACCCAGCATTCGGGTCTTAAATTCAGGCTGTCAGCTTTTCAGCTGACAAGCTCAGTGTCTTAAACTCTGAGCTACACTTATTTTTAATCATATGTCACTATCAATCTTAACTAAATACTTTGTGCTTTCCCAAGTTCTCTCTCCCCTCCATAGTTTTTCTCTTCTCAGATAGTTTTGAACCTCTGACATACAAATGCTGAACTTACTCCTCAATGAGCTATGTGGGTGCTGCTTTCTCTTGTGTCACCCTACTGTTTTTCCAGAGCAATAAAGAATGTTCTTTACTGGAACACTGATACTGAAGAGACTATAGAAGATCTAACTGGAAGGGTGTAATGGAAACATCCCATCTCAAGCAACAGAAAACAAAAATTAAAGGTAAAGTTCAATCAGTTCTAATATAGAGATAATGGGTGAAAATCATCAAAGCCCAAGAAACTCAAACTCCAAACTCAAGCACCAACTTTAATCTCTCTTTCAACTGAGTTTCTAAAAGGGGAAGGAAGGGGAGGGGTGATTCCATTTTATATTTGCTGTATCTTCTTTCTTAAGGAAGGGAGTGAGGCTTCTTTCTCTTCTGGCTCACAGGCAGATAAAGCCAAAATTGGAATAAGAGATATATGAAATACCAGCAATTTAAGAACTAGCAGAAACTATGTAAGAATTAAAATATTTGTTTTACAGAAAATGATGTTTTTGTTCCTCTTTTGCTCCTATTTGAGAATAAGAATATTTAAAAACCATTCAAACTTTTTAAATGATTACTTGGTGGAAAGAAACTTCTCAAGGAAATAAAAAAAAATCCTTTCCCCAAACAAAATTAGTATTTGGTTCAAAGAACTCTCCCAAGGAAGATATTGTCCCCCACGTTCATTTGTTCAGAGGTTAGTGAATATTTTGTGTTCAAATTACTGATCTCTAGAGCAATCTATTTCATTTCATCCCACAACTGCCATGATATACTGTGCACAGACATGCAATTGATTGGATTATTCCCTTTTGCTCCATCAAGCAGAGGCTCCTAGGGTTTTCCTCCCTACTGCATTATGCAAAACTGGTGAGGACTTATTCAGTACACTGCAACCACCTACTTTATTTCAAGATAAAATCCCTCACTACATATGTGCATTCATGAGGAAGAAAGTGGCAAAATTTCCAGGTCTTCCCAGTTTAGCTAACTGGGGAGAGTGTACTAAAGGTAAAGTCCTTTCAGTGTGTAAGTCCTAATTTAGTTAAGACATGCAGGCCTTTTATTATGTATCAATGTTATGGAAATGATTAGGAGTTGAAAGACAAAGAGAAAAAGTGTGACTTCAGCAGACTACTGGCCTCATATTTAGCCAATAATGCACATACACAGAGAGCCAAGACAGAGTAAGATCCAAGAATGGCTAAAATAAGTATGACAACTTGAATCATTTTTCATAAAACAAAATTTCGAAATAAGTTTATACTAGTTTCTAGATTGCTGTAAATTTCCTATATTTCCAGGAACTAAGCATCATTCACTGGGCTCTGAGTCAAACAGGAAAAACCTGCTCTGTTCCTCCCATTAAAATACAAATAAAACAGTAAATAAATAAATAACAATTTTTTTAAACATCCCACTACTGGTTGCTCAGAGTTTAAGTTTCCTGGGCTCTTTTTGTTTTGAAACTTAAATTTTATAGCTAGATCAAGTTGAACTTTAACTCTTTTATGTCTGAATCTCTTTAAGTGGATTTTCTCCCGATCTAATACACAGTCTATAGTATCTTCTTATATATTGCTCAGAGAATTCTTCAGTGTAAAAAGGCCTTGCTAAGAGTCCATGCATGAGTACAGCCACAGTCCCCTTTTATTCACAGGATGCCATGGATGAATCTGGTATTTTGGTTCATATTTGAATTATACTCCCAAATTCACAATATATAAGATACAGGAGACATTTCACATATGCAATAGCAGCCCAGATTTTAACCCACCATTGCAATGTAATCTCAGCACGGGATTAATCTTTTCATTAAACAGATGTCAATAAAATAATGGAATATATTTTATTTTTTCTCTTACCAAAAGCAATGGAATACAAAATATGTAACATTGACTAGATTTTTATCAATATAATATTACAAATATGATTTCAGAATATCCTGGGCATTTCATATTAAAATTAAGTTGACTTACCAATATGGATATAGCCATTTTTATGTAATCTGTTAAGGATCAATGTTAAAATAAAACCAATGTTTCGGGAATTGTAATAAGTTAGATAAATAATCCAGGCACAGGACAAAATTGTAGCTGCAAAATAAAAAGTATTCATACAATTAGAGCAATGGAAATTATTTTTAAGAAACACAGGAGAAGTGATACATTTGTACACAGAAACTCTTTGGAAGTGAGAGAGATATGGACTGCCACAGACTCAATGGGAAGTAATATTACCAATTTACTTAATGGTAAATGGGTTCTTCCAAAAGGTGCTTTTTCACAAGGCAACTGTACTTTGTTTTTCTTTGAAGACATTTTGCTTCTCATCCAAGAAGCTTCTTCACCTCTGACTGGATGGTAGGGAATGGAAAGATTTATACTCCTTGCAGACAGCTGGTCATTTGCATTCTTTTAGAGAGTAGTTGAGGCCACCTGGACGTTTATCTGTGTGGTCAGGGTCACCTGAGTAGTGCAAATGGGGGTGAAGCCTTCCTGAAACTGCTGAAAGAACTGTGTTGTAGACTGGAGGTAGATTATGTCGTATCCCTACTCCTCTGTTGAGATAGGGCTATTCAATTTTGACACAGATGGCTCCTAGGAGAGCAAACCCATCAGGACAAGATTCAGCAGTCCATCTGCATTTAAAAGACAAAAGCCACACTTTCGAAGACGACAAAGTTCAGATTTTGGAGAGGACCGCTGGTTTGAAAGAGGGGTCAAAGAGGCCAACTAGAAAAAAGGCCATCAAAGAAAAACAAGAAAGTCCAATTGCCTCGTGAAAAAGCACCTTTGGGATAACTATCACCTGGATGACTGAGAATCTTCATAGACAAATGGGTTCTTGTAACCACCCTTATGGTAGCCGTTTTGCAAGGCTGCTAATGATCTATTCTTAAAATTCCAAATATGCTCATTGGCACACAGTGACTGAGGACACACATCATTACCTCCTCTTCTTGCCCCATTCTCATGTGTGAAATAGCTTTATAAAATAGTTTCATGTAAAGCTGCACAGTATTATTTTGGAAGGGCAATGTCAATTGGTAATTATACTTTTTAAATAGATTGACTGCCTTAATGGAAGCTTTATTCTAGCCAGATTACTGCAGATAACACAACATTTCAAATGACGTATTTTTCTGCCTAGGTATTGACTATGTTCTATATTGTTTACTATACATGATCCAATAGATAGTATACTATATTCATATAATTATTCAAGCTATTACAAGATAATACAATATATATAAACAAAAAATATGAAGCAAAATATGATTTAATGTTTAAATTGCAAGCTGATATAAACATAGCACAAAATAAACTTAGAGATGGAAAATTAAGAAGCTGCATGAAACTGTATTTAACACTCCACTAACTCCAGTTTTGAGATTAGTAATTAAGTTCTGTTTAAAATCACCCAGGATAAAATCAATGTTTTCTAAAACAAAAAACAACTTTTAGCTGCTGCCAAGCATTTCGTGTCAGATAAGATAGATATGAAATATAATACTGGAAAACATAAAAAATATTTAACAAACCAAATATTACGTACCAACAAGAAGCCAAACAACATTTGAGTTATGTTCAGTGAGGAAATTTTCCAACTGAGTGATACTAGGAACAATGCTAACATTAGTATTTCTGTCCATTCTTAGAATATTGCAGCAGGGTTTAAATGACTGAAAAGAGAAAAACAAATGGAGTGTCATTTTGAAAAGTACTGTTGAAGTGATTTGTTTGAGATATATGTAAGAGAGATCAACCACTTTGAAATTAACACACAAAATGCATGTAATAGCCTTTAAGCAGCATGTATAGGATGGCAGAAATGCTATTTCATTCAGTAGGATTCATAGGGAGAATTTTCATGACATGATATACACTACACAGCAGGAAATGGAATGGTAGCTTATTAAAGTAAAAAAGAGTTAATAACAAGATGAAAATAATTTCCTTGCTAAACTCAAAATACATGTTACATTCATATTTAAATATCTTTATTTTCATTTTTAAAATAACAGTCTCTGATCAAGACTGGGATTAAAACATTCTTTTGGATCTTGACAAATCCAAACAAAAATCACTTCCTAAAACCATCTGTTCTTCAATTAAAAGCTACAATTACATTTTAAGTACACATATCTTCAAAGCCTGCTATAGCAGACACCAAGAATCCAATAGCAAATGAAATATTAGCACAATTTTTTATGGCACATCCTTTTGTGAACAGGAAACAATACTAATGTTCCAAACAAAGTAGGACAGTGAAGTTTCTCCTGCAAAAGAACGCTCTAATACAGGGGTCCCCAACCCCCGGGCCACAGACCAGTAGGTGCCCTGTTAGGAACTGCAGCAAAGATAGGAAATTGCTTCTTTAAATATGTTTTCTGGGATTTTTTATTATTCTTCACTTTTTTCTTTCATATGTTATCCTTTTTCTATTTCTTCTTCTATGATTCTGTAATTTTTAAAATATTACTAAAATATTCTTTTAGAAGAATTTAGTAGCTTTAAACATTTTCTACTATTTTATGTGTTCTAGTAAATACTAGATCTGCTAATGGGGACAGGTGCATAGACATTGAGAGGAACCTGAATTATTGAATTAATAAATTAAAAAGTGGAATTGGGTTAAAACATATCAGTATCTCTGCTTCTTCAGATATTCACGTTAACCATTGCAATGCGGCCTGCATTTCATTTCAGGAGTAGAAATGCCATTGTAAATAATTTTAGATCCAAGGAAGATAACTTCTTGAACTAATTCAATTTCCTCCTTGTTGATTTGTCTCATGTCCATCTGCAGCTGTTGTCATTATCTTTGTTTTCCTGGTGTTAAGACTCAATCCTACTTTTTCACTTTCATCCTTGATTTTCCAGATCATTTTTTCCAGATCTTTCTTATTTTCAGACAATACTGTTGTATCATCTGCATACCTCAAATTATTTATTTCCCCAATCTTCATTCCAACTTCAGGCAGTTCCAGACCTAATTTCCACAAAATCACTTCAACATACAGATTGAACAAAAAAGGTGATAAAATACATCCCTGTCTAACTCCCTTACTGATCCTGAACCAGTCTTTGTCACAGTAAAGTGTTCTCACTGTTGCCGCCTGAAAAATGTAGAGTGACCTGATGAGTCTGATCAGGTGGGTTAAAACACCAAGATTGTGCAAAGCTGCCCATATCTTATTGTGTTCTACACAGTCAAAAGCTTTTCTGCAACCAATAACTCTTTTATATCAATTTTAAATAACTTTAATTCATCAATGCAGCATAGCTCCTGAGACTAATATAGTCTATCAATATGTTTGGGATAATGCAGCTGAAGGTATTAATATTTCATTAATTTCTAATAATATATTAGAATATTTCTTTTTTATATAAAATCAAAGATTATGCTGTATGAAAAATCCAAGAGTAAGATATACTCATCAACAATAGCTCAGATAGCATTTTAAAGAAAATAAGAGAATTCACAGAAAATGCCTTGAGATAAGAAAGCTCAAATTAACTTAAGTGAGAATATTCAAAAAACAATTTCCACAATTCCTATCAATCTAGGTTTTTATAATATTGGGGGAGAATTTTGAGGCTCATATTAAAATGATATTTATAAAGATACTTTCAGCCTTTATATTTAATAAATCATGCTTATTTTTTTTAAGTTTACATTAATTAAAGCTGTTTTCACTAGAGAAAATTATTTTTAATAGTCTTTAGGCTACATGACATTTACATACCTCATTTACTTCCTTTTTCTATCAGCAACATACAGTATCAAGATAGCTCAAGGGGGGGGGAAATCAGCTATGGAAGGGAAAGCAGAGAAAATAGAATTAGTTATCTTGATAAAGATACTATTTTAAAAGCCAATATGTATGATCAAAGACTAAGATGCATCATACTTGAAAACATTATGGAAAATGTATTTTTATTTATTGGATTTTAATTCTGCCCGACTCCAAAATGACTCCCAACAGCTTAAAAAATTATGGGGGCTGTGTTCATTATCTTACTCTAAATGTGATTTAAAAAATAGAATATTGATAAAGAATTCTATCCTTTTCCACCAGTGCAAATCAAAAGAAAAAATGAATCTTATTTATAAATATAGTTCTATGTAGTTGAAATATTCTCTGTGCAGTTTATTTACCTGAACTTTCATTATCCAAAGTTATTCAATCAACACCAAAGCATCAGTTATCTCTCTGCTTGTCTTTGATTCCAGAAAAGTTATGAATATGTTTTGAATCTTCAATGAGTTGCACTAAGATTTTTTTTACTGTTATATTCTGTAAGCTAATCAGAATTGTGGCAGATCAGAACAGCATATATATTTCATAAATCAATCAATAAATAGAAGATGCAGCTGATTTAATGGGGAGACTCATTTGTACAAACTTTTTAAATATTCAGCTTTTCTTGCTTTTTTTTAACTCATTTGCAATGTTGGCTACAATAAGTGCACTATGGCAACGATATACCACAGTGTTTCATGCCATGATGATCTATCAGATATATACATGAGATGAACTTTGGATCTGAAGGTATTGTGGATAGTTCTAACAAGCTATCATGCTCTCAATAGACTGAATGACTCCTGTTCTGTTCTAAAGCTGAACTTCAGTGAAATTCCATTTCTGGTCTATTTTTCCTTAGAGAGCTGCAAAAAGTGACATTGTGGCCACCAGGCAAAAAAAAAAAAAAGCTTTAAATCATTTATTTATTCAACATTGTAAAGCGGGATAACTGGATGGTACAGCATTATTCTTAAAGCCCAGTAAACGTAGTATTAGATCATCAACGCTCACTCTATCATGCCCTTGTGAGAGATGCTGAGAGTTAAATCAGTAGTACAATTTGACAGCTGGCTCACAGAATAATAATGTATCCAACAGCTGTTTCCAAAGCACTTATATATAAATTTATACATACATTTCTCTTTGGAATGTCAAAGTACTTACTGAAATTGTGAAGTTGAGCTAACCTTTTTCCAATAACTCTTACTAATCCGAGTCTCATTCCTTAGACCGGTTGACCATTGGTTTCCCACAGCTGAACCTCACTACAGTGTTATTAATCTCTTTTTCTATAAGTTATATGACAATATTTTTGGAACTGCATTAATTTATTTTCATTCTGTGATATATAATTTTGTAACTTTGGAATAATATTTATTTTTTCACAATGTCAATATTCAACAGAAAAAATAATGAAGAATAAGAGCGATAAATTCATATTTTTATATTTATATGAAATTTTCTGAGAAAAAAACAATTTCACCATATTCAGGAAATTAGCTCCTATTCCACACAAACCCTCTTTCTTTTGTACAGCAATATTTCAATATATCTTTCTACAGTTGTCATGAATGCTCCCTCTCCACAGGCTACTATCACAATCTGTCCCAAAATATATACAAGTTGTTACTTATGAAATTATAGCCAACTCACTTTCATAAACTCTAGACACCTACTATACTATAGTATAACATCTTCATCATAAATTGAAACCAACAATAACATTAACAAAAACTAAAATTGAATTAAAATTTAAATTATGAATGAATGTTAAAAATGAAAAATGATCCAGCATAGTAAAGATATCAAACCTCAAATGCTCTATAGCAGGGGTACCCAACCCCCAGTCCACGGACCGGTACTGGGCCGTGGCCACTTGGGAACCAGCCGCGCACCTGGAAGTGCACTGGAAGCGCGTCTTCCACCTCCAGGAATGCGGCAAGTGTGCAGGGGTCTGGGCAGGGGCAGGAAAGTGGCAGGGCAGAAGCTGTCTTTCTCAGTGCAAGGTCCTCTGACAGCTGCCCTTGCAACTGGTTTGCAACATCTGAGCTCCATGTCCTTTCTCCTCTCCCTCCTCCTGCTTCTTCTGCTACCTCTTCTTCTGCCTCCTCTTCTTTCTGGTCCTGGTCCCTCTTTCTCCTGCTACTTCTTCCTCCTTCTCTTCTTTCTCACTTTCCTCCTCCCCTCCCTCCCGGCACCCCAGCTGGGCTTGCGCTCCCTTGCAACTCTCCCAAGTTTGCAAGACAAACACGCGCCAGCCCACCTTGCAACTGGGGGCTCCCCCAAAGCTTCATTGGAGGGGGATCCCTTCCCCAAGGTATGTGTGTATGAGGGTGTCTTTCTCAGTGTGCAAATAGGGGCAGGGAGAAGCTACCTTTCACCTTAAGCACTGCATCTTCAAGGGATTCTCTCTCTCTCTCTCTCGTCTGCATCTTTTCTAAGAACGCTGGGCTTCGTTGCACTTCAACTGGAGTTTTTTGCTTTTACCTCATGTTTTGGCAACATCCTGCAGGTAGTCCTTGACTTACAACAATTCGTTTAGTGACTGTTCAAAGTTACAACGGCACTGAAAAAAGTCACTCATGACTATTTTTCACACTTTCGACCGTTACAGCATCCCCTTGATCATGTAATCAAAATTCAGAGTTTGGTAACCGACTCATATTTATGACGGTTGCAGTGTCCTGGGCTCATGTGATCACCTTTTGCAAACTTCTGCAAATCAAAGTCAATGGGGAAGCCAGATTCACTTAAAAACTGTAGCAAGAAAAGTTGTGAAATGGGGAAAACTGATTTAACAAATGTCTCACTTAGCAGCAGAAATTTGGGACTCAATTAAGTCAAGGACTATCTGAGTTTCATAATAAAATCCTTGAATAGTGAAAGGTCTTTTCTATATTAAAAAAATCTGAAGTCCACATTAAAAAAATTGAAGTGGAATAAGCCTTGTTCTTCATCAGCAACTGAATCAACTACTTCACATTCATAGAAGCCTAATTTTCTTTCAAGTAAAAGGAATATTATTATTATTATAATTATGATTCAATACAACCCTTCTCAAACAATTATATGCATTCTATCTCAAAAAGGGCAGAAGAACCAACTCTATCCAAAACAATCTCAGTGAATTAAATAGAGTTTACTCTGAAGTAAACCAAGTGTCCATGGTAAATTAGCTCTAAAAATATGCTACAATCTTAAACACACTTGCCATAAAAATTTTCCAATAAACACATTGAGGAAACACTGCTTCCTTACAACAATTATATTACACATTTTAGAACACAAAGACTAATTACTTCCTGCTAATATATGGGAAGTTGCAAAATCACAAATGAAATTGTCTATAGTGCATGACAAAACTGAAAGACATATAAGAACCCAGATATTACAGTTCTATGCTCTATTATAGTCAAATATACTTATTTTAAACCAGAAAAAACTGTTTTTGTTTTTAACCATTATATGTAGAAAAACCTTCCATTATTTGTCAAAATTCATTTTTTTCACATAGGGGTAGGCAACCTTGGCTCTTTTATGAGTTGTGGACTTCAATACCCAGAATTCCTGAACCAGCCATGCTGACTCAGGAATTCTGGGAGTTGAAGCCCACAAGTCGTAAAAGACCCAAGGTTGCCTACCCCTGGTATAGATATTGATTTGCTAGAAAATTTTGAAATATGATATATGGCCACAATAAGTTTGGTTTAATCTATGAAGAAAATAAATTAAAATATTATTGTATTCTGTGTTATCTAAGAACAAAATACAATGTTTGAAATATATTACTAGTGTTATGTTTCATTTTAAACATGGTATTAAAATCTTTTTTTCAGTATGTCAATTAGGTTTAAAATTATGTTTAAGAGTATTGTCTTCTGCTTTGATGATTCCTTTTCTTATGCTTTCAATAGTTGTTTTATTTGATGCTTTGAAATTTATAAATTAAATTTTCCACTGCAGGCCACCTTAAAGACCTTTCTGGACAGAAACATATATACATGTGGCAATGTATAAGAAAATACTTTAAAAGACAATTAAATACAATTATCCAACTAAAACCAACCAAGAAACAGAATTATTACCTGAATCTGAAAGCAACTTTAACTGGGTGAAATATTATCTTATGTATATAGATACTATTTGTATGGCTGCAGTGTTGACTCTGAGCAATTGCCTGGCAAGTCCCTGCAGTTTTTTTGGCAAGATTTCAAAATCAGTTTTCCATTCACAGGACTGTGAGAGTGACTGACCCAAGATCATCAAGTTGGCTTTGTATCTAAGGTGACATTAGAACTCATGGCCACCATCAAGCCTGATGCCTTAACCACTACACCAAACTGGCTCTCTTATAGATACTAGGAATCCAAAATAAGCTCAAACGTTGAATCTTCATACCCATGGTGCATAGCTAAATTCACATTTCAGATTATTTTTAAAAAATCATTTAAATACCCCACTACATCAGGTATATTTTACTTGCTGCTTTGAGAGTGCTTAAAGAGACCTGAATGTTATGGACTACAATTTCTATCAACCCCAGCCAAAATGGGAAATGTAGTCCAAAAATAGCCAAAGGGCACCGAATTAAATAACGAAATTTTAAAGCGTCACTTCAGTCTGACTGCTTGATTGCAAGAAACCACACATTGTACAACTTAACCAGACAACCAGATTATACTCAACGGAGCAGAACGTAAATGACTTCGAAAGAAGCACACGGAAGGCTTCCGTCCTGGGAAATCAGCCCAGTCAACAACTCCTCTGCACAACCAGGATGGATCGTCTTCACGTTTTTCCAAGCATAGCCTATCTTCCAAATGATAATGTGTATAAAGATGAGCACTGCGCATCGAACTAATCCAGAGGAGGAGGAGGAGGATTGGAGCTACCTGAGCGGGCGAGAGCGATCAGTTTGGCGCAACTGCGCGCTGTACAAGCAGCGCTCTGACCGGAGTGTGGGAGTGCCCGTCGACCGATGGGGATTTATGAGCTCAAAGGGTAAAAGCAACCGAGCAGCCGCATCGCGTCCAGGCACTTCGCCACCGTCGGCCTTTTCCACCTCGGATCTTGAAACGGCCTTAATTAGGGGTGAGGATGGCGAGAGTCGCGACTGGACTCCCGGCAGCAACGCCCCCTCCGCTCGGACAAGCAGAGCCCGGGCATCTTCCTCCTCGCTTCCACCAATAGCCTCTTCGTTAGAGAAAGGCCGGGGCCGAAGCCTAGAAAAAGGAGGCGCTTTGCCGCCCCACCTGCCGCTGCGCACGAAGGACGGCTCCGAGCAGCCCACGCAAAACGGCCCAGAGCCAAAGCTCTCCCCGCTTACCCCATGGTCTAGTGTTTACATCCAACCCCTCTGCGGTTCTTTACTACGAATCCGGAACCCGGCGCCTCCTCCCCAACCGACGGGGGCCGCGAATAACGGCTAACTCCACCCAAACCTGCCCCCAAAGTCATTCTGCCAATCCAAGGGGCGCTCTCGGATTCACCGAGCAATGGTAACAGTCCACAGTCGGAAGCAGAAGGCGGGGAAAGAACTGATCTCTGGCCAATCGCGTAATACGTGAACCTTTAAGCGACGCCTCCATGGAATTTTGATGTGACGAGCATAGAAAAATAAACAGAGTTTCTCAAAACTCCGAACTTCCGAGTAAACTTAAGACTTTCTTTGGCTCTCAAATAAGTTATGGAACTTTCAAGGAGTATGAATGAACTTTGGATCTGGACTGAAAGGAAGCCTTAAACAGATAAATTAAGGAGTCCTAGTTTACTGAAGTGTAAGGAGGAGAGGAGAGTTGATGGAAATTCGATCCCAGTCCTCGATAAATGTATCCCCGCTGTAGTGTAGGTAATGATCTCTGCAACAGTCGGCAATGCTATCATTAAATCTCTCTTTCCCATACTGAAAATGCTTGGTGTAGAAAGGAAACGAAAGTGGGAGAAGGAGATCGGGCGTTTTATAAAGATGCTTTTACAATCACATGCCCAAAGGAGATAATTACATAAACTGAAAGTGGGAGGAGATCAGGCTGTAAAGGCTGTTTTTACAATCACATGCCCGAAGGAGATAACTATATAAATTGACTACTTTGGAAATTTATCGTATTCAGTATATGATATTCAGTACAACTCTCAGCTCGCGATTGCATGATATGGTTACCCACGTTCATTCCGATCAATCTTATAATTTTACATTAGGGCTGCCAGATCTGAGCTACATGGTCCACAAGAATCTTGCTGCCATCTGTATTTTGCATGCAAACGGCTCTTAGCTCTTCAGTAGTATGAGATGCTGAGCCATAAACTTCATCTGTTTTCAAAGCTATGCATAGAGAGCTGTAAATATAAGTGTGGGTAAGCTATCCCATATAGGCATAGCTATAAATATTTAATCTTTTTTTGCTAATATTAAATCAACAAGTCTGTGTTGCAGTGATGAATAATGGCCCACAATTTTGATATATGCACACAAACTTATGACATAAACATGAACTATTCCCCTGATCTATTGTAATTTGCTTAATCAAATCAAATATTACAGTCATAGACCAACGAGTGTGAGGCACAGTGAGTGAGTAAAAGTATGGAAGACACATCAGATTAAAATTTTTGAAAAGCCAGAAGATATAAAAATACATTAAAACAAAATATATATAAAAAATCTAAAAGAATCTAAAGAAAGGGTAGGAGCATTAGACAGGTGTAAGAGTACAAAGGTTAGCATGTGGAAAATTACAGAGAACTCTAGTATGGTGAACTAGATGCTAATTAAGTCTAGTTTATAGCACAGGTCATCATCCAAGGAATTTTAAGTGCTGCTGTCTAGAACAAGGCAACATTGTATGTTGTAGCAGGGTTGGTATCTGAAAGCATCAGGGAGGTGCATCTTCTGTGCTCCTTCATATTTATACAGTACAGTAATGGTAAGATAAAGCTAGTACAAATGTCTCCATAATACAGGCACTGAAGAAGAATGTGCTCAGTTGTTTCTGTTTGTACAGAGTCACAAGCTTATTTTCTCTCTGGGTAAGCAATCTTCCTGTACAGGTAGTCCCTGAGTTACAAACGTTCACTTAGCAAATATTCAAAGTTACGACATTCCCTGCCCAAAGTACTTACAACCGGGTCCCAAAGTTACATATCTTACAACATCACAGCGGTCGTTCACACTTACAAACAACCGCAGAGACGCTGCAACATGCTACTTTGGTGCCACGTCTGAGAGTCCCGAACTGCCCACGCTCGCCTTCTGCGCAGCCTTGGGTGCTGGAGCCCTTGTCTAGCCAGGCAGAGAAGCGCCGGCCCAGCCTCTCCCCTTCCCCGCCAAGCTCCAGCCTCTCTCATAAGTGGGCGCGGCCCTGGTGCACCACTTGCTGGAGTGCCAAACCCGCCCAGATTTCACAAATTGCTCCGCCATGGAGCTGGAGAGCTTGGTGTGCCACCACCCTGCTCCTCTCACTTGCCAAAAGCACTCACTTCTTTTCCAAATTGCAATCCTACTCTCCAGCTCTGTCGAGATGTACATTGCAATTTAGGTTAGCTCACACCTGGTTAAAAATGTGAATTTGAATAAGTCCATAGTGATGTGGAGCCCATTAAATGGCTATATAGCTCTTTGAACAGCTGTGCTCCCCTGGTGATTACATTGTATGCCTTTAATTGTTCAATTGTTTTTAACATTTGTGGTATTTGTATGGCTGTTACAATTTTTTTGGTACTGTTCATGTTTTAATTTTAAGCTGCCCAGAGTCATGAATGTGAAATAGACAGCTCTCTAAGTTGATGAAATAAAATTAAATAAGCCCACTTCTGTTCTATTGTTCTGCAATACTACAGCTTTTGTTTTTAATGCTATTTTCCAAATTCTCTCTCATCACTAGAGCTATGTCTATATTTTCTCCACTGATTTCCTAAGACCTTTCAGTGCTTTCCCTAACACTTCTTGCCTTTTCAAAGCAATCTAGGCTCATGGATTTCCTCTAAAGTTAGAGAGAGGCCAGCCAAAATACATTTGTCAGCCCTAGATAATGTATTTATAGAAATGATCTTTGGCTTTGGCTAAGTAAACACATCTTCCGGATATGACTCTGTCAATTTATAATGGTTATAAGTGGGCAATAGGGAAATTGCTAAGAAACATTGTTCTGGCAGAACTGAATTGAAGGGAAGCACATGCTGGCCTCTGCCACTGGCCAGGAAACAAAGGACCTCTGAAAAATTGCATCTGCAGACTTCCAGGAAAGAATAATGAAAAGGGAAATGGCCCATTCATTACTTTGGGAAGAAGCTGCTGGAATCTTGCTTCTCCCATCACTCTTCTTGAAATAAAACTTGACAACAACTGCTAATTCTTCTGCGATTACAAAAGTACAGTACTGTATATTAACCACTAGATAAGGAACCAGTAGATTTAAGAACCATTTGCATGCAATGATTAGGTTTTTTACTGAAAATGATCATATAAATCTTTAACATTAATGCACATTCGCTGTCATTGGCATCCATTTGTTAGAAATGTTTATTTATATTGCTTTTTTATTATTAACAAAACAATGATAGTTATATGTGTATTAGAAATATATACTTATAATTAAATACATTGCATAATATTTGCATTAGCTAAGTACATATTCAGTTATAACTGTTTATTGTTAAAATGATTTATCATATTTTTTCCCTGTCATTTATTTCTCTTCTTCCATTTATTAATAAAATTATTTATCTATCCATCCAATTGGGATAGTAATCATTCATACTGTTGAAAGAAAAATCTGGTCCAGTTCCAAGCAGGGAGTAAATAAAATGGAGGCTAGCTGCTTAGGAAAGAAGGTTTAATAATGAGCAGAACCAACAACAGCATGCAATTCTGGGACAGCTGACCAAATGGATTGAGAGTAGGTGGGTTTTTGTACCGTCTTAGGGCTTTGTATTTGAGGTGCCTGTTCCTGTGCAATGTACTTTGACCTGTGCTCTTTTGGTATTCTAATTATTGTTGCTTGACTCTCATTGTGGCTGGGAGGTCATGTCCTGTCCTTGGAGCTGGGTGGGAGAATGTAAATTCTTAATCCCATCAACTGTGGGGGCTGAAGGCATTTTGCTTACGAATAGTGTACCCCAGTCTTTCTGAATGGATTACAAATCTGCATTTCTAAAGGGCAGCCTCTTCAATTTCTGCTTGAGGCAGGAAGACTAGGGCTGGTTTCTGCCTAAGATTTTTTCCTCCATTTCTCCTTTAGGGGAAATATTTTTTCCTGCCTTTTTTAATATTCCCCAAAATATTTCATTCTTGGGAGGGGGGTGCTAACTCCCTACAATACTATTTGATATCAACTTTGCACACATACACAACTGGAGAAATGGCAGATTGGACTTCCTGATTCTCCCAAAAGACCTCTAGAGTCTAGATCAGACATGTCAAACACAAGGCCCATGGTTGGCCCATATTTGGCCCGTGGGGCACCCTGGAGATGGTGAGGGACTCGCCCCCGCTGCCCGGCCCTGCCCAGCCCAGCCAGGAGGCCCCCAGGTGCACTCAATGAAGGCAGTGAGTGCACTGGGACCAATGGTGTCCGGCAGCAGGGGCTCTGCAGCCCACTGCAACCACTGGGCCAGCGAGGGGCACATTCTCCATGCGTGGGCCAAGGGCAAGATCCGCGAGGGGACTGAGGAGATGACCAACGGTGACCTGCTCTCCAACCGCAAGCAAAAACAGACAGGACGAAGTAGGCGCATCCGGCGGTCCGCATCATGAACCTCCCCTCCAACTCTGCCTGCTGATGGTGCTGCCGCAGCACCTGCTACTTGGAGGGCTGGCCCGGTGATCACAGCAGGCTGTGGAACCCCATAGTGCAGGCTGTGGCTGCTGACTGAACATCATCAGCCCCCGCACACTTGCTGATGGTGTCCAGCAGCAGCTGTCCCACCCCCTGCCTCACCTTGACTCGCCCCGTGGTGGCGGCACCCCTGCCCTGCCCCCTGCCTCACCTCACCTCACCCCATGGGATGAGCCTCCCGCCCACCGCTCCATCTGCCAGAGACTCCTGGATTCACCCCAAACCCACCAGCCCCCACAGGCGCCCCCAACACGAGCAATGTCGAGGTGGCCATGCCCACCCCAGCCACATCTACCCAGGCCCACTCCGCCCCCCCTGAGGGCAATCACAGTGCTGATGCGACCCTCAAGGAAATCAAGCTTGATACTCCTGGTCTAGATCCTCCACCCACACTCTTCCCTTTCTCTCCAAGCTTATTCAACATGCTGCCATCATTCACTTTAGTCCAGAAAAAGTCATCCTCTGCACTTTTACTCAGGAGGAAACAAGTGAAAAACTTCCTGCCTTGCCTTTCTTTCTTTCTCTTTCTTTCTTTCTTTCTTTCTTTCTTTCTTTCTTTCTTTCTTTCTTTCTTTCTTTCTTTCTTTCTTTCTTTCTTTCTTTCTCTCTTTCTTTCTTTCTTTCTTTCTTTCTTTCTTCCTTCCTTTCTTTCTTTCTTTCTTTCTTTCTTTTTCTCTTTCTTTCTCTTTCTTTCTTCCTTCCTTCTTTCCTTCCTTCCTTCCTTCCTTCTTTACTTCTTACTTACTTACTTACTTTGTTCCTTTGTTCCTTTATTTTTTTGGAATGGAGGTAAACTCTTCGTCAGAGCGAGAGTGCTGAGTTAATGAAAGTCTTTTATAGTATTAGGCTGGAAAACAATAGGAAAACCAAAAACAAAATGGAGAACAGAACAATTAATTGAAGATATTTCTCTCAGCCACCTGCTCTCCAGTTAGACATGCTCAAACTGAACAAAGAGTATATAATAAAACTCAGGATAAGAAAGTAAAGCAAAGAAAATTTCCTCAAATTGCAGATGATCAAAAATCCTAAACAACATGAAGCGGCACTCCTCATCAACATGAAGCGGCACTCTTCATCCTCCTCATATAGTTCTAAGATCTCTGCTTTCCAGATCCCTGGGAATTGGTTACGAACCAGTTCGATGAAAGAACAAAGGCAAAATGGAATGTTTATGTCTTCTTATTAAGGCTCAATTGAAAGGGAAACTTTCCTGTTTCTAACTTTAAGGGCTCTAATGGTCCCATCCACTTTCTATGTGGAGAAGTTTAGACTTGATTGGCAATTCAGATTCACATTTTCCTTTACTCTTTGATATCTGAACATTTTGGCATGATTTTTTCACTATCCACTACAGGTTCAAATAAAGATATAAAAGAAGGTATGCATGTATTTCAAATGTGATTGTTTCAGTTGATGTTTTATGATTTCAGTGTGTTAGCAGAGTTCTTGGATTTCAGTAATTTGTCAATTGGAGATTTAGAAAGCCGACTTTTCAGTAGTCAGTCCATAATTGAATCTATAAGTCATAACTTTTTCATGACCAACCAGGTAAGCTTCAAATATGGAAATACTATGATAAGTACTATGTTTTGCCAGTCTTAACTGAGTTCTGCCTTTGCCTGGCAGATAAATAATTATTAATAAATTATTTTGAGCAAAACCAAAGCTAGCTCTGTAATAAAAGAAATATCATATTAGTTGAGTGGGATTTTTGGCAATTCCCTCCCCTCCCCACCTTCCCATATTTTTCCTTTTTGAGCTTTGTGCAGTTATGAAGAAAATGTGATAACTACTGGTCCAAGGAATCCCGGAATATTTTAACGGTCTGCTCATTATGCCTAAATATTGAAGACAATCCAGAAACTAACACCTCCTGGCAATAAAGCCTGGTGTTAAAATACATTTTCCCTTCTCTTTTCTATAGTTACAATTCTATTTCATTGGAATGTTCTGATTTGCAGAAAATTAGACTGCAAACAGCCAGATTTGTTCAATGAGTATCTTTATGTATAAAAAGCATAAGCTGAATGAGAAATAGCTCCATTCACTACAATGTCCATAATGTAATCCTATCATATGACATTCTCTGGGAATGACTTACAGCATCTTCTAATGTCATTGAATTGTAGATAGTTGGTATAATTATGAGAACAGGTTTTACATGACCTTAATACTGGCTGAGCATCAATAGAAATTGCTATAAGACAAGTCACCAGTGGGAAAATGGCTATAGTCTAGAAATCCAATCAATTTATTATGTGATATTTCTTGAGCAGTGTATTTTAAATCATAGGAGACTAATTAATCATAGATAAATCGCGAAAAAATAATTGTTCCAACCTTGAAATATGTAGTGTAATAAAAGTTGTCTGATAAAATAACTAAAAAAGGAAATCTATTTCTATATATAACTTTTTACTCTCTTGAGAGGAAAATTGGAGGGGAAAGAAATCAATACAAAATAACAGGTTTTAGGATGATGTTCTTCAGTGTACATTGTACCCTAAAGACTCAGTGTAGATATCCAGGGAATTGCCATCACTTGGACATAACAATACCTTAAATAAGAGCAGTGTGGAACTGCAGACAAAACAAAGCCAAGCCCTGCTCCCACACTGAAGCTAGCAGTTAGGGTTTAAGTAACTAGTCATCTAGTAGATATATGCAAAGAGGTACAGTAGAATATCTCCACCTAATGGGCATTTTAGTTTTGCAACACAGATCTAATAGCCATATCAGCATAAATTTCAGGAAGAATGCTTGTACAAATGTTTTACAGTTTAAAGTAAGGAATATTTATGGAATCTGTTTCCTCTATTTCAGATAAAACCTACCTAGAACAGACTCTTTTATTTAATACGTTCAGTGACAGAAAACATTTATTTTGGCACTGGAATTTTAATACTGGTACTAAATTTTTTAATAGGGTTCTTTAACATTGTTACTTGGATTTCATTATTCTTTCTGACAACAGAGTGAATTTATATCACTAAGGATGGAATCAGCTAGTCAATGTTCTATTTATGAAATAGAATACAAAATTATCCCCCAACAGATGCCAGTCAGGAAATACTGATGATCATAATGTTAATCATTATCATTACTATCATCATTATCATTAAAAAAAACCAGACAAGAAATTTGGGTGGGAGGTTGCTGCTTATAATCATAACATGCCTATTTCAAAACAGGGATTATAGATAAAAATTCATATAGAGATGCAGCACTTTAAGTCAGTATTTTAGTCTGGTTGTATTTCATATTCAGGTTTGATATTCGTTTGGGAATTTTTAGACTCTTCTGGAGCTATATTATGTATGTCATGAAACTTAATATTAGGACAGATTAACAGCCCCAGAAGAAGAAAAAACAGGAGTCATGTAGAACATACAGTGTAAGGATTGTAACAGCAATTATGATGGCAGACAACTAGCAGAATGCATCCATGAACACCAGTTAGCAGTCAGAAGACATGATGAAAACTCTTTAATTTCACAACACATGAACAGACTTAATATAGTTTCTGTTATGTATTGGTTTGAAAAGTTATGGTTGTTATGAACAGTTGTTGTTTTATATTTGAAAGAGTCTCCAACTGTTTTGGAGGGAAACCTGAAACCTGAAAATAAGCGGGAAATTATCCTTTAAACTGATTGGTCGCCGCCTAGTGGCGGCAATGTATAAATAGCTGTCAGTGTGACAGTTAACTCACTTCTGTGCTTCCAGCAATAAAGAGCAGTTGTATTACATCGGTCTGGTCTATGCCTCAACGAACGCAATACACAATAGTGGTGACGAAGGTGGGATGCTGCTAAAGGAAAGAGCTGAAGCACGTGAGCCAGAAGTTACTTGGGTGTCAGACCAGGCACAAGAGTCCTGGTAGGGACCACGTTCCCACCCTGCCTGCCAGTAAGCCACACTGGAGGCACAGTCATCCTGAGGGATCCGTTCCCAGGATTCACACAGCAGCTCCTTAGCAGCAAAAAAGGCTACGACCAGGACCTCATTGAGCGTCAGCCAGGGCCAAACTGGGCAAGTTGAATGAATTTGATGTTTCTCACCCTGAACAATGGAGCTCCTACATCTCCAGGGTAGATAACTACTTGCGGGCCAACTGAGAGATGATGGGCTGAAGGCAGCAACCCTGCTCTGTGCGTGTGGGCAAGCGACCTTCGACATCAGGGAGAACCTGATAGCCCCAGCCAGCCTCGAATCAGTGACATATGCTGATCTAAAACGAAGGCTGAAAGAACATTTCGAGCCCAAGCTGTCCGTTATCGCTTGGTGGCATGCATTTCAACAGAGAGAGCAACAGGCAGGAGAGTCGACAGCAGAATTCGTGGCCGCACTCCGACAAGCATCAAGACTCTGTGAGTTTCCTGACCTGGAAGATTGACTCAGGGACAGACTCGTGTGTGGGCTGAGGAACAGAGACTTGCAGCAGAGACTTTTCACTATGGGAAAGCTGACATTTCAAGATGCCCTAAAAGAGGTCATGGCAGACGAGGCTGCCGGTGAAGCGATGAAGGCTCTACGACCTCACAAGATGCCCCCCAGCCAGACAGTCGTGCACCAAGAAACAACGGAAAGACTGGAAGACTCAGAGGAGGGTGATGAGATCGACCGGTTACAAAAGGAACCCATCAGAAGGCATCGGCCTACTGACAAGGCCGTTCTATTCTCCAGCTGTTCAAGCTGCGGCGGGCAACACAAGAGATCAGAGTGCAGATTCCGCACAGCAGTGTGTCGTGATTGTGGCAAGCAAGAGCACATCGTCAGAGTCTGTAGAGGTTGCCAGAGAGAAGTTCAGTCTGAGGACGTCCCACAGAGAGGTAAATGGGCCCCGGGACAGAACAGGGTCGGATATTGCTCCAGGAGGAGAAGCATTTTAAGGACAGGAGCCCAACGCCCTCTCAAATAGAAGCTGAGAATTAAAGTCAGGCTTCAAGGGGTCCCTTGCTCTATGGAACTAGACACTGGGTCTGCCCTGTCCATAATCTCTCTCAGAACTTTTAGCCACATCTGCAGGCAAGGCAGAAAGCGAGTCCAACTCAAACCATCAAGCCTGGTCCTGACAGACTTTCAAAATTGCCGCGTAGCGGTGAAGGGTGAAGCCACAGTAAAAGTCAGCTTCAAAGAGTTTGAGGGTCCCCTCAACGTTGTGGTCGTTGAAGGCCAACGCACCAGTTTAATTGGACTGGACTGGTTTGATGCCCTGGGCATCCGAGTAACAGGCATCCATTGCACACAAACAACTGACCTAGCAGCTGCGTGCCAAGAATTTGCTGATGTGTTCAGCCCTAACCTGGGTCAATACAAGGGAGCACCAATCTCCCTTAACCTTGATCCATCAGTAACTCCTATCAGGATCAAACCACGCAGAGTGCCCTTCGCACTAAAGCCTAAGATAGATGCAGAGCTGGACAAGCTAGTACAGCAGGGAGTGCTTCAACCTGTAGATAGTAGTGTGTGGGAAACCCCCATTGTAACCCCAGTAAAGCCCAATGGGGACATTCACATTTGTACAGATTACAAATGCACAATTAACAAAGCATTGCAGCAACATGCTTACCCAGTTCTAGTGGTAAGCCACATCCTGGCATCACTTCAGGGAGGTCGTTTATTTGCTAAACTGGACCTTGCACAGGCATATCAGCTGCTGCCTGTGGATGATGCCACAGCAGAGGCACAGACAATAGTCACACAGAGAGGGGCATTCAGGGTTCGTCGCCTGCAGTTTGGGGTAAGTGTTGCCCCAGGATTATTCCAGAGTGTCATGGAACGAACACTTAAAAATATTCCAGGTGTCTGCCCTTATTTTGATGATGTTCTGATCGCTGGAGAATCCACAGCAGTCTTAGCAGAACGTCTCAGAGCAGTACTTCAACAGTTCCGCGAAGCGGGGTTGAAGTTAAAAAAAGACAAGTGTCAGATAGGTATGGACTCTACTGAGTTCTTGGGATTCCGGATAGATGCTGCTGGGATCCACCCCTCTGAGTCTAAGCTTAAAGCTATACAACAAGCCCCCAGTCCTAAATCAAAGGGGGAGCTGCAGGCATTTTTAGGGCTGCTTAATTTTTATCATTCATTCCTGCCACACAAGGCAGCTTTGGCAGAGCCGTTCCATCATCTTCTGGGGAAAAAAGCACCGTGGGTGTGGACAAACACCCACAAAAAAGCTTTTAAAGCAGTCAAATCACTGCTGTCATCGAGCTCCGTACTAGCACACTTTAATGAAAAACTGCCCATAAGTTTAGCATGTGAGCATCACCTTATGGCATAGGAGCAGTTTTAAGCCATATAACGGCAGATGGTCGCCAAGCACCCATTGCTTACTATTCCAGAACGTTATCACCAGCAGAGAGAAACTATGCTCAGATAGATAAGGAAGCTCGCTATTGTAGCTGGAATTAAAAAATTCCATGATTTCCTATATGGACGTCCCTTCACCATTTTTACAGATCATAAGCCTCTGTTAGGGCTCTTCACACCAGACAAGCAGACCCCGCAGATCCTATCACCAAGGATGCTGCGATGGTCAATTTTTATGGCTGCCTATTCATACAGGCTAGTCCATAAGCCAGGCAAGGAAATAGGCCACGCTGATGCACTCAGCTGACTGCCTTTGCCTCACACAGACCCAGACCCAGCAGCTGCAGCTCGCATCCTGGCAATCCAGGATCTCCCTGAGACACCCCTTCATGCAGGAGATGTGGCTGCTGAAACTGCCACTGACAGAACACTCAGTCATGTTCTGAACTGGGTGCTGAGGGGGTGGCCTGAAAGCAGACCAGGTCCAGAATTTCATAGCTTCACTAGTAGAAAAGATGAGCTGTCAGCTCATAAAGGCTGCATGCTGTGGGGAAGTAGGGTGATAGTCCCACCCACATTAAGAGCCAGGGTTTTAGACTCTCTGCATGAGGGACATCCAGGCATTGTTAGGATGAAGGCACTAGCAAGGAGCTACTTGTGGTGGCCTGGCCTGGACAAGGACATAGAGGCTCAAGTAAGGAGCTGCCAGGTCTGCCAGGAGACCCGACCTGAAATGCCTCAAGCACCGGTGCATCGCTGGGAGACCATGCAAGCTCCTTGGTCTCGCATGCACATAGATTTTGAAGGGCCCTTTCAGGGACAGGTGTTCCTCATTGTTGTGGACAGCTACTCAAAATGGCTAGAGGTAGCACCTGTCCAATCTATGACTACTGCCAGGACCATCCAGGAACTGCGCAGAATGTTTGCCACGCATGGCCTGCCAGATGTTATAGTGTCTGACAACGGGTCACAATTCACAGCAGCAGAGTTCCAGTCCTTCCTGAAGACCAATGTGATCAGGCACACTACTTCAGCTCCTTTCCATCCTGCTTCCAATGGACAAGCTGAACCAATGGTAAGAATGACTAAAGAGGCGCTGAGGAGATTAACGACAGGTGACTGGCATCATCGCTTAACAGATTTCCTATTATGTCAGCACACAACACCTTGCACCGCAATGGGCCGCAGCCCAGCTGAGTTGAGATGGGGTCGTCGGCTGACAACCAAGCTGGACCGTCTCCATCCTGACAGGTCAGCTGCAGAGACATCGCAACCCAAGCCTCCAAGAAATTTACAGCTTGGAGAGAATGTGTGGGTAAGAAACTATGGGCAGGGGGCACCTTGGGTGGCTGCTGTTGTTTCAAAGGTGTCAGGGTCACTGTCTTATGAAGTGGGCCTGGATGATGGTCATGTGGTCCGATGCCACATGGACCAGTTGCGGTGGCGGCAGGCTAGACAGAGCCTTGGCGCCGACAGTGAAAGGATCGTTGGGTTGCCTGGTGACCTTGCCATGCCTGAGTTACCCAAGACTACTGAGACTGTTCCTGTGGAACTGGGGTCACCAACGGACTGTGTCCCGAGTATGCCGGCCAGTGTCGCGAGCGAGTACAGCAGCACTGGTCTACCCGTCAAGAATGGACATGACGGTACCAGTCTACCTGGTACAAATGAACATAGTAGTCTACCCGAAGCGATCGGACTAAAGGACCCTGGTCTACCCGGCACAGCAGGACGGGTGGTTGATCGAGAGCCCCAAGCAACGTTCCGGCGCTCCGAAAGGACACGCAAACCACCAGCCTATTTAAGTGATTATGTACATAGCTTACACTAAGTATGACTCTGTCCAGGGGAAGGGGTGTTATGTATTGGTTTGAAAAGTTATGGTTGTTATGAACAGTTGTTGTTTTATATTTGAAAAAGTCTCCAACTGTTTTGGAGGGAAAACTGAAGCCTGAAAATAAGCGGGAAATTATCCTTTAAACTGATTGGTCGCCGCCTAGTGGCGGCAATGTATAAATAGCTGTCAGTGTGACAGTTAACTCACTCCTGTACTTCCAGCAATAAAGAGCAGTTGTATTACATCGGTCTGGTCTATGCCTCAATGAACGCAATACACAATAGTTTCAACTTGGAAACTGTGAGCATCCTAGACAAAACCAAGTCAAAAAATACTAGAGAATTCCTGGAAACCGGCACTCAGATATATCATCAACAGGCACATGGAAATAAACAACATCTACATACCATCGAAAAGAGACAACCAAAAAGCCAAAAAGGAAATTAAAAGACCAGATTACTTCCTCACCAGAAGTCAATACCCAGATGAGTAGAGAGTAACACCAAGATTAATACTAGACAAACAAACGAGAAGTAAACAATACCTCAATCAACTCAAACCAACAAGCTAACAATAAATGACAGCCTAATCTAGGAACCACCTCAACTGCTCCTCAACCCTGACTGGGCAAGCCATTAGTATATAAAATGAAATCAAATTGCATTCCTCTCTCTCATTAGTTTGGTAATGAAATGTCTGCAAAAAAACAACCAAGCTCAGAGAGAACCAAGGATGCCACATTTGTTTATTTGCACAGCATCCTAGACCTTGCTATACTATATCATTTACTGAATTAACTCAACTGGGTTTTCATGAATCATAACCTAACCACTAATCAAAATTAACCAAGCATGTGATGTGAACCTCAAAGTTTTTGCTTTTATGTAAAAAAAAAAGTTCTGGTAATTTTTCTGAAAATTCTCTTTCCATTTCCACTTTTGGAACATTGGATAGTAATTCACACTTGTGTCTGCACTGGGCAAGTCAGTAAAAAGCAAGATGGTGACTTCATAGACATAAAAAGAGACAGTACTTGGGTAGAGACACAAGTAATATTTCATGTAATAATTTTCTAAGATTTGGAGAAGTGGCTGGGTAATATTTAATTAATGTAATGTCCTTGATCTAGAAGTTCTTAAGAAAATCTCAACAATCAAAATTTGCCTACCAAATAAATGTTTTATCCTATCAAACAATTTTCCCTACCTATTATGCTATTCCCTGCTTTGTGATGTATTTTGAATGTCAAGGATAACTTGTAAAGCTGAATTCCACAATGTGTAAGTACTATGTAGAAGTTCTGACACCCCGGTTTCTCTAAAAGTGGCTGCTGAATTGTACTTTTTAATGTGACAGAAGGGATAAATTATTAAATACTGGAAAAAAAATAACCATATTAACTGTTAATTTGAATGAAATATACATTACAATTTAATTTTGTCCAGGCTCCACCTATTTTTTTTTAGTCTGAATTCACAACTGACATGTTACTCAGTAGGTAAGTGATTATTGCTCTAGGCAGGACCATCTTTGAGGAGCCAACCATTTCAAAGTGGCAGGTGGAACTTGCTGAACCCTTTTAATGGGCATCACATGCATCATACCCACATAAAAAAGAGGGGATTTGATCAGCCTGCCATTTTGACGTTGCTGAGTTCCACTAAGATGCCCTGGTCTGAGGCTTCCGGTCATAACTCTGATTCTATCTACCTAACTTATACTTGTGTGCAAAACTTTGTCTGGTCTTAAAATATATTTTTCTTCCAAAGTTCGACAAATGCCTTCTGATAATGAATTTGTATAAATCTATTGAAATATTGGCCTTCTGATTATACAGCCTTTCACATGTCAATATAATCAAGTATTTGTCAATTTCATTTTGTTTACAGTTTCTTATTTAGTATTTTTGAAGTGCAAAACTTGGCAACATCTAATGTAAGTTCTCGGAATGTAAACAAGATTATAAATAAACATACACTGGAACAAATTCTATAAAGTTGCAATGTAGGTTACTTTCCTTATCTGGCAACAACTACTGTTATACAGTTTAGTGTGTGATCCTCTTCTGAAGTCAGATGTTTCCCATGAACTTTGTCAAAAACAAGTCTTTTGTATTATCATAAAGCAAGATCATGTAAAAGGCATGGATTTGTAAATCTGGGACAGAAGCCAGAGGCTTGTAGTAATAGACAAAGCTGATCTATGAATTATATGTCATGCCAAAGTCTCAACTGACTTAGCTTCAATGATTGTGCATATACTTCTAAATAAAATACTCCTGGCACTCCTGGTTAAATTTAGTTGTTCAAAAAAGAGGAATATTCAAACAGGAGAGAGACAATATAAAACTTATTTGGTAGATTCCTTTTTTCAAGAGTTGCCCAATCTATATATATATATATATACTATCTATATAACTCTCCTGTCTGTTTGTCTCTTTGTAAACTTTAATTGGGCAAAACAGTGCATCGTAGAATAACAATTTTGAATCAAGGTTCTTCAAATGAGCTATCTTAAAGAATGCATCCAAAATCCAGGACCCATTAGAATTTTTTCAAACCTAGTGGGACTGAAATTTTCAAAGATTTTCAGATCAGTTATACTGACACCGCCATGCCATCAAGGTCAGCCATGGTCACATGATTATGATTTCCAACACTTCCTGCCATTTCCCTCCACAACCAAAGGGGGAAGCCAGCAGGAAGTCAGAATTTGCTCCTGATCCCATTGCTTTGGCTTATTGCCATTCTGTTTCCCCATTTAGGTAAGAAAATACCTTTGAAGCAATGACCCAACAGGGCATAGGTTGCTAGTCATAGATAACCCCAATACTCTGCCCCCATTCAAGCTGAACCTCCTGATACTTTAATACTTTTCCTTCCTTTCCCTTTTCTTTCTGTATCTTTGAATTTAATTAATTGCTTGGTGTTAGGCTATGATGAAGATGGGTTTTTGTTGTTGTTACATGACTCTCCATCTCTTTATACTACTGCTGAGAGAACATACAACACAAAAAGCTAAATAGAGGAATTTCTTAATGATGTTTTCCTTTAGGGCTGAATTGAAAATTGGTTAATCAGGTAAGTTGCAGACAGATGGAAAAAAGATAATACTATGAATTACAACATTGTACAATGTCATAGATCAGTGGTCCCCAATCTTTCTGGGTCTGTGGACCGGTAGCAGCGGCGGCAGGGGGCGAAGGGGGAGAGGCAAACGTGTGAGTGCTCACACTCACCGCTTGTGCAAATGGAGTTTTCCCCATTTGCACGCTGCTTGCATAGCCCAGTTAAGGACCCATCATGGATCATCCTTGATCATCTTACAACTAAGATAAGTACATAACTCCACCTCCACCCATATTTTAGATTTAATTAGTGTATATTTGAAGAATATACACTATTAGTCCAGCAATAGGAAGCATCCTATTGCCAAAAAAAGGGAGGAATGAAGAGATCTAAATATAATCTTTTACGTATAACCCAGCCATTGTTCATTCTTTCTTGTTTGCGCTCAGATATAACTTAACAATTGTGCTAGGAAAGAAAAAGCTTAACTGCAACTTTAAATGAGATTGCTATAGCCTGCAATGTATCATTTTTCCACTGAAACTTGCAGATGTATCTGCTCAAGGGGAAAAAAAGCCCCAAGGCTGCTTGCCAGCAATTGTGTATTCAAAGCGCAGGCTTTGTAACAAGCCTTGTAACAAGCTGTAACTGACCTAACCTGATAAAGAAAACACGTATTCAAACGAAAAAGATTTTTTTTTTTAGCTTGTTAGCTTGAGAAAATGTTTTAGTTATAAAAGGGAAGATTTTTA
The DNA here is from genome assembly GCA_023970755.1 of Azemiops feae. Classification (NCBI taxonomy): domain Eukaryota; kingdom Metazoa; phylum Chordata; class Lepidosauria; order Squamata; family Viperidae; genus Azemiops; species Azemiops feae. Next base: position 3,464,832 of record JALGBA010000018.1, read on the forward strand.
TCTATGTGTCTTTGTGTCTTTTCTCCTACGTCTCGCTGTGTCGGGAGGAGGAGAACGGGACACTCGGCTTCTCTCTGATCAAAGAATAAAGCTGTTCTTTTTTTGCAGTAGCCTCGTGTTCAGAGTCTCTTTTGGAATTTATTTGGATTCTGAGCTGAAAAACCTTACATTATCTATCTATCTATCTATCTATCTATCTATCTATCTATCTATCTATCTATCTATCTATCTATCTATCTATCTATCTATCTATCTATCTATCTATCTACCTATTTCTCTCTTTTATTATTTTTATAAGTAACTCAAAGTGGCAAACATACCTAATGCTCCTTTCCCCTCCTATTTTTCTTTAAAAAAAATAATTTTAAAAATTATATTTACTTCCCATCAAATTGAATGAGAAGATATGAAAACAATGGAAATAATATTTTGGCAGAATACCTAGCTTTTAGATATAAGTATTTTTCAAATGGAGCAGGAATGAGTTGCAGAAAAACTGGCCAGTATCTCACATGCACTGACTAGAACATATCCTGGAAATCATTTTAAGGCCTATTTTCTGACAGACAAATGGGACTTACAACAAAATGTTTGGAATACTCTAATTTGATTTGCCTCTGCTCTCTATTTTTATTTCAGTTCATTTATTTTTGTTTATTTTTATCCCACCTTTATTATTTTACAAATAATTCAAGGCAGTGAATATGTCCAACACACCTTCCTCCTTCTTTGTTCCCCACAACAACCCTGTAAAGTGAATTGAGCTAAGAGATAGTGACTGGCCCAAAGTCACCCAGTGGGGTTTCATAGCTAAGGCAGGACTTGAACCCACAGTCTCCTGCTTTCTAGCCTGGTGCTTTAACCACTACCAGGGGTAGGCAACCTTGGCTCTTTTATGACTGGTGGACTTCAACTCCCAGAATTCCTGAGCCAGCATGGCTGGCTTAGGAATTCTGGGAGTTGAAGTCCACCAGTCATAAAAGAGCCAAGGTTGCCTACCCCTGCACTAGACCAAACAGGCTACTAGACCAACTATGGGTACTGAACATTATTAAGCATTCATTAAGCTTTTGGGGGTTCTTTGCCCCGCTTAAAGTTTTGTTCTAAAATATATTTATTCAAATGTTAGTATTTCTCCAGTTTGTACTGGAATATGCCTCTTTTGCATACACAATGTTCTTTTGGCTACAATAATGAACACAGTGACATGATGGCTGATATGGAAAACAACAAGTGTTCCAAAGTTAGAAAGTTTCCATATGAGTGCTCTAAACATTCTCCCCTGGGAGTTTAAAGGAGATTATTTAGATGTAATGGATTTGTGGCTGGTTTGCTTCCTTTTAAAAAAATGCATAAAATTTCATTTTATCCTATGGTATCATTTTTTATCCAAAGTAAAACTTATCATTTTATATAGTAACACCATTCGAATCTGTAAAAAATATAGAATGCTGGCAATTGATATCAATTACTCTTTGTTCTAGAGCATAATATGAAAGCTTTAATTCTCATGTCTTTATTTCTTTTTTACATTCCTAAATCTCCCAAAATCAACAACATGAACTCATCCCCAGTTTTATATATAAATTACATTCTTTGATCTCTGGACATTCCCATAGACATTTACTAGGATTTGTAAATAATTCTGGCCTGACCTTACGGGTGCGTGGGTATTGGTGGGGAGAAATTGTTCTTCTGACAGACATTTAATTTGAATAACAGACATTGGCTCCTGAGATTTCTACAACAAGTAATAAGATTGCTCAGCTTAAAAATTTGCTGTGACCATTCATCCTGTTTAGTTTAGGAAAAGATAGAGAAGTATTTTATTTTTCTGTTTTCTTAAATTACCAGTTATTTTCTATAATTGCTTCCTCAAGTACAACTTCAATCAAAATAGTGCTGGAAGGAACCTTGGAGGTCTTCAAGTCCAACTGTCTGCTCAAGCAGAAGACCCTATACCGTTTCAGACAAGTGACTGTCCAGTCTCTTCTTAAAATCCTCCAATAATGAAGCACCCACAACTTTGGATGGCAAGGTGTTCCACTGGTTAATTGTCCTCATTGTTAGGAAGTTTCTCCTTAATTCCAGGTTGCTTCTCTCCTTGATTAGTTTCTATTCATTGTTTCTTCTCCTGCCCTCTGGTGCTTTGGAAAATAAGTTGACTCCCTCCTCTTTGTAGCAACCTCTCAAATACTGGAATATTGCTAGTCCTTCTTTTCTTTAAACTAGCCAAACCCCAATCCTGCAACCATTCTTCATATGTTTTAATCTCCAGGTCTTTAATCATCTTAGTTGCTCTTCTTTGCATTTTTTCCAAAGTCTCAATATCTTTTTTGTAATGTGGTGACCAAAACTGGATGCAGTGTTCCAGGTATGGCCTTACTAAGGCTTTATAAAGCGGTACTAATACTTCACGTGATTTTGATTCTATGCCTCTGTTTATGCAACCAAGATATGATACAATGGTTCTGAGATAACATCTGCCAGTTCCTTCAGAACTCTGGGATGTAATCCATTAGGTCTCAGTGATTTATATTCATCGGGATCAGATAAGTGTTCTCTAACCATTTTCTTGCTTATTTTAATTTTTATTTCTAATCTGTCTTTTACAGTTAGGTTTTTGATAGGTTGCGTTATAGCTTCTTTTGTGTGAAGACTGATGCAAAGAATGAGTTAAGCAGCTCAGCTTTCTCTCTATTGCTTGTTACTTCCTTGCCATCTTCTCTCTTAAGTGGACCTACTGTTTCCTTTACTTTTTTCTTGTTATTTATATGTTGAAATAAACTTTTTTATTATTATCTTTGACTTTTGTTACAAGTCTTTGTTCATTCTGAGCCTTTGCTTTCCTGACTTCATCTTTGCAGATTTAGGCTATCTGCTGATATTCTGCCTTAGTTATGTGTCCCTCTTTCCATTTTTTTGTAGTTGTCCTTTTTGTCTTTCAGTTTATCAGAGAGATCTTTGTGCAGCCATGCTGATTTCTTCTTGGATTTTTTCTTTTTCTTTTTCAGTGGTATTGTGCAGGACTGGGCTTTTGTGATCATATTTTTCAGAGTTTCCCACTCTTCTTGAGTTGTTTTCCCCTTTATGGAAAACAGTTTGCTTTTTTATTTATTTCTGACATTTCTATACTGTCCTACTCTAAAAGGCACTGTGCAGATTCAGCAGAAAGAGATATTAAAAACAATAGAAAAAGCAGAAAAATGTAAGCCATAATAGTGCAATCCAACAAAGCAGACTAAATTTACATCCCCCAAATGCCATCTCCTAGACTCAGAGAAACACCTCTCTGAAGAGGCTCATCAGGCATTGAAGATCAAGTTTTTCTATAGAGAAAAAGCCTTATTACAAAACTCCTACAGATGGAACACCTAATGGTACAAGAAATGTATTTCAAGTATACATTCATTTAAATCTGTTGCTGCATTTTGCTACTTTTTCCAGATTTCAATAGATTCTTTGCCTGTGTTACATACTAGAATCATAGAGCTGGGCTATTGTTCTTAATGTAACCAATTTCTCTGCTCCACTCTCTGAAAATACAGATTATCAATCCTGAAAGGTTTCTTTTTTGTATAGCTTTGTTCCATTTTACAGATATAAAAAGGGAGTAAAGACTTGATGAATGCCTACCATTTATTATAAAGAATACCAGTCTTAACCCATAGCTATAACTTTTAAAGGTTTCAAGCAAAATATTTGCTATTAGGTTCATGTCCTATGCTAATAATTTTCCATAGTATGCAGCCCAAATCTTCACATTCATGGTTTTTTTTCCATTTTCATTTATTTAAACTACTATAGGGAATAACATAGTGCTTGTATTATAAGTTATGATCTCTCAGAATTCACCATTTTATATTTTGGACAATGCCCTTATATTTCTTCCAAAGAGGAGGGGGGACAAAAGGGAGAAACCAAGCACAGGAAATATCAATGAGGCTGTGGCTAAGTGCTAAATTAACACTATGTCCATTTAGAACAGAAAATCCAGGAAATGGGGGGAAAAAACCGAGGACATTGATAAAAAGGTGGAAATGTTATTGCAAAAAAATGAAGAATTAGAACAAGCAAATCAAGAGCTAGAGCGGGCCATGGCAATGGTGGAAATGGGAAAAGCGGAACACTATTTGAGATTCCAAAATATTCCTGAGGATAGAGAAGAAAACATAGCAATTGTGATCATTGAGCTGTTGGCGGAGGCCTTAAACGCAGATAGAACAGAAATGCAAAACGAGATTGATGAAATATTTCGCATGAATTCGAGCTATGCAAGAAAAAATAGACTACCAAGAGAAGTACATGTGAGATTCATAAAGAAAACAACAAGAGATGAAGTACTGAGAAAAATGAGAGAGGAACCATTACAATATAAAAATAAAGAAATTGTGGTCCTAAAGCAGATACCCAAGAGAGTAAGGGACACTCAGAGACACTACCATTTTTTAATCACAAAGTTGATTGCCAAAGGCATAAATTTCAGATGGCTAATGCCGGAAGGCATTCTAATAAACTGGAACAACACAAGATATCAACTGGATTCAATTTGGGAAGCAGAGGACTTCGAAGTAAGAAACAGAGCAACTTTGGATGAAGGACTGCACCAACAACAAGGGGACAAGCAAACGGGAGAGACGGCCCAAGGAGCAACTGCACAAGCAGAACAACAGAAGGAGAAAGATGAGCAAGAGGGTGAAGGGGAAGGAACCGCCAGAGAACAAAGGATTACAAGATGCACTAGACCAAAATATAAATAATGGAAATGTAAATGGAGAAAAAAAATGGAATTTTTTCAGTAAATGTAAATGGACTAAACTCCCCATCAAAAAGAAATATTTTTTTTTAGGAAACTTCAGAAATTAAATACAGATATAATTTGTTTGCAAGAGACACATATAAAAAACCAACATTATAAACTATTGGAACACTCAAAAATTGGGAAGCTTTATTATACATCAGCAAAACAAAAAAAAGAGGGGTTGCTGTATATGTTAAAGAGACAATAGATTCTAAATTAGTGTACTCAGATGAAGAAGGAAGAATTGTAATGGTTGAAATATATGTACATCAAAAACAAACATTGTTAGTAGCAATCTACTCTCCAAATAACAATCAAGAACAATTTTATCAAAGCCTACATAGGAAACTAATATCAAAATATTTGTTTAATAGGGGACTTCAATGCGATAGTAGACGGAACAATGGATTACAAAAGTAACAAAACAGGAAAATCTGCAAGAAGAAGATTACCTAAGACATTTTTTGATATGGCAGAGGAAATTGGAATACAAGATGCCTGGAGAGAAATTAATCCACAAAACCAACAATATACTTTTTACTCAAATAGCCATAAATCCTGGTCAAGAATTGATGTGATTTGGATGACTTCTGAATTGAGGATGGATATACAGGGAATTGAGATAGAAATAGGTACATGGGCAGACCATAATCCTCTAAAAGTGACATGGAAAGGAATACAAAAAAACCCAAGATGGACTTTAAACCAATCTATACTAAAAGACAAAGAATTTATAGAGTTAGCGAAAAAAGAAATAGAATTCTTCTTTAAAGAAAATAAAGAAGAAGACACATCATTACAAAACCTATGGGACATAGCCAAAGTGTACTTTAGAGGCATAGCTATAACGTATACGGCAAAGAAAAATAAATAGAGAAGACAGCAATATTTATTACTAAAAGCAAAATTTGGAAAGTTAGAAATAGAACTACAAAAAACCCCACAGAAAAAGACTTTGAAAAGAAAAATGGAAATAATAAAACATAAGCTAAATCTGTTGGACTCAGAAAAACTGGCGGAACAGATAGAGCAAAACAAAACTTTTTTGAAAATGCCAATAAACCAGGAAGATGGTTAGCTTATAAACTTAAAAAACAGAAAGAGAAGAAAATAATACATAACTTAGTAGATGGGAAAGGTTGTCTACAATTCAAAAATGAAGAAATACAAAAGATAATTAAGGAATACTATAAGGAATTGTATGATAAAGAGGAGATTTCAAGAGAGAGAACTGCTCAATACCTAGAAGAAAGTAAACTGCCAAAAATTCCAGAGGCATTTAAAACTATGTTAGAAGAAAGAATAACAATGATGGAGGTATCAGAGGCTATAAAAGGACAAAAAAATGGGAAAACACCGGGCCCAGATGGGCTTCCGGCGGAGCTTTATAAAAATCTACATATTAAGCAAACCACTGAAAGATGTTTTTAACAGACTCTTGTTAGAGGCTAAGCTTCTAAATACATGGATAGAAGCAAATATTACCTTAATACCAAAAGAAGACTCGGACTTGACGTATATTAAGAACTATAGACCGATTTCATTACTTAATGTGGATTATAAAATTTTTACTTCAATAATGGCAGAGAGACTGAAAAAATACTTAGTTGAATTCATACATCCAGATCAAAACGGCTTCTTACCAAAGAGACAAATTAAAAACAACTTAAGAGTGATAATGGACGTATTAGAATACTATGAACTACATCCAGGGAAACAATTAGCATTAATATTTTTAGACGCCCAAAAGGCATTTGATAATGTTTCCTGGCAATTTATGATTCAGCAATTACAAATAATGGACTTTGGAAAGAACTTTACAAATATGATAAAAACAATATATAGCAATCAGACAGCAAAAGTGATTGTGAATGGAGATTGTACTGAGAGCTTTGAGATAAGAAAAGGCACGAGGCAATGGTGTCCACTATCCCCATTATTATTTATTTTTACTTTGGAAGTTTTAAGTAGAAGGATTAGACAGGATACAGAAATTAAAGGATTGAAGATAAAAGACAAAACATATAAGTTACAAGCATTTGCTGATGATCTAGTATTTATTTTGGAAGAACCTTTAGAGATGATTCCTAAGCTATGGGGAAAGATAGAACAGTATGGAGAAATGGCGGGATTAAAAATAAAGAAAAAACTAAGGTAATAGTTAAGAATCTCACAGATAAACAGAAAAGGCAAATGCTAGAAAAGACAGAGGTACAGATAGTGAAAAAAGTTAAATATTTAGGTATATATCTTTCGGCTAAATGTTCGTCAATAAAAGAAGGCAACTATACAAAACTATTGAAACAAATAAAGCTGGACTTGGAAAGATGGAAAAATCTGCAGTTGTCAATATTAGGAAGAATTGCTACAGTAAAAATGAACGTACTGCCGAAGATTCTATTTTTATTTCAAACAATTCCGATAAAACTTGAGAAAAAATTCTTTCAAGATTTAAACTCATTAATTTTGAACTTTGTTTGGCAGAGGAAGAAAGCTACAATTAAGATGAAAACACTACAAGACGCTAAAGAAAATGGAGGATTTGGGTTGCCGGAATGGGCGTTGTATTATCAAGCATCTGTCTTAACATGGGTGAAAGAATGGATAATGCTTAGAAACAAAAGGTTGTTATATTTAGAGGGGCATGATTTACAATTGGGGTGGCACGCTTTCTTATGGTATGGGAAAAATAGAGCTCATAAGTATTTTCAAAATCACTATATAAGAAATGCCTTGTTAACAGTATGGGAAAAAATTAAAGCTAAAATATACTCAAAAATTCCAGGGTGGTTATCAACGATGGAGGCATTTGTACATCTGAACTTGGTAGACTTTGAAAAAATATGGGCATATAGAGATATTCTAAATACTGATGGGAATTTAAAATCTAAGCAAGAACTGGAAAATCAGGGGATCAACCTGTCGTGGTGGTCACATTTATAGATGCAAAATAGATATGAAAAAGACGTGAAAATGTATGGATTCTATAAAGATCAAACTGTGTTTGATAAGATTTTGTTAACAACAGATGAGAAATTAACTAAGAAAATGTATAATTTTTTGTTAATTTTGGAAATGGAAAGTGAACAAGTTAAAGAAACAATGATAAGATGGGCGAAAAACTTTGGCTACAATATAGAACTAGAAAAGTGGCAAAATCAACTACACTAATGCTATTTAATGGAAAATGTCAGGTTCAGTCTGGAGTATTTCTAGGCAAGACCTGGTAAATGCAGCCTAAAGTACTGAAGGACTGTGATCAGTAAGTCTTAACATAAAAGCCAGTGGCCTTGACTCACACATTTCTTTATGTTATTAAACACTGTTAAGCTATATGGAAGCCTTGCTGCTATCTTTATTGAGCTCTTTTATGGCTTATTCCAAAAGTCCAGCTTGAATTATAGTGGGTGAAATCCAGTGCTCTGAGGGCACTAGATTATGGAAATCTACTGGGTAGCCAGGTGCCTCATGATGCTGGAGTCCTTTTATGTGGTTGAATATGTCGTGTGGCAGGACTTGATTCTAAACAAAGCTTTCGAATATGCTTTGTTTTAAGCAATTTTGGAATTTACCTTGTTGTGGTTTCTTGGCACAAGTTCATATTAATGACCTTTTTTTCTTCCAATTATTTCGCAAGAGAATCAGAGCTGCCACATTACAAGCTTCCTTCTAAAATTTCCTCTGGAGTTGCCTCATATAAACTACATCATAATAATTAGCTTCAAAGGTTTTTCAGAAGTGCATGACTAAGAAAACAGTATGCCATTTTACTGGTGTTTGAATGGACCTTAGCTTTTAGGAGCTAGTTTTTACTTCCTCTCCTTTTATGCATTCAGCAAACCATGTCTACTTAGCAAGCTATTTTCATCAACCCTTCTTTGTAATAATAATAAAAAGGTGCCTGTTTGTGGGTGTCTTTTTCTCCCTGCGAGTGCAGTAATTATATGAGAGCTAGAAAGGAGAAATGGAAACCAAGGTGAGCACTCCTGTCATTAAAAACATGACAGAGATAGCACTCTTATTTGACAAGAGTCCCCTGGTGACATTGTCATTTGCAATTAATACTTTCAATCTCCATGCACCGGAACCAATGACACAACACCTTTTCTCTTGTAAAAAGGCTTGATATAAAAGAAATATGTTTGGTACCATGGGAGGCTGAAAATAGATTTGGTAAAAGACTTATGTAGTGGCTTTTGTGAGGTGAAAGTTTCTAAAGTGAAAAAAGAAAAAGAAATCCCCAGTCTGACTCTATGAAGTTCAGCCTCTCAGAAGAACCTCTCTTTTTCATGAACAATTTTAACTCTTGCACTTTGCTCTGTGAATTTGCATGGTGAAATCTGATTAGAATTGAGTCATAGTAGACTTCTTTTGATACACATTTTCCTCAGTTCTGGCAAAGTAGCTCTCCTCTGAGTTTAAAAGTAAGGTGTTTCTTCCTAACTTGCAAGATTGCTTTTTCCTATTTACATGCCAACCCACAGCCAAAGGTGCTTTTTCATGAGGCAACTGGACTTTCTTTTTTCTCTGTGAAGATGTTTCACTTCTCATCCAAGAAGCTTCTTCAGCTCTGACCGGATGGTGGGAATGGAAGGATTTATACTCCTTGCAAACAGCTTTCATCTGCATTAAAGCACCTTGAAAAACACCTTTGGGACAACCATGACCTGGATGACTGAGAATCCCCATAGATATTCAACACACAGCCAGTTCTGTTTAATAATAATAATAATAATAATAATAATAATAATAATAATAATAATAATAATAATAATAATAATAATAATAATAATAATAATAATAATAATAATAATAATAATAATAACAAGAAGGAGAAGGAGAAGGAGAAGGAGAAGAAGAAGGAGAAGAAGAAGAAGAAGAAGAAGAAGAAGAAGAAGAAGAAGAAGAAGAAGAAGAAGAAGAAGAAGAAGAAGAAGAAGAAGAAGAAGAAGAAGAAGAAGAAAAGTTCCCTATTCTTTGGGGGACCAAAGAAACTGCTTAGGTGGGGGGGAGTGTGTAGCGGGGCTGTCTCAAAGTGTTTGCAGGAGCTTGGCCGGGAAGGGAGAGATTGGGACAGCTGCTGCCGGTTTTGGCCACAGCAGGCCTGGACGAGAGGGAAAGACAGAAAAGGGAAGGAAGGAAAGGGGAGGGGGTGGTTGTTGTTGTTGCAGTTCGCCAGGTGAAGGCAAAGAGGGGTTGGAGGTTTTAAGCTGATCCCTTCTTGTGGAGGAGGGGGAAGGAGAGAGTGAGAGAGAGTGAGGAGGTGGAATTTTACTGCTTTCTTTTGCAAGGGGGATATCCCAAGCGGAGGCAAGAGAGTGTGGAGAAAGAAAGTGGCTGGGGCTGTTAACCTCAGATTTTAATAATAAAGGATAAGGGTGGTGGGGTTTGACACCGATGGGACCTGAGACTGCAAGAAGCAACAGAAGAGGAGGAGAGACTGGTCGCTGCTGCTGTTGCTGTGAAAACTGGAGGCTATCCAAACTGTGATTATTGCTGCTTGTACAAGTTTTAGACATTGTGGGGAGTTGCCCGGGGGGGGGGCGAGCCGTTACTGCAGCACGCTGACTACTTTTGTTTGTGTTTCTACTGCTGCCTGGAGCCGGGGTTTTTCCCCACCTCACTTGTTTCCAAACGGTTGCTGAGGAATCATTGACTATTGCTGCTATGACAGCCTGGGGCTGGTAGACACCACCACAGCATTGACTATTGGGGCTAGGGGCTGGTCATCTTTGTTCCTGGAAGCCCCTTCTTGATGACAAGAGCCTGCCACCTCCTCACTTCCTGTGAGCCTCTGTTAGAAGAGACACTTTACTAACCCCTAGAGAACACAGCTGCAGAGCTCGGCGAAGGGGAATGGGGCTGGGAGGGCCTGGGCTTTGGCGGCCTCTGAGGAGGTAACGCTACACATTTATCTATTTATAAGCAATAATTGTATGTTAGGATACATTTAAAATTCAAGATTTGACCTTTGAAATGAAGCCTATCTTTGTATTCAATGCTTGATTTGTAGCTACCTGTGCTTCACTCAATATACCACAATAAGTGACATACAATGCATTATTAATCTTAATTATGGCCAGATCTTGCTTGATTTATTATTTTGCTTTTTGGCAGCCAGCATTCTGCTAACAGTCTAAAGGTAGAAATATTAAATATTATTCACCCTGAAATGAAACCTTGTGCATTAAAATCAACTGTATAATATTCATTTGTAATTACCTTTGTTAATTTATCATCGGCATTGTATCTCTGCTATTCTGAATCTCTCATTAACTTAATGTCTGACTTTCCAATTATGTTGTGATTAAGCTTTCTATTTGGGCTTAGCTGTTTGCAGTGGGGAAAAATCATTACTAATTATGTACTGTGCTAGTTCCACATTTGCCCATCATGACTTTGAATTTCATTTGTCACTTTAAACCTGGTTTTTAGAAGGATTTATGTCATAAATAAAATTAATATTCCAGATGGAAGGCTGTGTAGTTATGTCAGTTAATGAATTCTGTATTGACATTAAAAAGGAGGAAGCTCTATACATGTTTTATCAGGAATTTGAAAAAAAATTGCTACTGTTCCTTCCTATACCCATTTGGTTTGCCTGAGATCTATCATTTGCCTGGTAAATTACTTCAGCAGAAAATATTGGCAATGAGTATGAGTGCAACTGTCTTAATTTAGAACAGAAGAAGAGACTCCATGAAAAACAGTTTGTTTTCTATAGACTCTGTTTTTCAAATCCAGTTTTATCTAGCTATCACATGCCTTGATTTAGAGAATGGGGTTCCCACTGAGATATAAATCTCAACAGAAAGTATACATTGCATGGGAAAAATTGCTGCATAGCAATTGAGCAATTGAATCCTCCAGGCTCCATTATTTATTCCAACTCCAATTTGTCCTATTCAGGAAATTCTTTGCAGCAGTCTCTCTGAACAATAAGCAAATCAATTCAGGTGAAAATATATTAATTGATATTTTCTAATTTTTTTTCATAGCATGGAATATTTAATCAAATTTGAGAAATTTTATGGCTGGTCAAAATCCAGATAACCACTGTGTAAATTAACTTCACAGAAATCTGTGCAAAGTCTAACTGCAATGTTGGGAAAGAGATGAAGGAGATGCTGTTCCATTGTTTATTGAGCATGCTGATCTTTTAAATTGCTCATTCCTCTAAATCAGCAGTTCCCAACCTTTTCTATACCCTGCACCCCTAGAACGCTTCTGATATATTCTCGCACCCCTTACAAAAGTTCAAAATAATGGCAACGAATTATGCATATACTATAATTTTGAAATTTCTAAACCCAAGTTTTCGCACCCCCTGGAATATCGTCTCGCGCCCCCGGTTGGGAACCCCTGCTCTAAATGATTGCAGTAATAATAATAATAATGATGATTGATTATATTCTGTCAAATTATAGAGAAATTTTCTCCAGGACACTCTGCCGCAACATGGTCCTTCAGATCTTCCAGTAGTACACTCATTGAGCAGCTATAATTGAGTCTATCCAAGTTGCTGCTAGTTGTCTCTTTTCATTTTTATTCCACTTTTGCCAGCATATAGTTTTCTCCAGAAAGCTAAGTATGTGCATCATGTGTCCAAATTATAGTAATACGAACTCTGTATTAATTTGGTCTAAGTTCCATTAGTTTGTTTTATTGGCTACTCAGCTATTCTTAGGAGTCTTCTTCAACACCATAGTTCAAAAGTTTTAATACTTTTTCTATCCTGCTTCCTCAGAGTCCAACTTTTATCTCCTAAAACATCCATTGCCTACACAATTCTATTCTTTATAAGTATACACATACAACGTGATTTTTTTTTCCAAAGCATGTATTGCTATTCTACCAAGTGCTAGTCTATGGCATGTTTCTGGACTGATGATTTCGTTACTGTTGATAGTAAAAGGCAGAAAGTTTCCACCACTTCAATATCTTCATTGTCAATTCTAAGGCTGGTTACTCTTCCTGCTATCATTAGATTGGTTTTCTTTATATTTAATCTTAGTGCCATTTTTCAATGAGCTCATCAATTGTTATTACTAGAGTTTCCAGATCATTTGCATTTTCAGCTATCAGAGTATGTAATCAGTATGGTCCAATTTATTAATATTTCTTCCTCAAATTTTAAACTCACATTCATCTTTTTCTAATCCAATTTCACTCAATATACATTCAGCATATAAATATGTTGAAATGCTAAGTGGTTAAATAAATAAGGGCAAAGTATGCAGCCTTTCCTCATCCCATTATCAACCCATGGCTAGTTTGTTTCACCATTTTGTTCGGATTGTGGCTTCCTGACTGTGTAAAAGTTTTGCATGAGGAGAATGAGATATTCTGAGATTCCGATTTTCCTAAACACACTCCAGAGCTTGATGTGGTCAACACAACTGAAATATTTTCTGGAATCAATGAAACTTACATTGACTTCTTATTTCTTTTTTGTAGCTTTCTCAATTACCCAGTGTGGATCATCTATATGATATCTCTTGTTTCTTGACCTTTTCTAAAGTTAGCTTCAATATTTAAAATATCCCTTTCCAAATCTGTGTTGGATGATTCTAAGCATTATTTTGCTAGTTCTTTCTTTGGTATCGATCTACAGGTGTGTACACTGATCTCTTCCAATCCATTGGTCACTGTATTGTTCTCCAGATTTGCTGGCATAGTTTGGTTACAACCTTTAGAAATTCTTCTTCTATTATCTACCATGTTTCTGCAGGTATTCTACAATTCTTCTACCCTTTCATCTTTTTCACATTCGTCTTTAACAACTTCTTTAATTTCATTCCATAATTCCTCTGGCTCCTTATCAAATAAAGTTTAGGACTTTAAAGTGATTCTCGATGGTCTGCTTGAGGCTACATGCACAAAAACATACTGTGATAACAAGATAATATTATGGAAACTAGTTGGGTTTTTTCTTCCATTTTAACTTGATTTGGAATTTGTTCATGAGCAGTTCATGATCCAATTCACAATGAATCCTTGGTTACATCTTTACTGTTATATCTGTGCCTTTTCATCTTCTTGTTTTAATGTAACCAATTTCATTTTTCTGGGTAGTTCATCTGGTGGTGTCCATGTACATTGCCATCATTTTGGTTGTTTGAAGTTGGCTAGCAATGAAGAAATCAATGAATTAGCAGAAATTGGTAAGCCTGTCTCCTGTTTCATTTTGGTTTCCTAAACCATACCTTCCAACTACATTTTCCTCTTTAATGACTCTGTCATTCCAGTTTCCAATCATAAGTAGCACATCTTGCTTGCATATTCTATTTTCAGCTACACATGTCCATATAACTCATCAATCTCATCTTTTTTTGCAGCAATAGTTAGAATCTAAACTTGGATAATCTTCATATTAAAAGTTATGATTCAATCTAATTGATATTATTTGATCACTGACAGTGTTGAACTTTTTCAGGTTCAGGCTTATTATATAACAATTTCATGCTACAATTTTGTCTTTGAGGTTTCAGATTTTCTTTTTCTTCATATCTCAAAGGTGCTTTTTCAACTGGACTGTTTTTCCTTGAGGAAGAAGAACAAAATGTTTTGTTTCTCATCCAAGAAACTTCATCAATTGTGATGGGGTGGGGGGATGGAAGGATAGGTACTGACAGTTGAGACTGTCTCAACTGTCTCAACTCTCAACTGTCATTACCTATCCTTCCATCCTCCCAGCCATCACAACTGATGAAATCTCTTGCATGAGAAATTAAATGTTTTGTTCTTCTTCCTCAAGGAAAAAACGATCTAGTTGCCTTTTGAAAAAGCACCTTTGAGACAACAATGACCTGGATGACAGAATCTCCACAGATGTTTTCTTCATAGCAACTTCAGTAACTAGAGGTCCTTTTAATTTAAACACCATTAATACAATGAAAGATCCTCAGCAGCATGTTGACTGTTCATCATCCTACACTATATAGTCAATTACGTTATCTTGTCTATCCATGTTTTTTCTTGATAAAGGAATGGTTAAATATTGCCTTCTCCCATGCAGCATAAAATGATTTCCTGTTATCACTAAAATACCATCTGCCTCCAGCATCTTCCTATTTTGTTGCTGCCCAATATAGATGTCTACTTGCTTTAACTGGGATAACTTTTACTTCTTGGATAATATATATATATATATATTGATTTGTGTACCAGTTGCGACTTTTCCTGGATCATGACTCCCTGCACTCTGTTACTCAAACCCTAGTCATCTCTCATCTGGACTACTGCCATGTGCAGCAGTGGGACTGCAATGGGACTACCTTTGAAATCCATTCGAAAGCTTCAATTGGTGCAAAATGCAGCTATTTTATTACCCAGAGCAATCTTTGGGCCCCTAGAATGGCCCATATTACATTTCTGCTCTGCAAACTTCACTGGCTACCGGTCTGCTCCCACGTGTAGTTCAATGTGTTGATTTTGACCTTTAAAGCCCCTAATGGCATAGGTTCAGGCTACTTGATGAACTGGCTTGTCCATCCTATTTGTGCCAGCAGAGAAGTCCTACTTCAGATCCTATCAGTCAAAGAAGTCCAACTATTGAGATCCAGAAGAAGAGCCTTCTCTGTTGCAGCACCCACCCTTTGGAACACATTATCCTCTAAGGCACAGGTGTGACGTATCGCGACTTTTTTTGCATTGCCGGAGCTGGGGTGGGTGCGGCCTCTGTATGATGCAATCGACCCACGGGCTGGCATTTTGACACTCCTGCTCTAAGGTAAGATCTGCCCCCACCCACCTATTCTTCCACAAGAACGTAAAACCCTGGCTCGGCTGGCTGGCCTGAGGACCAAATGGGGGAGTTTCATGCTGGAGGTGGCTGCTGGATTGATGGCAGATTCCATCTCCCCCACTTTGTGCTCTGTTCTTCTCCCGTCCATCTTTTTGGTTATCAAATTGATGTATTCTCAATGTGTTCTTTTTCATTGTTTCTTTTATTGTTCTATTATTTTACTTCAGTTCTGTTTATACTCTCCTTTCATTTTCTTCCTTGTTTATTATTGTAAGCTGGCTAGAGTAGCCCTGAAGCAAGATAGCTGGCAAATAAATTTAACAAATAAATGAATAAACATCATTGCTTCATTCATTCATTCATTCGTTCATTCATTCGTTCATTCATTCATTCATCCCTCCTTTATTATTTTTTGCAAATAGTTCAAGGTGGCAAAAGTGTTTAAAACTCTTTCCTCCCCCTATTTTCTCCATAACAAACCTGAGAGATGAGTTGGGCTGAGAGAGGATGACTGGCTCAAAGTTACCTAGTCATCTTTCATGCCTAAAGTGGGACTAAAACTCACAGTTTCCTGGTTTGTAGCCAGATGCCTTCACCACTAGACCAAACTGTCTCTCTCGGTGTTCGCCATTCCTCCTGCCTCAATGAGGTAGCACTGAGGACCTGGAACAAATAATAGTAATATCATCAATAATAACATTAGGATTACAGGAAGTCCTCGACTTACAACAATTCATTTAGTGACTGTTCAAAGTTACAACGGCTCTGGAAAATGTGACTTATGACTATTTTTCACCATTATGACCTTTGCAGCATCCCCATGATCATGTGATCAACATTCAGATGCTTAGCAACTGTTCATATTTATGACTGTTGCTATGTCCCAAGATCATGTTATCACCTTTTGCAAAGTCAATGGGGAAGCCAGATTCACTTAACAACCTACCAACTGCAGAGGTTCACTTAACAATTGTGGCAAGAAATGGTTTAAAAATGGGGAAAAACCCACTTAACAAATGTCTCATTTAAGAACAGATATTTGGGGCTCAATTATGGTCATAAGTCGAGGACTTCCTGTATTATTAAGCAGGAAAGTGGAAGTTAAGGTTCATAGCCAGCAGAAGTATTGGATATGCTCTATAATTAAGTTGGGTAATGTCATAAACTGAAGATTTTATTCTCTGTGCATCCAGGCTTTACCTTGGCCTTTTAAAAGTAAATCCACAGAAATACTAAAATGCCTGGAACTAACAAAAGATTCAATTCATTATCTTGGTCTTGTATTGCCTTATGAACAGTGGTGGAATTCAAATATGTGAACAACCAGTTCTCTGTGTTGATGCTGCTTCCGGAAGTCCATTCTGGGCCTGGGCAACAAAAAAATTAGCTACTGGTTCTGCCGAAGTGGTGCAAACTGGCTGAATCCCACCACTGCTTATGAATATTGCACCTTATTATCTATTGCACTGAAGCCTTTGGCCATTTTTCACATCAGAAGGTTCTCAGAGTGGATTTATAAACATAATCATTTCATACCAGATTTATGCAATATTCTCAGGGGGTTCAAATTACTTCCATCAGTCAGAAGAGGTGTTTTTAGAAGCTGCATTAGAAGATTACAAATGTCAAAACAGGAGGGAGGCATACTTGTTAGCTAACCATGCATCTCTCCAGTACTTGAGTCAAACATAATATAGAGATTGGGAATTCATTCTATGGTTTTGTTTCCTTTTTTTACCCATATAATTGTTATGTCACCTCAACTCTCCATGGAAGGACTGCTGCATGGATTCTGTGTTCAACAAGTTTTTTTGCATGCAGAGAGTAAAATAATGTTATTTGGCCAGAATTGTGTCCATTTGTGTAACACCTTGTGAAAGGAACAGAAGATATTAAATAGGTAATGGATGGCTGTGTGTATTCCTAACAGCCATGGAGAATTTTTTTTCAAAAATTCACATTAATGTATTGTTTATTATATATGATATATACATGTAATCATGTACATATGTATTCAGATTTGTGACCCACTGAATTATTATTTGGACTTATATTTTTCCATATAAGAATGCAGAAATGAAGGTATTTCTGTGCATATTATAAATTTCAATTAACATGAAAACAGCTATTCTGTTGAAAGATAAAGCTATCATTGCTAATGCAATCAGAAAGAAAACAAAAAGAAGGCTTGATCTTCTTTTAAGTCTAATTTAATAACTTGGTCAGTTAATAATTGCTGGATTTTATAAATAATCTGAACCCATTGTTGGTTCAGATTATTGAATTGTTTCCCTTCTCCTAATTGAATTTATTTAAAACATTAAAAAAAATTGTTGTATGACTGACAAAACAGATAAAACTATTAATAAAATCAGGAACAACAATATTCAGCAAAAATAAAACCAGTAAAACTCCTTAAATGTTTGTGTTAGATTTTTATTTATTGATTACAATTCTTTGGATTGTACTTTGGCTGAAAAATAGGAAAAATATTAGGAAATTATATTTATGAATACATATCTGTTTTTCTTAATATAAAGTAACCACTCATAGCTAAAATAGGCAAATTTGTACAATAATTATTAATAGTATTTAAAATGTCTCCCTGTTTCCTTTGGCTTCAATAAACTGAAAAGAAGAAAACACCGGTACCAATGAGTACATAACGCGCATGTTTCAAAGATTTGGGTTCTGTGTTTCTGTTTACATGGACACCAAACGCCCACTTTTCACTAAAGGCTCAGATGATTTCTCTGGCTATCACTTCTCCTACTCAGAGATGCAAAACACCTTCCAGGAGCTCTAAAATTGAGGTCAAGGCACTGACATAACTCTTTTATAAAGCACAACTAAGCCAGTGTTTCAGTTTTGCTAAATGTAAAACAGTTCAATCCAAATTATAAGAGCACCATTTCAGTTGTGTAGGAGAATCCTCTTTCACAAATTTCTCCAAGGAGTTTCTTTCTTTGAGAACGCACAATTCCACTGAAGCATAAATTGTTTATTACAATTACTGGAGACAGCAGAAGCCAATGTAAAAGTGGGTAGGAGTGCAACCCCTCTTTTCTTTTTAAAGTGCATGGTATACATAGCCAGGGTGCACCGTGGAACAAACAAACCTGCAGTCCTAGGCTTCCAGAACTATTCTGTGGTTTTAAAAGCATTGTAGAGCCCTCTATTATGCAAATTAGAATGATTGGATATAGCAGCAGGTATTTGATGGAATATTGCAGCAGAATATGTTTTAGTGAGTTAATAATGGTGAAGTAATGAGGGAGGAACTACAAAGACAATAAACAAAGGCTAAGTTCTTTGAACTGATTATTTTTAAAATGTGTTATTTGAATGTTATCTTCTAGCAAGGGTGCTACAATAAAAGAGTTTCTGAAAGCTGTTTTCATTTCTAGTATCTTTTTATAGTTTATATAGTGTTACCAAAGTTTTGTGTCTCAGTGTTTTATGGCTGAACCAATCTTTTTATTTTCTCTGAGTAGATAATTAAAGGAGGGGATATTTGCTTTCCCTAATCACCACATTTTTTACCTGCAGTTGCATAGTGCATTCCTAATGTGGTATTCTACACAGACCTGGTGCTGAATTAACTACAGATCAGAAGCGCTTTGGGCAAGCACTTTTCATTCATTGACTTAAAATAAATTTTGTGCCATGAAGTCCAAATTGTAACTCTAGCCACCAGAACAAGGCAACATTCTGGACATTCTTTTCAAAAATTAGTCCTCAAGTATTAAGAGTAGGCCTTAATGGCAAATCTTAAGCAACGGATTCTTGAAAGCATCAAGCTGGACTTAAAGAATTTGTATAAGTATTGAACTGATAAAGCTATGAACTATTTAAACCAGCAAGGTACCTTTAGTAACTTAAGCATCACAAATATTGGACTTTCTAACACAATTTTATATCTCACAATCTTTTTTAATATAATTTTACTGAAAGTTTTAAAAACAAAAGTAAAAAAATTAATACAATTAAATGGAATAAAAAGGAAAAAAGAGAAAAGGTTAAAAGATAAAGCTGAAATGCAAAAAGAATAAAAGGAAAGAAAAATTCAAGAAAATAGAAAAAAAATTAAAGAAATCGATTCTGATCTTCTTTACAGTAGTTATAAATACTATTGTAGATTTACTTCTTTCTCTAAAGTTACACTGTAACTCTCCTCTTTCTATAACATCCTATCTATTCCAAACAATCCTCTGAATCAACGCATGCATTTGCACCCAAAATCTTCTAGCTTTTTTGCACATACATCAAGCGTTTTGCCCACTGTTTCTTTTCTATAAAATGTTTCTTCTGTTGAAATCAATAAAGATATTTCCAGGCACAGCCTGAGTTTATATCGCTTCCATATTCTTAATATGGCATCTGTAACATAAAGGTATTTAAATTCCACATTAACTTTAATTCCCTTTTTATGAACCTGTAATTCCTTTAACTTTTAACTTTATCGTACTGTAAAAAGCCATGTCATTTGAACCTCAGATTATGCTCCTCTAATTCTAACAAACAATTAAAAGTCAGTACAATCACCAGGAAAGCTCAGTCCTTCCAGAAACCATCAATTTCAGGGCCAGCCTGACCTCAAAATGATGTTCCACGTGGCAAGTGCCGCAGCAGAAAAGGGTGCTCTTCCTGGGACCCTTCAGATGGGTAGATGTCACTGAGGAGAGATGGTCCTCAAATAAACTGTCTGCATGCCATGCAGGGCTTCATAGGTTATCACCAATGTCTTGAATTGGATCTGAAAGCAAATTCGTAACCAATGCAGCTCAGAGCAGAGGTGTAGTATGCACAGATCTAAGTATAAGCATAACTGTCTGCACTGCTGCATTTGCACCAACTGAAGTTTCTGAATATTATTCAAAAGCAGCACATCTAGACCACATTGCAATGATCTATACAGGAAATATAGATTTTATGAGCAATGAGTGAGTGTAATGCTTCCTGATCCACAACTCCTGGTGCACAACTCAAAGCTGTACAAAAGCCCTTCTAGGCACAAATGTCACCTCCTCTTTGAGCAGGAGTCATGAATGGAAAAGGACCCCCAGAATGTACACTGATAAGTGCAACCAAAGATACTAAATTCCTAGAACCAGGTAGCCCCCAAACTGAAAGCCACTCAGTTTTACCAGGATTGAGTCAAAACCTGTTGTTTCTCATCCAAATCTCTTGGAAGACACTTGTCTGAGAACTTTGTTACATTTTTGCCCCATACTCAAGTTTCTGTTATCTATTACATTGGCAGCATCTCTTCCTCAAGGCCCTTTCCTCTGCCTTCTACACCTCACAGTGTGGTATTGAGTTATTGAGTCATTCTATTTTCTAACTTTTACAGAGACTTGCATAATACTTTTCTTGATTTATTCTTAGGACATTTTCTGGGTGGCTGAGTAAGACCAATGTATATATCATGCTGTCAAAGTTTAAAATAACAAAGCACTGAGTCCTAATTTTAAGATCTACTAACTACTATAAAACTATTTTCCCAGTGAAATGATGACTCTATGACAGATAGACTAGCATGAAAAAAAAAATAGTAGCCAGATTCTATAATCAAGGATATGCTGTAGAATAGCTGAAAGTGGGCCAAATCATTGTTATATCTGACATTTGATTATGCCATTAATTATATTATTTATGAATATACTACATGAATCACTTTATTTTGGATCTTCTGAATTTTGAAATTCTGGACACTTGTAAGAACTAATTCCTAAAATATTCCATGCGGGGTTTCCAGGAAAATATTTTAACATTATTTTTGAGGTTGGTCATCACATGTCAACAAATAGCCTATTCATTTGCCTTAATTCACATTCATATTACAAATATTTATGTAACTGTATGCACATTATTTTTCCCCTTAGAAAACATACCCATTTCCATTTCAGGAAGTGGATCCTTGGCTTTTCCAAGTAAAAACCAAAAAAATTTTTTGGACTTGTTTGAGAAAAGAAAAAAGAATTGCTGTATCCTGGAAATAAGTATAATACTCTGAACTCAGTGCAAGAAGGAAATTAAATCTTGATGCCCAAAGATTCTTTGTGTAATTACTTACTAAAAATAACTGTTGTCAATGAGGAAAAAAATTGCCTATGGGAAAATGATTTCCAGAGGGACTGCCATGTTAGCCTGTTGCAGCAAAAACAGGTTCTTAGGGCATAATGTTTCATGACAGAGCTGTCTCCTTCAGACGAATGTGACCCTTACTTCAGAGGTTTTCATAAGCGGGAGTTTAAATGGGAAAGGCACTTTAGGACTGGAGCTGAATGGCAAAGGAATACAGACAATGACAATTCAGTCTGAACATTGTGTTGTGTGTGTTGCAAAAACTTCTGCAATCCAAGTGAAGCTAAAATGTAGTCGCAGCAGTCAAATGTACTGTTTTCTTGGAGTGCTGTTGTTAGTAATGCTCCCTGCAGTGAAACTAGTTAATTTAAGACTCTGTATTTTCTAGTCTTAGGAGTGTCCTCTTTAAAGTGCTTCACTCATTAAAAATTATATAAGGCAGCCCTTTCCATTTTGCTCAGAGAGAACTGGATCTCTGCCTCCAAGTCCCCTCTTGATCACATCTAATGATACCTTCTGCAGATGGCGAAGATCTTATCTGTTGCAAGGAAAAAAGGAATACATTTCAAGTATATTAATTAGAGGTCCTGTTCATTCGCACACACATACACACACACACAATCAATAGAGGTTTCAACAAGGCCATGTTTCACATTTAATAAAAAATCAAAATGAATAAAAATCAAACATATTTTAATAAAGCAATAAAGGGAATAAAGCATGATAGCATTATGCTAATTTTACATTTATAAAGATTTTTGTTCACAGCTTTGTGATGCAGCATGAGATTTTCAAATAAAAATTATTAGAACTCTATCAAGAGTGATTTCCATCTAATTAACTTAAGTATTAATTATGATGCAATTAAACTTGTAGTTTTATTAAGACCAGGAAATATGTTTACAGGGAAAACCAAATTTATACATTATGTTAGGAAAAAACTACATATTTTATATATTTAATCAATATAAAATTGATTAAATAAAACACTTATCATATTTTAATTCTATGCATATAAATTATATGTATACATAAATATTTTTAAAACCACTGTAAATAAAACTGAAAACTATTCATCTATAATTTGTAATTTTCAGTTTAAAATGGCTTGTTCTTTCTATCTCACATTGCCTGCATATAAGAGCTGTAAGAAGCTTTTAGGTCCCTAGATTTGAAAATGATCGTTTAATGAACCATATTAAAATTGATCCTTGAAACCTTTATAATAATTATTTATTACTATAATAATTGTACTTGATATAATTAGACTAATGGCCCATTAAAGGCTAACATACCATTACAGTACAGATTTAATGGACCTAAGAAGACTTCATCAAATGCATGGATTGGAAGCTTTCAAGCTTGATAGGTTTTTAAATAAATAGTTGGGAAACAACAGAAACTTCATAGAGCAATAAAATCTAGTGGTATGGTAAAACTTAATATGCATCATTGTAGGGACCATTCATTAAGGTAACAACTATTGGAAGGTTATTCAATATATATAGACTGTATTCATATGATATAGTTATCCTCAATTAACTGAAGGGTGGGTCGTTGATTCAATGAACCCAAATCTCTAGGTTCTTATGATGCACTGAACTGTAAAAAACATATGAACTGAGTTTCCACAGCCTGCTAGACTAAAGTTTGGTTAGACAGCTTAAGGTTCAGCATGCTATATGGAGTTCATTAGAGTGTTTATTTTTAATTATTATTTTTTAAATTCATGGCACAGAAATCTGGCCCAAGGCATTTGGCAGCTCATAGTGAAGGATACAATTGTGCTTTCCCCACTGCACATCCAGAAAATGATGGGCGAGATAAAGGAGTCCCACTGACGGTGCGGTTGGTGCTCCCCAGCCACGCGAGGACAGCAAGGTAGCAGTACCCAAGGACAAAATGCAAAGCAGGGTTCGTTTTGTCCTCTAGTATCTTACAACTGCTTCCTGCACCGCCTACAGTAAAAATAAAGGAGACAGAACTGAAATTCTCGATGGGTTTTTACACGCATTAAGTTCCTCCTTCATTCAAGGACAGTTAGTCAAAAAACGGCCGCGGAGCTGGGAAGATGCCGAATGGGCTCTTTTCTCGTGATGGATCGAAGCTGCATTTGTTGATTTGCACAGGGACCGGCCTGTTTGCCTGAGGGAAAAGGCGGAAGGGCACCGCTGACAGGCAGGTGATATCACGTCTCACACTGGAAGGGATGCTCGCCTCTTTAAAAGTAGTACACGTGGGTGAGCCGATTCCATTAGCAAACGCGCGCCTTGAAGGCTAGAGCGCTGGAAACGGGCTGCTCGGAGAGCATTTGCACGCAGCGGCCAAGTTGCACCGCGGCCGGAATTTCTTTTTCTAGCAGCGCCTGCCGCCGATTCTCTAACTGCCCGGCGTCGCGCTTTCTCGCCTTGATGCGGATGCTGCTGATCGGGAGGGACGAAGGAGTCCTGCTCCCAGTCTTCTGATAGCTGACGGACTGTTACCTTCAGATGGCGGACGCCCTCCGGCGTCTTCCGTCCCTCAGCTCAGCCCCAGCACGAGGCGGTGAAAAAGCGCGGCGGTAACAGCGGAGCCTCGTTTCTGCCTTTCGAGTTCCTGGGCTTTCTCTGTCCCTGGTCGGACTCTTGTTAGGCTTCCCTCTCAGATTCGCTGCGCTATTGGGGTCGAAAGCGGCCGGGAGGAAACATTTGCAGCTTCTCCAGCGGCCGGCTGGCTGCTCGCTCGCCGGCGGCGCCTTCTGCTTCTCTTTTGCCCCTCAGCAGCTACCAGCAACTGAGCGGAGGGGCG
Source organism: Azemiops feae (assembly GCA_023970755.1). Classification (NCBI taxonomy): domain Eukaryota; kingdom Metazoa; phylum Chordata; class Lepidosauria; order Squamata; family Viperidae; genus Azemiops; species Azemiops feae. The sequence continues at coordinate 3,489,254 of JALGBA010000018.1, forward strand.
GCCGACGCCTCCCGAGCTGAAGCCAAAGCGCCGCCGCGGCATGTCCGGCACGGGCAAAAGAATTAAGGAGCGGGGAAGCGTGACCTTCACCCAGCAGCAGCAGGACGAGGAGGAGGAGGAGGAGGAAGAAGAGGAAGGCACCTCTGAAGAAGAGCCCCCGTTGCCGCCGCCCTCACAGCAACCCCGAGCACGTCGAGGGTGGAGGGGGGTCAATGGCGGGCTGGAGCCTCCCCAGCACCAGGCGGTGAAAGCCCAGAGAGAAACGTCCGGCTGCTACCCGCCCCTGCCAGTGGTGGGCAATGTGTAAGCTTTTAAAGTCTGCCTGGGCTAAGGGGTGGGAGAGGATCCCGTAACGAGCTATGGGCAGTCCTTTGTCGCATCGGACAGCGGGGCAGAGCGGTCGCCCTCTGTCCGCGAGAACCAGCCGTGGCAGCTCCCAGGAATTGTGGGCAGCTGTCGAATGACTTTCGCTAAAGGAGGATGCAGTTAGTCGGTCGGGAGCAGGCTTTAAAGTCAAGGGAAGAATAAATATTAGAAATAAATATTTCAAGGGGAGGAAGCTCCTTGTGCGGTTGACGGGAGAAGAAATGTTTAGGAGTTGTGTTGGAGGGGTGTGGTGTAATGGCCCGCGGGAATTCCTAAATCGCGATTTGTTGGTCTTTAGCTAATTCAATCATTGGGAATTGATACCACTTTTTATTCTGTGATTGTCCGTACTTTTTTGTAGTCTCCTAATTTAATTCTGGC